>CM031237.1:333848366-335048366 GCA_018340775.1 Taxus wallichiana var. yunnanensis | reverse complement strand
TAAATTACAATAATCAACACCATTGGTTAAATAAAAAGTACTAGTTTTCTTACCTCTTATAACCACTAGAGATACCTTTATAACCTTCTAAGAATCCGCTGTAAAACTTATCGTACATCCATCACTCCCCAATTGACCATGATATCAAGTTTTGCCTCAACTTAAGCACATCCATGATTTCCGTAAGTAGTCATGTGTTCCCATTCTAAATTTTCACCCAGCACAACCTTTCCCTACTATGCTCAAGGTTCATCATCACCAACATATACATGTACAAATTCTCCTTGAACAAAATCAAAAAGTAAAGTCTATATGGGGTGGCATAGGAAATAAGCCCCCGAATCTAACACCCAAGACTCGACAATATTATCTAAAGAAAGAATTAAGGAATCCTTACAAACATCACCAGTTGCCACATTTACCTCTTTAGTTTCCTTCTTGTTCTTCTTATCTCGAAGAGCCCAACAATCTTTCTTAGCATGCCCAACCTTCCCACAGTTCCAATATTCTATCTTGCTCTTGGACTTTGACCTTCCATGATCATTCGACTTCCCATAGTTACCTTTCCCTCTATTATTTTTCTCCTCTGCTTCCACCATCAAAGAATTATCAAGTAGAATAATCTCCATTGCTCTTTGTTCACATTTCCTTGCTTGGGATCACACCTACTACATCCTAATACTTTAGTTTGGAATTATTAGAGACTGAATTACTTATACCATAACCATGTTGTCCTAGCTATCTAAAAAGGAGCAAAAAATCAACAAATAACTAACCTCATCATCAAAGTCAATTTTGATTGAGTTTAACATACTCACAACCATATTAAATTCATTAAAATGATCAAAATAGACCATTCTCGACATCTTCATATTAAAACTAACTTTTTTATCAAAAATATTTTATTAGAGGTAGAGGGTTTTTGTATAACTTCCCAATGCACTCATGAGACCTTTCGTGGGTCTTCTCTGTGAAATGTTGAAAGAAACTCAATATGTAAGGCATAACCTAAATTTACCCAGTTCCTTTCGATCCAAAACTCCCAATCGTCATCGACATGGTTTTAGGTTCTTTTATTTCCTAGCCAAAGGAACGTGGAGGACCTTTTGATACAAGTAATCCTCCATTTTTCATCTTCACAATTCAAAGTTATTCCCATTTAACTCCCCATCTGCGCCGTCATAACTCCCACTCAAGCTAGAATTTCCTGTGATTTACCACTTTAGCAAAAAAAAACCACCAAATCTTTGATACTAGTTGTTAGGAATTAGTGAAAAAATGTGCGGAATTCTTTTTTCAAATCACAGTAGTATGAAAATATTTATCATAATAAAACTTGTAGAAATATAACAACATAAATAAATAATGCACAAAATAAGACAAGACAATATTTAATGTGGTTCACCCAATGTGGGCTACGTTCACCAAGAACTTTCTCAGATTTTATCATCAACAAGAGTAAAAAAACTCTCAGAGTCTTCTCTCATTTATGAACTCACAACTGAATTCCAAATATGCTAAAGCACATCTAAACCACAATTGATACCTTAATTGCTCAACCTTGATCACTCTTGATCACCTCTCGATCACTACAACTCAAGACCTCTTTAACACTCAAGATATCTTCAAGATACCCTAACACCTCTATTTATAGGATAAAATCCTTTTAAGAAGTCCAAAAGATGACCCTATAAGTTTGAAAGTCATAATATTTCAACTTCCCATGGCTAGAAATATTGTCATGGCATTGACCAATTAACAAAAATTAACAACAACGTCACAACATCAAAAACAAACGATCAAGGATGCTCCGAAGTTTCTAAAATTAACCTTTTGAACTCAAAACTTCAATACTAATTCCAAAGACCAAAAAAATCTCCATACCCCACCACATGGCTTCCTTCTTCTTTTGCTCCTCCGATAAACCCGTAAAACAAAAATAAAAAATGACAAAATAAGCCAAAGGAAAATAATAAGAAGACTCCATAGAGATGATTAGGGTTAGTTTGAATCCCTAAGATCCAAAGGCCCAGATTTAATCCATCCAATGGATAAGAAACATCCCTACAAAAGTTAGGTGCAAATATCTTTTAAATAAAATGCATGGGTAAATTTTGAATGGGGCCCCTTAAGTGGTGTAGGAATTAAACTTATTTTGTAATCCATAATGTTTAGTTGGTGACTCTTAAAATATAAATGCCCTTGACTCTTGTATTTTATTAAATCAATTTACTCATTAGTAACCAATCAAGTCTAAAAGTAAAGATAAAATTTAATTGTATTTAATTTAATGGGAGGGTAAATCTAGACTTAAACCTAGAATAATAATTCATTAAATGGCATTTGGAATTATGTAACTAAATTAAATAAAGATAGTAAGTATGGAATTTTAAATCGAACTAGAGTTTAAATAATATTAATTAATTTTGAATTAAACCGAATAAATTATTAACTTAGAAAACAACTAAAATGAACTGAAGGTTACCCGTTGTAGTCAGCTTTTGAAAATGAAAAAAAATATTCTATAAATTTTCCAATTTAACATTTGGGTTGTCTTGGGATTTGTGTGGGAAATCTTTTGGCATTACAATTGGTATTAGAGTCATGGGTTCAACGCTTAGACCCCAAGCACACTTAGAAACATGAAACATGAACAAGTAAACCTATTGCAACTCTAAACCTTGAACACACAAGATTATATGATATTTTTTTAAATGTAGAAAATTTAGAAAAATGAAACAAAAATTAGATGATGATGAACTAACTCTCTCCTTGTTCTATGTAGGAGGTGTGAACTAGACAAGGGGTTCCTACACATGGACCTAGACCTCCAACCCCATATCAGGTTATAACAACTATTTTGCCTCAGATAATGTAGACTCTACATGATGTTTTTTATTATTGGCAAATATTTTTTTTGGGAAGGGACCATACCCTTATACAAAAGGCTCACCAACCAGATTTAACAATATCACCACTATAAAAGAGATCAAAATCAAGAATTTACAATATATCCCAAATGAAAAAGAAAATTTTCCAAGAAAAGTAAAAACTTACGGAAAAAATAGCCTGAAATGGAAAGATTTAGCATTAATCGCATCCGGGCAACACCATCAGAGAAATTGGACATGCCAATAAACAACTATATAAATAATAGTCTACCTAGGTAGGAGGAACAATTTTCTTAGGATTTTTATGGTGTTGAACCATTTTCCACCCATGATTATTTTCCTGAAGTGGAAGAAAAAATTCTAGTGTTTCAACCAGTGTAAAAGTATGATTTTCCAAGGAAAGGGGAGGAATTTTTCCTTTTCCGCTATGGAAGTGGAAGGAGTAACATTTTACTTCTTTGTTCACATATATAAACTTTGTTATCCTCCACTAAAATATCTCTAAGGGGAGTTTCAGGTACTTCCTCTGAATCAACATTTGAGTCCATCTTCCTTAACTTCAAAGATGAGATGTTCCGAGAGGGCATCTTTCCACCAGTTGTTTCCATTTTTACGCTTTTCCATCCCACAAACATCAACAGTGTGTCCTGTAGAAAAACAATTTCTACACCTGAAGGGAAATCCTTCATAATCTAAAGGTTGCATCCAAGTTCTATTTTGGACTTTAAGTTCTATATTAGCAGGGAGATTTATGGATGTGTCATATCAACAAGGATTCTAAAAAGGTTATGTGTGTGAAATCAGTGGTTTGGGGATCAATAAATAAGATATGACCCAGAGTATTTCCAATAGAGGTTAGACATGTGTGATTCTAGAATTGGAGCAGTAAATGGGGCAGTCAGATCAAATTGGCTCACAGGAAAATGATTCAGTGAGTAGGTTAAAAGATGGGAACCAAGATTTCATAATTAGATAGTGGGATTGGAAAATCCAAATTTTTTAGAAATGTTTTCTTTATCCTTGATTGAAGAAAAAACAACAATGAATGTGCCTTTTGCACAAGGATAAATATTTAATCTTCTAGAGAGGATCGGGATTGATTGCTCTAAGATCTAGTCATGAATGAGTGGGTAGGCTAGGCCAAGAGTCTATTGAATCTCCCAATCAGGGCGTGATCTTGGTAGAAATGCTCTAAATCAAGGACTTCTACCCCAAAATAAATGTTAGAGTTGGTCCCAGCTGGGATCACAGGTTAGGGTGAATTACTCCTTTATAGAGATATCTCTACCACTTAGAATGTCTCTAAATGAAGTTGATCCATTCGGATGAAAAGTATTTTTAGAACCTTAGCCATAGAACAAGTGACCTTAGTGATCTCTAGATGTAGATCAATGGAGGATACACATGGCTATGGTTGAAGTAACGAAAAGGGGGTTATATGTTCTATCCAAAACCAAAAGCATGGTTATTACGCCACCAAAGAAACCACTCCCAACTGGTGAGGGAGAGCACCCATGGCATCCCCATCTGAAAACCAGGTTTCCCTTCTCCATTAGGTCCAGTAATGTTGTAATAGGATGTTAATTCCACTATACATGTAGATAATCTTTAGGAGGGATACCTAGCAGACAGACAAATAAGCCATTAGTGGAGGCTCGTTCACCTTCATTTCATGGTACTAAGAATAGGGAAGAGAATTCCCACTTGGATTCATTTATACATGGGTCACCACCTAGGAGCATAAAGATAGAGCTATGGGGAATAGAGGTAGGTCTAGGGCCCTAGCGAGAGAGATGATCGGTAGAGAGACATAGGGACCAACAATCGATGGAAGAAAATAACATTAGAGAGATACTGAATTACACTCACCTCATTTTTCTTTAGGTGAGACATGGGGGTTTTAAGGTAGACACATGGTTGG
The DNA here is from genome assembly GCA_018340775.1 of Taxus wallichiana var. yunnanensis. Classification (NCBI taxonomy): domain Eukaryota; kingdom Viridiplantae; phylum Streptophyta; class Pinopsida; order Cupressales; family Taxaceae; genus Taxus; species Taxus wallichiana. The sequence continues at coordinate 335,043,554 of CM031237.1, read as the reverse complement.
TTATATTGAGAAAATTCTTCAAGATATGCACTATTCTAGTAACATGAAAGATCGTGTAGCCGTCAATCTTGTGAGATATAGAGATGGAGTTCGGTAGAGGGTTGAGGAGCATAAGCTCTATGTGGATGCTAAGAGAGTTACCTAGGAAAACTTCGAGGAGCATTTCAAGACTAGATATATATCCAAGAGATTCATCTAGCAACAGATCGATGAGTTTCATGATTAGTGATATACCTCCATGACAGTAGTGAAATATGATGGTCGTTTTTTGGATTGGCTTTAGTATGTAGACTACATGCAGGATGAGTAGATTAGGGTTCAAAAGTCCATCCTAGGCCTAAACTTAGACTTTGGAGGGGAAGTGCTCATTCATTTTCCATATACATTATCAGAGGCCATGGAGAAGGACTACATTGTAGAGGAAACTAGGGGGAAGACTTAGCAGGCTCAAGACAAAGTGAGGGACTATATACATCATATGCAGGATAGTACATCAAGGGGATCAAATCATCCTCTTCATGGTGGAACACACTTCGTGTATTCTTCCTTCATGCCTCCCCATCCTCAGTAGTAGTAATAATAGACTATTTTTCTACCCTTTCAACCTCCATAATGCCATGATGCTCAGAGAGGGCATAGTATGAGACCTCTAGTTAGGGGGCCCAATAAGATGTAGGATTTACTTGAGCATAGTTGGTAGGAGTACATCAAATAAATAACCCATAGAGGTTTATGTAAAGATCACCAAGTTATATAACATGGACTATTGAGCCATCTAGAGGACTATCTTATCAGTGGAGAGGACCAGGTAGTTGTTATGGATGTGGTGTGCATGGACATCATTGGAGAGAGTGTCTACATAACCCTACTAACTAGGGTAAGGAACCTATTTCTGAGCCTATGGTTTGTGACATGGCTAGGAGGCATAAGATTTATACAATGGTAAAGAACCACTAGGTTTATCATGAGGGTAGGTGAATGACACTACAGTAGAATTGGTGGTATTTCTACCCCTGTCTTATTTGATTTAGGATCTTCAGATAATTTCATTTCTCCATCATTACTAGAGTGAATCAGGATGGTGGAAGTTAGGTAGGGCCTTAATTGGGATGTTGAGATGGCTTTTGGAGAAAAATCTCGAGTGGACTCCTTAGTTAAGGAGTGTATAGTGACATAGGACCCTTCACCATGAATTTGGATCTTCATATCCTTCCCTTGGGTTAATATGGAGTTATCTTTGGCATGGATTGGTTAATTTCACATACAACCAAGGTTGATTTTACAGTAAGGTTATATCTTGTGCAGATGATTTGGGTGTGGAGTCAATGATAGTTTTAGTTAAGAGACTCATCTCTATTCACACTATTTCCACTATGCATCTTAAGTAGTGTGTGGTGCATGGGTGTTAGTTGTATGCTATTACAATTAGTAATAGGTTAGAGGATGGAGCTAGTGGACCTTAACTTGATGATCACCCCATTTTGTTGGATTTTTCTGATGTTTTTCCTAGTGAACTATTAGGGATGCCTCCCCCACATGAGATAGACTTTCACATTGATTTGGTTCCAAGAGTGGAACCTATCTCACATGCTCCATATAGGATGACCACCCCTGAGCTATGTGAGCTCAAGTTCTAGCTTGAGTTTCTTCTTGAGAAAGGCCAAATTCCTCCTAGTGTATCCCCTAGGGGTGTACTAGTGATTTTTGTAAAGAAGAAGGATAGATCCTTGTGGTTGTGTGTCGACTACATGTAGCTGAACAAAGTAACGATCAAGAATCGTTACCCCCTTCCTCACATCTATTATTTTTAGTTAGATGAAGGTGGCCACAATGTTTTCCAAGATATATCTTAATTCCATCTACCATCAGATAAGGATTGCTAAAGGAAGATCAATACAAAACAACTTTCCATATGAGATATGGCCACTATGAGTTCGCAGTTGTGTCATTTGTTATGACGAATGCCCCTGAAGTGTTCATGATTTTATTAATGGGTTGTTCTCAGGAGTTTTTAGATCACTTCACACTCATTTTTCTTGATGACATACTTGATATACTCATGTACATGCAAGGAGAAAAATGAGCACCTTCATCCGATCCTACAAAGTGTCTTCGTGAGTAGTAGCTTTATGAGAACCTGGAGAAGTGTGCATTCTTCTAATGAGAGGTGAAATATTTGGTCCAAATTATTTCTAAGGAAGGTATAACCATCGATCCTTCAAATATTAGAGCTATTATGGATTGGCCAAAACCTAGTAGTATGACTGAGGTGCGTAATTTCATGAAATTAAAAGGTTACTACAAGAGGTTTGTCAAGACTTCTCTCGTCTTGTATGCATCCCATTACCTACCTTTCTTCAGGCAGAAGGGAAGAAATTCATTTGGTCGAGATAGATGTAAGAAGGACTTAAGGAAACTAAAGGAATACCTTATGAAAACACACACATTCTTGTAGTGCCACATCTAGAGGGAGAGTTCTTCTTATGAACAGATGCTTCTTTGGTAGGATTAGGAGGTATATTGATGTAGGAGGTCAGTGGTAGCCTTTAAGTCTCAAAAACTAAAGGATTATGAGCTCAATTATCTCGACTCATGACCTCGAGCTTTCACCAGTAGTGGTGCATGCTTTGGTTTGATGGAGAATTTTTTTATGAAGAATATTCATTCTTAGGAAAGACCATTTGAGCATACGTAAGCTCGTTATGTATCCCAATCTCAATGCTCAACAATGACGTTGATGGCGTTGTTATATGATTATGAAATTGAGATATAACATATAAAGAGGAAGGAGAATTTGGTTACAGATGCTTTGAGTCAATAGAGAAATCTTTTTATGGCTATAACAGTTGGTATAGACTTGAGGACCAAGATTTACAAAGCAGCTTCCTCATGAAAACTTCTACATTTAAGTTAGAGAAGAGATCGAGTCTCGTAGACCCCTTTAGGGGAAGTCTCGATGGATTTTCATTAGATTCAAATGAACTTCTCATAAGCATAGGTTGGATCTATGTACCTAGAGAATGGTGGTTTGGGACAGGATATTTTGGCAGAGGCTCATCATGTACCTTATTCAACCCATCCAGGGGTGAAGAAGATACACGTAAATTTGATACAGTTGTACCACTTTGAGACAACTTCGAGAGATATGTTTCTCAGTTTGTGTCTCATTTTAGATTTTCGAGGGTGAAGGCTCATCAATTCTATCCGGCCTTTTCTACCCACATGTTATACCAGTGGAAATGGAACACCATTTCCATGGACTTGATAGTAGGGCTACCGACGTTAAGATACCACTATAATGACATTACAATCACGGTGGATAGATTGATGAAAGTGTCTCATTTTTCTCTAGTGAAGAACACCTATACATCTAGTACAATGGAATGAGTATATTTGAATGAGATCATTAGACTGCACGGGATTCTATGAAAGCTCATTTGTGACCGTGATCCCTTCTACTATAGCTCTCACTTTTGGACCACCATGTAGTAGTCCCTCAGACGAAGATCAAATTGAGCAAACTTATCACCCTAAGAAAAATAGCTAGATAGAGTGGGTGAATTAGATCTTGGAGGAAATTCTTATGATGTAACGTCATCTACCATCATTGAGGTGGGAGGAGTACTTGTATTTAGTTGATTTTTCCTACAACAATAGTTTTTAGAGTTTAATTTGAATTCCTCCATTCCAAGAACTATATGGTAGGGAGTGCAGAGGACACCATAGAGTTATGCTCTCTTCTCATTCAGCTCTTTGTTTAAAAATAACACTTTAACACTTAGATGAGTAACTAATACATCTATCATATTAATGGAAATCATGTACTTGAAGTTATTCAATCCTCTAACTACTAAAAGTACGTGCTTTTCAAGAAAGGTGTACCTTGTCTCGTAGTCATGCAAAATCTTTCTAAAGAAATAAATTGGATGCTTAGTGTTTTCATCATTAACCTAAGTTAATATAGCTAAAATATTCTCAGGCTCATCCATGCAAGTGCATACATTGTAAATTTATCAAAATTTGAATTTGCAAGAGTAGGAGCAAATATGGCTAAGTTGATTTGACTCAAATCCTTTTATCCATTCTTTGGTCCAAGAGAAAGTCTTATATTTCTTTAACATGGATGTTAAAGGCTTGACTAACCTTGCAAAATATGGAGCAAATCTTCTAACAAAGTTGATTTTTCTAAGAAAAATGTACAGGATCTTTCTTATTATGAGGCAAGGATTGACTGAAATATCTTTAATTTTGAAAGGATCAATGGCTATACCTTGTTTAAATATAATATGACCAAGCACGTGAATGGGTCAAACATTTTGAGGATCAAGAACATGGTAAGGGATTGAATAATTATTATAAGTTTTAAATCATTGTATTTGTGCATGGAAAAGAAAAAAATCACCTTTATACATTTTGAACCCAAAGTACACATCAATCCCTTTGATTATTTTAATCATTCAACATTAAAAAGAATGTAGACATGTGTCACATCATAAAGTATAGTTATAAGAAAAATTACCATGCACTTTATAAAGACTTCTTGAACATGAAGACAAAGATTAAAATAGCAATTAATTATTCACCCAAAGTTACCTTATTTTCTCCAAAAATGCACCGTACCCATCATGCAGAAATTAGAGGATAGTCAAATAAATTTGACTAGGAGTGTATTTTGAGAAAAGATGCTTTGTTTACATTTGTATCACCATGTAATTTTAAGCCTTTTTTATTATTTATTCATTATAAAAGGATACAATTATCATCTAAGTATAGTCAGACTCGTAGTCTATTTTTAGGGAGTTGAGTGAATTATTTTTTTATTTATTGTGTGCATTAGCAAAGCACGGATGAGGAATTTTTGATGTACTGAGTTCTAAAGCCATTGGAAATTTTTTCCCTTGAATAAGAATTAGTTAATTACCTTTCTATTAATTTCTTGTGGTGTGTATTATAGTATTCATTCTTGTGAATTTTATTCCATGAATTAACTGATATTTCTTATGTTATTTTCCTTGCATAAATAGGTGTTTATGCTAGTTTTAATGTGTAATAATCTATTGTCTTATTGTGAGAAATCCCTTAACATAACATTGATTTCCTTGAGATTAGATGAAACCCATTGGATCATGTGTTTTTCAATTTATTCTCAATATATTGTGCATGTTTCTCATCTAAGACCTCATAAATATTGGTATCTCACCCCATTTAATACAATGTTATCCATCTCTTTTACCCTCAAACTACACATTTTTAGATTTAAGGATACTCCAAAGAAGAAATCAGGCTTGTAATCTTGAAGATTCACCTCACAATAGGGAAAAACACAACCCATGAGGTGTCTCAATTGTATATGCAAAAGTGAGGGAGAATAAAAGTCAAAGATTTACTATCCCTCAACAAAGGTACACTTCTAGAGATAACAAGTGGAATAATCAAATTTTCAATAAGATCATTTTTATATTTCTCCCATCTATTCTTATGTTCATGTCAAGTTAAACGAGATAGGTGTTTGGATCATTCTAAGTGTTATAATCTATGAAAGTAATCTCGTTCATGTTATTTTGTATTCTTTTTCTTGTAGGTTTCGAGTGTGTTTTTTCGTCCTTGTTTGAAAAATTCTATTGTTATTATTAGATGTATGAAGGCACAAGGATTTGTATTCCATTTCATGTCTTGTATGTAATAAAAAAAAATTTCGTAAGTCAAAAGGTATTTTGTCAAGGTGTCAAGTATTTTATTATGTGAATTCAATGTTGTTAAATCAATTCCTAATCCTAAGAAATGATTGAATGTATCATCAAAGAATTCATGTTTATGGGATTTTCAAGTCAAGAACTAAACATTTTGATGCTAGAGAAAAGTCTTGTGATCCTCAAGTTACTATCATAAGTATGTGAGTGATTAGCTGGTTTTATGAATGTTCTTAGCCTAGGATCAATTTTGTATTTGAATTTCATCAATGATTAGTATATGAAGTATGAATCTTTGACAACCCCACCAAGAGAAAATATTATGTTTCAATATCAAGAATGTTTATAACATTATCATGAGTCCTGAAGTCTTTTGGTTGAGTATTTTTCTAGTTCATTTATTATCAAGGATGTTTATATGCAAGTGGGAGAAGCTTTAATTTTCAATATGGTGTTTTATCTCATGTATCTTTCCAATTGAGTCTCGAATGTCACAAAAAGATGAAAAGTGGTCAATACATGAAGTGATTTTTGTGCATATTAGTATGTGTACAATGTTGTAAACCAAGGTCATATATTATAATTCAATTGGTGATAAAGAAACACAATGATCTAAGTAGGTTTGTGTATAACTATAAAGTATCAGATGTTAATTTGGTTAATTATGATCTTATTATGAACTCTGTAAAGTTTTTCACTTAAGGTATTATCAAAGTTAGGTGTTCCTCAAATGGTGTTTTTTTGTAGCATCTGCTCCTCTTAGACTATTTTTGTTAGAGTAGGTATTTACATTAGCTCATATTCACCTAGGTACTTTATTTACCTTTCTTTTATTTATCCTCACTCACTTTGTGTTTGGATATTTATTTTATCTTATTTAGATATTAGGAAGATATTATGTAGTTATTAGGTGTAATTCTTTCCTTGATCTATGGTATTGAATAGATCTTTGATGAATAGTTATTTCCTAACTCTATGGTCTTGACTAGTTCTTTGATGACTAGTTCTTTCCTTTATTTATGCCTTATTCTACTACCTTTACTAGTTTTTAGATTGATCTTACTTTCCTATATAAGGAAGGCCATTTCTTATTATACTTCATAGAGCTCCATAATAATCTATGATATTGATGTTCATGTTTTTGCAAAGGCTTTTGTAAAGTTATTCTAACAAATTTCTTTCATCTTATTGAGTGTGGTAATTAATTAGCATATGAGTTCTTTATGGTTTTGTACAATCTGCTTATTGTTCCTTTTATGATATCAAAGCAGGAGATTGTTATTGACATTCATCTTTAAGTTTTATTTTCAAAAAAATTCTTTTATATTCATATATTTTGTTACGACATGCATTTTTATGCAAAAATAGGGCTCCAAGAGGAAAACCCACAAAAATAAATGTAAACTAAGCCTATGATGGAGAAAAAAAAATTAATTTTTTTTTGGGTTTTTTAGAAGTGGATGCACATTCAAATTTTCTTGATAATCCGTGTTAGTGAGGTAGAAGGAAAAAATACCATTTGTGGGATTTTTTAGGTTTTGTTCGGTTGTAGGTTTTTATTTTGTTTTGCCAAAATCCTATTTAGCAAAGATATCAAGGATTTTAAAAAGTGAATCAAGGTCTTTAAAAATCCATATTAGTGGGAAAAAATCGCAAGCAAAAACCATTTCTATGATTTTCCAGTTTTTTGCATTCTATTCTAGGATTTTTATACTATTTTGTATAGTTTAATTTTTTAAAATTTGAAGATGTTCAAGGTTTTTAGAATTTCGTCTAAGAGGTGAAGGATAGTAAAAACTGTTTCGGGTTTCTCTAGGTGTTTTATGCTCGATCCTTGGTATTTTCTTTTGATTTCTAGAGTTGATATTTTGCGAGGATTTGAAAATCTTGGAAATTATTATGAAGGTCAGGGGATTTAAAAATTTGTGTGGGAAAAAAGTTCCATAAAAACGCTTGTTGGGTTTTTTTACATTTTTCATATTTAGTAATGGGTTTTTTCTTCTTCATCCTCTTTTGTAGATATAGAATTGAAATAATTTTGTTTCTAGAAAAGAAATTTTGAGATTGCAGGGGCATTTTTATATTTTAAAAATAAATATTATAGCACAATCTTGAAAAATTTCATCTTTTGATCAAGTAACTTAGATTTGAGTACTATTTTTTCAATTTTTATTTATTTATTTGTGCTTGTTCCATTTGAAGTGTTTATTTTTAGAAATGCACCAAAATTTTAAAGTGCTATATTATTACATGGACTCAATTATAAAGTACCAAATCTATGTTGTCTTGTTGTATTGCTTGATTCTTACAATTTTGGTGATTTTTAAGAATGACGTCTTTATCTACTTTTGCACTAGATCATGTTGAGACATTAAAAACACATAATTACCACACATGGAAACCAAGAATGGAAAAAAACATTAAACATAAAGGATTATGGGATTTAACTTCTTTAGAACAACTAGTGTTCACTAGAGAACATGAGAAATTTTAGTACCAATGAAAATGTTATTAGTGTATGGGTTTGATAGGAACTTATGTAAGTGATAGGATTTTGTTTCATTTGATAAAATATGAATCTCCTTTCAAAATATCGAATAAATTGAGGGTTTATTTAGTAATATAGATTACATGAGAGCCATGTAACTTAAAATTTAGATCACCTATCTCAATCCTAAGGATTTTCCAACACTTATAGACTAATTACTAAGTTTAAGAATTTTTGACACAATTGAAGGGGAGTGGAAGAGATAAGAAAGGTAAAGAGTGTGATTACTTAATTCTATCCAAGTTAAGAGGTCCATTAAAAAAATTCTTCTACCTTTTTCTCTAGCATGGATTCCTTAGGTGACACATTCTAAATGCCTAACTTAGAAACATTTTAATCAAATCTTACTAGAGAATAATCCAAATTGTCTAACTTTGAGTCTTCCATCTCTCAAAATTCATAAATATCATCTAATCCTAAAGGAAAGGAAAAAAAAGGTAAATCTAACTTCACCCCATCTCCATCTCAAAATTCTCCCAAACTCAAAGAAATCAGCTATAAAACCAAGGATTCTTCTAAATCAAAGAATAATTCTAGTGTTTCTAGCTCTTTTCGTGGGGTATTGGTCATGAAGAACATATGTGTTATAAATGAATACAATCCTTAGAGGATGTAATCAAGAAACATAAAATTTCTATCTCCACTCCACCTCCTTCTAATCAACATGAAAAAGTACTTAATGTAATTAAGAGATCTTAGTCACCACTTGCAATAGTTTGGTTATATATTCTAGTTCCTCTCATCACATGAATTTTTCCAAGGAGTATTTTGTATTTCTAATTTTGAGTTCAACTTCAGCAATTGATGTTGGTGATTCTTACTTTCTTTCTATTAAGGGAAAATGTGACATACTATTTTATGGTGGTAGTATTCAAGATGCATTGTATGTTCCTAACATCACTAAAAATAATAATGTATATCAAATTTTGCATTCTTTTCTAGGAAAAATAGTGACTTTTAGACAACATGGGGCAGAAGTACAAATGTTGTTGGAGCCTCATTCACTTGAAATTTATCATATTATTGATCATGGTTCTAGAATATATTACTTTTAGGATTTTGATGGCACCTCCTTTATAGGGACTGGATTGGCTTCTCATGGAGACTTAGAGAGAAAGCTTTAGCAAGAAATATTTGGTAATCTCAATTACAAATATTTGAAGGTGTTGAGAATTCATGGTCCAGTTGACGGTATTTCTATATTTTCTCCTCTTAAGGGAGTTTCACTGGCTTCGCATTAAGGAAACAACATCAAGATCCGTTTCCTAAGAATTTTTCCATGAGAGATTCTTCACCACTTAAGCTTATGTATAGTGACTTGATGGTTTTTCCTATCCCCTCTTTTAGTGTGGATAAGTATGAAATTAATTTTATTTATAATTTATCAAGGTGTACTTGGTTTTATTTTATCAAGTAAAAATGTGATGTTTTTTCACACTTTAAAATCTTCAAGGCTTTAGTCAAGAAACAATCTTCTAGCTGCATAAAGAACCTTCACACTGCGGTAATGGGAAAAATAATTCGAAAAGAGTTTTGTAATTTTTGGCACATCATGGCATTATTCACCCACATTATATTTCTCATACTCCAAAACAAAATGGATTAGTAGAATGGAAGAATTGAACTTTGAATCAAATTGCTAACTATATGATGCATTCTAGAGATTTACCTCATATATATTGGGTAAAGGAATTTAATTTTTCTAACTACATTTAGAATTGTACACCACATAAAACACTTGAGAATTTGACTCAAGAGGAATCTTGGTAAAAAACTAAGCCCGATTTCTCATTTTTGTAAATCTTTGAGAGCCATACTTGGGACTTTGTGCCAAATACTGAAAGGAAAACCTTTCATAAGAAGAGAAAACCCTTTATATTTGTAGGGTATTATGAGGACATAAAAGCATATATAATTTTAGATCCCGATAATCATGAGGTTATTTTTCTAACACATGTTCCATTTTATGAGTACTTCTCTCATCATGATTTTGTATCTTCTTCCATGCCTTTTTCTTCTTCTCTATGTCATCTTGAGGATCTAGGCTTTGAGGAGGATTATGAGGAGGTTATAAATATAGATAACAATCTTATTCCCATTGATTTTTTCAATATGAATAAGTGGGATCATACTATAGTTTCTAAGGCATCACCTTTCATTTAGGATCTTCCACCCACTAGGCATCATCATTTACATTTTTCAAGTTGTGGACTTTTGTGTCAAGAAATTTATGAGGATCCAGGTCTTTTCATAGACTTGTTGGATACAAAAGTGGGATGATGTAATGGAAGCTGATTATTCTTCTTTGATAAAGAATAATACTTGGGATTTTTTACCTCTTCCTAAAGGAAGAAATATAGTTATGTGTAAGTGGGTATATGGAAAAAAATATGGAGTTGATGGGTCTATTGATAATTATAAGGCTCATCTTATTACAAAGGGTTTTTCACAAGATGAAGGAATTGATTACTCGAATAATTTTGCAACCTTTTACAAAATGGATTTTGTATAGTTTGTACTTGCTATTGCTACATCATAGTGGTTTCTTTTATACTAGATGGATGTGAAGAGTGCCTTATTGCATGGAGATTTACTAGATAAAATATACATGGAGTAGCTTGCTTTGGATTTTTCATGACTCTTATCTTATTTATAGACTCTGAAGGTCTATTTATGGTCTCAAACATGATCCTCCATCTTGGTATGAGATCATTGATTCTTTTTATCTATCTACTAGTTTTTTCATTGCCACTCTAATCATACAATATATCTATAGCATGTTGGTGAGGATATTATGATACTTTTCTTCTATGTTTACAATTTTTTACTTACTAGAAACTATTCTTCCAACCTTCAGATTATTTAGATGGGACTTTATATAAAATTTGAAATGAAAAATCTTGGGTTATTACATTATATCCTTTATTTGCATATTTCTCAAACAGATTCAAGGAATCATTTAAGTCAGCAAAAGTACACCCATGATCTTCTTCAGTGTTTTCATATGGCTAATTGAGATCCATGTTAATATCCTTTCTAGTATCGGGTTACTCTTATGTCCACATGTATGACTCCACTTTGTGATCCTTGCTTGTTTAGGAATTTAGTTACAAGTCTCATGTTCTTGAACCTTACTCGACCTAATATTTCATTAATAGTAGGGCTTGTATATTGGTTTTCACATTGTCCTCATACTTGATCACTAGTAGCTTACTAAAAGGATTTTGTTTTATTAGCATGGAAATTCCCACTTGGGACTACCTTACACTAGGTGTTATACTCAGTTGGTCAAATCTACGTATTTATATTGGGGAGGTTATCTTGATGACAAGAATTACACTTCTAGCTACCTTTTTTTTTCTTCGTTCTTCTCCAGTTGATTAGAAGTATAAAAAAAGTTTATTACACTTTCATATTCATATGTAGAGTATAGAGTAGAAGTTACAATGAGTCAACAGATTCTTTTGCTTCCATAGTTATTGAAAAATTTTATATTTCCCTTTTATTCACTGACTCTACTTTTTGTGACCACCAAATTCCATTTCACATTTCTCACAATCTTTTTGAGAACCAAAAGACCAAACATATTGAGACTCCTATCCATTTCATTCATCAAGTACATTCGGGATGGAATTCTTTATTTTGAGTAAATTCTAACTCAATAGTAGGTTACCGTCATATTTACAAATCCTTTTTCACCACCTCGCTAACTTGACTTGTGTGACATGATTGGGGTTTGTCAGGTTGTTCTTAGGGGGCGTTCGTGAGAACATATTCCTTCTTATTTTTATCTTTCCTTCTAGCAGGATTCTTTCACACTTTTGGTTCTATATTTATTTATGGATATATTGTTCATGAGTACCGATCAAGCCTAGTTTCTGAGAATCATACTTTGGCTATGCCACTTTTTTTTTTGGCCCCTAACTTCACTTGAGGGGAGTGTTAGAATAGTTTTTACCTTAGCTCATGTTCACCTAAGTACTTTATTTACCTTTTTTATTTTTCCTCACCAACTTATGTGTGTGAATATTTATTTTATCTTATTTAGATATTAGGAAGATATTATCTAATTTTTAGGTATAATTCATTGCTTTATCTATAGTATTAACTCAATCTTTGATGACTAGTTCTTTCCAAAATATATGGTCTTTACTAGTTATTTGATGACTAATTATGTCCTTTATTTATGGCTTGATCTATGACCTTGAATGACTCTTAGATTGATTTTCCTTACCTATATAATCAAGGCCCTTTATCACTATACTTCATTGAGTTCCATAATAATATATGATATTTTCACTCGTTTGTTTGCAAATGTTTTTATAGAGTTGTTACGTGAATTTATTTCATCTTATTGAGTGTGGTGTTCCATTAGGATCTAAGTTATTTATTGCTTGGTATGATTTGGACATGTGAAAAATATGGATAATAGGATCTTATCTCTACATATTAAGGACTTATTAGTGGTTCTTTGATAAGAGAATTCATGTAAATTATTTAGGATGATGGTTTTCTTTCATGATCTAAGGTTTTTATCTTCTTCCTCAATTAGGAATGTTTTAATCCATTGTGAAGATGGGACATATAGGTTTCTCTAGATAATATGATCACAATTTTATGATAAATTTGTGTTAAGAAGTATGGTATCATGTTTAAAATAAGATCTTGAGGTCACGAACAGTATGATATATCATTAATAGAAAAATAAAGAAGCTAGAGGTGAAAGTATGAAGTTGACTATACAATGATGATAAATTAATGATAATGGTGCCATGAATTATTACCCCTCATTAAAATTTTCATTGATAATGAAGGGTTTAATATTGAATGTTAGTATTGGATTATCGGGGATGAAAATGTGTGAATGCACCAAAAACTGATTTTTTTGAGTGTGTTAATTTTTTTCATGTATTGAGTATATCAAAGTTATCAAAATACTTGACAATGTTCAAAATTAGTTTCAAGTGTTCAAATTAAGCTAACCTACATGTTAGTAAGAGTTATTAGATCATGATGATTAGGTTGAAGTTCATATAAGTTAAGACCTCATCTAAGGAGAAGTTTTCCAAATAAAATATCTTCTGAAATTGTTTATGTGAGTCTTAATGTCCATGAAATCTATAAGATAGGGTTATAGTAGTTGAGGTCTCCCATAAATTACAAAGTTCAAAATTGAACTCTCTATAGTCACTCTCTATGAAAATTTTGTGCAATTGAGGTAAAGGAAAATGAAGTTTGGGATGTTTCATGTTCAATGCACTTAAAGTGCCTAAGTAGTGTGCCTGAAGAAGTGAAGGGTTTGATCTCAAAAAACTAAATGGTTTATCTTAGATGATTAATATTCCAGTGAGCATGTACTATCTAATATCCTTTAAGATAACTAATAGCTCGAGTGTGATCAAGTGACAAGGGTATATCAAATGTGTCTAAAAACTTTTTTTGTTGCTAAATCATTCCATGAAGGTATTTTATAAGAATATGACTAAATATTTGATGCTACATAAATATCAATGAGGTATAGTGCTCATCTAAATAATTATGAATTTTGAAGCTCATAGTACTTTATATTTTGTATTTCCTTCATTATAGCATGCTCTCGGGGAGGTATGGATGAAAAAATTATGTATAAGTTTCTACAAGATTATCCTTGTGTGGTGCTCAATTTATCAATAATTATTACAATGTTACTGATTATAAAAAAGCAAGGTAAATAAGTTTAATTTATTTAATATCAAATTTTTAATATAAGGTTGATAGATTAAGATGAGGAAGAGTATTTTCACTAAGTGATTCTTGAGAGAGTATATTATTTTTTGATAAAAACAAGATTTTTTCATAAAAAGGTTATGCTAGTGATATTAAGACCTTCCTGGACTATGAGATGGTGATCTATAGGGTACATTTGTCTAACAGAGATGAAGGAGCTTATATTATCATTCAAAAATACTGTAAAGTGATTTGTATGATTATTCAAGCATGCAAACTAGAAAAATATCAAGTGCATCGAGGTTAGAAGGTATATGAAGTGCAAATGACATGGAGAATAAAATATTTTAGTTCTATATCAGGTTTTAATAACCTAATGAAGATCATAGTATGAAAACCTATCTCAAACAAGTATGGTGCTCTTTTTCAAAAAAAAATCAAGAATTGTGATTGTATTTGCATGATCGTTTCTAAGAAATTTGCATTCATATGAAGGAGAATTAATGATAAATCATGAAAAATATTGAGTGAGGTAAGATTGTAATAAGGTATGTGTATTATCTCTTTAGGTCTAAAATAGAGGTTGCGTATGACAATTATTGTGTGGATCCATTAACTAAAATGAAACATACAAAAGTAATGTTTTTCCACAAAATGCATGTACTAACCATAGCCAAGAAAGTGAGATTTAAGAAGAAATTTTATTTTGTTTATGTAGTATTTTTCAACTTTGAGATGGTTAATGTGGCTTCCAAGACTGAAAGATTGCTCGAGGAGTTTGTCAAAATGATAGTGTCCATTTCAAGACATGATATCAAGGTATGAAGTAATTTTTTTTTCTTTAATTTAGATTATGACGGTATTAATCCAAGGGGAGTTACAAGGAGGTCTATTATAGGATAATTATTCTTCTACGGCTCTATGATAGTTGTCAAGATTACAATGTAGGCCCATTTAAAGGATTTTAGTCCTAATTTAATATGTAGAGCGTGACATGGTAGTGTTAAGTCAAGATTGGGATTTGACAAGTTATGTACACTTAAAAATGAAGGAAAGATGAAATTTTTATCTCTTTTGAATCATTATTGGCATCATCAAGATTAATTTACTTCAGGTATAGGGCTAGTACCGTTGTCTCGTGATGGTAAAAGTAGATTTTTAATGTTAAATAACAAGATTTACATTCTTAGAATGAAGATGATGGTGTTATAACTCAAGGAAGAGGTAAAAAATTTTCTTATACATGATTTTTGGCATGTCTAAGTGTTCTAGATGCTTTAATCATGGGGTCCTAGTGCTTTTTATGCTTGTAAAATTACTTAAAATCAGACTTTGTGTAGAATCTCATGTTTTTCAGCTAGAATGAGGAATTTGGTTGATGTTTATAACCAAATCATGACCCTATTATGTTGAGGAAGATAAATAACATGTTGGTAGAGGTATTCCTTTTTCATTAATGTAAAAATGGGTAAATTTTTGGCGTGTTGTGATTTACCTGTTGTCAATTATGGAAATCCTCATTAAGGAAAAATTGGATGATGGATTGTAGTAAAATGATGTTGAGGATGATAATGACATACAGATTTAGAGGTTTTTATGGTGATATCAGGACTTTTAGTGAGATTAATTTGTTCTTGCAAGCCTATTAAGGTAACCTAGCTAGCCTAGGTGAATGTGCAAGGTGGCATGAACTTCTTGGTGACTTCAAAAGAACTTTGGCATGATTGAGAGCATGTTTTAGTAGTTCCTGAGAACTCACATGAGTTTCGGGGTGGAAATAAATTTTTGTGACAAAGATTTAGTTGTTCATTTGGATTAGGTATGGATGTTAGAAGGAATGAGATTGAGTTGTGGAGCTATATCAGCTAATCGATGTATGCAGGCACTTTGTTTGTATTACCATAGCCCTTAGGATTTTGCATTCTAGAGGTTGGGGTAAAGTGAAATAAACTGATAACTCATTGTAGAAATTATTCATCTAAAGTAGTCAACTATATTGTTAAAAAAATTAATAGTATTTAAGGTCAAAACTAGTTGAAATAGCCATTTGAATTAGTGAAAAACAAAGGAGTAACAAATAGGTTCCCTAATAAGTGCTTGATGGTCTAAAATACGGAGGAAGCATTTACATTTGCAAATTAATTAATAGATTTTTATTCTAATATTATCAATCAAAGACATCATCGAATATAAACTTTGTGTGTGTGTGTGTGTGTGTGTGTGTTCGCGTGCATGTGTGTGCATGTGTGTGTATTTTTGTTAAAATTCCTTAGATATATTTAATAAAAATTGATAATCTTTATTATAAATATATGGAGTCCTTTTTCATTATTGACTTGATAATTTAGTGATATATAATGGAATCGGGAGTGTAGCATGGAATATTACATGATTTTAAGATTTAGTAACCATACCTTCACAAAAAAATGTTTAGTGCCCAATCCATAATCCTCTTCTTGATCTAAGATATTATAACACCCACTATTTAGATAACACAAGACAACATAGCAAAGTATAGGGTAAATTGTTTTGACTTGTTCAAAGTAGAGAACGACACATAGGTGGTCACATTGGCTACAACTAACTCTTTGAAAATCATGACACAATGATAAGCACATAGAAAACAAGGAAACATTAAACATCCATCAAGAATAGTTCACTTTTCTCTTTGACAAGTCACCACGGGAGAGACTAGTCCACTAGTACATAGCTACAGCTTAGTACACTCTATGGTGCAAAAATCCTTTAAGGTTATATATTCACTAAAAACATCTTACAAGACCTGACTTTACGATCTAGAAGATTTAGGTTTGATTTGAGCATTTCTTCTTACAAAGGTGAACTTATTTATTTTATACTATTGACTAATTATCTTGAGAACAAGTTTTCGGAATGAGGTTCATCTAAAGGCTGGCAAAACTAGCTAAATTCGCTTGATCAAAAGGGACACCTTCCATCTCTCACAAGGTTGCTTATTCATACCCAAGCTACTGAATCTTGATTCAGACCTCCATTACACAAGGTGACGAGTGTAAGGTCCAACTGAAGTGAAGTTGCATTAAGTTACTGAAACTACAACCTCCTTGTGCAAGAATCAATAATTAACCATGCTTAAGAGAAGATTACAAAGTACTATGGAAAGGTTAGAGTGATAAAAGTTAATTCATTTCATCATCATGATCTCTTTAGTTATTAATTGGTCTTTTAATGAGACTTAAGAGTGCAAATGGATTTGCGTAAATAGCTTCATTTAGCATTCTCTTAATGAGGTTCGTCAAAGGATACACATGGGGTTCCCAAAATGGAAGAATTAGACTTAATGTGTTCTTAATCAAACTTCCTAATAACTAAGATCTAACTATATCCCTAGAAGCCAATAATGAAATTACTTTTAGAAAGACTTAATGTTTCACAATAATGAGAATAAATTTAAATCCGTAGCTTAAGATTAACGAGGGTGGATTCTTTTACACTTTGGTAGAAACCTACTTTCTTTCTTATTAAAGACTCTTAATTTTATCAAAAAGCCACAACTTCATTATTATCTTATTTATTTATTCATCTATATATATTCATTTTATTTTATTTTTGATTAACTTTAGAAAAAAGATTGTCAACCCACTAGAAAATAAAGATAGAATTCCACTGATGCCAAGACCATGGGGGGTTTATTATACCATAATTTTTTATGAATCGAAATAATAAATTACCATTACTTAACGACAAAACTAAACATGGTTATAACATTTCTATTCAACATGGCACATGAACCAAGTGTTTCAAAAGATTCAATTTGAACATTGGATGAGACCAAGAAGGTAACAAAATTGGTTAAGCCATGCTACAACATTTTCATGACTGAAATAATATCATAAAGAAAGTACACATAACAAGGTGATGATCGAGTTTTATTCCTCATAAAATAATTAAAAGTTTTTGTACAAAAGGATAAGACAACCTTATTTCACAAATATCGAAAATATTAGGCAAGAGGCCTTCCAAACTCCTTTATAAGCACCATTCCAAGGTTTACAGCACATTAGAAATTCATACATGGAAATTCATAAATAAACCCAATGAAACCTTTACAAAACTTTCCTTTATCATCCGCCACAAGCCATCTCGCACAAGTATTAACTCAAGTCGAGTTCATGAGAACCAACATGTTAAGACTACCCATTGCAACAATAGCTAACATTTAACAATATCATGAAAGGAACGTTCTATTTTAGAAATGGGTCAAAGAAAAAACCACTAATCAAAATTATTCACATGAGATAAAAAAATTTACCAGCCAACAAGAAGGAAGTCAAATATTCTAGTAAGAACAATATCTCAAATAATCAAGGAAAGACCTTATAGGTTAGAAACAAAAGGTCAAGAGTATTGGGATTTCAATCATGTAATCCTATAGATTACGTGATTGAAATCTAATACTCAATCCATCCATCTCAAAAATTCCTTGAGAAGTCAAAACATACTAGTTACGATCATAGACATGAACAATAAAGGTTATTTAATCCTTCCAAGAGGAAGGTTTCATAGCAATCTGGGTTCATAACCCTCCTTAAGCAATTTAGAGTTTCAGTCTAAACAAGAAGTTTACTACCTCCTCCTACAATAATTTTTTTAAAGTGACACCTGTTACCATAATCAAAACATATCATAAAAGGTATTTAGATGTGTCACCAACAACCATTATACACAACAACAAAGCCATCATAATCGACAACATATCTATAATATGAAAGACAACACCCCAAATGCCAATAATAATTTTAACAAAATTATGATGTAAGAAAATAATATGTATATGTATACCAAATGTTTATCAAAACACGCTAACAATTAAAAACATCAGGATATGTGTATATATTGCAAGGTACCCTAACAATACCAAATACATCTCTATTCCTAGGTACTGTCATAGTATTATTTACAATGTTATTATATCCAAAATAGCAATCAAAAATTTATCAAGGATAATAACAACAATTACTGGGTTATTACTCTCTCATTGAATTCTCGATTCGTTGCACGATCATAAAACCATTTTTAATAACATAAAGTTATGGCTTGATATTCAAAGATCTATTATAGGATCATACAATGAAACCTTAATTATTGCATAGTTAATCACAAATCTTAAAAAGGATTATATAATCAAACTAAATATTCTAAGGTTATTGCAAAGTAATCGTAAATCCTTAATAGGATCATACGTTAAACGAAAGTAATAATAGTTACAGGTCCATTAAATTCTCGTATGGATTCACCACATTGTTTTCAACCCAAAATAGTAACCCTTCAGCTACCAGATAGTATAGCGAAGACTCCATACAACTATATTGAATTTAGGAACTCACTCCTTATAGCTCATTAGCCATGTGGATGGATCTATTATAAGGTCAAATCAATAGAAAGAGTATTCATTGCTTGATATTCCTTCCAAATCACCTAATTCCAAGAAAATATGGATTTGAGATTTTCTAAGGTTATACACCATTGAAATTGGTGTCCAAGAATTCATTAATCATGGGAGTTTAGCCCCAAGTTTATCTCCATAATACTGCACCCACACTAGTCAAGATAACCCAATATTCCTTCAAATATTATAGAAAATAGCCTATTTCTATCTATAATAAAACATAGAGAGCATATATACAAAAACAATTCCCCAATAAGCAAATTGGAACTTTGTTGCCTCACTTCTAACCAACTAAATGTTTATAGTACTTTCTTACTAACCCAGAAGGGTTTAAGTATATTTTCTCTTATCTGTTCCTCTGCTCACTTAAATAAGATAAAATAATAAACGTATAACCATCCAGATCTGGAGTTATGGAACTCATTCAAAAAAAAATCTCTATACCTACTTATAGTCCACTTCAATGCTATCACTAACAGGTACAAAGATTCATAAGCATTCAAATTTCAGATCTGAAACCTGAGTAGTAATAATTCCTATATTATTACACATCAATTGTTAGTGAAACAACAAAAATAATTAACAACAAATTATCCGTTGTAGGTTTATTTACATCTCTAACTCATTGAGTCCAGGATTTACCAACATTATGAGTAGCTATGCATTAACACCATCCAAAACTATTATGAGTTTTCCTTGAGGGGAGGCAGGTGTAAGAAATTCCCACCGTATAATATTACTCATAACCAAATAAATATAAACGAGTAAGAAAAAAATGCGGTTCCCCCTTTTTGTCGCCATTTCATTCAAACCTAGTGATTCGGAGGAAGATACGAGAGGAGAACCAAGTACACTCAAGGTAATTAAAAACAACCACAAATCCCATTAAATATGCCATTATAGGAAAAAGAAATATTCATTTCAAGGAATAATGAAAGATAGAAAAAAAAAATGTAATTGTAAGACTTAACATGCCTGATTGGAGCTTCCTCAATGCAACCTCATCGAGTTAGGGATCAATCAGCTCCAACACATTCTAAAATTTTATTGTCCTTAGCATATTGATCACTCCTATAGGTTCATGGCAATGCTATAGCACAGTCAAGGAGAGGGAAGCCGAGCGGAGCACAAACCTGCGAATTACATTTGCTGGGAGATTCAACACCCATTTTGTTTTCCACAACCTCAATTCAGATATCCTACACATTTAGAGCCAAGAGAGACATGTTTACAAATCAATAACATTTACCTTAAAGTTTCAAATCCCTCCATTTATTTCAACAAAACCTCATTAGAGCAAATGCTCGAGTGACTGTAGTCCATGTGGCCCCAAAACTATGGTACAAGTCAAACGAAAAGCATGAAAGGTTTTCTTCATTAAGAAAAATAAATGAATGGAAGCAAGGCACCAAAAACCACCCATCACTAGCGCATACCCAAGATATTTTGTAGAAGGAAAACAAACTAACACCCAATCAGTAATTAATTCCATCTGGTGAAGGCCACCTATAAGGTTGGGTAGCTGATAAAGAGGTAAAGGGTGGTAGGTGTAACTGTTAACTTGAGAATTTAATTAATGGCCCATCAAATCTCATTCCACACACAACCTCCCTATGCATTAACAAATCAGAAACTAAGGAAGAAAGGAACCCTTTCCTCATATGCCAACCAAGAAGATTAAAATGCATACAAACTAGTATGTGGGAGGGAACAAAGGTTGTCCTTTTCCTTTAATTAAATGATTAGAGAAACATGCATTGAGGCATAATCAACCAAAGGGAAGAAAACTAGGGGTTGATGTTCGAAAGCAAACACGAGATCAACGACCGACCTTGGCACCATGATGGGGCAACACTTTCTTCAACGTGGAATGAGGTTCGATCTATGTGACGAATCGAATGAAAAAACCAAAAATAATATAGAGATAATTAATATAAAATATCAATAATAATCGATAATAAAGTAAAATAATAATAATATAAAATAATGGTCGATCGACAATTGAATTAAAAATATCATTATTATCATTATTATTATTATTTTTTAATTTTTATTAATAATTTTACAACTTAAAAATAATTATAATTCATATTAATAATGACGGATAACCAAGCTTGACAATTCGAGAACACGATTTTCCTTTAATAGGAAACTCGTAACGGGTGTTACTGGGGGCCAACAACTTGAAACATCGACAATGACACAAGTAGGCACAATGAAGAGGTATAATGTTGATTATTTTATGTGACAAGGAAAAGCGAACAAAAGATCAATAGGAGCACAATAGTGTTCATGCTTAGGAATAAGGTCACTGAAGTATGAACATGAGTAACGTCAAATGGGGCATTACGGATATAATGTATTAGATATAGAACACAATCTTGATGAAGATTTGTACAAATTCATCATTCTAAGAAAGGAAACCTCTTATAATGAAGTACAAATTATCACGTTCTTCCATGCACATTTCCCTAAAATATTATTTAGGTTCATCTATTGTCATGGTGAGAAATACCCCATTGCATTTAATAACATAATGTTTTTCATTTTTAGAGACCGAGATACTTCAAACACATTATGGTGGCTAATAGTATTCTTGGGATCCAAATAAATACCTTTCAAGAAATTCAGAATATCCATACTCTCCACCTTGAATACTTTATCCATCTATGATATCATCTAACAAATCCAAAACCATGTATAGGGGTTTCCCTCCCTACTATCAATTTCAAGTAAAAAAATCCAACATACAGATTAGACCCAAATAATTGTATAGATAACACCTCATTGTTCACACTATGTTCTTTATCAATAAAAGGAGAATGAAGATGAATTTTAACCTCTTACATAATTAGAAAACAAAACTAAAAAGATAAACACACTTAAAAATTTACAACTAGCCAAATCCACTAATACGGTGTAATATCAAACAATAACCAATCTCCATTAAAGAGGCATCACACGTACCACACATGATTACTTACCACCACCATAAAAATGAGAGCACACCTCAAACTATTATCAAATTAAGAAATGCAATGGTAATATTGAATAATAAGCACCCTCTATACTCATAAAGTACCAAAAATGGAAAATAAAACGTCATCATCTAAGATTATAAAATTGCATCCTTGAATGACCCTAGGAAACGTGTTAAAAATATGTTCTCCTTGCAAAATTATTGGCATCCAATTAGTATCACTAAATAAAATTAAGAAAGGTTGATTAAAATATTTTGGTGAAAAACCCTTCACCCCTTTTTGGGCCTAGATTTCCTCTAGAAGTATTACCAAAATACAATTCAATCATTTAATCTTTAGAGGAGATAAGAAAAATGGACTAGTGGGAGACATACTATTCTGATCCTTAAGCACCTTGTGAAATTTTATTTTAAGAACTAGTTCATTACTTTCCAGTTTTACACATAACAATACATATAAGTACACTTAAAAATAAAGATAATGTGTGTGTGTGTGTGTGTGTGTGTGTGTGTGTGTGTGTGTGTGTGTGTGTGTGTGTGTGTGTGTGTGTTTGTGTGTGTGTGTGTTTGTTTGTGTGTGTGTGTATGTATGCATGCATGTATATGTATGTGTGTGTGTGTGTGTGTGTGTGTGTGTGTGTGTGTGTGTGTATTTGGCAAATACTTTTTTAAAGGGACTATACCCTTGTACATTAATGCTCAAAAGCCATATTTTCCCCTATCAACACTAAAAATGGATCAAAATTGAGATAAAAATAATAAGCCCAACAATATAGTACAATATGCTAAGATTAAAACCATCAAACATAGACAATTTTATTAAAAATAACTTATCAAGCAACATAAGCGCCAAAGACCACAAAAGCAGGCCAATATCCGAGATGTAGTAATGATAACAAATATAAGTACAAGATTCATACCTTGTCTAAGATGGTGGGGACTTAGATTTGGCATTTCCCTTCTTTTTTATATCTGTCACTTTCCATTCCTCATTTCCTGTTTCCACTTTGAAATCGAAAGAAAAATTCGAGTGGTAGGGATGTGCCCCATAGGAAGGAGGGTCGAAGCATCCAAGATCATTGAATCAATGCTCTAAAGAGAAGAACCAGACATAATCTGTTATCTCTTGAAATTGCACCCTGTAGAGAGATGGATGTAGGTGTTCTAATTTTGTAAAATTGATCTCTCTCTTTTGTAGATACAATGGAAAAGCCTCGGTCTGCGTGGGTATACCTATTTTGAGGTCAGTCTTAAGTATCAAGGTCATTTCATTATTGATGTATCCTAAACTAAATTTATAGGGTTTGAGGGTAAAATATGACTGTAAATGAATTAAAAATACTGAGGCGATACACAAAAATTGTATGAGGTCCTTTATTGAGTACATGCACAATTGATAAGAGAATGAATTCTTGATGCACAAGCCAATAGTTTTTCTACGAGAATATTAAAGGCAACACTTTTTTGTATTGAGGGAAAGTATCATAACAATATTGTTAAGTTATACATGCACATTAATATCATTTAGAAATTACTCAATTTGGAATAGGGTAAGATGATTAATCAAGGAATTCATCATTCACAAGGATTAATAAAACATACACAAGACTACAAATCATTGGAAAGGTAGAATATACTTCACATTTAGAGGAAAAAACTAGTAAAATCTGGTTCAATAATCCTATGTCCAAAATTCCTCTCCCTTTGTGCTTTTCCAAGGCACACAATATATAGAAAAAACTATTCCCCATCTTTCCTACAAATAGGCTAAAATTGTACTCACCCATGCATCCTATTATTACCATTTTTTTATTAATAAATAAGTGGAATAAAAATAATCATGCTAATACAAATAGACATTAATGGCCTTTGTTTACAACTCAATCAACTATAGTTGACTTTTATATTTTTAAAAAAAGCATGGGTGAGTAATTTGCTAAATGTAAATGTTGCTTGATGAGTAAGTATCATTCTTGGTGCATGCAAATTATGTCTTCTTGTTATTGATGTGACATCTATAACTTTCCCTTTAGATGCAAAATTAATTCCCTATGTGAGTTAAAATAATACCCCTGATCTCCAATACTTAGTAAGAAAACTCTAATTCACTATGGGGACCACTGTGAGCACATGTGCAATCATAATCAACTCTTATTTGTGAAAAATAAGGTTATCAAGTCTTCAAAAGGTTGTTTGCATTCTGATGTTGACCTCTGCTCTATCTCCTTGTGATCACATGGACAATATATTCTGAGTCATTTTCAAAACATCACATCAGTGGGGACCACCTTTGATTGTTAGCACTAGTCTTCATTTGGTTTGGCCACCCTCGTGGACTTGGCACATTACCATGGTTTTAGGAAACACATGGAGTTACTTTGTAAAAGGTTACCATACCATACTCGACCACCTTTGATTAACACATGACCATGCAATTTACTTGTCGATTTTGTAATTTGGATAACACTTGATGATTATAGGTTAAAACCTTACCTTTTAGTTGATCATTGTTGTCGGTCTTTTGCATCATGGTGTTGGACTATAGTTTAGACTTTTGAAATTCAATATGCAATGATTTTTAATGTGATATGGGCTGGCCCCCTCATGATGATGACTCACCCCTTGGCAATTTTTCGGTGGCATTATTAACTTAGGTTGAGTTAGGTCCTTTTGATGCAAACCGTTGGTCTCTCTATTGTTGGATCTTGGCCTTTGATCTTTGCATACCCATAGTAAGGGTTTTACCCTATGGGGTAGGTGGTTGTGGTTATGTTTTGAACCTGGTGAACGTTTCTCATGCTTTGATGGGGAAAACCCTAATTGATCTCATCGTTGATTTGAGTGGTGGTTGGCATCGGTATTTGTTATGGATTTCTAAGCATTAATCTGCCCCACCTTTTGATTTCCTCCGCTAATTGATTAACTCAAACGAGTTAGGGTTACTTGGGCATGTTTTTTTGGGATATGTAAAATGTAAAAATGAACTTGTGTTCATTTTCCTCTCGGTTCAGTTCATAGAGAAGCTCTATAAAAATTTCAATGCCATTGTTGTTCTCTGTCGAGCTCGAAACTGTGTTATTCTTTGGTCTCAAATGAGTTTTCCTCAACGGTGGAGCTCTGTGAGTGTAGAAACTTGGCACTTCTATCCTTCTATTTTTTAATGAGCTCTCCTTTTCCTTAGATCTAGAAAATGAGCTTGATCTATGAATAATCTTGGAGCTCTGACCGGTTCTGTGAACATGAATACTTTATTTTCCTCTACTGTGAAGTTGGTCCGATGCTTTACTGAAGGTTTTCAAAGATGTGGCTACTATTTTGGGAGATCATGAGCCCGACTTCTTTGAGTTTATGTGATCTTCTAGTCTACACTCTCTGTGTGATCTCTTGGCCATCATTGTTGAGAACTTGAAGCTCGGTACTATATTACTAGCATCATTGTTTGATAAAGGATGGTAAGTTTTGATCTCTGAGCATTGCAACTACTTCGTCACTGTCACTTTGACTTCAATATGTTGATACTTCATTCTTTCTTTGCATTTATCTTTGTGATTTTGTGGTTCCCTTGGAGATTTCGAGTTGAGAGTCACTCTAGGTCCTATTTTTTTCACTCTAGAACTTGATGATTTTTTAGGGTTGTTTGTACCAACCCAATTGGTGAGTCCTGAGCTCTTCTATTTTTGCAATGTTTTACCCAAATCTGGGTGTTTTAATTTATGCATACTTTTCATTTACTTATTGTGAACCATTTTTTTCCTCATTATAAAATGGAATTAATCCTTAAATGACAATATGTCTTTGTTGTTCACTATTTCTTGTCATGAGGAAGATTGGGAGCTCGATGTTTGTGAAACTATTTGTGAAATTACAACCTATCCTATTCTTCTTTGAGTATTAATTTTGGATTCCTTTTGCTAGCTTATGGGCCTCAACCCCTAATGAAAAACCACTATTTTTTTCTCAAGGTATGTTGGATTTTGATAATACCCAAATATGGGTCCTAGTATTTCACCATATTCAATCTTTTGTTCATGCATTTTCCTAATTTTAGAACCCTTCTGTTTCCATGCTTTTTCCATACGTGACCTTTGTTTTACGAGCTTGAGAAGCTTTAGGTATTCCATTTTTGTTCAATAATCATAGATCTAGAATTCAGTTTCGACATTTACAAAAAATGGCCATTATTCGACCTTTGGCTTTATTCTATCTCCATATTTTGAGATTTCTGAACTCTGTCTTCAATTTCTTTATGCATTTAGAGTTTCTCTACCCATCTTGAGAAGCTTTGTGTACATTACAAAGTTTTGTTTCTATACATTTGAATGTAATCTATTTTTTACCTCCTTCATTTTGAAAGATGATAGATCTAAAACCCCTATTGATTCTTTTTGGTATTAGCTATTGAGATTCTATATAATTCTTGACTTTAGATGTGAATAAGCAATTCATTTCAGGTTATTACTCCGAGACTATTTGAAAAAATAATTGTTGCATTCTTTAACATTTTCAAATTCTCTGCTAAATCTTACGGAAATGTTGTTCTTGAGATTTAGTTTTCCTTTTGGATGCAATATTACTTGACAACTTTGAGTCATATCCATTTATAAAACATAAATATTGAGTTCTGTAACCTTCTTTGAAGCTTTAATGGCTGATTTATCTTGATTCTTTGTTACATGTTTGATTCTACTTCTTAAAGCATGATTGTTTAATAAACTAGATCTCCTTCAGTTGGTTGTAATGAGCATGATCTTAATCATTTCTTGATCTGATTCTTTCAAAGTTGAACCTGAAACTCTATAAAACTATGAATCATGCATTTGATCTTAGCTCTGAAGCTATATTGTAGCATTCTGTGCACTTGATACCTGCTTCATTTGAAAACTGTACTTCTAGAATGGCTGCACTTTGTAAGATTATCTTGAAACTTCATTTTTCTTCAGCTGTTAAGCTATAATGAGTGCTCCAAAGTCCTTCACCTTGATGACTAAAAGTGTAGTTCCCATTTCTTTTCTGTTTAAATACTGTATTTGATCTTTATTACAACTTTAGTATGTATGCTGAAAAATATAAAAGGTCAATTTTACATGGAGAAGCCTCCAGAAAATTTTTGTCATATTTATTTCTCATTCTATTTCCACCGTAATTTTATCTATCTAGTTAACTTCAACCTTTATATTCTGATTCTTATGCTTCTCCTTTGAGTTGTATTCTTCCTTCATATCAATATGTACTTCTAATTTATTCCAATCTTGATGTATCATAGGATAGGGTTGTAAGACATGATTTTATTTCTTCTTTATTGTAACCTATACCTACACACTTAAAAAAACAGTTAGAAAATATTTAGGCTTTTTGGCCTCTCTTATGTTCCATAGTTTTCTTTTCTTCTCTCTCTCCTTATTTATGAGTGAGTAAATCATGTATATTGTTACAGAAAAGTACTTTCTTCAGTTGCGCCTCTGATCCTCATGTAATATATCTCTCTTGTTGTTAAGAGATCCACCTGCACTGAATTTGGATAGTATAGGAATATGGATTAACCCTGAGCTCGTAAACTGATAATTTTCTCTTTTCTATTTTTAGGTACAATGCCTTCTGCCAAGATTGAAACAGAACAAAGCTGGGGCTGGAGATACATCAACCGCAACAAAAGAAACTTCAAGGAAATGATGGGTTGATTCATACTTCTCTATTTTATCTTTCATGAATATGTACCTCTTAGTTCAAGAGTTGTATTTTAATTTTTCAGTTACATCCCATGGATTGTTTAGGAACACTTGAAATTCCTTATGAATAAATCATGGAATTCTGAAATTAATTTGAGTATTTCTTTCTACATTTCAACTTTCTATATGGATTTTATGATGAATTAAACAACTCAATAATATAATTGAATGTCTTAATAATGAAGGAAGAAACCTTAAAGATTTTGATTCTTTGTTAAAAAATGTAACACTTCATCTATTTTGCAATTCGGTTTCTTCATCAAGATAAAACATTTGTCCTTCGGGGATTTTTGTTCTTTTGTTGAAGATAGACATGAAATTATAGATTATGTGATCTATTATGTTTTGTAATAGCACTCATAGTTATAGATTTCATGTAATCATTAATTAATTCAACAAAAAAACACTCACCTGAAAGAAACTCCCCTATCTTAGGTTCACTTCACTAATGCCATCCATCATAACAAAGTTTTGAGTTGCCAATTTTTGCACAAGTGCGAAAATTGTCAATAAGTAACTTCTTTGTATTGTTCTACAAACTATCAAAGATGGGTGAGTCAACTTGTGATGTGGCGCTATATTCCAAAACTAGGTCAAAATCGATCATAAGATGTTTGGGAAAAGAATCCTTCCACCATGTAGGTTTGGTCTTGTGTGTGGAATGTTCACAATCATCTATAATATGACCAGTTTGGAAGTAAATCCGACATCTGAAAGTAAGTCCCTCATAGTCTACCATCTACACCAAGATACTTTAACCAATCTACAAATTGATTTTTGTTGGTGAGGCTTTGGAGGTATCAAGATCAACAAGGATTCAAGCATAAGTAGTATGAGTTTGAATGGAGGTCTTATCAACAACTGACGCACATGTGCCTAGATTATCCCCTATAGTTATTAGACAAGTTTTGTTCGAAATTTGAAGTGGGAGTCCTAACAAACAATCCCAAACCGAGTAAGTATCTAAATATTCTTTTAAAGGGTCAAAGATGGATACCATAGCTTGTACATAAGCTTGTGTTCCCCCAAACCTAGTGCTACCTAAAAATTAGATCCCTATCTTCATGGGTTTAAAAGACAATAATGAAATTTGATTTAGCATAAGGATAAATCTCAATCTTACCTCGTATCTTTTCTCTCCATCTTTGGGATATCCATTCATGAAGCTGAGAAAGTTTAGGCCAAATTTTTTGAAACCCGCATATGTGACCCAGCTAAGAAAGATTTTCCTCCTCCTTGATTTTGAGTGTGGGGGTCTCCTTGGAGGGTTTTAAGAGCATACCAACAGTCCTTGCATCATTCTTTGCCTTCTTGGAGACCATATCAACAAAGGAAGGATTGGTTTTATGTTGGGGAGATTCATACGCCTCTTTTTATAGCTAGTAGGAAAAATAGAGGTCTTTTTATGACCCATCTACTCCCTAGCCGTTGCATGCGGGAGAAACAAAGCCATGCATGCCGTTATCATCTTGAGTGCATTCCACACCTCCATTTACTTGCCACCGCTTGAGGGCACAAAATTTTTGATGAAATTTTTAAGGTTCATAGAAACATTTTTGCCCTGATTAAAGGCAAGATCGATCCAAGAAAATTTTCCCCTCCAAATTGCTTTCTGATTTCCTTCATGCACCACATTACCAACAACTTCCTATACACTCGAAGAAAGGTTCACGCACAGCGAGTTTAGGGTTTGAAGGGGTGAAGATTTTTAGGAATCATCGGAGGTGAAAATATTAAAATTTCTACAAAAATTAAAAATAATTAAAAATTAATGATGATTAAGATATAGAAAATATAATTGGAAATATTTTTTAGAATTTGTAATACATATAAATGACTTTAATATAGTTATTAGAGAAACACATTTAGTGTAAAATATATATATTGTGTAGTGTCAAACGTATATAATTGGTAGAAAATATTGAATACCCTAGCACCATATCAATTAACTCTAGTCATGTAACAAAATAAGGTATCTATAATTATAAACTCATCTTTAACCCTCTTCTCTATAAGATGAAAGTGAGAGTAGCTTTATAGTGATTATAACAATCCTTGTCATGGTAAACTTCTCATGATGGTTTTGGCATTCCATTGAATGATTTCATTCGGAGGCACATAGTCATGGATGCTCTCAATTCCAAGGTCCTTCAACCACCATAGACAAAGACTATGACAGTTGTTGTCTGGGACGGCCACAAAGAGTTTCACAGAGGGAACCATATGCTACAGGGTTCTCTAATTGGCCACTTCAAAATAGAACAACTACTTCATGGTTTCATGGACGAAATGGCTTTTATTGGTATATATTCCCTTCCATGTCTCAAGGTAAATTATGTAAGTGCAACAAAGAAGATACTACTTATTCACATATAAGTTCGGGATCCAATTGCCAACAACAATAAATTCACAACAATCTATTCTAATCTTGCAAACCCATTCTCAATGCCACAACATCACGTGCCCCTTGAATACCCTTATAAATTCCCTCTATTAGAGGAAAGGGTTGAGAAAGTGAACCATTACGTATTGTTGATAAAAGCCTCCCAACCATCTCAAAGAATTTCAACTCAGGTAACCTTGGTGAAATAAAAGGAGGATTAGAAATATGTGCTTTCAATTTTTGACTCTATTCTCTACTCAAATTTCTTATGACAGCGAGTGCAATGGAGGCTCCCAATGAATGGCCAACAATCCAGATGTTGTGAGTACCAGGCCTTTGAATGCTGCTTCAAAAATATTTTAGGGCCGTGCCAACTCTACATAACAAATCCATGTGTGCCAAGGCTACATTTACGTTTCATAAAATTCCTCCCACGTAATCTCTAGTTTCCAAACCGTGCCTCTAAAAACAACAAGTTCAGAGGGAGGCTTTCCTGCACATCCACTTACTAATTTCGTTCTCCCAACCAACTGGAAAATGATACCAATTAATATCAAATTTTTTTACTCATCTTCTATAATAATTTCTTCTTTCACTTCGAATGGAAGGAGAGCAGACCATTTCTCAACCCTGTTGTTGTTTCTTTGGCGTTGGTATACAACTTCAACAAGGGCAGCAGCGATGCATTTCCTATCTCTTGGATCTTCCCTACAGTCACCCAATTAAGAATTACCAGGTGTCGTTAAGAATAAGATTCACTTAAACTCAACAAATACAAAGATAATAATAGGATAAACTATAGTAAAATATGAAAATGTGAGTGAGTTAAAGCATTCTAAACAAAAATAATGTAAACCATTTAATTATTAACTAACTGGAAACAGAACAACATAGTTTAAAATTTTTATATTTATGAGCCCTAGTAAAAATTTTATTCACTTGTTTTGTACGATAGCAATTGTCCATCAAATTTATAACTCAAAACAGAAAATTAATCTTACTGCCCACTATTAGAGCTTTCCGTATTTTTATTGTGAAAAACAAAATTTAAAAACATGTTCTTAGGTGAGTTAGTATGAAATAAGACAAAATATCGAAATTTTCAAACACATTAAAAATGAAATGGACAAGGAAACTGCTCTCATCTTCTTAAAAAAAGATAACTGCTGGAATAAGATGTTTTTTTCCACTCAAAAACAAGGTGAATTAATTTAAACTAATATAAAAGTGTTAAGTTAAATATAAAAAAATCATTACCAATTTTGATTGACGAGATGAGAAAGACCTATAACATCGATGCTGTCTGGATCAGAAAGTAATCCCATATTTTTGCATTCCTTAATTTTTTTAAAGGAATCCCATATGGTCAGAAAGTAAATATTTGAGAATAAGGGTGGCACGACAACTTTTCTTATTTTTTTCTATCAAAATTGTTCCAAACAATTGTTCTACCAACAAATCATATTGCTCATAAATGTAGTAAATTTGAAGGATGACATACTTTATTTCATTTCTGAAACTATTAAAGCAGACATTAAAATGTTTTATTCCGTCCATATTGGTTTTATGCAAATTATTTATCAAGGTTTCAACTAACTCCACAAAAATAATGTAATCCAAATGTATCAAAGGTATTGTTATTATCCATACTATCATATCAATATTTAAACTAGCAATCACATGTGAAACGTGCGATAGAAACGCGGAAGGGGATGATTTGAGGAAGATGAAATTGAAGGATATAAACATTGGAAGAGGAAGAGGGGTGATGAAGGAGGAAATTGAGGGAGGAGAATTGAAGGGGTGTGGAAATTGGTGGGGGGAACCTTTGCAAAAATAATGTTTATTACAAGTTGAAATATGAGAAAAAACATGTCATATGAGCCCTGCATTCAAAGGAGAAAAGTGACATTTTGCACAAGTCATTGAGGTAATGCAGTTTGGAAATATTAGAAAGAAAGGTGTGGTCGAAGATGTTTAATGTTCTTCACTTTAATGATTTCATGCACATTGGCTACCAACAATCCTAATCCCGATGTCCCTCAATTGACACTGCATTAAACCTTGGCCTCCCATTTCCCTTACGCATGTCAAGCACAATTGTCTTGACTTGCCTTTGGAATTTCCTCTCAACAAAAGGTGCATTAAAAGGTGGGAAGAGGAATGTGGACCCTTCTGTGGGACCTCCTATCATAGATGAAAAGGTCTCTAAAATCATTCGTGACATGGATATGGCCAAAAGGAAACGACCTAAGAACCCAATGTTGTGTGATATTTGTGTGTTGTCTCGTTGTAAATACTTGCTAACATTACAAATCCATAAATCGATATCATGCAACACTATTTGTGGACAATTCACAACAATACATGCATGTTTCTATTATTTTGGCAAGTGGAAGGTTGCGGAGAAAAAGATTGTACTTGGGGTCTTTTCACCCCCAACGCCAACAAGTAAATCTACAAAATATAAAATGAGCCAACCAAATCTAAAATAATATCGAGATTAAGAATAGGGGTCTCTCAATGAACGTTGTTAACTTTTTCACAAGTTATATGATGCCAACAACCAGTCTTTACACAATTGAAAGAAACAAATTATTTCTAGAAAGTATGGGGAAAATGGGCTTTGTTATTTTTGTTACTTTTTTATATGGAGTTAAGATTTCCCATTCGAAGGCATTTCATTTGTTATATAAGAAGAAGAAATGAATGGAAATTTGGAAAGACAAAGGTGGCAATTAAATACATGCATGCCCCACACCTATTGTTCCATGGCTCAGATTATTCACCAAATAATATCTACTATATGTGCTCCACTTTATCGTATATATACAATTTTATTCATTTTTATCATTCTTTGTTGTAAAAAGAGCAAACCTAATCGAATATAATATTGGAATTAAGAATACGGGTTTTGCAGTTAAATTTGTTAACTTGTTCATAATTTATACGACGCCAACAAAAAATCATTACATAATTAAAAGAAACGATTTTTTCTAGAAAGTATGGGGAAATGGTATTTGGTATATTTGTTACTTTATTTTTTACAAAGTTAAGATTTCCAATTAGAAGACAATTACTTTGTCATATAAGAAGAATAAATGAATGGAAAGTTTGAAACAAAAATGTGGGAATTAAATACATGCATGTACCACACTTGTTGTTCCACGACTCAGATTATTCCCCAAATAATATCTACTATCTATGCTCCATTTTCTCGTCTCGATACTATTTTAGTCATCTTTATCATTCTTTGTTTCTAATAAAGTACTTCTCTTACATTATGTTACAATAAATTTACTCAAATATGAATGAATTTATATTACTTCCCTAAAGCATAGGTATGTGGTAAAATCAAGGCAATTGACAATTTCTAGGTGTTGAGGGATGAAATAAAGATTGTATCTCACTATTCATATATCTTATGTCTCTACTAAACTCCAACATATCAAGATCTTTATTGTTATTTGTGAATGAATTTTACTCTAGGCATTGGAGCATTGAATGACACCAGGGACTTACATTGGCTATGGATTTTCAATGGTCATCCCATGGCTCGGTTCCATAATTTAAAATTGAGCCTTTCATAGCCCTTCCGAAGATCTCAAATCCATAGAAAAGGTTGGGAAAAAGGGTGAGTAGTGCCACTACTAGTCCCTAGGAGTTGAACCACACTCGTAATAACCATGTCCCGGTAAAATTAGTTTAGGGAGTATATAATTCAAAAAAATAGAAAACTCTAAATTTTATTAAATATACAAATGATGACAATAATTTTTAGTATTTTCAATCTTGTTTAATCTCATTTGTGTTGGTATTCATGAGTGTCCACCAATTCTTTATGAAACTACCATCATTATCATATGACACACTAAAAAGAAAGTTACATGGCAAAAATGACACCCACTAAGTAGACAAGATATTGTAACGCCCACAAAATTGATGTTCTAAAACCACATTAATTCCTACTTAATTATCTAGAAAGTTGCGAGAATATTTTTTTGTTTTAAGTCATAAGGTTGCAAGGTGTCAAACCCTAAGGTACAATAAATTAATCTCCACCAATAATCACTACATTACAAAGGACGGACTAGGTCCAAGTTAAATGATTAAATATTCTTAATTTATCTCTAAGGTCAATTAATTAAAATCAACTAGGAAGGTGCCATAATTTAATTTACTTGGTTAAATGTTTTTTTCCTTAATTAACATTCAAACCAAAAATGATTAACCTTATACTTAGTTACTTTAATTCCATTATATTAATAGCTTTAATTTCCATTTCATTAATTTCTAAAACATACTGGGGACTAAATAAATGAATTTGCACACAAGGGTATTTAAATAGCCCCATTCACCCATTTACACATACCTTTAAAATTATTTAAAACACTGATAATATTCATTCCTAGAAAATAATCGTAGGGTTGATCCTCAACCCTTAGATCAATTCAATTGTGGCCACTAGATCGTAGGGTTCCATACTAACCCTAAATATCCTTAAGAAATCTTATTAAACCTTTTTCTTTTCCCTAGCCTCCCATTTGGTCATTTTTCCTTTGTTTAAAAATGTAGGTTGGAGAAATGGAAGCTGTGGGAGCAAGGAAGGAAGAATACATGAAGAATTTCACTAGAATCAAGATTAGTTTAGTCTAGGTTGTATATTTTTCATTGTAATGTATTTCATTTGAATATTGAAGGTGTTACCACTCCAAATCTGGAGTTGTGATTTAGTAATTTCCATTTTGAGTTCTCTATTTGGGCCAAAACCCTACTTAATTTTTAATTCAAGAGATTGAATGTTTTTAAATACACATTTGATTATTCACAAGTTTAGAACAATGAATTTATGTCTTTATTGCTTGGTGGAGGTCTCCTTTTTCACTTTACAAGCTTAAATTTTAGTTAGACCAAGTAAAAATTTATACAGGAGATGATTTAAATATTTCCACCGTCAGTGATGGAACCACCATGCAAAGCATGTTGGTCCATTTTTGGAACCATATCCCTACCTAGGTGTGATTCACAAACCACCACTTACTTGAGTGGCGGTTCACGAGACAATCGCTCTTCACGAAGTGGAGGTTCTGTTCTTTAAAATAGAACCTTGATTTCAACAATTTTTCAAAAAAAAAAATACTAGAGTGTTTTAAAGTTCATCCTTCATCCTTAGCTTAAATTTATATTCCTAAAGTTTCCAATTGAAATGTTTAATCCATTTATTCATTCCATACTTAAATTACTAAATTTAAAGATTTTCTATTTCAATAGTAATGAACAACAACTGCAAGATCATTTTCTGTTCTTTCAACAAATTTTCTTTCAAGTTCAAAAGTAGAAATGAAACTAAATCTACTTCTAATGTTATTTTTTCTTTTACAAAAAAATGCAATATTTCGAGATAATAAATTACTTAAATTTATTGCATTTTTCCATTACCACTACAACCATTTGTTCAAGTAAACATAAGTAAATTTAAATGACATTAAATTTGCAATGGATACACTATTAATAATTTTTACAAATTCTATGCTCTCCTTTTCATTTTTACAAAAATACAAACACTTACAATAGCAATGCACTTTCCTTTTTTTTTGAGCATGATTCATTCTATTATAGTATAAAAATTACTTTCTCACAATACAATTACAACTAAACTTTTAAACATGATTTCCATTTTGATTTATTCCTTTACATACTACAATTTGAGGAGAAAGGAAATTATACAATTCCTCAATGAACTTCCTTCAAAATAATAATACAACTTGGTAATTGAAACTTACAATGCAACATTTCTTTTAAAAATACAATACTACAAGTCTTCCTCCTTAAGTGGGAATAACAAGAAGGTTTTCTCACAAGGAAGGATTTCTTTTGGACATCAAAAATGCTCCAAGTTTCACATCACCAACAAGAGATCCACCATGTCTTCACTTGATCACAACAACAAAAAATAGGGGAGAGATAACACTCTCCACCTAACAATAATCTAATGAGGAGAAGAAGTTATCCTCCTCATTGGCCCCCGAGCCCCAACCACAATGCAATAAAAGATGGATCCAACTCATGGAAAATATTAAAAATCTTCCACATCACAATACAAATATTTCACAACCATACCAAAACACAATCAACACAAAATACAATCACAAGAAGGAAACTAACAAAATATACAAGGCTTGAAAATGTAAAGCCAATGGAGAAAGGATATATGGGGAGATCACTTATGCCTCCCAATGGGATTAGGTGCCCACCTTAAAACCCTCCAATATACATCTCAAAACCCCTACACAACTCTTATGCCTCCCTCAAGATCCTCTTATGCCTCCCAAATTCTCTTATGCCTCCTACAATCTCTTATGTCTCTCTCATAAAACCAAGTAAGAAATGCAAGAATTTTCTTTTCCAAAGTGCACCAACCAACCCAAGTCACCAAAAAACATGAAATAAAATATTATGCCTCCCTACATATAATATCCCCATAGCCTTCTCCTACACCACACTTAGGTAATCTACCCAAGAACCCAACAAACATACTAAAACACTCAATAACATACACATATACACAAATAAAAGAACACAATTAAACAAGAGTGTAGCTCCTACCTTTCCATGGTAGAGATTGATTCAAAGTCAATACACCAAGCTCCTTCAATCCCAATCCAAACCAACAAGCTCCAAAAAATCCACAAGCCACTCCAAAATCATCCAACTCCAAAATACAAGAGCACAAAAATGAAATAAAGTAACCCCAAACAAACAATGAACTTACATAAATAGAAAAGGGAGAGAGGAGGGTGAGGTGGCCCCATGTAGGATGCCCCATCACTTATCCTCAACTCCACCTCACAAGTTAAACCCAACCCCAATGCCAAATAAATTGGTGGTTGAGAGGAATGAAAAACCTCTTACACACATAATCCCAACCCACACCCCTAATGAACTTTAAAACCCATGTAAGAAAATTGCAATACATAAAACTCTTTTTTCTTACAAAACACTTAATGGGGTATATTTTTTACCCCGAATCCATAAGTAGGGTTAGTATAGGAAATTAAAAGGTGTTGAACAGGTTTCGCTTGTAACCCACAAGCCTCCAAAATCGGCCCTTAAGGCCAAATCCGAATTTTCAAGGTAAGATAGAGTGTGCAACACTCAATTTACTTACACTCAAACTTAAAAACACATAGTCCAAAACCCAACAATTCTAATAAATGAATTCATTTGTCACATCCCCAAATCACTTAATAGTTTGATTTAATTACTAATAGAAGCACATTAATCAATAAGGGTTAAATAAATTACATCACAAATAACCCACATACTCTACGATAAATAAATAAAAAGGGAAAAAAGTGCACATAATCCCATGGTCACAATTGGAGGTCATCCCCCCATGGGGACCCCCTAACAAAATTAAAACAAAAAACCACAACCTAACACAAGTTGCCATGGTGACCTTAGTTGTATCCATTTAGTATTCCATTGTGGTTGGTCTCCAATCCCCTTTTGATTGTTGTGATATAATTACTTGCAAGACACAAAATACCTCCTTTGTCCTTATGACCACATCAAAAATCAAGGATAAAACATCAACATATCAATAAATAACCATCCGCATATAGTTAATTTATCATCTAGACTATCAATGATATCATTTGGCTAAAATTTCAAGAACATCTCAATTTTATCTTTTATCAATTTCAACAAGATCACAACATTAGTTCAAAAGATAAATCCTACTCAATACGATGAGAATTCTGAATGTATGTAATACATATATCAATAACACATCATCATCATCAAATATAATATGTTTCTCTATCTATATAAGAATCCACACAATCATACTATGAATCACAATCCATCAAAATCAGAATATATCTATTGTGTTAACATCATGGTAAACCATAATGATACAATAATATCCAAGTTTTAAATCAACAGTAATCTAAATAAACATATAATAAATGTCGAAGAGGAGTGGGCACTACATCCCCTCCCCTTTAGACTCAACTTCCTACTGGAAGTCATTGAAATAGGTGTGAAAACTACACTTGTAGCAACATAACATTCTACCATGTAGCAGCAGTCTCATCATACCTATCCCACTAGACTTGCAACTGATCAATATCTTGGCCTCGAAGGCCCAGGGTCCCACTCTCTAAAATACGCATGGCTCCACCATCATCTGCCCCTACTTCTACACCTACAATGCGGTCCAATCCAATACATGAGATGGATATGGGATATATCTCCTAAGAACATATATGTGAAACACATCATGCACATGAGACAAGTTGGGTGGGAAGGATAGATGATAAGCTAAGGGACCGATCCACTCTAAGATCTCGAATGGACCCATGAATCTAGGAGACATCTTAGAGCCTTTTTGGTAATGGATAGGACTCTTATGAGGTTTGACACAAAGAAACACCTTCATGCCCACCTCATAACTACAATCAACTATCTTCTAATATGCATACTTCTTCTATCATGTCATGTGCCTCCTTACAATCTCTGATGAACAAAAAAACCTACTGCTCCATGTCCTATAAGAAGGATGGTCCAAGAGATACTCTATCCTCCAACTTGTCCCAAATCAATGGTGTGGTGCACTCCTTTCCCATACAATTCCTTAAAATCTTCCATCCCAATCGAACTCTGGAAAACTATTGTTGTAGGAAAACTCCACCAAATACAAGTACTCCTCCCACTTTGAATGCTAATCCATGATGTACATCTAAAGCATGTCCTCTAAAATATGATTCACCCACTTTTATGTCCATCTATCTCAAGGTGATAAGTTGTAATGAAGTTGATCTTCATCCTGAGAGAATGTTGCATGGTAGCTATAAGTGTGATGTGTACAAAGGGTCACGGTCAAAAATGATCTTCCAGGAATCTCATGCAATCTAACAATCTCATCTAGGTACACTCTCACTTTCCTAGCTGTATAGGTGGTCTTCACTGAGAAAAATGAGATGCTTTCATCAATCTATCCACCATGACCATGATGGCATTATGGTGGTATCTCAATTACATTGGTAGCCCTACTACTATGAAATCCATGGAAATGGCATCCTTTTTCCACTCTGGGATAACTTGTGGGTAAATAAGGCTACTTGGATGTTGATGCTTCAGCCTTCACCCTTTTACACTCTAAACAATGCAACACAAATTGAGCTATATCTCTCTTGAAGACCTCTCTAATGATAAATTTGTCTCAAGGTGGTGTGTATCTTATTCACCCCTAGATGCACTGAATAAGGTGAATGATGAGCCTCTTCCTAGATATCATCTCTCAAACCTCCATCCCTAGGTACATAGATCAAGGATCTATGCCAAAGAAGTCCATCTCAATCTAAATAAAATCCATCAAACTTCCCCTTAAGGGGTCTCTAAGACTCAATCTCTTCTCTATCCGCAAGGTAAAAACTGTCATGAGGAAGCTACTACAAAATCTGTTCCAAAATTTGTA
This sequence comes from Taxus wallichiana var. yunnanensis, assembly GCA_018340775.1. Taxonomy (NCBI): domain Eukaryota; kingdom Viridiplantae; phylum Streptophyta; class Pinopsida; order Cupressales; family Taxaceae; genus Taxus; species Taxus wallichiana. The sequence goes on along the minus strand of CM031237.1, from coordinate 335,003,612 downwards.
CCCACTAATGTAGCCAAAACAAAATGTATCCATCTACTCAGAGAATCAGAAACAACATTCTCCTTCCCTTTTACATTCTCCATCTCCATGTCATACTTGAAAATAAACTCCATCCAACGCCACTGGCGAGTGTTGAGATTGGGTTGTGTGAAGAGGTGATGAAGACTCAAGTGATCAATCTTAGTATAAATCTCCTGCCAAGAAGGAAATGTCTCTATCAAACAAAAGCATGCACAACTACTGCAAGCTCAAGGTCATGAGTCAGATAATTAAGCTTAGGATATTTGAGTTTGCGAGACTCAAAGACAACCACATGGCCCTCTTACATGAAAACACCACCTAGTCTTGCCAAGGAAGCACCACACAAATGAAGAACTCTGACACGTGCGAGATCTAGCACCAAGGAATAATGTGATGACATAAGACATACCTTCGAAATGTTCTCAACTCTCACATATATATTACTATAATAATTTCTTCCGCACTAAAGGGAATTGGGGGTGTAAATGCCATAAGACAGAAAAGTCTAAACAAATCTCATATAGTACCTTCGTAAGCCCATGAAACTCACCTCGTAAACTATTACCATAATAACTTCTTCCCTTGGAAGGATCGATGGTGATACCTTTTGAAAAATGATGTGATCCAATTATTACACCTATGGCTGAAAGAATGCACACTTCTCCAAGTTCCCGTAAATTAGTTTCTCAAAGACACTACAAAACCCGATGAAGGTGCTCCTCATGACCCTCACATACACAGTAAATAAAAATTTCATCAAGAAAATGAGCATGAAGTGATCCAAAATTTCCAAAATACTCCATTCATCAAACATGAATATAGTGGGGGCATTCGTTACGACCAAAAAAAGGCACTATTGTGAACTTCTAATGACCATATCTGGTACGAATGGTTGTCTTATGAATATCTACCTCTATGATCCTCAGCTGATGGTATCCAAAGTTAAGATAAATCTTGGAAAATACTTTGGCTCCCTTCATTTGATCAAACAAATCATCAATGCCCGGAAGGGGTTAAGAATTCTTGACCATTAATTTTTTCAATTGAGGATAATCGATACACAATGGTATGGCAGATTCATCCTTCTTAATTACAAAAATCACCGGTGAACCCCAAGGGGAAACACTAGGATGGATAAGGTATTTCTCCAGAAGGCCCTCTAGCTGCAATTTGAGCTCACAAATCTCAAGAGAAGGCATCCTATAAGGTGCTCGAGAGATTATCTCTACTCTTATAATGAAATCAATGTGAAAATCTATCTCACGTGGGGGAGGTAACCTTAACATATACCATGGAAAAACATATGAAAACTCTCTCGGATATGATGATCATCAAGTGATGGCCCACTCAAATCATCCTCATATCTATCACTAACCATGATAACATACAACTGGCAACCTCATCCTTCACACACGCTTCAATCAAATGCATAGTGATATGATATGAATAAGAGGTGGGTTCTCCTAACTCCCACTATCACTGACTCCACTCCCAAATCATCTGCACATGATATTAGTTTAATGTAACAATCAAATCTAGACTTCTGTGTAGAAACCAATCCATGCCCAAAATAATCCCATAGAACCCAACGGAAGGATACAAATATCGGGGTCATGGAAAAGGGTCCTAAGTCAACTATGCACTCCTTGACTAAGTAGTCCACTCTGTGAGCTTGTCTCTACAATCCATCTCTACATCCCACCTATATGTCTACCTAACTATCACCATCCTACATCACTCTACTATAAAAAAGGGGTAATAAAAAAATGAGGAACTATGAATCAAATAAAAAAGGAATAGAAATTCCATCAATGCAACATGTCATCTCAATCACCATGCTCTAGTGCTCTTCCTAGTGGTTCACGATCGCTACATATATCCTATGGCTTCTAGCCATGTCTCCTACTATAGGCTCTAAAATGCTGGTGCCTTACCCTTATTGTTAGCATTCTTTTGAGGGTACTCTCTCTAATGATTACCAAGTACTCCACACCCATAATGACTACCAGTCCCTCCAATGAGACACGTGGCTCCTGCAGGTACTCTAGTGGTATGTGTGTCGTGGATCTAATGATCCTTCTATGGACTGTTGTGGTCATTTTTGACGAACTCCTATTGATGACTCTCTATGCGGTGCCTAAGTTATGATTGGTCCTCTAGGAGGAGGCCCATACTATGTCCCCTCTAAGCATCAAATCTCTATAAGGCCTAAATGGAGGATGATTCTGCTACTTTTTACTTTGAGGTAGCTAATGTGGGGTTGAATGAAGACTTTATAGATAACCATTTCCACCACATGGAGTAGGAGATGACCCCTTGATATTTTATCTTACATCTACTAGGATACGGCTCTGCACTTTATTTCTTGCCTCTTATGTCTTCCCCCTGGTCTCCTCCATAATATAGGCCTTCTCAATGACCTCTGCTAATGTCTGTGGGAAATGAATGTGCACTACCCCTCCAATGTCTAGGTTCAGGCCCCTAATGAACCTGTGGATCCTCACCTACTCATCCTACATATAGTCCACATACTAAATTAGACCTAGGAAAAGAATCTCGTACTCTACAATTGTCATAGATGTCTAACGTAGGTCATGGAACTCATCTATCCTCTATTGAATGAACTTCTTGGATAAGTATCTACTCTGAACCACTCCTTAAAGAGCTCCCAAGTGACTGTCTCGGAATCTACATGGAGCTTCTGCTCTTGGTCCTCCACCAAACTCTGGCTCTATCCCTCAAAAGGTGGATGGCAATACGAGCCTTTGTGTTGTTGGTACATGGACATATCTTGAATTATCCAATCAAACTAACTAACCATGCCTCTTCCTAAAAATCCTCTAGTGTCCCTAGTGAAATGAGATGGATGGAGTTTCAGGATCTCTCTGATGTGATCTTCCATGTAGACTATCTACCTCTAGGTCTCTCGACATGATCATCATGCTATATAGGGATCCTAGATCTATCCCTGTGTCCTGTAGCATTGTCACCATGACCTTTCTGTGATGAATCTCACCTGACTGAATCAAATGGGAGTTCTTTTCCCTATGCTCATCACTATGTTGGGAAGGTGCATGAGCCTCTACTGATGGCTCTTTGTCATGTCTAATGTTTCTCCCTCCCAAGATCCTCTTGTATAGGGCATTAACATCCTGTAACGTCTGAATTATCTAAGGTAAAATTACCGCTACTGCCTAATCTATAGGTGGTAAGTCTAGGTCAACATGCAAGAACCCCTCTTCTAGTCCACACCTCTGAAAAAACTCCCGCATTTTGAGACCAAGGTGAGAGTAAGTTTACTATTCTAGAATTTAGTTTCAGTTTTCTAGGTTTTCTACGTTTAAATTATCATTCAAGTTATGTGATCTAGGTTTAGAGTTGCGTTATGTTTTCTTGTTATGTCTTATGTTTCCAAGTGTTCCCGGGGTCCAAGTGTTGAAAACCCACAACTCTGATACCAAGTGTAACACCCAAAATCAGCGTTCTAAAAACACATTAATTCTAATTAATTATCTGGAAAGTTACAAAAATATATTTTTTTTATTTTAAGTCATAAGGTTGCAAGGGTGTCAAACCCTAATGTACGATAAATTAATCTCCACCAATAATCACTACATTACAAAGGATGGACCAGGTCTAAGTTAAATGATTAAATATTCTTAATTTATCCCTAAATTCAATTTATTAAAATCAACCAGAAGGTACCATAATTTAATTTACTTGGTTAAATTTTTTTCTCCTCCTTAATTAACATTCAAACCCAAAATGATTAACCTTATACTTAGTTACTTTAATTCCATTATCTTAATAGTTTTAATGTCCATTTCATTAATTTCTAAAACATACTAGGAACTAAATAAATGAATTGGCACACAAGGGTATTTAAATGGCCCCATTCACCCATTTACACATACCTTTAAAATTATTTAAAACACCCATAATATTCATTCCTACCAAACAATTGTAGGGTTGATCCTCAACCCTTGGATCAATTCAATTGTGGCCACTAGATCCTAGGGTTCCAAACTAACCCTAAATATCCTTAAGAAATCTTATTAAACCTTTTTCTTTTCCCTAGCCTCCCATTTGGTCACTTTTCCTTTGTTTAAAAATGCAGGTTGGAGAAATGGAAGCCATGGGAGCAAGGAAGGAAGAAGCCATGAATAATTTCACTAGAATCAAGCTTAGTTTAGTCTAGGTTGTAGATTTATCATTGTAATGTCTTTCATTTGAAGATTGAAGGGGTTTCCACTCCAAATCTGGAGTTGTGATTTAGTAATTTCCATTTTGAGTTCTCTATTTGGGCCAAAACCCTACTTCATTTTTAATCCAAGAGATTGAATGTTTTTAAATACCCATTTGAGGATTTACAAGTTTAGAACAATGAATTTATGCCTTTATTGCTTGTTGGAGGTTTCCTCTTTAACTTTACAGGCTTAAATTTTAGTTAGACCAAGTAAAAATTTTCACAGGCATAGATTTAAATTTTTTCTCCATTAGTGATGGAACCACCACGCAAAGCAAGCTGGTAGTCCTGGGACCACAGCCCTACTTAGGTGACAATTCACAACTTTTCCCCACCTTGAGAAGAGTTTCGAGAGACCACCACTCTGCACAAGATGAAGGTCCTGTTCTTTAAAAATAGAACCTTCATTTCCACAATTTTTCAAAAAAAAAATACTAGAGTGTTTTAAAGGTCCTTCCTTAGCTTAAATTTATATTCCTAAAGTTTCTAGTTGAAAGGTTTAATCAATTTATTCATTCCATACTTAAATTACTAAATTTAAAGATTTTCTATTTCAATAGTAACAAAAAAAACTACAAGATCATTTTCATTTCTTTCAAAAAATTTTCTTTCAAGTTCAAAAGTAGAAATGAAACTAAATCTACTTCTAATGTTATTGTGTTCTTTACAACAAAATGCAATATTTCAACATAATAAATTACTTAAAATTTATTGCATCCTTCCATTACCAATAAAACCATTTGTTCAAGTAAACATAAGTAAATTTATTTCACATTCAAATTTGCAATGGATACACTATTAATGTTTTACAACTTCTATGCTCTTCTTTTCATTTTTACAAAAATACAAACACTTACAATAGCAATGCACTTTCCTTTTTCTTTGAGCATGATTCATTCTCTTACAATGTAAAGAACTTACTTTCTCACAATACAATTACAACTAAACCTTTAAACATGATTTCCATTTTGATTTATTCCTTTACATACTACAATTTGAGGAGAAAGGAAATTATACAATTCCTCAATGAAATTCCTTCAAAATAATAATACAACTTGGTAAATGAAACTTACAATGCAACATTTCTTTTAAAAATACAATACTACAAGTCTTCCTCCTTAAGTGGGAATAACAAGAATGTTTTCTCACAAAGGATTTCTTTTGAACATCAACAAATTCCCAAGTTCCAAATCACCAACAAGAGCTCCACCATGTCTTCACTTGATCAACAAAAATGGGGGAGAGGCAACACTCTCCACCCAATCAATAATCCAATGAGGAGAAGAAGCTATCCTCCTCATTGGCCCCCGATCCCCAACCATAATACAATAAAGATGGATCCAACTCATGGAAACTATTAACTTCCACATCACAATACAAATATTTCACATCCATACCAAAACACAATCAACACAAATACAATCACAAGAAGTAAACTAACAAAATATACAAGGCTTGAAAATGCAAATCCAATGGAGAAAGGATCTATGGGGAGATCACTTATGCCTCCCAATGGGAATTAGGTTCCCACCTTAAAACCCTCCAATATACATCTCAAAACCCCTACACAACTCTTATGCCTCCCTCAATATCCTCTTATGCCTCCCACATTCTCTTATGCCTCCCTACAATCTCTTATGTCTCCCTCATAAAACCAAGTAAGAAATGCAAGCATTTTCTTGTCCAAGGTGGGCACCCAACCCAACTCCCTCCAAAACATGAAATAAAATATTATGCCTCCCTACATATAAGATCCCCATAGCCTTCTCCTACACCACACTTAGGAAATCTACCCAAGAACCCAACAAGCATACCAAAACACTCAATAACATACACATATACATAAATAAAAGAAAAAAATTAAACAAGAGTGTAGCTCCTACCTTTCCATGGTAGATATTGATCCAAGAGTCACACACCAAGCTCCTTCAAGCCCAATCCAACACCAACAAGCTCCAAAAAAATCCACAAGCACTCCAAAATCCTCTAACTCCAAAATACAAAGAGAAAAAATGAAATGAAGTAACCCCCAAACAAACAAATGAACTTACATAAATAGAAAAGGAGAGAGGAGGGTGAGGTGGCTCCATGTAGGATGCCACATCACTTATCCTCAACTCCACATCATAAGTCAAACCTCAACCCCAATGCACAATAAATTGGTGGTTGAGAGGAATGAAAAACCTCTTACACACACAATCCCAACCCACACCCCCTAAGGAAAACTTTAAAACCCATGTAAGAAAAGTGCAATAAATGCCATTTTTTTCTTATAAAACACTTAATGGGGTCTATTTTTGACCCCCAATCCATAGGTAGGGTTGGTATAAGAAATTAAGAGGTGTGGGACAAGCTTAACTTGTCCCACAAGCCTCCAAAATTGGCCCTTAAGGCCAAATCTGAATTTCCAAGGTAAGATAGAGTGTAAAACTCAAGTTACTTACACTCAAACTTAAAAACACATAGTCCAAAACCAAAAACTCTAATAAATGACTTCATTTTCACATCCCCAAATCACTTAATAGTGTGATTTAATTACTAATAGAACACATTAATCAACAAGGGTTAAATAAATTACATCACAAATAACCCACATACTCTATAATAAATATATAAAAAGGGAAAAAAAGCACACAAGCCCATGGTCACAATTGGAGGTCATCCCCCCATGGGGACCCCTAACAAAATTAAAACACACAAACCAAAACCTAACACAAGTTTCCATGGTGACCTTAGTTGTATCCATTTAGTATTCCATTGTGGTTGGTCTCCAATCCCCTTTTGATTGTTGTGATATAATTACCTGCAAGACACAAGATACCTCCTTTTGACTTGCAACCACATCAAAACATCAAGGATAAAACATACGCATATAAATCAATAACCATCTGCATATAGTTAATTCATCATCTAGACTAACAATGCTATCATTTGTCTAAAATTTCAACATCTCAATTCTATCTTTTATCAATTTCAACAAGATCACAAAATTATTTCAAAAGATAAATCCTACTCAATACGATGAGAATTCTTGAATGTTAGTAATACATATATCAATAACACATCATCATCATCAAATATAATATGTTTCTCTATCTATCTAAGAATCCACACAATCATACTATGAATCACAATCCATCAAAATCAGAATATATCTATCATCTAACATCATGCTAAACCAAAATGATACAATAATATCTAGGTCTAAAGTCAATAGTAATCAAAATCAACATATAATAAGTGTCAAGAGGAGTGGGAACTACATCCCCTCCCCTTAGACTCTACTTCCTCTTTGAAGTCACTGAAATAGGTGTGGAAACTACACTCATAGTAATGTAGCATCCTCCCATGTAATATTAGTCTCATCATACCTTTCCCACTGGACTCGCACCTGATCAATATCTCATCCTCAAAGGCCCATGGTCCTATGCTCTAAAATACACATGGGCTCCACCATCATCTACCCCTTCTTCTACACCTGTAATGTGGTCCAATCAAATACATGAGATGGATATGGGATATATCTCCTAAGAACATATTTGTGAAACACATCATGCATGTGAGACAAGCTGGTGGGAAGGCTAGACAATAAGCTAAGGGACCGATCCACTCTAGGATCTCGAATGGACCCACGAAATCTAGGAGACAACTTATAGCCTTTTTCGTAATGGATAGGACTCTTATGAGGTCTGACATGAAGAAACACCTTCGTGCCCACCTCATAACTATGGTCAACTCTCCTCTAATCTGCATACTTCTTATGTCTATCATAGTGTCTCCTGTAATCTCTAATGAACCAAAACAACCTACTACTCCATGTCCTATAAGAAGGTTGTCCAAGAGATACTCTTTCCTCTAACCTCTCCCAACTCAATGGTTTCTTGCACTCTCTGCCATATAATGCCTGAAAATGTGCCATGCCAATCGAACTATGAAACTATTGTTGTAGGAAAACTCCACCAAATACAAGTACTCCTCCCACTTCAAATGCTAATCCATGACATACATCCGAAGCATGTCCTCTAAAATATGTTCACCCACTCCGTCTCTCCCATATTTCTTAAGGTGATAAGTTATAATGAAGTGGATATTCATCCTAAGAGAATGTACATGGTAGCCATAAGTGTGATGTGTACAAAGGGTCATGGTCATAAATGATCTTCTAAGGAATCCTGTAGTCTAACAATATCATCCAGTACACTCTCACTACTACACTAGTTGTATAGGTGGTCTTCACCGAGAAAAATGAGACACTTTCATCAATCTATCCACTATGACCATGATGGCATCGTGGTGGTATCTCGATGTCGGTAGCCCTACTATGAAATCCATGGAAATGGCATCCCATTTCCACTCCGGGATAACATGTGGGTAAAGAAGGCTAGTTGGATGTTGATGCTCAACCTTCACCCTTTGAAACTCTAAACAGCATGACACAAACTAAGCTACATCTCTCCAAAGACCTCTCTAATGATAAATTTGTCTCAAGGTGGCATGCATCTTCTTCACCCCTGGATGAATTGAATAAGGTGCATGATGAGCCTCTGCCAAGATATATTATCTCAAACCTCCATCCCTAGGTACATAGATCTAGGCCTCTGTGCCTAAGAAGTCTATCTAACTCTAAATAAAATCAATCAAAATTCTACTTAAGGGTTCTCTGATACTCAATCTCTACTCTATCCACAAGGTAAAAATTGTCATGAGTAACCTGCTACAAAATCTTGCTTCGAAAATCCATACCCACTGATGTAGCCAAAGCCAAATGTCTTCATCTACTCAAAGCATCGGAAACAACATTCTCCATCCCTTTTACATTCTCCATCTCCATGTCATAATCGAAAATAAAATCCATCAAATTCCACTGACGAGCATTGAGATTGGGTTATGTGAAGAGGTGACGAAGACTCAAGTGATCAGTCATGAGTATAAATCTCCTACCAAGAAGGAAATGTCTCTATCAAAACCAAAGCATGCACAACTGCTGCAAGCTCAAGGTCATGAGTTCGGATAATTGAGCTCATGATATTTGAGTTTGCAAGACTCAAAGAAAACCACATGGCCCTCCTACATCAAAATACCACCTAGTCCTACCAAGGAAGCATCTATACAAATGAAGAACTCTCGATGCAGATCTATCACTGCAAGAATCAGTTCTGAAGTAAGACATCTCTTTAGTGTTATAAAGGCCTACTCACATATATCTAACTATAATAAATTCTTCCCTTTCCACTGAAGGGAAATGATGGGGTGTGCACAACCCAGAAAAGTCCTAAAAAATCTTTTGCAGTACCCTACCAACCCCATGAAACTATGCACCTTGTTCACACTAGTTGGTGTGGGCCAATCCATAATAGCTCGAATATTGGAAGGATCGATGGTGATACCTTCCCCAGAAATGATGTGACCCAAGTATACACTTCTGAATTAAAAGAATGCACAAACCAATTGTCCCAAGTTCTCATAAATTTGTTGCTCAAGAAGACACCACGGAACCCGATGAAGGTGCTCATCATGCCCTCACGCATATGTGAGTAAATAAAAATTTCATCAAGAAAAATGAGCAGGAAATGATCCAAAAATGTCTAGAATACCCCATTCATCAAACTCATGAATACTACTGGGGGCATTCGTATGATCAAAAGGCACTCTACCGAACTCCTAGTGACCATATCTCATACAAAAGGTTGTCTTATGAATATCTTCCTTCGTGATCCTCAGTTGATGGTATTCAGACTTAAGATAAATCTTAGAAAATATGGTGGCTCCCTTCATCTGATCAAAAAAATCATCAATGCATGGAAGGGGGTTAGGATTCTTGACCATTACTTTTTTCAACTGACGATAATCGATACACAACGACAGAGATTCTTCCTTCTTCTTTACAAAAAACACCGGTGCACCCCAAGGGGATATACTAGGATGGATTAGGTATTTCTCTAGAAGGCCCTCTAGCTACAATTTGAGCTCATAGAGATCAGGAGAATTCATCCTATAAAGTTTCTCTGAGATAGGCTTTGTTCTTGGAACGAAATTAATGTGAAAATCTATCTCATGTGGGGGAGGTAACCCTAACATCTACCATGGAAAAACATATGAAAACTCTCTTAAGTCATGATGATCATCAAGTGATGGCCCACTCAAATCATCCTCAGATATGTCGCTAACCGTGATAGCATACAACTGGAAACCTCATCGCACACACCACTTTAGCTACATAGGGATATGGTGTGAATAGAGGTGGGTCTCCTAACTCTCACTATCACTGACTCCACTCCCAAATCATCTACACATGATATTACTTTAATGTAACAATCAACTCTGGCCCTATGTGTAGATAACCAATCCACACCCAAAATAATCCCATAGGAACCCAATGGAAGGATACAAAGATCAAAGGTTATGGAAAAGGGTCCTAAGTCAACTATGCACTCCTTGACTAAGGAGTCCACTATGAGCTTGCTCTCCGAATCCATTTCTATATCCCACCTACACATTTTCCTACATCACTCCTACAAAAAAATGGGAAATAAAAGAATCTAAGGAACCTAAATCAAATAAAATAGGAATAGAAATGCCATCAATGCTACTTATCATTTCAATCACCATGCTCTAGTGCTCTACCTAGTGGTTCTCGACCGCTACATATATCCTATGGCTCCTAGCCATGTCTCCTACTGTAGGCTCTAAAAATGGTGCCTTACCCTTGTTTCTTAGGGTTCTAAGGGCACTCTCTCCAATGATTTCCAAGTAATCCACACCCATAACAACTACCAGTCCCCTCCAATGAGATGTGGCTCCTGCAGGTACTCTAGTGGTCTGTGTCATGGATCTTGATGATCCTGCTATGGACTGTTGTGGTCACTACTGATAGGCTCCTACTAATTGAGCTCTAGGTGGTGCCTGAGTTATGACTGGTCCCCTAGGAGGAGACCCCATACTGTGTCCCCTAAAAGCATCGAATATCTATGGAGGCCTAAATGGAGGATGATTCTATTTGCTTCTTCTCACTGAGGTGGCTGATGTGGGGGTTCTGAATGAAGATTGTGTAGATACGATGTCTAAAGCACAAGGAGGAGGATCTAACCCCTTGATCTACTATCCTACATCTACTAGATACGGCTCCGCACTCTATCTTTGGCTTATTGTGTCTTCCCCTAGTCTCCTCTGTAATATAGGCCTTCTCAATGGCCTCTACTAATGTCTATGGGAAATGAATGCATTTGCCCCTCCAATATCTAGGTTCTTTCTCCTAATGAACTTATGGATCCTCACCTGCTCATCCTACATATAGTCCACATATTGAAGTAGGTCTAGGAAATGAATCTCTTGTTCTCCACCACTATCATAGATGTCTAACATATGTTTTGGAACTCATCTATCCTCTGCTAAATGAACCTCTTCGAAAAGTATCTACTCCTGAACCACTCCTCAAAGAGCTCCCAAGTGATTGTCTCAGAATCTACATGGAGATTCTACTCCTTGGTCCTCCATGAAACTCCATCTCCATCCTTAGAAGGTGGATGGCAACATGAACCTTTGTGTTGTTTGGTACACGAACATAGCTTGAAGCATCCACTCAAGCTAACTAACCATGCCTCTTCCTAAATCCTCCAGTGTCCCCAGCAAAATGAGATGGATGGAGTTGCAAGAAATCTCTCGATGTGATCTACTATTGTACATTGACTACCTCTAGGTCTCTCGACATGATCATCATGATATATAGGGATCCTATATCTGTCCTTGTGTCTTGTAGCCCTATCACCATGACCTTTCTATGGTGAATCTCAAGTAATTGACTCAAATGTGCAAGTTCTTTTCCCTATTCTCATCACTATGTCGAGAAGGTGCATAAGCCTCTACTGATGGCTCTCTATCATGTCTGATGTTTCTCCCTCCCAAGGATCCTTTGCATATATGGCATTAACATCCTATAACATCTGAAGTATCTGAGGTAAAATGACCGCTACTACCTAGATCTATAGGTGGTAAGTCTAGGTCAATGTGCAAAAACCCCTCTTCTAGTCCGCACCTCCTACACAGACCAATGTGAGAGTTAGTTTACTATTCTAGAATTTAGTTTCAGTTTTCTAGGTTTTCTACATTTAAATTATCATTTGAGTTTTGTAATCTAGGTTTAGAGTTGTGTTATGTTTTCTTGTTATGTCTTATGTTTCCAAGTGTTCCCGGGTCCAAGCATTTGAAAACCCACAACTCTAATACCAAGTGTAATGCCCACAAAATTGACGTTCTAAAACCACATTAAATCCTAATTAATTATCTAGAAAGTTACATTTTTTTTTTTTTTAAGTCATAAGGTTGCAAGGGTGTCAAACCCTAATGTACGATAAATTAATCTCCATCAATAATCACTACATTACAAAGGATGGACTAGGTCTAAGTTAAATGATTAAATATTCTTAATTTATCCCTAAATTCAATTAATTAAAATCAACTAGGAAGGTGCCATAATTTAATTTACTTGGTTAAAAAAAATTCTCTTCCTTAATTAACATTCAAACCTAAAATGATTAACCTTATACTTAGTTACTTTAGTTCCATTATCTTAATATTTTTAATGTCCATTTCATTAATTTCTAAAACATACTAGGAACTAAATAAATGACTTTGCACACAAGGGTATTTAAATGGCCCCATTCACCCATTTACACATACCTTTAAAATTATTTAAAACATCCATAATATTCATTCCTACCAAAATGTAGGGTTGATCCTCAACCCTTGATCAATTCAATTTTGGCCACTAGATCCTAGGGTTCCAAACTAACATTAAATATCCTTAAGAAATCTTATTAAACCTATTTTTTACCTAGCCTCCCATTTGATCACTTTTCCTTTGTTTAAAAAATGCATGTTGGAGAAATGGAAGCCATGGGAGCAAGGAAGGAAGAAGCCATGAAGACTTTCACTAGAATCAAGCTTAATTTAGTCTAGGTTGTATATTTTTCATTGTAATGTCTTTTATTTGAAGATTGAAGGGGTTTCCACTCCAAATCTAGAGTTGTGATTTAGTAATTTCCATTTTGAGTTCTCTATTTGGGCCAAAACCCTACTTATTTTTTAATGCAAGAGATTGAATGTTTTTAAATACCCATTTGAGGATTTAAAAGTTTAGAACAATGAATTTTTGCCTTTATTGCTTGTTGGAGGTTTCCTCTTTAACTTTACAAGCTTAAATTTTAGTTAGACCAAGTTAAAATTTACACAGGAACGGATTTAAATTTTTCCGCTTTAGTGATGAACTACCGCCAAAAGTAGGTCGGGGTCTCCGGGACCGCCACCCTACCTGGGAGACGAATCAAGAACTTCCACCTTTCCTAAGTGGTGGTTCAGAGACCTCCGCTCTACACATGGAGATGATCTTGTTCTTTAAAAATAAATTTTTCTGTAATTTTTCAAAAAACAAAATTTACTAGAGTGTTTTAAAGGTCATCCTTAGCTTAGATTTATATTCCTAAAGTTTCCAGTTGAAATATTTAGTCCATTTATTCATTCCATACTTAAATTACTAAATTTAAAGATTTTCTATTTCAATATTAAAAAAAAATAACTACAAGATCATTTTCATTTCTTTCAACAAATTTTCTTTCAAGTTCAAAAGTAGGAATGAAGCTAAATCTACTTCTAATTTTATTGTGTTCTTTACAACAAAATGCAATATTTCAACATAATAAATTACTTAAAATTTATTGCATCTTTCCATTTCCACTACAACCATTTGTTCAAGTAACCATAAGAAACTTTATTTCACATTCAAATTTGCAATGGATACACTATTAATGTTTTACAACTTCTATGCTCTTCTTTTCATTTTTACAAAAATACAAACACTTACAATAACAATGCACTTTCCTATTTCTTTGAGGATGATTCATTCTCTTACAATGTAAAGAACTTACTTTCTCACAATCCACTTACAACTAGACTTTTAAACATGATTTCCATTTTTATTTATTCCTTTACATACAACAATTTGAGGAGAAAGGAAATTATACAAATTCCTCAATGAACTTCATTCAAAATAATAATACAACTTGATAAATCAAACTTACAATGCAACATTTATTTTAAAAAATTACACTACTACAAGTCTTCCTCCTTAAGTGGGAATAACAAGAAGGTCTTCTCACAAGGAGGATTTCTTTTGGACATCAACAAATGCTCCAAGTTCCAAATTTCCAACAAGAGCTCCACCATGTCTTCACTTGATCACAACAACAAAAATGGGGAGAAGCAATGCTCTCCACTCAACCAATAATCCAATGAGGAGAAGAAGCTATCCTCCTCATTGCCCCCGAGCCCCAACCAAAATACAATAAAAGATGGATCCAACTCATGGAAACTATTAAAAAGCTTCCACATCACAATACAAAGATTTCACAACCATACAAAACACAATCAACACAACATACAATCACAAGAAGGAAACTAACAAAATATACAAGGCTTGAAAATGCAAAGCCAATGGAGCAAGGATCTATGGGGAGATCACTTATGCCTCCCAATGGGAATTAGGTGACCACCTTAAAACCCTCAAAATACTCTTAAAACCCCTCAAGATCATGTTATGCCTCCCTCATTCTCTTATGCCTCCCATATTCTCTTATGCCTCCCTACATCTCTTATGTCTCCCCATAAAACCAAGTAAGAAATGCAATCATTTTCTTGTCCAAGGTGGGGCACCCAACCAACTCCTCAAAAACATGAAATAAACTCTTATGCCTCCCTTTATATAAGATCCCCATAGTCTTCTCCTACACCACACTTAGTTAATCTACCCAAGAACCCAACAAGCATACCAAAATACTCAATAACATACACATATACACAAATAAAAGAAAACAATTAAACAAGAGTGTAGATCCTAACTTTCATTATAGATCTTGATCCAAGAGTCACACACCAAGCTCCTTCAAGCCCAATACAACACCAACAAGCTCCATAAAAATCCACAAGCACTACAAAATCCTCCAACTCCAAAATACAAGAGCACAAATGAAATGAAGTAACCCCAAACAAACAAATTAACTTGCATAAATAGAAAAGGGAGAGAGGAGGGTGAGGTGGCCCAATGTAGGATGCCAAATCACTTATCCTCAACTCCACATCATAATTCATACCTCAACCCCTATGCACAATAAATTGGTGGTTGAGAGGAATGACAAACCCTTTACACACACAATCCCAACCCACACCCCCTAAGGAAAAATTTAAAACCCATGTAAGAAAATTGTAATAAATGCCACTTTTTTGTCTTAAAAACATTAAATGGGGTCTATTTTTCACCCCCCAATCCATAGGTAGGGTTGGTATAAAAAATTAAGAGTTGTGGGACATTGTCCCACAAGCCTCCAAAATTAGCCCTTAAGGCCAAATCCAAATTTCAAGGTAAGGTAGAGTGTGCAACACTCATGTTACTTACACTCAAACTTAAAAAAACATAGTCCAAAATCCAACAACTCTAATAAATGACTTTGTTTGTCACATCCCCAAATCACTTAATAGATTTATTTAATTACTAATAAAACACATTAATCAACAAGGGTTAAATAAATTACATCACAAATAACCCACATACTCTATAATAAATAAATAAATAGGAAGAAAGTGCACACAAGCCCATGGTCACAATTGGAGGTCATCCCCCATGGGGACCCCTTAAAAAATTAAAACACACAAACCACAACCTAACACAAGTTGCCATGGTGACCTTAGTTTTATCCATTTAGTATTCCGATGTGTGGTTGGTCTCCAATCCCCCTTTTGATTGTTGTGATATAATTACCTACAAGACACAAGATACCTCCTTTGGCATTACGGTGACATCACAACATCAAGGATAAAACATATGCATATCAATCAATAACCATCCACATATAGTTAATTTATCATCTAGACTAACAATGTTATCATTTGTCTAAAATTTCAACAACATCTCAATTCTATCTTTTATCAATTTCAACAAGATCACAAAAATTAGTTCAAAAGCTAAATCCTACTCAATACGATGAGAATTCTGAAATGTCAGTAAATCAACAACACATCATCATCATCAAATATAATATGTATCTCTATCTATCTAAGAATCCAAAAAATCATACTATGAATCACAATCCATCAAAATCAGAATATATCTATCATCTAACATCATGATAAACCATAACGATACAATAATATCTAGGTTTAAAATCAAGATTAATCAAAATCAATATATAATAAGTCTTGAAGAGGAGTGGGCACTACAGATACATACCCAAATATTGGCTCATAACATTGGGTATGTGTAAATTTTTACACAAATACGGATCATATCATCAAATAAAATTGGTGTGTGGAAGATAAGTTAATCCAAGTGTCAAAAATAGTAACTCCGAATAGAACAAAAAATCCAAAGGTTTGGCCACATAAATTGAGAATGGAGCTATCTCTTCCATATCTCCGTAAGAGAATCCGAAAAAGCACCTCATGAACTCGCCTTTTCCTAGTAAAGGAAGATGAAAATTATAGCAATAATATGAAATGACAACTATTAAATTTTATGGTTTAAAATTTTAATGATCATGTTGTTTTACTAGCTTCAGGAATTCAGTGATACTAGCACATAACATTTGGTTTTGAATGTGGAAATGACTAAAGAATAAAAATTTGGGCGTTAGAACCGCTAATTTTTGAGGTGCCATGGATCTTGTGAGACTTCAAAACTAGAAGACAACCCTCTCCGAGCCAAGCTAACCACAAGGAAATTGAACATGATGTTTCTATGGCATGACCATTGATCTAAGAAATTCTATGCCATACTTTTTGAATTCCTCATTTTGATTGATGAATTATCTATGGAGGCATGGAGAGTAGTAACCAAGCTTAGGAATTTTGGACCCTCTCGATTTCAACATAGGTATGGAAGAATTCTTTGCACCATTGATTTTTTGTATTGTGTTAGTCTTGTGCAATGCTCATTTCAATTGTAAATGTTTTTAGTGTAATGATTTAATACTTAGGTGAATTAATGGATGTTTAATAAAATACAAATAAAAATTTAAAATTATTTAATTATTAAGTATACAATCTTATTTATAAAAAATTATACCGATATATTTGAAAAAAAAATTCTCTTTGGATCCACTTGATGCAAGCAAGACCTAATTTAGACAACCTCATAGGTCATCAAATTAAATATAAAGAATATCACAACATCACTTGGTTTGGGAATTGTACAACCATGTGACCTAGAAAAGACCCCCAAAAGTAAGGATTTTTGAAAAGGCTATCTAGCAATTACATGTGAGTTGAAGCTACACCAAAATGAATGTTTATACATAATCATGTATGTGTAATTAATACCACACATCTATCAAGAGATGCTTCCACGATCAACTCCAAGTGTTAGAATTTTTTTGATTAGGTAAATGGGGTTAAGGGGACTCATACTCCATAACAAAATGTTACAAATAGAGTCAAAGATAAATCGATGAGGGTCAAGTGAGGCTTCCTCCAACATCGGCATAGAGAAAACATGTACAAACATCAACAAAACAAAAACAAAAATAAAACATAAAAAATACAATAATCCATCTTATCCCTTAGGATACTTCCCACGGGATCTTAAATGCATTGTAAGGGGATATTTTTAATTTTTCCTTTCATATTTTTCCCCACGTAGTCAATCTAGCATCATGATTCAAATTTACAATTTCATGAGAATGAATCGAATGATGATTTCAAGTGTGAAGCCCATAATTTTCCCACTCAAACCCATAATAAAACCCAAATAACTAACTCAAGAAAATTATGAAATACATACATACATACATACATACATACATACATACATACATACATATATATATATATATATATATATATATATATATATATATATATATATATATTCAAAGTATAATGCATAAGCCAAGATTTAATCAAATCTCGATTATAAAATTTTAAACAATTACATGGTAGCGAAAATAAAATAAGGACTGATATTTTTGACCCATTATCTAATTAATATTACAATTTAATTATTTCTCTTACTAAGATGTAATATTTAATTTAATATTTCTCAACTTGCTTTTCATGTCTTAGCCCTTCTATTAATTCCCTTTAAATTTATTTATTTAAGATCCCCAAATCCTCAAATTTCATCCATAAATAGAAATGGGATGTGAGGATGATGACGTATCTCCATGTAGGATGCCACTTCATCATCCCTCCATTCCAACACACAAGTCAAACACCATGCCCAAGATGATAAATGAACATGTAAGTCTTATGAAAATCCCACATGACACTCAAACTTGCACACAAATTATACCAAGGAAAATTTAATTGTGGTAAGTATTAAAGTGAAATTATTTTCACCCTTTTACACTCCAAAATGCATAAATAATTCTAAAATTTACTCCCCATACAATAGGTATAGTTTTTGGGAGAATTTAAAAGGTAAGGAACGAGCTTAGCTTGTCCTACAAGCCTCCAAAAAAAACCTCCCAACTCAAAATCCAAATTTTTAAGTTGGGGAAGGGTACACCACAAAAATCCAACACAAATCTAACCTACATCCATAAGATTTCAAGGACATATACTCTCATAACTATTTAATTTTCATATTCCTAATTTAGTTAACAAATTAAGTTTGATTAGCTAATTAAGGCACATTAATACTTGCTAAGAAAATAGACTAGAATTTCCAATAATTAAAAACACACAAAAATTAAAAGAAGAGAAAGATTACCTCTCATGGCCACACATGTGAGTTCACCCCCATGGGAAACCTATTAACTAGGTATGCAACAACACATCATAACATTACATGAGTTGCCATGGTGACCTATTTCCAATACCCCACATTCCTTCGTTGTTGGTCTCATATCCCCATAGTTTGTTGTGCTATAATTTCCTACAAAATCAAACAATACCTTTTTGGCCTTGTGGCCACATTAACGACGTTGAGATAATAAAACACATACATATTTACATAACAATTCACATCATCAAATATCATAATTAAACCAATGTTAGAATCAAGTAATTCACCAATTGTTCAAATTTCTAACATTTTGATTCTACCAATCCATCAATTTTTACTAAGATCATAACATCAACAATCATCTAGAAATATCCATAAATCAAGTCCAATGTGTCAACAATAGTAGTACTTAGAACATAAATACTGATATGTAAATCAAGCATATAAAATACATCGCATAAGTCACATCATGTCAAGATTCTAACACCTTCATAATGTCTATCAAGTAGGTTAATAAAATAATATACAAGGTCAAGTGAGTCTACCTCTACCAATGTCCTAGAGAAACCATGTACAAACATCAACAAAGCTAAAACAAAGAAATAAAATAATCAATCTTATCCTTAGGCTTCTTCCCACGGGATCATAAATGAATTGTAAGTGGATATTTTGCAATTTTTATTTCTTCATGTTCCCCACAGTAGTCAATCTAGCATCATGATTCAGATTTACATTTTCATGAGAATGAATTGGAATCATGATTTCAATATTCTCCTTTTTCTCGTGAGATTCAATCACAATAGTAAGGGAAATGGTATCTTTACATAAATTCGAGGTGTAGACTTATGTATGGGAGTAGGTGAAATATTGGCCTCCTTAACCATCTTATCAATATCATCTTCTTTCACTAAATCAACCTCAAAATAACTATTTTATTTGCTATTAACAATGAACTGACTAGGATCATACTGGGGTGTATATTTACCTACAGGTGTAGGGAGAACTCCAATTGTTAAATTGATTGTAATCCCTTATCTCAAATTTCCTTTAGAGAAATAAACTTTTCCATCTCCACGATATCATTATTTTCTCTTTTTCCTTTTATCCACCCAAATTATCCTCCACATTTTGCATACATGTCCACTAAGACATCTACAACTACATTTACTTAGAAAAATATTTTCATTATGGTTTGATGAATGAAAAATTAAAACTAGTCATCATAGTCATTGTTATTCAAAATTACCTTCAAAGCTTAACTACATTCTCCAAAGTAGTACAACAACCTTGAAAAATTCAAAATTCATAAGATGTACAAGTCTCCTATAACACATACATGTTCCTTGTTAAATATTCCACTTTATAATTCCCAAGACCACCTCAAAGTCAATGGGACTAATGTGATAGTGTCTCTCTAAGATGTCTTTATCATGTCCACCATTGGCTCTAGAAACTTTCCATGTTTTTACACTACAAATTTAAATGTATACATTATGGATCATAAGTAATCTCTATATCTGCATCACATCAAACAAGTTAGACCTTGTATGAAGCCATAATAAGAAACAAATTATATCTTTAAAATATTCAAAATTACCATGAATAATATAACTCATGAATTTAATAAAAAATTATGTCAATTTAAGAAGGATTACATTAGTTTTAAGCAATATACGTTCACAAAAAATTAATAAAGAGTTGAAGGAATTTATATAATACCACGAGCATGTTGCCTCAGAGTTGTGAACTACTAATCATTTTTGTTAGTATATTGTATGTAGCCTACACTAAACTTTTCTCTCCAATGTTGATCCAGTTTTGGCTAAAAATTATGTCCTCGATGATACATTCCCAATCCCCTATTACAAGATCTTTAAGATAAGCTAGGGGTTTAAAGACTTATCCATTCTATAAAAATTAAATTCACTCCATTTGATCATATCAACATGTGTGCATGTAAGCACATGGTGAAACAATGAAAACTTAAGACCAAGATAAAAAATGGAACATAGATCAATTGGTTTATAAGCACATAATAAATTAAAAAGCCACATAATAATCATGTAAACTTATGTGTGGCAAATAAAAATGAAGAGGTGTTTTTTTGTGATATATTCTAACACATATGTGACATTGGTCTCCGATGAGGATTAGTGTATTTTTAATTTTGCAGCCAAGAGATGTGTTCTTAGTGCAAGTTTATATGGCTTTAAGTATATTTTATACTAGATATTTATAAATCTATTACTAAACAATGTATTCATATTTTTTGATGAAAAAAATATTATATTATATTAAATGCAACATGATATAATTTTATTCCAACAAAAGAGTGAGTGTTATGAGAGAACACCCCAAAACAATAAAAAAACTAGACCAAGCCTAGAAACCAACAAACACTTTAGGCATAGCCAAGGAATAAATCAAAACAAGAGATTCAAGCAACTGCAACAAAAGTACCAACAACGGGGGTGTCGTGATCATCAAGCTAGCTAGGACTAGGAAGGTCATTACCAAAAGTTAGGTATGTCCCAAAATGAGATAAGAGAGTCATCCACTTCATTATCATCCATCAAACCACATGGGTGAGATGATAATGGGAATCCGAGGAAATTTTCAAAATGTGGTGGCGATGGACTATTAGATCAAATATGATACTACCAAGAAGACTCCATGCCCAATGGATTGCTATAGGAAGTTGGCCATATTTCATCTGACAGAAGATAACCCCACTGAGTCGCCAAATTGTTGTCCAAAATAATCTCATGCTTAATTTTGGTCAACTAACACCATTTCCCCCCTTTTAGTGCTTCAATCTATTTTTTACATATTTTAAGTACTTAATGATTCCAAAAAGCTACTTCATTAGATAGGAAATTTCTCCCGCTTTCCAAAAATATAAAGAAGTCCTTCTAACCCTTCATATTTTGCAAGTTAGCTTACGGACCTAGGGAATTCTTTTCCAAATTTTCCAATTTTGGGCTTAGGGGATCGGGGATTTGTTTTGAAAATTTTCCAATTTCGGGCTAGGGGGCTTGAGGGGATTTTCTTTCAAATTTTCCAATTTCGGGCTTGGGAGCCTGGGGGGATTTTTTTGCAAATTTTACAATTTTGGGCTTGGGGGCTTGGGGGGATTTTTCACAATTTTTCCAATTTAAGGCTTAGGGGCTTGGGAGGTTTTTTTGCAAATTTTTCAATTTCGGGCTTTGGGGCCTAGGAGGATTTGTTTTACAAATTTTACAATTTCGTTAGGGGCCTAGGAGGATATTTTTGCAAATTTTCCATTTTTGGGCTTGGGGGCCAAGTGGGATTTTTACAAATTTCCCAATTTCGAGCTCGAGGGCCTAGGGGATTTTTTTGCAAACTTTTCAATTTCAGGCTTGGGGCCCATTTTGCAAATTTGCATTTTTGCCATTTCTTGTGCGGATTAATGCAAATTTTAAAATGGGCATAACTTTTGACCCGGTGCTCGAAATTCAACAAACTTTATATCATTGGAAAGGTCTCAACATCCTCTACGCCATGGACACATGAAATTTTAATTTTGGAATTGATAGTTGGGTGAAAATATAAAAACGTACTCGGTTCCAAAAAGTGCGAGTTCCAAGCGCCTCAATCACCAATTTTAATACAATATGGTCTGATTTATTCTCCAACAAACTATATTACATTAGGGAATGGATTTCTATATGTGCCCATGAGTTCTCAAAATCATTTAATGAATGTTGTTGGTGGGTGGGACAAAAATCTGAGTTTCTCTTCTTCTTTCTCTCTTCCCTCCACAATTCTATATAGTGTAAACACTTCTCATTTCGAGGGGGATATTTTGGGATGTGGAGAAAATCTATCAATTGCTTCCTTAGCACCATTGAGTTGTAAAATCTCTCATGGGCTCTGTAAATGAAATCGTTCCTTTATTCTACAAATGTAATGGATTGTGTATATTCATGGAACAATAAAATTTGTGTTTGTGGTGTTATCTCAACCCTTGCATTTATTTTATTGTATTGCCTTACCTCTCTATTACTTTGGTCTATTTTTTTGCATATTTCCTTTCATTCACAGGTTTATGATGTTGTGTTTTATAGAGATTTTTTGGTGAATGTAGATTTGGGACTTTGTCACAGCTTTCTGGACTCTCCCAACTACATTTTTCTTTTCTACTCTCCCTCAATAGGATATTATAGTCCCTTTATTGGTGCTATCACCTCTTTAGCTTAGGATTTCATTTATTTTTTACATATTCTTAGCTCTCTCTCATTGGCAAGTTAGAGTGGCTTTTAGAGTAGATCCTATGCAAATTGTATGTGTGCACTAAATAGAGTAATATGAAGTGGCCTTCATCCGTAGAGCTCTCCTAATAGAAAAGTCCCAACTTTGGGAGAATCTCCATGTTATGAAATAACACTAGGATTCTCTACCCATTGAGTTGAATACATTTAAGGGTGTGATTATGCATAAATAGTTATGGCATGCCCAAAGTGGGACAAGAGGTCTTCATTTTAATTACAGAAAGATTGATGTGTTCACTTATTGTAAGTCTTCGGCTTGTGAGAATCTTTTAATTTCACATCTGGTGACTCCAAGAGAGGTAGAATATCCTAGTTTCAACATTCCAAGCTTGGTAGATTCATTATAATAATCCAAACAAGGTCAAGAACTAGAGAAGAGGGACTATTTATCTATTTTCATTTATTCCCTAGAAAGAGCAAGGAGAGGAAGAAGAGCTCAAAGGTCTCCATCTCCACCAAACAGAACTTTGTAAACACCTCCACCTAGTAGGCCTTCAATTTAGTCAACTAGAGTTCTTTGACCAATCAGGATAGCACAACCCCATCCTTACGTCAACTTCACTGGCAGTATCCCACTTTCTTGATCTCAATGCACAAAATATAGTTCTAGTTGCATCATTGAAGAATATTCCATATTTCATTGGAGAGAACAAGACAACTACATTGACCACATCTAAGACATTGTAAATGTCTATGTAATTCATGAAATAACTAAAATGGACATTGTTGTTAAGTTATTGGGATCCTTGGCATTTTACTTGGATGGAGTGTCATACTAGCGAAAAATGTGAATTATGTGAAAATTGTAAAAATAGTGAAATCTACAAAAAAGGAAAAAATCTTGTTTTTAAAAAAATAACAAAGGTTGTGGCAGAGATGGGTTTCCCGCATCGAGTGCTAGGTCCTCACTAGTGCGACAAGATCCCATCAAGGGGAAATGGTGGCGAGGTGGTGCCCATGGATTAGCCCATGAAATGAAGTAGAAAAGGTTGTGCTAGATTTTATAGATTCGGTGCTAGCTTGGTTGTCAAAACCTATTTTCTTTGTTCGGAGTCGATCTTTGGAAAACATGGAGGTAGAAAAAATTCTAGTGTAGGATGATCTAACCGTTGAGACAATACATGAGGTCCCTTTCAATCCATCCTTGATTTGGTCTGATAGGTTGAAGAGCTCGGAAGACTTCAAGGTTGACGGTATTGATTTCAAAATCACCAAAAAGTTTACATCTCTCGGTGGCTTCTCCTCCCAAAGCTGATTTTTCTGATTCATGGGTGAAAAGGGTGATTTTCTACAAGTTTGTAGGTACCCATTTCTCTTAGAGGAGGATTTTAAGCTAGGTCGCATGCTTCTGGGGCTCAAAGGCTAGACAAAAATTCAGTTTCCATGCTAATGGGTTTTTCGAGTATGTTTCCCTCCCGATTTGCTGGATTTGGTGCTTAAAGAAGGACCCTGGTTCATGAAATCTTCTAGCCTATACTTTCATCCTTGGTCACCAAATTTCAACCCCTGGAAGAAAAAAATTCCAAGGCCCCACTTTGGTTAAGCATTCATGATCTACCTTTGTATCTCTGCAAATGGTCTATTTTGAAGCCAATTGTGAACTCCTTGGGACCCTCGAGCACATCCGTAATCCTGCCCTAAATTTTTGGCACAAAAGCTCAGTGCGTCTCTATGTGGTGATGGACCATACTACCCCTATGTCGTTGTCTTTGACTCTCCAAACAAATTCCAGCCCCAAGTGCTTTACCATTGAGTATGAGGGTCTAAATGCAAAGTGTTTTTATTGTGGGCAGTTGGGTCATCTGAGTAAGGCCTTCTCTTTGAAACTGGCCAAGGCTTCTAAGGAGTTAGATTTTCGAAGGTTGGCTCTATGATGAAAGGGCTGGAGGAGAGAGAAATGGAATCACCCTTGGTGGGTGATATTTCACCTCTTTCTCTTCTAAAAGAAACTAAAGAAGTGCATAAAAACTCTAGGGAATTAATTTCCCTTATTAATGAAGGTTTTGATCAATAGGGCAATTGGCTTCCCCTGAACTCACTATAATCTTGGCTCTGGTTAAAGGTGAGATAAATAATCTTTAGTTCCTTTTAGGTGATGGCATCTTGGAGGAAGGATAATTTGAGTTGAATCTGTTGGTGCCGGATTTAGCTTCCTCAAAATTGGCTTCGATTCAAGCGAGGGTTTAAGGAGGTCATATATGGCTTAACTAGCAAAAAGGTAGAAAATCCAAACAAGAAATAGCCCTATTGGAAGTGGATCCTTGAAAACAATGTGTCCTTAACTTTACCAAAGTTGTCTCTAGGAAGGTGAATCTCCTTCCCTCTCCTAAATGATAATACTTTATTGGAATATCAGGGGTCTCAAAACCCTAATAAACAATTTTTGTTTAAGTATTATCTCTTCTCCTCGAGGCAAGTGTGGTGTTCCTTTAAGAAACAAATATGATCATGGTGGAAGCTACTACCATCTAGAAAAATTTAGTTAAGGGATGGAATTATTTCTTCTCCAATGCTACCGGGGCCTCAAGGGGCTTGGGATTTTGGTGGAAGGAATGTCAAGTTCGGAGTTGATCTTATCCGAAGAATCATAGTTGGCAATTGGGTTAGATTTTCTGAAATGTTCACATTCGATCTTCTACCTCCTTAGTGTGTATGGTCCGAATGACATAATTGGCAAAAGAGAGGTTTGGCAAGAAATCTCTAGGTATTTTCTCCCCCTTGAGGATAAATTGTTTCTTCTTAATGGTGATTTCAATGCTATCACCTATGAGAAAGATAAAAAAGGTGGTATTTCTAAAATCGGAAATCCCAGGTAGATTTTTGTTCCTTTATCTCTGACAACTCTATTTTAGATATCAAGCCCAAAGAAATGTTGCT
Source organism: Taxus wallichiana var. yunnanensis (assembly GCA_018340775.1). Classification (NCBI taxonomy): domain Eukaryota; kingdom Viridiplantae; phylum Streptophyta; class Pinopsida; order Cupressales; family Taxaceae; genus Taxus; species Taxus wallichiana. The sequence continues at coordinate 334,977,409 of CM031237.1, read as the reverse complement.
TCACCTAGAGAAATCATAGGAAGGGATTCAGTAATATTTTGAAAGGCTTGACAGGTTCTTAGCCAACCCTAAGTGGTCTCTAAATAATGTTGTCTTATAATGCTCGATTCTTCCTTGGTCTAGCTCTGATCACTTCCCGGTTTTCCTATCATTCAATATCGAATGTAAACCTCACAAATCTCCTTTTAAGTTTGAGCTTATGTGGTTGAGGGATGCCTCTCTGGAAAATAACATTTTGCAATGGTGGCACTCTTATTAGGTTGAAGGTTCAAAAATGTTGGTGCTTGCACAAAAACTAAAACTTCTCAAAAAGGATCTAAGATCTTGGAACAAATCTTGTTTTAAGAATATCTTCCAAGAAAATCCTAGAGTGGAAGTGGAGTTGAAAGCTCTGAATGAGTTAATTTCTATCTCTAGCATGGGGAGGTGGATTTTCTTACGGAGAAGTCTCTACTAGTTGAACTTGGTGAATTTCTTCTATGCGACGAGGTCTTACTGAAAAAAATTGTGGGAATTATGGATCAAGTATGGGGACAAGGAACACAAAGTTTTTTCATGCATCCTTAAAAGCAAGGCAGAGCTCATATTTCATCTTAGAGATAAAGATTCATGATGGTATTTTCCTCTCTGATCAAAAATAGATTTCTGATGAAGGGGTTTGGTTCTTTACTTCCCTCCTTCAAGGTGAAATTACATCCTTTCATTTCAAAATCCTCTTTCCTTGAAAATATCTTGACACTGGTCACTAATGCTCAAAATGTGGCCCTTCTTAAGCTCTTCACTATGAGTGAAGTGGAGAAAGTGTTTTTCTCTATGACCAAGAACAAACCTCCAGTCTGGATGGTTTTCAAGCTGATTTCATTTAGAATTTTTAGAACATCATTGGCTATGATGTTTGGGCACCTGTGGAAGAATTTCACAGATCCCATTCAGTGCTTAAATCACTAAACTATACCTTTATAAGTCTCTTCCCGAAGATCCCTCAACCCTCTTCATTCATGGAATTCAACCCAGTTTCTCTGTGCAATACCTCCTATAAAATCATCTTGAAATCCATTGCTTCCAGACTCAAAGGGCTCCTAGAACCTATGATCTCTCCGGAGCAATCTGGTTTCTTACCGGGTAGGTCAAATTTTGATGGTATTTTTCTATCTCGTGAATTCATTCATTCTCTCTCTTTTACAATAAATCCCTAGGTATGTTACTAAAATTGAATATTAGCAAGGCCTTTGACATGATCAACTAGTGTTTTCTAATCAGAATCCTTAAAAAGTTTGGTTTTTCGGTTCAGTTTTGTAATTAGGTGTTTAGTTGCATAGTTGGGCCTTCTTTCTCTATGTTAATTAATGGTAATGTTGAAGGTTTCTTTGAAGGTAATCGAGGTATAAGATAGGGTGACCCTCTCTCCTCCTTTTCTCTACATTTTAGTTATTGACTCATTGAGTAGGGCCATCAACAATAAAGTTCGGGAAGGAAAATTATAGGGATTAAGAATTATGGAGGAGGTACATCCTATTTCTCACTAGTAATTCACAGATGACACTTTCTTGTTTTGTAAATCCAACATTCAAGAGGCCAAAGAGCTTAAGGGGCTGCTCAATGCTTATGCATTCACTTAACTGACAAGAGGTTAGCCATGTCAAATCCTTCATCTTCTTTTTTAATGTCCCCCTTCTCTGGAAACTAGAACTCTTGGAATCTTTAGTTTCAAAAAAGGATCCCTTCCAATGAAAATATCTTGGTGTGCCTTTGTTTGGTGGCTTGGGTCGGACCTCGATGTGGAATGATCTCCTCTCTTTGGTTAATTCGAAACTCAACTCTTGGAAAGGAAAATGGCTATCACTAGCTGGAAGACTGGTCCTCATCAAATCTGTTCTGAATGCCTCCCCCTTATACATGCTTTCCACACCGAAAATTCCCCAAGAGTGTTCTATAAAAGCTTATCAAGGATTATAAAAAGTTCCTATGGAAAGGAAAATCCCATTGATCAACTGGAAAACTTTGTCCAAACCCAAATACCTACGTGGGGTTGGTATTCTCAACTTCGGTATAAAAACTTTCCCAGGTGCTAATCTTGTATGGAATATCCTAACAAAACCTCTATGTCTTTGCAGCCAAGTGGTGTAAAAAAAAATCTGGGGGCCACTCTTCTAGAATCAATTCTCTACATTTCTAATCCCCTTGTGACTTTCATATATGGAACTTCTTAGTTGAATTTCATGATCTATTTTTATTTAATGTGGCCTAGAAAATCAAAAAAGGTGATAGGGTGTTATTCTGGGACGATCTTGGAATGTTTTTCCCATGCTTGGGGAAAATCATGAGTTTTGGTAAATCAAGAGGCTCTTAGTTGAAGAATGGGGACCATATGTTTCCAAATGATTCCAGAAAATTTTCTTGCTCTATTGGAATGGAAAAGTATTGATCACCTAAATCTCTCTTTGGAAAATAGGGATAGATTTCATTTGGCTCTGTAGGAACAATAGATAGTGCTTTCTGGGGGTAATGATGAAATTGTCTTAGACTACGGCCTCTTCTAGGAAATACTCCATGCACTGTGGCTATAAATTATTACATGCTGAGTAGGAAGTTGAGGCTCTAATATGGAAGGCATGCTAGTCCCCCTCATGTCCCCTTAAAGCTGGCCTTTTCACTTGGATGGCTTTTAATGGAAAAATTATCACTCAAGAAAGGAGGAAGAGATTTAGTTTTCATGGTCCCTCAATGTTCTTTCTATGTGAGAAGCATGAGGAAGATCATGATCATCTTCTGCTTCATTTCCCATTCACAGTTGAATGCTAGAGTTGGTTGTGTGCCAGGCTCAATCTTCCATGGGTCCAACCCTCTACACTCCTAGCAGCCATTTTGGCTTGGCCTGTAAACCTCCACTCGGTGCACTCTCTCCTTGATTTGGCTATGTGGTATCATGATACTTCTCTGGCAAATTTAGGTGGGAGTGTAACAAAAGAATCTTTAGGGAGGAGCAAAACTCGGTGGACAGTGTCATTCTTAGGTTGGAATGGGCTATCTTTGAGGTGGTTTCTGCTAATTGGTCCCACTTTCATCACTTCTCCAACATTGATAGGGAAATCAAGCAGCGCTGGCCTAGAATTATCAAGTGTGGAGTAGGTGCTCTAGTTCATTTGATCTCCTCACCTTGTTTCCTCGGTTATCCCACTTGTTGGCTCCCCCCACCCCAAGTTTTCTCAAACTAAATTTTGATGGAGTGGCCAGAGGTAACCCAGGCATCTTTGGCACTAGATGCATTATAAGAAATGAAAAGGAATTATTGGTTGGTGTCACCTCCTACAAGCTCAAGGATTGTAATTGTAATTTGGATGAACTAAAATCTCTTAGAAAAGGTCTAGATCTAGTGGCCTCCTTAAAGATAGAAAATATTGAAATCGAAGGGGATTCGCTAGTAATTGTGAATGCCATAACTAAAAAGAAAGTCCTATCTTGGAAATTGGACCTAGGAGTTAAAAAGGTCCTTGTCCAACTAGGAAATTTCAAAGCACGGAACATTAAGCACGTGTTTCAGAAATTAATAATAATGCGAACAAGATAATATGGTGAATGTTGTGATCGAGCAAGCAACAACGGAGATAGTGGCATTCAATTCCAAAGTGTGGGAAGGATTGGGGATATTGATCTCACGTGAGGTATTTCAGAGAACACACCATATAATCATACACTTGAGGGATGTGAAGGGTCTATTTAATGCTTTGGAAAAGGGATTCTCCTTATATTTATTTCTCCCTCCTTTTACTAGATATGGTTGTCCCTCATTTGTCATGAATTTTCTTGAGTTGTGATCTGTGTGAAATGGCATTTCATTCCATGATTATAGATAACTAGATAAAAATAATTTTTGTCTCTCCTTCGTCAAAGAGTTGGATGCCATTAAAGGATTCCTTGGTGAATAATATCTATGTGTTGTTGGTTGGCCATGCGTCAATAGTGGCATTACCTTTGTATTCATTGAGAACCTTCTAATAATCCATCCCTCTAAAGAGGATGTTATGAGTTTGTCTTTGCACTGGCTTTGACCAACATACTATGGTAACATGGCCTTCAAAGTAGAAAATTGTTGTCTGGCATTCTGGGTATGCATGAGTCTTTGAAGAGTGCATCAGGGGTGGATGTGGGTGTCTTCAGAAAACTCAAAAATGGTTCAGCATTCTCCTAGCCTTCACTGAGTAGCTGGTGGTATATGCCTGGGATTAGGCTGCCAACCGTGCCTGCCTAGTGCTTCCGAATTTGAAGACCCTCTGCACTTCATTGGATCCTATCCCACCTAGATGGACTGAGTTGCGGTTTTCTGTCACAGGGGCCTATGACTTTCTCTTACTAAACTGGGTGAATTCTAAAGTGAAAATTAAAATGGAAGATTATACCAGTGTTAGTGGGGTGTCTCAAGCTTCTAGTGTTGCTGTCACCTTGAGGTCTAGAGAGTAATCCCTCTCTTTCCTATTACTATACTTATAGTATATCTTGGATAATGCTAGCCTATGTTTGTGTATATCTAGCTACTTTTTTGCTCTTGAGATTTTGTTGTTTTTCTTTGAAATGTTGAGGCCAGGCCTCTGTTTATGTAAATAGGGAATGGGTCCCTTCAACCCGCTTTATCTAAAAATTAAAAAAGTTATTGGCATCCTCCTTTAAAGGTAAATATTTGCAATGGTTCAAAATCCTAACAGCAAGGTCTATCCAAAATTGGGATCATTTGTGCATAGCTCTTCACAATCAATTTGGAGAAAAGGGGGATAATTTGTCTTTGTTGGAACAATTGACAACTATTAAGAGGGCTCCTAATGAATAGTTGATGGATTTCAAATTTAGATTTCAGAGGACATGGGATATAATTTTAATGGCTATGAGACCAATAGTGAAGGTGTTTTCTTACACTTCCTTAAATCTTAAAATTCTGATATTTCTATGATGATTCAATCCATGGGAGTTATTTAACTTTACCCGTGGCCTATAACATTGCTACTAGAGCTGAAAATTCCCTTGATCCAAGATGGTAAACTCACACCTAGGCTAGTTATGCCTCTATAGCCAAAATTAGAGCTCCAAGCACTAGTCAAGTACCCACATTATCTCCCATTCATGGTCCAAGAAATCAGAATTCAAAAAAGCTTATACTTCATCTTCAAGTACCTCAAATGAGCTCCAAGAACTCATGAAGCAACTACAACTTTGATTAATGAGTTGGTGACACTTAAGAGGTAGTAAGATCAAAATTTTAGACCACCATATCAGCCTCAAACTTAACCCAATATACCTCCATATAAGCCTTACAGAACACCCTTTCAAGCTACAAATCAAAACCAAGTCAGGCCTCTTGCTAATAGACCATTCTAGCCTTACAATCCTAATGCTACATCCACATCTAGAGCTTTGGTACCAGTGCAAAATAACATGGCTCAGGAATATGATTGGTGTTTCCCATGCAATCAACCTCATAACTAGTCAATGTCTTTTAATGGTTCTTTGAATCAAGCCCTTATGGTAACAACAATGGGTGTGGAATAAGAGATAGGCCAAGAAGGAAATCAACATAGTAGGATCAACTCAACAAGATGCACCTCCTCCAAATGAGACCACACTTGTCAATTGCGGGTTGAAGATTTATGTGGTATAAACCAAACACCTTCTCAAAGTGTAGTAGCCAATACATGGTCCAATAAAAGGAACATTGGAGATGGACACTCATCAAATTTAAGTGATCCACAACCTCCATCACTCCATAGGTGTGTTAACAATCAAAGTGCAGCTCCCAATGTGCAAGGTCATCCCAAGCACCTTCTAGATCAGCTCAAGTACCTATTGTAACAGCCTATGTGCAAGAGAAGAATGTGCAAGGAAAGGGGCAGCGAGAGAGATAACACATCTCCATTCAACATTATTGAGCTGATGAAGAAATCAAATGTAAAAATATCAATGTGGGAATCATTGTCTATCCTAGGAAAAGAGACCTATTGCAATCTGTTATGGAAAATTGGTCAAAGACATCAAATCAGCCACTTAATCAACAAGAAAAGGTTCTTACCAATACATCTCAAAAGAGAGAATGAAAGGAATCCACCAAGGTAAGAATTTGAAGCAACCACCATTCTATATCTCATTGATCATAGGATATAAGTTAGTACATAATCACATGATTGATTTGGGAGCAAGTAGCTCAGTCATGCCAAAACAAATAGCTGATCAATTGGGCCTTCAATATGAAGTCATCTCTAAAGGTGTGGTGTAATTGGATGGGAAAACAATAACAACAGTTGGAGTAATCAAATATTTGAGCCTCACATTGCATGCATGTCCCAATGTGACCATTTTGCAAGATGTATCAATCATAGACCTACCACCACTCTTTGCATTGTGCTTGTCAAGAGACTCGACTACTAAAATTGGAGGCTATTTGTATGTTGATTGGTCACACATGCTATTCAGAACAAGATATGGAGCTAAGGCTACAATTAGATATGAGCCCATTGCAAAATTCCACATAGAGCCTCTTACACCAAGTCTAATCAATTCAAACTATTCAACTTTTGATTAGGAAGATCTCTCAAGCACTTATGAAGCAAATACTAAGGTTGGATGCATTCCATAATTAACTCTTGATGAATGGGAAAACAAAATACATGATTTTGACCCTTACAAATAAATGGAAGAATCTAAGTTAGGAGTCTATTGTTTTCATGAAGAGAATAAATCTCTCCCTAGCATCACCAAGCCAAATCACAAGGATGATAATGAGGTATGGCAGTTTTTCTTTGATGGCTCAAGATGTAGACAAGTTGCAGGAGGTAGGAGCTATGCTTATTTCACCTCAAGGTACAAAATACTATTCATCTTTCCTTTTTCAATTTACTTTCTTAGACAACACACCTGAGTATGAATCCTTAATTCATGGATTGCACTAAGAAAGAAAGAGAGGTATTAACAATTTGCAAGCATTTGGTGATAGTGAGTTGATTGTGAATGAAGTCAAAGGACAAATGATACCAAGAATCATCTATTGAATAACTACAAGAATCGGGTATGTGATCTTATTGAATATTTTGAAGATTTTGGTATCAATTCCATCCCAAGAAAGAATAATGAAGTAGTAGATAGACTGGAAATAATTGGGGCTGCATTTGATGTTGTAGAAAGTATTAAGAGTGAAAAATATCAGCCCCATATTAAAGTGGTTGTTAGGTGAAATTTCCTAGAAAACAACACAAGTTGGCATGTCTTCGAGAATGATTAGCAAATTTTCAACTTTTACAAGAAGAAGTTGAGTTCTCCACTAGAAACCAAGACAAATTGGAGCAATGGTATGGCGACCAAGTGGTATAGCTGAGAACTAACAAATTACCAAAAGGTATTATAACTTTGGAGTCAATATTCAACCCAAATGATCAATTCTTGAAGGATAAGGAAAACATATAGGTAAAGGGTGAATATTCGAGCCCATTTTAGTAGACAAAGGTAATACATTGCAAATTGGCAAAGTAAGTACCCCATAAGAGAAATCTGAATTTTTTCAACTTTGTCAATAATTCCCAAAATGTTTTTTGCATGTAGTTATAAGTATATAAGAGGTTTCAACCCAATATTGGTTGATCATATAATTGAATTAAATTGTGAATATAAGCCTATCAAACATAAGAAAAGTCTAGTAAATCCTCTTATTGAACCTCTCATGAGCAAGGAGTTGAACAAGTTGATTGAGGCTAACATAATCTTCTCTATCAAACATTCAATTTAGGTTGCAAAATTAATTCCTGAGGAAAAGAAATGGAGAAATCAGATTGTATATAGACTTCTATGATCTAAATAGAGCATCACTCGAAATCACTACCCACTTCCTTCAATGGAACAAATCTTGAAGGTTGCATATCGTTCTAAAGGTTTTCATTGTTAGATGGCTACTCAAGCTATAATCAAATAATGGTGAAAGGAGAAGATCAATTCAACACAACCTTCACTATGAAATGGGGTACATATGCTTACAAGAAGATGTCATTTGGACTTTCAAATGTTGGGTCAACATTTCATTGAGCCATGGATATGGAATTTAAAGGATTAATCAACAAGATAGTTCTAGTGTATATTGATGAGATCACCATCTTCTCAATAAATGCAATAGACCACCTCTTTCACCTCAGGAAAGTATTTAAAAGATGTAGAAGATTCAAAGTGTCATTGAATCCAAATAAATGTGTATTCTTAGCACATGAGGAAATTTTTTAGGCCATATCCTCTCAAGATAAGGTTTTTAATTGATCCTGAAAGAGTTGAAGCCATCCGAACACTTCCATTGCCACACCACAAGAAATATCTCCAAATATTCTTGGGAAGGATAAATTTTTTCCACAATTCATGTCATATTTTGCCACTCTTTTGAAGCCTTTAACAATGATGTTGAATAAGAGTCTTGCATTTAAATGGACAATAGAAGGAAAAGAGATTTTTGAGGCTATAAAGCATGCAATATAACACAGCTCCAACTCTTATCAACCCAGACTTCTCAAAGGACTTCATGTTGTATGCTTTGGGAGGATCAAGCACAATCTCAGCTATCTTGGTACAACTGAATAGAGAAGGATAAGAATAGCCCATAGCATTCTTCAGTTAGATCCTAGAAGATTACGAAGTAAGGTATTCTTTTATTGAAAACCATGTCCTTGTCATTAGGAGTTTTAAGAAGTTAAGACACTTGAACTTGAAAAACAAGATTCAAATGCTAGTTTCTCATGCTAGTGTCAAGGACTTTCTCCTAAACAAGGACTTGAATGAGAAGAGAGCAGGTTGGATCACCCATGTAATAGAGTATGATATTTAAATAAAGGTGACCAAGATGGTTCATGGAAAAGGTTTGTGTGAGCAGCTCACTTCCAAACAACATGATGAATCAAAAGGAGAATAAGAGGTTATCTTATTCTACTGTAGAATGATAAAAAAAACCAAATAATGACCCACACATTCCTTGTTGGACTCAAGACTTAGTGCATTATCTCCAAATAGGTTTACGCCTCCAAAATAAGCAAAGGAAAGAGGAGATACTTTAGATTGCAAGCCATTCCATATGTGCTTATTGATGTTGTCATTTTCAAGAAAGACATCAATAGTGTTCTATTGAGATGCATTGAAAAATGTCAAGTTGGGAAGATATTACATGATTTCCATGACGGAGAAGCAGGAGGCCACTTTGCTCCATGAGTAACAACTCTCAAAATCATGAAGGCTAGTTACTATTAACCTATGGTGTTTAGTGATTGCTACTCATGGATGAAGAAATGTAAGAAGTGTGCATTCTTCACAAGGAAAGAAAGGTTAACATCCCCCCTTCATTAAATTTCAGTAGATCAACCATTCATGCAATGGGGATTAGACTTCATTGGAGTGATCAACCCAAATTCAAGTCAAGGCCAAAAGTGGATACTTACGGCAATAGACTATTTCACCAAGTGGACTAAAGTAGTGGCACTTAAGGAGGAAAATGAATCTAATATCTTGGATTTATATGAAGGGATAGTCACTAGGTTTGGAGTCCATGCCACTATCATATCAGATAATGTATTGGCATTTCTTGGTATAATGATCACTGAATGGGTTATCAAGAATGTTGTATACCTCAGATCTTCATCAAACTATTAACCTCAAGGTAATGGCCAAGAAGATTCCAAAAATTTTTTTTTACTAAGAATCATCATAAGGAATCTTGATGAGAATCAATTAAAATTGGCACATAAATCTTAAATCAGCTCTATGAGCTGATAGGATCACACCAAGAGGTCTATAGGCAGCTCTTCATTTAAGCTTGTATATGGAAAAGAATCAATCCTACCTATATCACTTAAATTACCAGCATTGGAACTCATGAAACAATTAGAACTAGTTGAATTTGGACCCATGGAAATCAGGTATGCACAGCTAATGGAACTAGAATAAGGAAGAGAAGATCAATGCGGACTATGGAGAAGGATAAAACATGATCAAAAAATACCTTTGACAAGAAAGCTAAGGCCAAGACATTCCAAGTTACAGACTTGGTACCGAAGTGGGATACTGAACGTGCAAAGCCAAGAAAACATTCCAAGTTCGATGCCATATGGAGTGTCTCATACATATCATATATGATCATTGAATTCAAAGGTAGCAATACCTTCCGGATGGATAAATTGGGTGGTGAAGAATTATAAATTCCAGTCAATGGGATCTATCTCAAATAGTGATACTAAAAGGATAATTTCTCACCTTTGTACATATTATTCTAGGATTTCCAATTTCTCAAGTGCTTGTGCACATTGTTGCTATTGTTAGAATAGGTTTCATTTCCCTAAGTTTTGGTGCACATGCTCTATTGATTCTGGTGTATGCTTGTATACAATTCATCTCACTCCCAAAAGACACTTGCATCCAAAAGAGAATCAAATTAGCATAGTATCCATATCAGAGTAGGTGTGGATGTTTTCATTGCACTCCAAAAGATCATATTTATATAAGATCAATGAGGGAAAAGATTCCAAGTTTCAGGTAATTTTCTACTCCCAAACCTTGACTTCAAGCTCTTCTTAGAAAGGATGAGAGTGCAAGTAGCGGAAGGCTACCAGTTAGATATGAGACTACCAAGAAGACTCCATGCCCAATGGATTGATATACTGAAGCTAGCCATATTTCATCGAGGGAAGATAACCCACTGAGTCACCAAATTGTTGTCTAAAATAAGATTATGCTTAATTTTGGTCAACTAACACTATTTTCCCCCTTTAATGCTTCAATATGATTTTTACATATTTTAAGTACTTAATGATTCCCAAAAGCATCTTTATTAGACAATAAATTTATGCCCCTTTCCAATAAGATAAAGTCCTTCTAACTCTTCATATTTTGCACGTTATGGGCCTAGGGGATTTTTTGCAAATTTTCCAATTTCGGGCTTGGCGGCACAGGGGATTTCTTTTACAAATTTTCCAATTTAGTCCTTGGGGCACAGGGGATTTTTTACAAATTTTCAATTTTGGGCTTCGGGGCCTTGGGGATATTTTTCAAATTTTCATATTTCAGCTTGGGGGCTTGAGGGATTTTCTTGCAATTTTCATATTTAGGGCTTTGGGGCACAGGGGATTATTTTGCAAATTTTCCAATTTCGAGCTTGGAGGCACAGGGGTATTTTTTTGCAAATTTTCCAATTTTAGCCTTGGAGGCCTGGGGGTATTTTTTTGCAAATTTTCTAATTTGGGCTTGGGGCCCATTTTGGAAATTTGTATTTTCGCTATTTCTTGTGCAGATTAATGCAAATTTTCGAATGGGCATAACTTTTGAACCAATGCTCGAAATTCAACAAACTTTATATCATTGAAAGGTATTGACATTCTCTATCCCATGAAAGCATAAAATTTTAATTTTGGATGGCATTTGTGGGTGTAAAATAGTAAAACGTACTTGTCTTCAAAAAGTGTAATTACAGGCATCCTTATCACCGATTTTAGTATAGTATGCTCTTATTTCTTCTCCAGCAAGCTAGAGTACATTGGGGAATGGATTTTCAAAGGTGCCCATGACTTTTCTAGATCATTTAATGAATGTTGTTTGTGGGTGGGAGCAAAATCCTGATTTTCTCTGCTTTCTCTCTTCCCTCCACAATTCTATATATTGTAAATACTTCTCATTTGAGAGGGGGATATTATGGGAATGTGGGAGACTCTATAAAATTGGTTCCTCAACACCATTGAGCTGCAAACCCTCTCACAAGATCTGTAAATGAAATTGTGCATTTATTCTACAAATGTAATGGACTGTGTATATTAATGGAATAATAAAATTTGTGTTTAAGGTGTTATCTCAACCCTTGCCATTTGTTTTATTGTACTCCTTGCCTCTCTGAATTGTTTTGTTCTATTTTTGTGTATATTTTATTTCATTCACAGGTTTATGATGTTGTGTTTTATGGAAATTTATTGGTGAATGTAGATTTGGGACTGTGTCATAACTGTCTAGCATCTCTTAACTACATTTTTCTTTTCTACTCTCCCTCAATAGGATATTCGAGTCCCTTTCTTGGTGCTATCACCTCTTTAGCTTAGGATTTCATTTCTTATTTTCATCTTCTTAACCATGTCTCCTTGGCAAGTTAGAGTAGATTTTAGAGTAGATCCTCTGTAATTATGTTTGCACCTAAACAAAGGAATAGGAACCGACCTTCATTTGGAGAGCTCTCCCAATTGCAAAGTCCCAAACTTTGGGAAAAGCTCCATGTTATGTAATCACACTAAGAGTCTCAACCCATCAAGTTGCACACATTTAGGGGTGTTGTGATTATGCATCAAGAGGAATTCTATGGACTTTTACAAGACATCCATCATGTAATTAAAAGACATATGACCACCATAGAGATTTTTGATTGATGGAAAGGCAATTATGGAATCCATTTCATTTCCATAGAAGCCACATCTTGATGTATTCCCATGATTTATATAATATTAAACATAAAAGTCCTAAAAAAATTGATAGGTACTACAAAAATGAGAAGATTCAAAACCCCAAACCCATCTAGGTGGGGCAGCCATAAGGGGAGCCCTCCCGATGTCATAGCATAGAATAAATTTTCACACTTCTTGACCTTCATTACATCAATTATCCATTTCACATAGAGTTTATGCCCTTTTCGAAATACATTAGTAAAACCCATTCCCCGAGTCACGGGAAGGCAACATGTCTCTCATGTGATGCTTTAAAACCTTTTCCAAATGAGTCATTAATGCAAAGAAATTATTTTAGAAGCTTCTCCAAATTCTTAATTGAATCTTTGTAGGGAACCCAAAACTAGGAGTATTAATCATGGTTGGCTTCAAGAACCTTGGAATTTTTTGGGAATTTCCTGCCAAAAAAAAAGTACTATTAATCCAATATTCCATTTTTGGTGACCCATTGAACCACATATTTCCAAATTTCTATCAGTGATGCTTGAAAGGAAAAGAGAATAGCATCGAATTTAAACATTTCATCATGATGAAGCATTTTACAATCAAATGAAGCTAGAAAATGGGCATAGGAAGGAAATATTTCCTATAACACTATGTTTTTCTCCCATTGATTGGAAGAACTAGGAGCTAAATAGAATATATCTAGACAATGCATGAAATTGTAGATATTGTTCTCTTCCTTAATGAGAGTAAGGATAGAATCATCAAAGAAGTGGCCATTGAAAAATTGTGATATATTCATGGAAGGTAGCGTAATTCCCTTAATGAGCCCTTGATATTTGGATTGGAAGAGAATATACCCAACACCTTCAAAGATATAGCACATAAAACACAATCATTAAAGGCCACCATTTGGGAATAGAGTGTAATAAGTAAGAAGGATCGAGTTATGGTCAGTAATTATGATTTGGTATGAGGAATTAGAAAAATCATTTAGATAGATTAAATGAAGATGGGGCAAAATGAAAGGGCTTGAAACATGGAAAGAATAAACAACCATTCAATTATATCAAATTATTTTTCATAGCTGATGTTAATGAACATAATATATTTATTAGATCTACAAGATCACTCCATTCCTTCACAAAGAGAACAATGAATTTTTCAAGGATGTTATTCCCCTATATGAAACTAGTTTTCTCCACCAGGATGACAACAGAAGGATATGATGTAGCTGAATATCTAGAGCCTTGGTAATTATCTTATAAGAGACATTAAGCAAGGGGTAATGGGGTGTGAACTAGTAATTTTATAGGGATCTCCTAGTTTGGTGATGAATTTAATGTTACCATTTTATATAAATGTGCCCAATAAATGGTTTTCAAATCCTTTAAGATAAACATGATGAAGTTCTAGGCCAACAATATCCCAAAGAAACTTATTAAAATAACATGGTAAACCATCTTAGCAAGGAACCTTGTGATTAGCCATTTGCATGGACACTTCATCAAGGTTATCAATGGTGAGCATTCGATCGTAAGCTACCTTCTTAGGAGGAGTGATTTTTTATGGCAGTGCGAGCAAGACATTAATCAAGGGTTACTAGTTACTCTTCTGAAGGAGCTTGAGGTTAAAACACTAGATTATAATGTTTGAAAAAATATTGAAGCATGAGATGGTGATTGGTAACTTGATTTATGCCATAAAAATTGATTGAATTTGCTAAGATAGATTTTTGGATTTGAGGAAAAGAAATCATTCTTTTTAAACCCAATCCCCAAATTTAAGCCACTATATGTGGGCACGAATTTGAGCTTCCCAAGCATGTAACTACCCACAATTTGAATTTTCTAGTCAATATATACCACCTAAAGTTATAGAGATTCTAAGAAAGGATATCCTTGGATTGCAATCAATTCTCAAATAAGATCGAGGTAGTATCGGAGTATGAGTAGTACCAATTTTAGCCAACTATCGGTCATAGATTCTAAGAAATCTTGTTTCCAGTCATATCATCCTCACACCATTACATAAATTTGACATGCATAGGTAGATGAAAGTGTTGATAATGAGTTGGCCAACAAGATAGCTTCCATGCCCTCTTGATGTGGTTAAGAGTGGGTCCATATTTCATCAAGGAAGTATTGAGAAAAATTTGGTTTTATGAAAAAAGCACACCTAACATGCCAAGTGATACGAATTGAATGGGTGTATGGTCCGAAATGAAAAATTCGGGCATAAAATACACAATAAGGTATAAATGTGGTCAAACTCAAAGAAATATTGAGTTGATAGCATATTTATTTCAATCCTTTGAGAACTTGATCTTATCCTCATTGGAGATTGGATAAAGTGAACCATGATTTAAAGGTAGGAGTGCGAGAGGAATTAAAGTCATAAAACCTAAAATTATTGTGCATGAAAAACCATGCCTCTCTTTCTCCAGCTTTCCATAGTATTTTCAAGCACCCGGATGTATTGGTGGCAACCTCAACCATATTAAAATCACCACTTATAAACCCAAATTCATTGGGAATTTTGCAATCTATCCACCACCGAAGATTGTTTTTTGAGCTGAACAATTAGAGCACAAACATTAATGAGGACAAAAGGCATCCATTAATATAAAATAGGACCCATATGGAATGATTGGTGTAGTCTAAATCATGATCGATAAAAAGGTCAACAATTTGGAAGCTAAAAGGGAAATTAAACCCCCACACCCCCCATCATTATTATTTTGGAATGTCAGGCTATCGGGTTGGATGGATTTACAAACCATCTCTAACTAAAAACCTGTAATTTTCACTTCCTACAAAAACAAAACATATAAATTGGAAAAAAATTTAGGAGCATCACAAACAATATAGTTTAAGTTGGATTCTATGAGACCCTTCACATTCCAAGATAGGAAATTCATGGAAAAATATGGTGAAGGGCCATACTGTCTATATCCAATCCATCTAAAGCATCGAACTCATTCTATAAAAACTTAGCATTTTAATCCTTGAGGAAATCTTGTAGTTCAAATTTTTTTCTTGGCATATTCAATATTATATTCCTCCTCAACAGAGTTATACTTTGTAGTAGGATATGATCTCTAGTGTGGTGAGGAGGAATTCGGGCCCTTTTAGATGGTTCCTATGGAACATTAGTTTAGAGCGATGGACGATTTGTGGAAGAATAGAGAAATTGTGAATGAGATATATCTGGTCCATGACAACTGAGGCTACCTTGGGCATGTTAGATAATTTAGGTAACTCATTTAATGAGTTGGAAGTGGTAGATGGTTCCATAATCTATCGGCTATGTGGTTGTTTCTTAACAATTGTCTCACATGAGCCATTTGAACTAGAGGCCTTAGGTTGTATTGGCATATTCTTTTTTTTCTGACCACCATTTTTTTTCCACCCCTCTTACTAAAGGGGTTTGTCCATATTTGGAGCAACCTTGGCTGATTGAAAATTGTGAGAGACATAAAGAGGAAAGTCCTTGATCTTGTGATTAGAGGCTTGGCACCGAAACAAGTGTTAGGAAGATTGATATATAAGATATAATGGGAATAACTAATGTCTCCCATCTTAATATCCATAAAAAATTTAAATATTAGGAAAGTTCCTCTTCGACAAAAAGACACTTATGCGGATGGGTGTTATAAATAAATTGAGGTTATGTACAGATCAACTACCCAATATAAGAGGAAATTTGATGCAGAAAATGAATGCATAGTAAGGGAAGGCTAGGAAATTCCATCAAAATGGAACTTTAAGTACAACATTATGAAAGACCAAAAAAATATTAGGTCCATGCAGAAAGTTCCATCAAAGAGTTGTGAATATACCAAGTGGTTAAATAGGTCAAAATGTTTGGGGCATTGGGTGGATTAGAGAATCAAAAAAGGAAAAATCCTTCGATCATGTTTTGTACATTCTTGATTTGGATTCCATTTGTAACGCCCGCTAAAAACAACCCACTTAAGACCCAAGAACAACTTAGGATTAGTTAGGAAAATTATTGAATAATATTTTTTTGTTTAAAAGAGTCTACAACCAGGTCACAAGGCAACAACTGTCACTAATAAGTTCCAAAACAATTATATCCACAGAAGATAATTTTCTTTTATTAACAATTATTAGAGGTCATAAGGTCTAAAATTTAGGGTTAGAAGCTTCAATTAGGTTCAGAGGGTAAATCATCACCATACCCACTCTCTAACAGGATTATAGTTTCAACTTGATTTTTCTCACACTTAACGCATTCAAAATTTTCCTAGATCATTCCCATTGGATAGGAAATTTCCTCACCTTTAAATTGATATAAAGAAGTCCTCCTAACTCCTCATATTTCTTATGTTATGGGTTGGTGGGCCTTGGGGTGAAAATTTTCCCCAAGAGTGGGCTTGCAAGTCTAGGGGTGAACATTTTCCCAAAGGGCGGGTTGGCGGGTCAAAGGGAGAATTTTGAACATTTCCCGCATGGGGGGAAAAATTAATTTTAATCCCATCGGTCTGCCATGTCCATAAGGGACACATGGCACTTCTCAACCCAGTGTGGGGAAAACGGAGCGGTGAGGAAGAATTTAGTTTAATGCCCTGAAGCGCTAAGAGGGTAACATTAATCCACGCCTCCGTCGATGCCTCATGATGCCATGTGGCATCACCTGATTGGTCATGAGCCATAGGGACGGTGGGGAAAAACATGGAGAATTTTCCCAAAATTTTCTGAAAATCAAACAAGTAAAAAGGGACCCGCTCTACCAACGATGCCTCATGACACCACGTGGCATCACCTGATTAGTTGTGGGGTGGCGGGAGGTAGGAAAAACTTGGAATTTTTTTTGAAAATTTTCTAGATGCGCTAAGTTTAAAAAGGGGTCCTCCCCTTCACCAACACCTCGTGGTTGCACGTGTGCACCTCTCGATTGGCTGCAGGGCGGTGGGAAAAAATGGGAAAATTTTCCTAAAAATTTTCCTAAGTGTTTAAGGGAAAAATTTAGGCCGTAGGCCCGTTAAGGAAATTTTTTCCAAAATTTTCCACCAAGGAAGAAAAACTTCAGAGGGCCATAAATTTTGATAGAAAGTTCAGTTTTGGGAAAACGATGACTTTCTAAAAATCTGTCAAATCCCTCTTTGCATAGGAATCATTAATTTTAGATTTTGATAAAGTTTATGGCGTCGAATTTAGGAAAACAAACTGCAGGATTTTTAAAAGCAAACTTAAATTTTAACATGTGAAATTTATTCAATTTAATCTTCTTCCTCTCTCTCAACATGTCAAATGGACATGGAGAACTTTTCTAAGAAGAATTTTACGATGTATTGGAAGGTAATTTTTCTTGATTGATTACAATTATAATTTTTACAACTTCGACAACAAAAAAATATTGTGAAAGGTTTGGGCCCGATTTTGAATGTTTGATTTTTCCTTAAGTTTTTAGTCCAATTGAGTTCATTTATAACATATCATGCTAGATTTTAATGTATCAATGTTGATTATTGTTTCTAGGTGTGAATTGTGCATTTTAGAGAAGTATTTTAAAGTTTTAAAATTTAAAACAGAGATCAATTTATAAAGGCTTTGTTTATCATTTTCATCTTCGAAATATGGAAATTCATTTCTATTCTAGTCTAATACATTTATTTGATTTTAAAAAACCATTTAATAGCTAAAATGCAAGGTCTGATTTCCAATTTTAACATGTTTCAAAAGAATACAAAGTTACATATATTTCCATCATAAGTATTCCTCATTTCAATTTTCCAAACCGAGATTTCAAATCACAATTGATGATTAAGTTCAATGCAATAATGCAAATTGAAGAAAATTATTCAAATCCTTTATTGATTTCAAAAATACAATACAACTTTATATCTTACAATTCATTAAATGAAAATAATAGATTCCCAATTTCTTTCTTTCATACTTCAAATTTGTCATATAGATTACATTTCCTTCACATTATTTCAAAGTAAAAATAGATTCTATATCTTTTTCAATTCAAATTCCAACTTGTAATCAATACAACATTCTTTCCATTACAACATTTACAAGTTCATCCACTTCAACCGGGAAGAGGTTACAAAGAGATTTCATTTCACAAGGGACAATCAAACTATCTTTTCTCATCTCCATAACAACAACATGCATTCTTCACAATCTTTAAATTTGATCACAACAGGGAGTAGGGAAAGGGAATGCTCTCCACCCAACAAAACATCCAATGAAAAGGAGGAGTCATCTTTCTTCGTTGGCCCCGAGCCCGAACCATAATGCAATAAAAGGTGTGATCCAACTCATGGCAAACAATAGTCTTCCACAAAACATACACACAACATTTTCACAAAAAAAAAAGGTCCAAAATAGAATATAGTTTTACAACTACATTAACACATGACAAGCAATACTAAGGCTTCATCAAGTAAGCCAAAGGAGAAAGAAGTATGGGGAAGATGCTTATACCTCCCAATGGGAATTAGGTATCCACCTGTAACAAACTACCGATACAAACCATCTCACATATCCTTATGTCCCCTACAATCCCTCCTATGCCCCCAAAATTTCATAATGGCCCCCACAAAGTAAAAAATGTAAGATATTTATTTTCTATGGTGGATCCCAATCCCAAACTCCCTCCACAATAAATATGATGCCACTGGCATTCCCTTATGCCCCCATCAATGATTCCCAAAGCCTTCTCCTACACCATTCCTAGGAAGTCTACCCAACCAGCCAACAAACACACAAAACATTCACTATTCATACAAACATAAAGAGAAATAAAAGCATATATGAAGAGCTAAGCTCCTACCTCTCCATGGTAGATTTTTTTCCAATACAATAGGATTTAAATGTCAAAATACAGTCCCAAAATAAGAAATGCCCAACTATGAAATTCCTTCCAATCTCCTCCAAAATCAACAAGATCTCCAAATAGCCAAGGAAAATTTGCCCCTAAATGAATTATGCCAAAAGTGAAATCCAAGAACCAAGTAACCAACAACAAGCCAAGAAAATTTGAATTTAAGGAAGAGGGAAGAGAAGAGGATGAGGTGGATCCATGTAGGATTCCACATCATACATCCTCAACTCCAACACCAAAATTCAACTTCATTCCCCCAAGCATAATAAATAGGTGGGTGAAAATATGATAGATTACTTACACGCTCCAACAAAGTGCACACCCCATAAGGACTGCAAATTTAAAAATGAAGAAAGTGCAATTAAAACATGCAACTTGACTTATAAAAATGCATTAAAAAGGTCTAAAATCAACCCTCCAACCATAGGTATGGTTGGTAAATAAAATTAAGAGGTATGGGACAAGTTTTACATGTCCCACAAGTCTCCAAAATCAGCCTCCAAGGAAAAATTCGAATTTCCAAGAAGGTGGAGTGGTTCACACTCAAAAGTAAAATTACACATCACTTACAAAGTCACTTACACATACAACATTTAATACAAAATCTAACCACTTCACTAATTACTTTCTTATGACATATTTATTTGTTTATTTTAACAACATGATTATTCACAACATTAACACAACATTTAATAACTAATAAAAAAGGGTAAAAGCACCACAAAATAAACACATGCAAACATTAATAAAATAAACCACATTAATAAATACATAAACTCCGTTTGTCACATTCAAAGGTAATCCCCCATGGGAATCCCTAACAAAATACAACATACACAAAAAAACATGTTGCCATGGTGACCTTGTTGAATTCATCTAGAATTCCAATGTGGTTGGTCTCCAATCCCCCAATGTTTGTTGTGATAGTTTAACCTGCAAAATAAAAATACCTCCTTTGGCCTCATGGCCATATCAGAACATCCAACATGATATAAATATAATCACGAATCATCTATACAAATGAATCTTAAAAACATCAAGGCAATCAACAATATCAGTTACAATTTATATCAACAACTATATCATCATCATATAATGTCTATTTTCTAGGTCTACTCACAATATCCAAAAATCACATGTCCGAACAACATTCATAATATATCCATGTCAAATAGTATATCATCATCCACATATGAAGTGTCTCTAATAATCATCATGCATCATAACTAAATCAAGATCAACAATACTCCATGGTCCAACATCTAATATCATACTAAATAAAAACCATAATAATGTCCATAATGTAATTAACAATATCAAGATTAGTACTAAAGGTGTCAAAGGAACCGGGCACTACATACCCCTCCCCTTAGACTAAAATTCCTCCCGGAAGTCACTAGAAAAAATGTGGAAACTAAACTCATAACGAATTAACATCCTCCCATGTAGCTGCAGCCTCATCATATATGTCGCACCGCATCCGAGACTAATCAACCTCTCAGTATCGAAGGCCCGTGTTCCTATGATCTAGGATGTGAGTGAGCTCCACCATCATCTACCCCTGATCTTGCACTTGCAAAGATGTCCAATATAATGCATGAGAAGGATCTGCAACATATCTCCTAAGAATCAAACATGAAACACATCATGTATGTGAGACATGCTATGTTGCAATGCTATATGGTAGGCTAAAGGGCCGATACACTCAAAGATCTCAAAAGTACCCATGAATCTAGGAGTTAACTTAGAACCTTTTCTATAATGGATATGGATCTTGTGTGGCCTAACACAAAGGAACACCTTCATGCCCACATCAAAACTAGGGTCAGTCCTATGCTAATTTCCATACTTCTTTTACCTATCTCGTGGCTTTTGTAGTCTGCCCGATCAACACCACCGCGCTGCTCCATGTTCCACAACCAAGTTGGTCTAAGAGAAAATTTACGATGGAAAAGTGACAAGCGAGCCAGGGAATCTACAAGTAACTCCTCCTTGCACCTAACCTTCCGAGGTCATGTCGAGACAGCCGGTGGGGATGGAATATGTGTGGGATGTAGACAAACTAGTTAGGTAATCTAATATCTTCGACACACACACTAGTGGAAATTGCGAATCTAAGGTAATGAAGGCCCTTCTAAGTTGAATTGGTGTGATAGATCGATCAACAAGGATGACTGCTCGAAGGCTCCAATCAATATTGAGCTCTTGTGTGATTCGGTCTATACGTTGTGGAATACATGGAAAATGACCTGGGATAGTTTCGTGTATGTCTCCGAACAGGGTCATAAAATGAATGCTAGATATAGTTACTTCTATGGGTGATTCTCTGGCCTAGTCCAAAGTTCCCTAGCTTCGTTAGCTACTATGTTTAATAAGGATAATCGGGAATTGATTTTTACAAGCTTACCTTTGTTCGGAAGACTTGGATCCTAAGATTTTTATCTATATCCGTTATTGCTGTGATGAGATTGGGTTGGGGCACGATTGGCTCGAATACATATTCTCTGGGCTCCCTAGGTCCCGTGATTGTCATACAAAAGTAACAATGTAAATTAACTACGGCAAAGTGAAATTTAACTATTTTGAATATATCTATAGCATATATGATTTCTCTATTTTTGTATTTCTTGATGAACTATTTGAACGAATTTAAAAGAGTAACTACTTTAACATATCTAGAATTTGACAATTAAAATAAGAAATTAAAACAAACAAGATAACCGAGTATAGCTATTTTTCCGTGCAATTGTGAGCCTAATCTAAACAATGAAATAATTGACTTAATCTACTTGCAAGACTCTCGATCCTACCTCGATGTGAGGAGTGAATCATAGTTTCTCGAAACTATCAATCCCCAGACTTCCTTGGCAATATCGAGAGTAGATTTGACTGAAATAAAGCAATTAACTACTCTATTTGATACAATTATAATTTAGAACCTTGAAAGCTAGAACCCGGATTCCGCAGTAATGCTGGCAAATCCGATGGCGTGTGTGATCTTGTCCCCTCGTGTGATCTCCTCGCCTCCTTCGTGTTCACTTGGATCCGAGAAAAGTGTGTAATGTTAGCATCAAGTAGATATTGGGACAAAGGCAGCTTAGGATACAGATCTGAATATAATGCGAGTAGGAGAGAGATAGCGCAAAGTACGAGTTTGGCTTATGTAATTCCTAAGCAGGATTTATTGCGATTCATGCAACATAAAACGTCCGAACTCCGACACTATCCTGTTTAAAGAACAAAACCTGCAACTTTAATGGATTCCTATAGAAAACAAACTATTCTACTCCAATGGATTGGACAAAATGTCAACAAAGACTTGCACAAGATGGATATGTGGCTTCCTAACAAAGAAAAACAATACTAACTAAGCATGCAATGAAAGAAACTAAGAACTCTAAGCAAAATGAAAGGCTAATCTATTACAAATTGAAATTCAAAGGCAAATTTGAGGGGCCATTTGCTTGAGCACAAGACAACTATTTATAGCATTTGCATTTACCCAAGGTAAAAACCAAATAGAACTCTTAAACTATAAACAATGGCAAAACACTATTCCAGGGAACCGGAATAAAAATGCAAACTTATGGTGGTGAAAAAGCTGGTAAAACATTGAAATTATGTGAGTCATGTTAAAAGAGATTTCTGGAAAATGCGTAAAGTACTGCTACCCTGAGCAGGGCGGCGGTTATAGGACTGCCGCCCTGTTCAAGGCGGCGGTCATGAGACTGCCGCCTAGGCAAGGCGGCGGTTTCTTCACTGAAGAGCAAAAGGGAAATAAAAGAGGGGAAAATGGAAAAACAAAGTACGCGGGGCTAAGCAGGTATGCGGGATCTTAATGCACACTTAGAGAGTTTTTCGGATCCCGAATACCTTGCGAGAGACTGTGTCATCATTGGGGCACTTGTTACGTTGTTCTAGCGGACATTACGCTACAATTTTGCGTACGCACATATTACCCCCTCGGAGAAGCGTTTTAGCCATGAAGAGGCACAATACGATGGGTTCGAGTATGGCGGTCCCGAAATGGGAAGTTAGTAGTTATACCTGATACGTCTGTGTGTTGAAATGACGTCGTCCAAAATTCCTGCTACCTACAAAATGAAAAGAGAACTCAAATGTAGATAGAGATAATAGTTTGGAAAATAAACGCTAGAATAATAGGAAATGAGAATGTACCATTTGTGCAGGGATAAGAACTTACCTTCGCTTGCTCCAAACACCGTGAAAAATGCATTTAAAACGAATCAAAGCTACTATATATGTGAAAGTGGGCTCATTTTCATATTCATTTGCGCGAGTTGATTTGATTGATTCTGAGCTCTAGAACCCATGGTGACGGTTTCTTGCATGGGTAGAGTCAAAACGTTCATGACAGGATAGTGATCATGCCTCCGCGAGCGGAACATCGACCTGCGAGATCATAGGTTAGTTTTCTTCAATTTATCCTTTTTACCCCCTTAATTTTAAAATGCTAAAATCTTTGTTGTGGGGGGCCTATTTTCGAAAATGCTAGGTTTAAAGGGTCGATCTAGGGGGTGCCTACTTTGGGTAGGCTTTTTTTTTAGCTAAAACGGTCCTTTTCTTGTGTTTTTAGGCTTTTTAAATTACAAAACCCGCATGGGTTTTGGCACCGACCGCCGCCTGTCCGGGGCGGTGGTTACATGACCGCCGCCCTTAAGGAGGCGGTTACATGACCGCCACCCTTAAGGCGGAAGATACAAAACCACCTCCTCGCTAGGGTGGCGGTTTCACACAAATTCCAAAAGAACATCTGTTTGAGATTGTTTTTACATTTTTAACATTTCTACATGTTTTCGTGATTTGTCCAAAGATATTACTTGGATGCTAACTTGCTCTCTTTTGTGTGTTTTTAGGTGTATGTAGGTGAGAGAGGAGTATATTCGGTGGATCCGGGAGAGGGAGTGTTACTAGCTCCCAACACTATTAGATGCCCTCTCACGGACGTGGAGGATACTCTTTAGAGGGCTGGTATAATGCGTATATCATGTGTGCCCCACGTTTCTCTATCCAAATCACATTCTTTGTGACTTGTTCTCATATTGGGATGCTAATCGGAACACCTTATAATTACTAGTGTCTCATGCGGTTAGTGGACCATCACTGGAGGATTTTTATCGCATCCTCGGGGTCCCGATCATTAGGAGACGTCGACGCTTGAGACAACAGGGTTTGTGGGCCCGAGATAGCACAAGGCACATATACATGGGAGATGCAGTCATCTCCATGGGTTCGAAGAAGGGGGTCAGAGTTCAATCCATTCCTAGTTTTCCCATCCCCTTGCTTTGCCAGGCTATCATGGGGATCCTTGCCTCGAGATTGATTGGGGACAAGGGAGGAGACACACTGCTATACTGCTGGTCCCCCATCATTGCACAGATAGAGGGACATGGCTGGATATATGCCTAGGGAGCAGATATTCTTGGGACTACCTACCATGATTTATACAGGGTAGTCCATTTACAGGGGTAGTCCTTGAGCCACCCGACCCTGGTCATGAGTTGGGTCTATGAGCACTTCATCCCCTATGGCAGAGGTGTAGAGGTGATAGATCCCAGAGCTGTGAGGGTAGCTAGATGGAAAGATATGTCAGTGCTCCGAGCACCTCATCAGCCGGTTGCTTCTCTAACCACTACTAACATGGAGGCCACACCATATCAGACTATGGCAGGTATATGGGGCAAGGAGGCTCTTACTTTGATCTCCTGCTCTACCACAGGGCAACTTATTGATAGAGTGGGGTGAGTAGAGATACACCCCTTTGTCGAGTTCCTCAGCAGTTTGGCCTACCTTACATGGGCATGCTTCCCCAGAGTGCCGGTATACGAGTCATTCGGAGAGGCCGGGGGGTCCTAGAGGCCGGGTTGGACAAAGTGGTTACTCCCGGCATTCTTATTGCGGCTAGGAGGGTAGTACGTGTCGAGGGAGATCCGGTGCACCTCGGCACCCTTGCTTCGATTGCCATGGGTCCCGCCCATAGCAGCGATGACTCTATTGACATAGACTCGAGTCCAAGGAGTTTACAATGGGAGAGATAGAGGAGGACAACGATCTTGAGTGACATGACACTTATGATATTATGCAGCAAAGAGGGCCGAGCAGAGTGCAAAGAGAGTGACTCTGGTTTCAGAGGAGCTGCTCTCCCAGGGCCATGGCAGGGAGGATGAGTCTGTTATGGGGCGCTATGTTGCTCCGATCACACAGAGCATCCCCTCGCCAATGGCGACATCTGTGGCAGGTGCTGACCCTAACGATCCATCCCGGGGCCAGGTGATCCAAGTAAGTTACCATCCTTCCTTTTAATGTTTTTTTAGTTAGGATCTCCTTAGTTGTTATCTCTCCATTTGTTTTATCTTTTATTTCTAATCTCTTGTTTGGTTTCTAATTTTTTTCTCCTTTGTTTACAGAGACCGCTGATGAGTGGCGGGACTTGATTCACAGGGTATGCACCGATACCCTAATGATCCCCATGGAGAGGACCCGTGCCGAGTTGTCTGTGGATGCTGGGGAGCCCTCAACAGCTGGTAGACACACTAACGTCTTTGCCCCAGTCTGGCATGTGGCCAGGATGGTATCAACTCTTCGCACGGAGCTAGCGGGGTATAGGATGGTCGAGCGCTTGATGAGGAGTCATTCTCGTGGCGAGACTGCGGCTGCCCCTCGGGATCCTGAGCCCTCCATGCACTCGGAGCGCTAGTGTAGATGGAGTCCTAGGCGTGGGCATGTGCCTTCAGAGGGGTCTCGTAGGGATTGAGAAGCCACTTGGCTCTCCAGATTTTGTATGATATATTCTTTTGTATATCCCGGGCTCTTTGAGTGTTTTGACCATGCTTAGTGCATGATGGCATTGTACAGAAACTTTGATCATTTATATATATATATATATATATATATTCGTTTTGGATCAAACCCTTGGCATTCATGGCTTTGTTTCCTTTCTAGTTTCCTCATGTAGATTATGATGTTTATACTTGTATGCTCTTTAAAATGTATGTAATGGAGAACAAATGATGCAAGTGTTTTACTTTCTTTTGTATTTCATGATGCTGATATATGATAATGTAGATATAATGTGATGTTGAGTCTTAGTTTCTGTAAGCAATTTTGGATACTTCATATTTGTTTTGGCAAAGTGATGAATATAAACCGGTATGATGAGTAGATAAAACTGCCCCTACTCCTAACTCCACGCAACTAGTAAGATGCGAGGGCTCATCACCGAGAGTTGGGAAGGGTGTAAGTTATGAGATGTGTTGAAATGATATTGATGAAAGATAGACAAATCTTTAGCGGAACCAAATTAGGATACCACAAGCCCACTCCACTCCAGTGACTTCATAGTTTTGGATGCAACTTGCTTTGCAGTTTATCTAGACTTAGATCCATAGATAGCCACATAGTAGACAAAATCTGGGTTATTAGGCTTTTAACTCTTTCAGAATTTTGAACATCTGATTCATTTTTTTTTGACTCAAAGCTTCAAGGTTTGAATTGTTTTCTTATGACCTTTTACGTTTGTTTGTCAAGAGGACCCCCTACACTTTGCCCCATGCTACTAGTAAGAAGCATGGGTTTATCACCATGGGTAAGGCATAGGCGAGTAAGGGCATTTCCATCCTTTCCCAACCCTACGTCACTAGTAAGAGACGTAATCTCATCACCAAAGGCTGGTGGGGCAAGGAAATGTGTAAATTTAAAATTTTCTGTTTGATTCTATATTTGAATTGTTTATTTGAGAAAAATGTCAAGTGTGTTCTTATTTCTAAAGATATATATATATATATGGGATAGATGTGACACCATGAAGCTTCTAGAACATACCATAGGCAAGACACCTATCCTAAGAAGAAACCAAAAATGAGAATAAACCCAGATCTTGGCATGGTTACTGTTAAAACTTTGTCATATCTAGCTTTATTTGATGAAATGATTCTCGAGATAATTTGATGATATCATGGAAATGTAGAAGTATGATTAGAGTGTTTATGCCAACAACATCATGAGTTTGTAATGAATTTCTTTGAGAAAAAATTCCTTGATCACAATTTTTGTATGAAACAAGTGGACAAAATGATCTTAATCTATATGAAGATGCAATGTAGATATAGCTATAAATAGTGCTAGTTGCTTACGTGTAGAATCGTTTGAGGTGTAGGGAATTGAATGTTTCACCAAATTCCTCACCTTCCAACGTACATAAGAGGTATGCACCATTTCCATAGTCCTTCATGACTCGGTATGGGCCCAACCATTTGGGCCGAAACTTCCTTCCTTCGCCGGTCTTTTTGTCGATCCGGCTGTCTAGCCTTAGAACTAGATCACCTTCATATATGTCACGTTCATAGACTTTCTTGTTATACTACCGACACATTCAACAAGATAGACTCATGTGCCGCAGTTCAACATCTAACCTAGCTTCATCTATGCTTTCTAGTTTGGAAAGACATGCTTCTCTATAAGCGTCTTCATCCAGATCCCTTATAATAAAATGCGGAGATCGGGTATTTCAACCTCAAGCGGGAGAACCGCTTACGCCCCGAATACTTGCGAAAAAGGAGTCACTCTGTTGGTGTTCTTATTGAGGTTTGGTGGGCCCATAAGGCTGGATATAACTTCAAGTGCCAATCTTGTTTGTTTTCTTTCACCGTTTTAAGGAGAATGCCTTTTAATGTTTTTTTTGTCGCCTTATCCTATCCATTGGCTTGAGGGTAACATAATGAAGTCAGTATGACGGATTATTTTAAATTTATTGCACAATTCGTGAACTTCGTCATTCTTAAAAGAAGTTCCATTATCTGAGATAATGATTTGTGGGATACCATACCTGCAAATGATTTGGTTCAAAATGAACTTGGCGATTATAGAACCCGGTACAGTAGTAAGAGGCATAGCCTCTACCCACTTGGTAAAATATTCAAAGTGGTCATGATTATAAAATTCTGACCATCTATAGATGAGGGAGAGAATTTCCCTATTAAATCTAGGCCCCATGTAGAAAAGGGCCATGGAGTAGCAATTGGTTGTAGAGCTTGTGTCGGCATGTAGATCTCATGGGAGAAATCTTGGCAATTATGACACCCGCATACAAAATCTACTTGTGTCGTGTTCTCTAGAGTGGGCTAGAAATAGCCCATTCAATGTATTTTACGAGCAAAGTGGCATGGCCACCAAAGTGGCCTCCACACATTCCACTATGAGATTCGTGGAGAATCTTATTGGATTCTTCTCGTGTTGATGCATCTTAGAAGCATTCCATCGAACGCTTTTTGATAGAGCACTTGTTCTATGATGACGTATTTAGCTATGATAATGCATAACCACCTTCTTTGTTACGGAGTAGCACTTTTTGATACGTATGGTCCATGATATAATTAATGATATCAGTGTAACAAAAACATTCGAGATAGAGGGTCAGGTTTCGATGTAATACATGCACTCATTTGGAAAGTCCAGATCTACTAGATCGCCTCCGTCTAATGGGTTATCAGCTAACCAATCCGTGATGATTTGTCCCTTAACAGATTTCTGATTTACAAATGTTAATTTGAATTCTCCCATTAAGGTTATAAAACGTCCAGCCTTCTTAGACAAGGACCCTTGCATGAGAAAAGTTCGTAAATGGTTTGTTTTTACCATGACCCTTGTTTCTTGATTTAGCATATAATGTCTTAAGCATTTGGTTGCAAAGACTATGGCGAGGCATTCTCATTCTGCTTGTGTATAACATGTTTCATAGTCGAGCAACATTCGGCTAATGAAATAAATCACACGTTCTCTCTTGTCATCATCTTCTTCAGCCAACATACAGGATAGCAAGACATTGGTAGCTCGCGAGTATAAAATTAACAGGTGATCTAGCTTAGGTGGCATTAACGTAGGTGGTGATAACAAGAAATGCTTAACTGCATCAAAAGCTTCATTGCAGTCTTCGGTCCAATCAATGCTATAATCTTTCTTGAGTAGATTGTTGATTGGATGAATGGCAAAACTTAAGTCCAAGATGAATTTCTGGATTGCACCAAGCATTCCGAGAAAAGACCTGATTCCAGATTCATCTGAAGGTGGGACCATTTCGAGGACAAATTTAAATTTTGGTTGGGTCAACATATATCCTCGTGATGATATGATGTATCCTAGGAGCTTCCTCCCGTTACACCAAAGACGCATTTTTGGATTTAGCGTGACTCCGTATTCTATCAGACATGAAAGAATGATGTGAAGTACTTCCGGATGGTCACAATGCTTCTTGGCCTTAGCCAACAAGTCATCTATGTAGGATTCCATGATTTTATGAATTAGATCGTGAAATATATGTCATAGCTCATTGGTATGTGGTACCAACATTCTTGAGACCGAATGGCACAACAATGTAGCAATAGGTTCCCAAGGAGTTATAAATGTGGTTTTATCTTGATCTTGTTCGGATATTCTCGATTTGATTGTATCCCGAGAATCCATCCATGAGAGAAAAAAGTTCAAATCAAGTTGTTGCATCAACAATGACATCAATGGATAGCAATGGGAAGTTGTCTTTAGGACATGCTTTGTTGATGTCTCGGAAATCTATACAGATGCGTATCTTCCCATTTTTTTGAGAACGGGAACGATATTAGATACCCATTGAGAGTAATTGACTGGTTTGATGAATCCTACTTAGAGGAGTTTTATTACTTCCTCTTTCACCATGAGAGCTACCTTAGGTTTCATTGGTCTTGATTTTTGTTTAATCGGCTTTGCATCTGATTTAGTGACAAGGTTGTGCACCGCAATGTGGGGTGCAACTCCTGTCATTTCCTTATAATTAAACACAAAATCCTTTTGATGTTCTTTGAGGATTCGAGTGTGTATTTCTACTTCTTTTGGGGTTAACGAGGATCCTAGTTTTAAGATCTTTGGTTCATCCTCCATTCCGATGTTAACATCAATCGTTTCTTCGATTAAAGAGGTGTTACCTTCTTCAAACTCAGGCGGGGCTGGAGGTAAGTCCAAATCGTCCCCATTTTCTACTGTGTTTATGCTAGGCTCCATTTGTGAGGGAAGCTCCATCATAGGATTCCCGAAGTAGGAAGACGAATGTGGGATTAAGGACAAATCTATCACGTGATGGGAGAGATGTAACACTGCATAGGCGTTTAAGTAATCAAGAGTGGTTGTATCACTATCAATGTGGTCTAGGATAGTAGATTTGTTTTCACTTCCGTTTAAAAGAGGTTTTGGCATTGTTTTTATCAATGGTTCATCACAAAGGGATACTATGAAATGGGTATCCTCTAACTTACTGTTTGGAGTAAAACGTGATGCCGAAGTTGCTATTGAATCAATGAGAAGATTTTTCTCTCAGATTGCTTCAATTGATATGAAGTCAAACTCCTTGCTTAAATATAATACAATCTGCTTTTGTAAAGTTTCGTAAGTGCTCACTTTGGTTTCATATATCTCGAGACTTGGTTTGTTACTAGTTATGAGTCTCCTAAGACTCGATGTTATCAACACCGATTCTCTTAGCTAAGATGAGGCCAAGGAGGAGGGCTTCATACTCACGGCCATTGTTTGTGCATTTGAAATTTAGTTTAAAGGAAAATGGTAGGACTTTTCCCTCGGGAGAAGTAAGGATTATCCCTGCCCCAGCTCCATAACAACATCTAGCTCCATCAAAATGGAGAGTCCAATATTTAGTTGGGAGTATGGATGTTGGGATATTTGTTGTGTTTGCGTATTCTACTTCCACCATGCAGAGATCCTCTGCTGGGAGAGAACCAACACCTAGGGAATATCCTATGCCTACAGAATCAAATGGTAAGAACATTGGTAGATCCTGTTCTAGCAATTCAATGATTTTTGCAGTAGTTCCTAATGATACTGTTTCTACAACGTTAGCCTCATCTTTGGGGGCTGGGGTTACCTTGGATAGGCTCATAGTTTCAAGATCTATCGTAAGTACCAACTTTTCTTCTGGTTTTGCATCGGTAGGTTTATTAAATTGGTTTGTTGGGAGTTCAAACTTCGAGTGCATGCCTGGTCTTTTCTTTAAGCTAGCTAGGTGTACATCGAATGGTTTTGGATCACTTTGGCTACGAATATCTTTCCTAAGTGTAAAAACCTTACTTTTTGAAATAGCGTAGAAGGGATGGCCTTCATGCGGTGTATCCATGGTTGGCCGAGGATCATATTATAGTTATTTTCCGATCTATAATATAAAAGTCAGTCCAGATGGTTTTGGGTCCTAAGATGACCGGTAATATTATAGTTCCAACCAAGGTGGCTTTAAAGCTATCATAGCTCCTTAGTGTGTTTCAAGTTGTGGAACAATTTGTTTCTCCATACCCTAGCTTTTGAAGGAAAGAGAAGGGGACTATGTTTACTGCTGCCCCATTGTCTACCATTGTATGCTTTACATAGTTGTTATAAACCCATACTTGCAAATGTAAGGCTAGATCACCTCGGCGTACGATCTCAAAGATCTATTGGCATTTTGTTTATTTTGAATATGAATTCGACATCCCTATCCGCCTGCCCTGAGGATGAACATCAAAGTCTATATGATTTACCTATGTCTCGGGAGGTGGAGTGATGTTAATTAAATGACCTAAACCTAATGCCTCTAAAAGAGTAGCCTGTAAGGTGAGAGATTCTTTAGCAAGTATAAAAATGAAATGTGCGAGAAGGTTTTTGTTAGGTCATTAATTAAATCATAGGCACCCACAGTTTTGCTACTATTTGTTGGAAGTTATTAGTCCTTGGCAGGTGGCTTGGACTTGGCTGAGAGAAATACTCTCGTGTCCTTGTCACAGCTTCGATGGGTAGTTTGGCGTCTAACTCTACTAAACCGACTATCTTAGGTCATGGCTGACTTCCTAGTTGTGGCGCAACTAATGGATTTAGCGAAGTTGAAGCTTCATGATCATTGTTTCCTGCAATTACACCCTTGTTTGTCCCAGTTAGATTTATCCTGTTGTTATCGTGATTTGGGAGTGGATCATTAAAGATCTTCAGGGGTGCGTTTTGAGGGGAAACTGCCCCTGAAAAAGTATTTGATGCTGGTGACATAGGATCTACCAAGAACATATCCATGAAAAGTTTTTTTATTCATCCGCAAGTGTTGCATGAATTTATTGTAGTCACGACACATTCTAGTGTCATGGCCCTAAATTTTGTGGAAACCACAATATGAATTAGGATTGTAATTCCTAGTTTGTTGGTTTGGTGTGTATTGTGGTCCAAAATTTTGATCAAACTGTTGCCTATTAGGATTAAAATTTTACATTTGTTGTCTTTGGTTTGAATTCTGGTTTTGGTACCTAGTTGAATTTTGGCTTGGGCCCTGTGTAGGGCTTCGCCATTGTTGTCGTTGTTGTTGTTGTTTCCGTGGATGATTAAAATCCACTATATTGATTGTCGGGGTAAAGTTGTTATTTCATTGATTGTTTATTTGTGATGGAGTATTGACAATATTTACCTTCTTATGCTAGTCAGTTACTCCATCTATTGTTACACCCCGATTTTTATTAAGGATTTTAGGTCCTTGATTGACGTTCGTGGTAGTAGGATAAGTTGTAGTGTTCTAGTTGGAGGTGATTAACCTCCCATTTGCTCCATATTTCTTGTGACCATTATCAATTGTCGCTTGATCTATTCGGAGAGCACTCTCAAGTACTTCATCGTAAGTACTTAGTGGGAAATTTTGGACTTCTTCCTTCACCTCTCTGTAAGAGAATGAAGGAATAAATCACATAGTTCCATCTGATCCATGTTTGGAGCACTTGCCGAAGAATAAAGAAATGTACGCCACCTCTGGATGAAATGGGTGACAAATTCATTGTGTTCTTGCTTGATGTGTAAGAATTCCCTGATTCTTATCCTTAATAATTTGTTCATGTCAAAGGCCTTGATTAATTCGACACGAGTTTCTTGAACGAATAGATGGAAGCCTCGGGTATTCTGTAATACCAATCGAGAGAAATGCCTTCCAAGGTTTTTGGGAATATTTTAGCAATAACCCCATCCCATGGGAGTAGTTCTCGATGGCTGTTGTGTAAGCCTTGATATGTGCGTTCGGATCTCCCTCACCTTTGTATTTGGGCAAGTCGGGAAGAGGTCTTGGAAGCATGACGCTTCGTATGGTGAAATCTAAGGGCTCTTTCAAATATTCTGAGTAGGTCCCTATCGCATAGGTTTTGACCATTGATGGTGCCTATTGAGGGAGTGGAGGTGGAATGGGTTGTTGACATGGCGTTGCATATGCGTTGGTAGGAGCATAAGGAAAACCCTGTGTTTGAGAAACCATGCCAGGAGAGGAGAACATATCCCCTTGAGGTGATTTGGAGTACATGTTTAAGTATGACGGGGTATTATCCAGGAAGGGATTACTTTGTAGGAGATTGGGAGGTGTCAGAATGGTGTTAAAAATGGCATCTCTTGTTAGGGTTTGTTGTGAATACTGAGGAGTCATGCCTAACGTGCCTACCCATGTGAGGAGGTCTACTTGGCTAGGATGGTGTAGAGGATTGGAACTTCCTGCTTGCATGAATTGAGAATTTTGACTTACTTGAGCAAGTTCTAACCCTCTAACCTTTTGTACTAGAGTTGAAATGACTTCATTTGGTGAAGTCATGATACTTTGCCTTGGTGGCGTTTGTTGTATATCATGATGTTGTATAGGAATGTGATATCCTACTATAAATTGATCATTATCTTGCCAAGTTTCCCGGGTATTTCCTATATGACGTGGTATGGAGGTATTTTCTTGAAAAGAGATTTCAGGTTGTATTTGTAGACCTTCTATAGGTGGTTACATACTTTGAGAACGTTGGCGCTCTGGTATAACGTACTCAAATGTTCATCATCTAAACCCAGGTATGAGTCTGATTGTTTACTAATTTGTGGTCTAAGTAGTACAGAGGTGACGAACTTGATTCTCATGTGAACGCTATATTGTTCGAGCCTGAAGGCCCTGTTTGTTGTGTTTGACCAAGTTGATCCAACTCCTCTGTTTGGAAGGACGAGCTATATCTAATCCTTGGAGTTTGTGTTGATAATTGATTAGTTGAATAGTTTTCATCCCATACCGAGAATGAGGGTGATGATTTTCTATTCTTGGGCGTAGTATGCCTCAAGACCCAAGAGGGGTCTCCATATGCATCAAATCCTGACATATTTGGGGGGTATATGAATACCCGTAGAATAATGGGACGGAGCGAAGGGGTGGTGGTGAAAGCTAATGAGGTAGATAAGATGAAATAAATTTTATTTGAAAGAGCAAATAGAAATATGACTTCAAACTAGGAAGTAGGAAGTTCACGTCGGGTTCACCAATTTTGTATAATGGAAAAGTGACAAGCGAGCGTGGGAATCTACAAGTAACTCTTCCTCGCACCCGACCTCCCGAGGTCGTGCCGAGACAACCGGTGGGGATGGAATATGTGTGGGATGTAGAAAACTAGTTAGGCAATCTAATATCTTCGACGCACACTAGTGGAAATTGTGAATCTAAGGCAAAGAAGGCCCTTCTAACTTGAATTGGTGTGATAGATCGATCAACAAGGATGACTACTCGAAGGCTCCAATCAATATCGAGCTCTGGCGTGATTCGGTCTATAGGTTGTGGAATACGTGGAAAATGACCTGGGATAGTTTCGTGTATGTCTCCGAGAAGGGTCATAAAATGAATGCTTTGGATATAGTTACTTCTATGGGTGATTCTCTAGCCTAGTCCGTAATTCCCTAGCTTCATTAGCTGGTATGTTTAATAGGATAAATGGGAATTGATTTGTTACAAGCTTACCGTTGTTTGGAAGACTTGGATCCTAAGATTTTGATGTATATCAGTTATTGCTATGATGAGATTGGGCTAGGGCATGATTGGCTCGAATACGTATTCTCTGGGCTCCCTAGGTCCCGTGATTGTCATATAGAAGCAACAATGTAAATTAACTAGACATCAAAGTGAAATTTAACTACTTTGAGTATATCTATAACATATATGATTTCTTTTTTTTGTATTTCTTGATGAACTATTCGAACGAATTTAAAAGAGTAACTACTTTAACATATCTAGAATGTGACAATTAAAATAAGAAATTAAAACAAACAAGATA
The DNA here is from genome assembly GCA_018340775.1 of Taxus wallichiana var. yunnanensis. NCBI lineage: Eukaryota > Viridiplantae > Streptophyta > Pinopsida > Cupressales > Taxaceae > Taxus > Taxus wallichiana. Next base: position 334,942,014 of record CM031237.1, on the reverse strand, counting down.
ACCGAGTATAGCTATTTGTCTGTGCAACTGTGAGCCTATTCTAAACAATGAAATAATTGACTTAATCTGCTTGCAATACTCTCGATCCTACCTTAGAAGTCAGGAGTGAATCATAGTTTCTCAGAAACTATCAATCCCCATAGCTTCCTTGGCAATATCGAGAGTAGATTTGACTGAAATAAAGAAATTAACTACTCTATTTGATACAATTCTAATTTAGAACTTTGAAAGCTAGAACCTGGATTCCACATAACAAAGGGCGAATCGATGGCGTGTGTGATCTTTTCCCCTCAGTGTGATCTCCTCGTTCCTTCGTGTTCACTTGGATCCAGAAAAGCGTGTAATTATAGCATCAATAGAATTATATATTGGGACAAAGGCAGCTTAGGATATAGACTAAATACAATGCGAGTAGGAGAGAGATAGCGCAAGAGTACAGAGCTTGGCTTATGCAATTCCTAAATGGGATTTATTACGAGTCATGCAACATAAAACGTCCGTAACTCTGAAACTATCTGTTTGAAGAACAAAACCTACAACTTTAATGGATTCCTATTGAAAAAAACTATTCTACTCCAATGGATTGGATAAAATGTCAAAAAAACTTGCACAAGATGGATATGTGGCTTCCTAATAGCAAAACAATACTAACTAAGCATGCAATGAAAGAAACTAAGAACTCTAAGAAAAATCAAAGGCTAATCTATTGCAAAGTGAAATTTAGAGGCAAATTTGAGTTAAAAGAGGGGCCATTTGCTTGAGCACAAGCCATCTATTTATGGCATTTGTATTTACCCAAGGTAAACGCCAAACAGAACTCTTAAACTATAAACAATGGAAAAACACTATTCAAGGGAACTAGAATCATAAATGCAAGCTTATGGCAGTGAAAGAAAGCTGGTAAAATGTTGAAATTACATGAGTCGTGTTAAAAGAGATTTTTGGAAAATGCGTAAAGGACCGCCGCCAGGCAAGCGGCGGTTTTCACATCAAGAGTAAAAGGCCAAGAAAAGAAGGGAAAAGGGAAAAACAAAGTACGCGGGGGCTAAGTGGGGCATGTGGAATGTTAACACACACTTGGAGAGCTTTTCCGGATCCCGAACACCTTGCGAGGAGACCTGTGTCATCATTGGGGCACCTGTTACATTGTTATGGCAGTATAGTACCTTACAATTTTGGGTACGTATAGAAACCTTGTCCTCTAGCCTGTCCCAGCTAAGAGGTGTCCTACACTCTCTACCATACAAATCCTAAAAAGGAGCCATGCCTATAGAACTCTAAAAACTATTATTGTAGGCAAACTCCACCAAGTACAAGTACTCCTCCCATCTAGACTGATGATCCATGACATACATCCTAAGCATGTCCTCTAAAACCTGATTCACCCTCTCTGGTTGTCCATCTATATTGGGGTGATATGTTGTGCTGAAATTAATTTTCATCCTAAGGGCATGCTACATGGTAGTCCGAAAATGGGAAGTGTACAAAGGATTGGGGTCACTAATGATCTTTCACGGAATCCCGTGCAACCTGACAATCTCATCTAAATATACTCGTGCCATTGCTCTAGCTGTATAAGTGGTCTTCACTGGAAAATTGATCCACTTTTGTCAATTTATCAACTGTGACCATGATGGCGTCATGGTGATATCTCAAAATTGGTATCCCAACAATGAATTCCATGAAAATGGTGTCCCATTTCCACTCTGGTAACGCATGAGGAAATAGAAGGCCAATTGGATGCTGATACTCAACCTTCACTTTCTATAACTCTAAACATCATGACACAAACCGGGCAAGGTCTCTCTGAAGTCCTCTCTAATGATATAACTGTCTCAAGGTGGCGTGCATCTTCTTCACCCCTAGATGGGCTGAATAGGGTGCATGATTTGCCTCTGTCAAGATGTCCTACCTCAATTCTCCATCTCTGGGAACATAAATCCAACTGCTCCTAAGAAGGCCATTTTCCTCTAAGGAGAAACCATCAAACTTCCCTCAAGGGGTCTTTGGGACTCGATCTCACTCGAACTGCAAGGTAGAAGCTATCAAGAGGAAGCTGTTGAAGAATCCTGCTCCACAAATCTATGCTCACTGAGGTGGCCATAGCCACATGTCTCCATCTACTAAGAGTGTCTACCACCACATTCTCCTTCCCCTTCACATGTTTGATCTCCATATCATACTCACAAAGCAACTCCATCTAACACCATTGATGAGTGTTGAGATTGGGTTGTGTGAAGAGGTGACGAAGACTTAGGTGATCTCGTCTGAGTGTTAATCTCCAACCAAACAAAAAATGTCTCCATCAAGCCAAATAGTGCAAAACTATCGTAAGATCAATATCATGAGTAGGATAATTAATCTCGTAATCTTTGATTTTGTGAGACTCAAAAGCCACTTTTTTCCCTCCCCGCATCAACACACCTCCAAGGCCTCGCCAACAAAGAACTCACCATGTGGATACCATACTGCAAGAATAGGTGCTGTAGTGAGACACTCCTTTAGTGTCTTGATGGCTTGCTCACATCTGTCTGAACAAACAAACTTCTTCCCTTTCCGCTGAAGGGAAGTGATAGGGTGCACAATTTGAAAGAAATCCTAAACAAATATCCTGTAGTAACCTACTAATCTCGATGAATCTGCGCACCTCGGTCAAAGTAGTGGGTGCTACCCAATCCATAATAGCTCTAATATTGGAAGGATCAATGGTGACACCTTTCCCAAAAATGATGTGACCCAAATACTGCACCTCTGTCTAAAAGAATGCACACTTCTCCAAGTTCCCGTAAAGCTGGTACTCCTAAAGACATTAAAGAACCTGGCGAAGGTGCCCCTAGTACTCCTCACACATACGTGAGTAAACTAGAATGTTATCAAGGAAGATGAGCATGAAGCAATCTAAGAAGGTCCTAAATACCCCATTCATCAAACTCATAAACACTGCGGGGGCATTAGTAAAAAAAAAGGCACCATTGTGAACTCATAGTGGCCATATCTCATACGAAAAGTGGTCTTATGAATATCCACCTCCAAAATTCTCAATCGATGATAACTGCCTTAAGATCAATCTTAGAGAAAACTATGGCTTCCTTTATCCGATCAAACAAGTCATTAATATGTGGAAGGGGATAATGATTCTTGATTGTTACCTTATTCACCAAGGCGGTAATCAATACATAAACACAAGGATCCATCCTTTTTCTTCACAAAAATCACGATCGCACGCTAAGAGGATACACTTGGATAGATAAGGCCTTTCTTCAAAAGGCCCTCAAGCTGCAACTTGACCTCACAGAGCTCTAGGCTTGTCATTCGATAAGGTGCTTGTGAAATTGGCTCCGCTCCCGGAACTAAATCTATATGAAAATCAATCTCACGTGGGGTGGTAACCCCGGTAGCTCCCCTAGAGGGACATCTAAAAACTCTCTCAAAATGGGGTGATCATCTAGCGATGGTCCATTAGACCCATTTTCTAATCATCACTAACTATAACAACATACATCTGCGCAAACCCCATGGTGCACACCACTTAAGCTACATATCGATATGGTGCGAATAAAAACGGTCTCCTAACCCCGAAATCACTAACTCAACTCTGAAATCATCTATACAAGATATAATATTTTGGTAATAATCCATTCTATCCCCTGTTTGTAGATAACAAATCCATACCTAAAATGACTCCATATGAGCCCAAAGGAAGATACAAAGATATGAGGTAGTGGTGAAAGGTCTCCAATCCACCACATACTCCTTAACTAAGGAATCTATTCCGATCTTGGCTCCGAAGTCATCTCAATGTCCCAACAAAGACCCTAATCGCCACCACCTGCATCACTCTACTAAAGATGGTGCAATGAAAGCGTAAGAAGAACCAAAATCAAACAATATAGAGGTCGAATACCCCCAATGCTACATGTAGTCCTCAATAACTATACTATGATGCTCTACCTAGTGATTCTTGACTCACTCACACATCCTATGTCTACACCCCATTTCACCAATAGTAGGCTCTGAGATCTACGTCTTACTCTTGTTAAGGTTCTATGGGTAGTCTCTCTAAAAATGTCCGGTAACACCGCAACCAAAACATCCTCCTAATCCTCCCCCCTATGTAACAGGTCCAGTTGGTACTCTGGAGGTCTATGGTGTGGATCTTGATGATCGAGTTGTGGTTTGTTGAGGTTTCTATTAGCAAGCTCCTATTGAGTGAGCTCTTTGGGCACCCTATGTCCTGATGGGACCCCTAGGAGGAGGCCCCATACTCCGACCTCTCTGTGCATCAAATCTTTATGGAGTTCTATAAGGTGGGTGGGACTGTTACTTTTGCTACTACTGCTGTTGTGGTCTAAATGATGACTATAAAGAAATTTTCCCACCATGAGGAGGAGCTAACCCCTTAATCCACTATCCCGCATCTCTGTCAGATGCAGCTCCTGACTCGGTCTCTAGCCTGCTGGGTCTTCCCCCGAGTCTCCTTTGTTATGTAGGCCTTCTTATCACCTCTGCTAAAGTCTCTGTGGGTAGTGGATCCGAACCACACCTCCAATGTATAGGTTTAGGCCCCGCATGAACATGTGGTTCTTCACTTGCTCATCCCGCATGTACTCAACATATTAGAGTAGATCCAAAATCTACTCTCATACTCAAACCACCGTAAGAGATGCCTATCGAAGGTCATGGAACTCATTGATCCTCTACTAAATGAATCTTCATGACAAATATCTATTCCCGAAATGCTCCCGAAAGAGCTCCTGTAACTGCCTCTCGAATTGACATAGAACTTTTGCTCCTCTGTCCTACACTAGACACCGCTTCATCCCTTAGTAGATGGATCACAACATGAGCTTTCATGTTGCTAGAACAAGGACAAAGCTTGAAGTAACCACTCAAGCTCGCTAGCCAGGCCTTTACCTAAAATCCACGTGTGTCACCAAAATAATGTGATGGTTGAAGCTTCAAGATCTCCCTGATGTGATCTGTAGCTATGGTCCGATGGCCCCTAGGTATCTCTCGTATTCTCATCCCTAATCATAGTGCTCTGAGACCTCTCTTTATGTCTTGAAACCTAGTCACTGTGTCCCATCTATGGTGACTCTACTCTAGATGACTCTGCATGGGATTTCTCTCCTCCATGCTCCTCACTATGTTGAGGAGATACTCCCTCAATGGAAGGGACTTTATCATGTGTGGTTACATGTCCTCCTACTAATCCTCCACATAGAGCGGCATTAACATCCTAAAGAGTATGCAAAATCTGGGTAGGATGGCTGCTAGAGCATGCTTTGGAGGTGGTATGCCTAAGTCTATGTGCAAAGGCTCCTCATCTTGTCTGTGCCTCCTGCATAGAAAAAAAATAGGGTTAGTTCCTTATTTTAGGTCTTACTCAATTTCCATGCTTACTTAAATGTGAAAATTCCAAACTAGAATGTTTTCTAGATTTAAAAGTGTGCTAAGTTTCAAAATTGTACTAGGTTTAAAATTCATGTCTCAAGTTTTCTAGTGTGCCCAATGGTCCAAGCTTTTGAACCACTACTTTGATACCAAGTTTAACACCCACTAAAAACAACCCACTTGACACCCAAGAACAACCTAGGATTAGTTAGGAAAATTATGAAATATTTTTTTTTGTTCGAAAGAGTTTACAACCAGTCACAAGGTAACAATGGTCACTAATACGTTCCAGAACAATTCTAATCCACAAGAACATACTTTTCTTTTATTAACACTTATTAGAGGTCATAAGGTCCAAAATTTAGGGTTAGAAGGTTCAATGAGGTTCGTAGGGTAAATCATCACCATACCCACTCTCTAACATGATTAGAGTTTCAACATGATTAGGTTCAATTTAGGGTTAGAAGGTTCAATTAGGTTTAGAGGGTAAATCATCACCATACCCACTCTCAACTTGATTAGAGTGGCATCACCCGATTGGTCGTGGGCCAATGAGACAACGGGGAAAAACATGGAAAATTTTCCCAAATTTTTCTGAAAATCAAACAAGAAAAAAGGGACCCACTCTACCACTAATGCCTCGTGACGCCACGTGGCATCACCTGATTGGCTACGGGATGGCGGCGAGGTAGGAAAACTTGGAAAATTTTCTCAAAATTTTCCAAATGCGCTAAGTTTAAAAGGGATCCACCCCTCCGCCAACACCTCATGGTACCACATGGAAGCCTTTGATTGGTTGTGGGGCGGCAGGGGGTTGGTAAAGTTTGGAAAAATTTCCCAAAAAAATCCTAAGTGTTTAAGGGAAAATTCGAGCTACGGGTTGGCTAAGGAAATTTTTCCCAAAATTTTCTGCCCAGGAAAAAAACTTTAGAGGGCCATAACTTTTGATAGAAAGCTTGGTTTTGGGAAAACGATGACTTTCTAAAAATCTGTCAAAGTCCTCTTTGCATAGAAATCATTAATTTTATATTTTGATAAATTTTAAGAGGTCAACTTTAAGAAAACGACCTATAGGATTTTTAAAAGCAAAGTGATAAATTTTAACTTGTGAATTTTATTCAATTTGATCTTCTTCCTCTCTCAACATGTCAAATGGACATGGAGGATTGTTCTAAGAAGAATTTTAGGATGTATTGGAAGGTAATTTTTCTTGATTGATTTCCAATTTGAATTTTTACAACTTCTGATAGTAAAAAGACTGTGAAAGGTTTGGGCCCGATTTTGCAATGTTTGAAGGATTTTTCCTTAAGTTTTTTAGTCCAATTGAGTTCATTTATAACATAGCATGCTATATTTTAATGTTTCAATGTTGATTATTGTTTGTAGGTTTGAACTGTGCATTTTAGAGAAGTATTTTCCAGTTTTAAAATTTAAAATAGAGATCAATTTCTAAAGGATTTATTTATCATTTTCATCTTCCAAATATGGAAATTCATTTCTATTCTAGTCTAATACATTTATTTGATTTAAACAAACCATTTAATAGCTAAAATGCAAAGTCTGATTTCCAATTTTAACATATTTCAAAAGAATAGAGTTACATATATTTCCTTCATACGTATTCCTCATTTCAATTTTCTAAATAGAGATATTTCAAATCACAATCAATGATCAAGTTTAATGCAACAATGCAAATTGAAGAAAAGTATTGCAATCCTTTATTGATTTAAAAAAACAATACAACTTTACATCCTGCAATTCTATGAATGCAAATAACATATTCCCAATTTCTTTCTTTCATACTTCAAAATTCATCATATAGATTGCATTTCCTTCACATTCTTTCAAAGTAAAAATAGAGTCTATCTCTTTTTCAATTCAAATTTCCACTTGCAATCAGCACAACATTCTTTCCATTACAAAATTTATGAGTTCATCCAATTCAACTAGGAAGAGGTTACAAAGAGATTTCATTTCACAAGGTACTTTCAAACTCTTTTCTCAGCTCCATAACAACAACATGCATTCTTCACAATCTTCCAATTTGATCAAAACAGGATTAGGGGAAAGGAAATGCTCTCCAACCAACTAGTACATCTAATGAAATGGAGAAGCCATCTTTCTTCATTGGCCCTCGATCCCCAACCATAATGCAATAAAAGGTGTGATCCAACTCATGGAAACAAGAAGCTTCCACCAAACATACACACAACATTTTCACAATAAAACACAGTCCAAAATAGAATGTAGTTTTACAACTACATTAACACATGATAAGCAATACTAAGGCTTCATCAAGCAAGCCAAAGGAGAAATAACTATGGCGGAAGTGTTATGCCTCCCAATGCGAATTGGGTATCCACCTGTAACAAATTGCCAATATAAATCATCTCACATATCCTTATGTGCCGTCTGATCCCTCCTTATGCCCCCACAAATTTCCTTACGCCCCCATAAAGTAAAAATGCAAGATATTTATTTTCCATGGTGGATCCCAATCCCAAACTCCCTCCACAATAAATTTGATGCGACTGGCATTCCATTATGTCTCCCTTAATGATTCCCCATAGCCTTCTCCTACACCATTCCTAGGAAGTCTACCCAACCAGCCAACAAACACACAAAACATTCACCATTCACACAAACATAAAAAGAAATAAAAGCATATATGAAGAGCTAAGCTCCTACCTCTCCATGGTAGATTTTGTTCCAATACAACAAGCTTTCAATGTCAAAATACAGTCCCAAAATCAGCAATGCCCAAGTATGAAATGCTCTCCAATCTCCTCCAAAATCAACAAGAGCTCCAAACAGCCAAGGAAAATTCACCCCAAATGAAGTATGCCAAAAAGTGAAATCCAGTAACCAAGTAACCCACAACAAGCCAAGAAAATTTGAATTTAAGGAAGAGGGAAGAGAAGAGGATGAGGTGGATCCATGTAGGATGCCACATCACACATCCTCAACTCCAACACCAAAATTCAACTTCATTCCCCCAAGCATAATAAATAGGTGGGTGAAAATATGACAAATTACTTACACACTCCAACCAAGCCCACACCCCATAAGGACTGCAAATTTAAAACATGAAGAAAGTGCAATTAAAACATGCAACTTGACTTATAAAAATGCATTAAAAAGGTCTAAAATCAACCCTCCAACCATAGGTATGGTTGGTAAATAAAATTAAGAGGTATGGGACAAGTTTTACTTGTCCCACAAGCCTCAAAATCAGCCTCCAAGGAAAAATTCAAATTTCCAAGAAGGTGGAGTGTTCACACTCAAAAGTAAACTTACACATCACTTACTAAAGTCACTTACACATACAACAACACTTAATACAAAATACAACCACTTCACTAATTACTTTCTTATGACATATTTATTTGTTTATTTTAACAACATGATTATTCACAACATTAACACAACATTTAATAACTAATGAAAAAGAGTAAAAGAACCACAAAATAAACACATGCAAACATAAACAAAAGAAACGACATTAATAAATACATAAAGCCCTTGGTCACATTCAAAGGTAATCCCCCATGGGAATCCCTAACAAAAAACAACACACACACACAAAACATGTTGCCATGGTGACCTTGTTGAATTCATCTAGAATTCCAATGTGGTTGGTCTCCAATCCCCTATGTTTGTTGTGATAGTTTTACCTAAAAAAAAAATACCTCCTTCGGCCTCATGGCCATATAAGAACATCCAACATGATATAAATATAATCACAAAATCATCTATACATATGAATCATAACAACCTCAAGGAAATCAACAATATCACTTACAATTTATATCAACAACTATATCATCATCATATAATGTCCATTTTCTAGGTCTACTCACAATATCCAAAAATCACATGTCCAAACAACATTCACAATATATCCATGTCAAATAGTATATCATCATCCACATATGAAGTGTCTCTAATAATCATCATTCATCATAACTAAATCAAGATCAACAATAATCCATGGTCCAACATCTAACATCATACTAAATCAAAACCATAACAATGTCGATAATGTAATCAACAATATCAAGATTAGTATCAAAAGGTGTCAAAGGGAAGTGGGCAACTACACCATTGGTTGTGTAACCCGAGTTAACCTAAGATTTGAGCATGCTTTCATAGGGGTTATGACGCAAAGAAATTCCCAATGAGACATAACTAATCTAACAATTGGCATGCATCATTAAATTTAGGAATTGGTAAAACAACATCAAGATGGAGATGTAATACCTCATGGAAGACTTTGGGACAAAATTGCAAGGGTGTTTCGTGGTGGTGCCCTTGTTTAAAGATCCACTATCTCCATCCATGATTTCTAAAACTCAGATTGAAGTTGAAGGGATCATTATATAGAGCCTCCCAAAGGGTTATCGACCCTAAAAACACAGATAAAATATTATTCTTTAGTGATCAAAGAGGTCATAGAATGACAAGTGCGCATAGTGGTATCCCAAGTAGAGAAGACTCCAACTTCCAATATTATAATGATTTCTAATATTGTATTTTCCACTTTTATTCATTGTTAAAAGAATGTTTTCTCAGTCCATACCATGCCTTTTATAAGTTCTTTATCTCTCAAATGTATTGTTTTCAAGGAATATTTAAATTAATTTTTTGGGTACAAACATTTTTTAGAGTTAATAATTTTTTATTAAATAGGGTAACAAGAATATTTTGATGGGATCGGTGACCCTATACAACCGAAAGATGGGCATGAAGGCCCAAAAGAGAAACAAACATAAACAAGGCCCTACAAGCCAAAGAATAAGCTAACATACAAGAGGAAAATCATGAAATAGAAGAATGCCAAAGGAAAGAGGGCACCACAAAAAGGCCGGATGAAGAAACATGAAACATACCTAATGAGTAACCCAAAATACCAAGAATGAAACCATGGAGAGAATAAATACTAATCAAAGAAGGAGAAAAGTTATATCCTAACAAAACGAGGAAGAGAGGATTGTTTCAATTTTCTTGAAAAATTAAACTCCATCCCTCTTCCTCAAGAGCGTGATTAATGAACTCAACATAATTTCTAAAACCAAGGTATCATCAATATAAATGTAATAGTGTGAACCTTGTCATAAATCAAAACTTTGAGTTTATTGGGATAAAAATACGTAAAGTTCTTCTTTGAAAAGGTTTTTAAATATTATAACAATCTCTATATTCCTAGTGATAGGGATTTCAATGAGGTTTTCATCAATGTTCTCTTCTGTCTTGGTATAGCCCCTAACCTCAATTTTATCCACAAGAAACATGTCATCGCTATCACTAACTATGCCTAGATTGGGGCTCTTTTGCTTTCGGCTCTACTTTCTTCCACATAAAACCTCAAGCGATATTCTTCAAAATATGTTGCTACTCTAATTAGTATCTCAAAAAAAGGATGCCTCCACCACATCCAACATAGGTACCATGTTGTCTTCACACCCTTTTCCCACCCCATCAATAGTGCCATATCATGAGATCCTAAGGTAGCGAAGGAGACCAACACAGGATCAAGTTTTTCTATCGGTGCAACATACAACTCATTCCCAAACACATTATGAGGGCACAAGAGAATGATCTCTTTAACCGAAATATAATCGTCATCCATTTCTCCCACCCCTGAGGGTACGAAACCATTCAAAAGGGGATCTCTAGATACAAAATCAAATTTGGGTTTCCATTCCACATAAAGACCAACACAAGTGCTCGACATATGGCCAACACCCCTACACTTACTACAAAAAATAGGGGAGATTTCATACTCGAGAACTTGATCAATAAAACACTCGAGAAGAGATAATTCAATGGATAAAGTGAGATTATTACAAGGGATTACATTTTTAATGCCTGATAACATTGTCTGCATGAAACCCAAGAAAAACCTAGGTCAAACTAAAAAAATTATGGAATAATGTTTTTTGAAAAGCACACCCACAAAAATGTTTCGAAAAATAATGATTGTCATATATTATTTCTAAGTTACTGTAAATTTATAAAATAATTTTATTTTATCCCCATTATATTAAAATAATTAAAACCCTCATTACCTTTTAATAAGCTTAGTGAGTTTAAGTCATGGTTTAGGTTCCCCCTAAATGTTATTTTGATAAACATTTAATTTCCACTATAGTCAACTATAACAAATTAATTCAATGGGTAAAGGGGGTCTATTTAATTAAATATTAAATTTATTTTAATCCCACATGGTGACAAGTTTTAAAAACACATAACAATGTCCTTACTTTAGCACAAGGGTTAGGAAAATAATTTCACCCCCACACAACTCAAGTGGTCCCCCAAAAGTCAACCCATGTATTTAAAATTTAAAATTTGAATTTTACTCAACAACTTTCCACCTACTTTTCATAGGGATGAATATCATCCATTCGATGGATTCATTTAGGCCACAAGATCAGGGATTCCACTAAACTTAAGTTTTCTTATGAAAGACTACTTTCTCTTTTCTTTTGACTTATTATTTCTCTTTTGTTTTGCAGATTGGTGGAGGAGGAGGAAGCTATTAGAGGCCATCTCAAACTTTTGCAGAGACATACATGCCTCATTTATTTTTTTATTTTTTTTACACCCTCATTTAGGGTTTCAATGTATTTATTTATTTTATTTAACTCATTTTTTAAGATTTACCCAAATGGGATTATGGGTTTTGCCCCATTTTAGTGATATGATTAAATTTGGTATATGTTTTCATTTGTGTAAAAGAATATATATACATATATATGTATATATAGTAAAAATTCTTTATTGAATAAAACCCAAATACAAATAAAATACATTGGTTAATACATATAGATTTTTATATATAAATATATATTTATATATATAAATAAATATATATATATATATAAATATATATATATATATATATATGTGATTTTAAAATGGCATTGGTTGAGGTTACATTTTTCATAGTCCATAAAAAAAGCAAAGTCAAAGAGATTTATTAATCTTCGGGGTTTATTGAAAGGTAAGAAATTGTTTGGGGTTGGGGAAGGTCACCAAACTCACCCCCATCCCATTGTTAATGAGGTGTGGGGTGGGGTTGGCGACCCTCCCAACCCTTTCCCACTAAAACATAGGCCGCAGCCTACGTCTTTTCCAAAACTTAATTCAATTTTTTTTTATTAATTCACTTTGTAAATCGATTAATACTTATTTACTATATATATATATATATATATATATTTGATTAAATTAAAATAATTATTATTTTCAATAATAATAATATCTTAATACTAAGATTATTAAGAGGAAATATGATATCTATATTATTAGCTAAACTAAAACACACACACTTACAAATTCCTTTTAAAATGGGATGGCAATATTATCAAGTGATAGTTTAAAAAAAAATTTCCCTAACATTTTTTATATTTGATTTAAAATGAACTTGATTTAGCTTAATAACTTATCTATATACTCAATAGATCTAAGGTCTATTTGCAACTATGAAATTTCTTTACACAACTAGAATTATAAATTAACCTACTTCATTGGCCAAGTAAATGACAATTATAATTTAAGTTCTTTCCATCTATACATCAAAGTTTTGGATTTCTATCAAACAATACAAGAAAATGCACAAAATACTCTAACTTTTCCATTATATGCCTTTCAAGTATTACTATAAAATTTAATATTTCCTTCATATGAATTTCCCTCATTCCCACAAAATACTTTCAACAATATTTCCAATAATTTTAAAAACAAGAATGTCACACCCATGTGAGGTAATAAATCAACTCAATATGGACAAGTTGTCTTCCTTTCAACTACATTTCCATTATAACAAAACTAGCTTTACTAAAATGTCTTTCTTTCCTTTACAACATACAATACAATCTTAATAACTAATAATCAAACACAACTTCTCTTTTAAAAGAACAACACAATAATCTTCCACTTGAAGTGGGAATTTTTACAAGAAGGTAACTACAATAGAGGAATGTTTAGTCTTCTATAAGTTCTCCAAGAATAAAATCTCCACAAGGCTCCATATTTATTCACTTGATCACAACAACCAAAAATGGGGGAGAGGCAACACTCTCCACCCAACCAAAAATCCAATGAGAAGAAGAAGCAATTCTTCTCATTGGCCCCCGAGCCCCAACCACAAGGAAATAAGGGATGGATCCAACACATGAAAGTATATAATTCTTCCACCTTACTATCAAAAAAAAACACACAAGAAAATATAACCACAACAAATGCTCATTTTTAAGCACAACAACTTCCCAAAACAATGGCTCCAAAATAAGACAAAGTAGAGATAGGAATATGGGGGTGCTCTTATACCTCTTAAGGGTTTGGATGACCACATCTAAAATCCTCCACAACACAATCAATACTAAAATATCTTATGCCTCCACACAATAACAAATCTATGTCTATTATTCCCCCTCAATCTCATGCCCCCTCTCTCTTATGGCTCCCATAATACATAAAATAATAAAATAGAATAAGGTGGGTAAACCAAAACCCACTCCCTCCTAAACACAAAAAGAAGTCTTATGAATCCTAACATATTTCATCCCCGTTTCTAAATCTCAACACAACCTAAGGTCAATTTACTACCCAACACTTCAAAAATAACACACATCCATACAACACAAAACATACAAGAAAAAAAGAAGAAAACAAGAGTGCAAGATCTACCTTGCCATGGTAAGTAATATCCACTTTTCAAGAAACTGCAAAAAAATTCAAACTCAAGAAACTAAATCTCCCTTCTACTCAAACTAGCAAGAACTCCCAAAAATCCAAGATCCAAAGATAAGCAAGTAACCCCATTTACTTAACAAAAATTTCAATAATAGAAAAGAGTAGGAGGGAAATGATGTGGCTCCATGTAGGATTCCACATCATTTCTTCTCCACTCTACATTACCCAAGTCAAACCCATACTCCAAGGAAAATAAATGGGTGGTTGAGAGGTATGAAAAACCTCTTACACACACCACTCCAACCCATACCCTTTAGGACAAATAATTAAACACATGTATGAAAGTGCAATTAAAACTCATATTTTGCCTTCCAAAACACAAAATGTGGTCTATGTTTGACCCCTCAACTCATAGAGGGGTTTTATAATAACTTAAAGGTGTGGGACAAGTTTAACTTGTCCCATAAGCCTCCAAAATTGTCCCTTAAGGAAAAATCCGAATTTCTAAGATGAGGTAGAGTATACAACACTCAAGATCATATACACTCAACTTACAATACATAAACCAAAGAACCATATAATCTAATAAATGACTTATTTTTTATCCCATCCATAATTATTTTAGTAATAAGATTAATTTACTAATCTAGACACATAATTTAGTTAATGATAAAATGGAAATAGATCACCATAAAATCACATGTACTAAAATTAAATAAAGGAAAATAAAATAACAACACACAAACCTCTTGGTCACAATTTGAGGTAATTCTCCCCTATGGGGACCTCCTAACAACAAATAAAACACACACAACATAACACAAGTTTCCATGGTGACCATTTTCAATCCATCCAACATTCTAATGTGTTTGGTTTCTAATCCCCCTTTGATCATTGTGATATAATTGCTCGCAAAACACCCATCACCTCTTTCGGCCTCATCGCCGCATCAAAAAATTGAAGATAAAATTATGCATATAAGTTAACAATCATTCATACATAAATTAAATCATCATCTAGAAATAAATGTTTCTATTTTAAAATTCCAACAACATCTCAATTCTATATTTCATCAATACCAATAAGATCACAAGATTAGTTCACTGCTAACTCCTACTTAATATGAAGAAAAATGTGGAATGTCAAAAATATATAAATATTTCAACAACATATCATCATCAATATAAAATGTCTCTCTAATAAATCCACATGATCATACTATGAATCGAAATCCAATAATAATCAAAGTATCTCTATCGTCTAATCATCATGCTAAGGAAAATGATAAAATGATATCTATGTATGTAACCAACAGTAATTGAAATAAAAATATAATAAGTGTCAAAGGGAAGTGGGAACTACATCCCCCTCTCCTTAGACTCAAATTCCTCCTAGAAGTCATTGAAATAGGTGTGGAAATTGACTCGTAGTAATGTAACATCCTCCCATGTAGCAGAAGTCTCATCATACATGTCCCACTGGACTCGTACCTAGTAAATATCTCTTCTTTAAAGGTCCATGTTCCTACACTCTAAAATACGAATGGGATCCAACATCACCTTCCCCTTATCTTGGACCTATAATGAGATCTAATCTAATACATAATAAAGATCAGTAATGTATATCCTAAGTACATAAACATGAAACACATCATGGACACAAGACAAGATAAGTGGAAATGCTAGATGATAGGCCAAAGGACCGATACGATCCAAGATCTAAAAGTGACCCACAAATATCGAGAAATTAGATACTTTTTCTTAAAGGATAGGGCTCTTATGAAGCCTGACATGATGAAATACTTTCATGCCCACCTCAAAACTATGATTTTATCCTATGCTTGATCTACATACTTCTTCTAGCTATCTTAAGCCTCCTATAATCTTTACCTGATCATAACCACATGCTATTCCATATCCTGTAGTAATATTCACCCAAGAGGAACCCTATCCTCCAACTTGTCCCAACTAAAATGTGTCATGCACTCCTATCATATAATTCTTGAAATGGAGCCATGCCTAACGAACTCTAAAAACTATTATTGTAGGAAAATTCTACCAGATACAAGTACTCCTCCATCCTCGACTGATGGTCCATGATGTACATCCTAAGCATGTCCTCCAAGATCTGATTCACCCACTCAATCTATCCATCTATCTTAGGGTGATAAGTTATGCTGAAATTTATCTTCATCCTAAGAGCATACTACATCATATTCCGTATGAAAAGTGTACAAAGGATCGTGGTTACAAATGATATACCACGTAAAATCCCATACAATCTAAAAATATCATCAGGGTATACCCATGCCACTGCACTAGCTATGTAGGTGGTCTTCACCAAAGAATAATGAGGCACTTTCATCAATTTATCTACTATGACCATGATGGCATCATGGTGGTATCTTGATATCAAAGAACCCAACTATAAAGTTCATGGAAATGGTTTGCCATTTCCACTCTGGTATAGCATGAGGGAAGAGAAGGCCAATTGGATGTAGATACTTAGCCTTCACCTTTAACACTCTAAACTCCATGACACAAACTAAGCCACATCTCTCTAAGTCCCCTCCAATGGTACAAATTTCTCAAGGTGGCATGCATCTTCTTCACCTCAGGATGGATGAATAAGGTGCACAACGAGCCTATGTCAAAATTTCATGTCTCAAGCCTCCATCTCTAGGAACATAAATCCAAACTCTATGCCTGAGAAGGCCATATATCTCTAATGAAAATCCATCAAATCTCCCCTCAAGGGGTCTCTAAGACTTAATCTCTGCTCTGGCTACAAGGTAGAAGTTATCGTAAGGAAGCTGCTATGTAAAATCCTACTCCATAAATTTATACCCACTGAAGTAGCCATAGCCACATGTCTCCATCTACTCAAGGAATCTGCAACCACATTCTCCTTCCCCTTCACATGCTATATCTCTATGTCATACTCACAAATGAACTCCATGCAACACCATTGATGAGCGTTGAGATTGGGATACGTGAAGAGCTGGCGAATACTCAAGTGATCAGTATTGAGTGTAAATCTCCATCCAAGAAGGAAGTTTCTCCACCACACTAAGGTGTACACAACTACTATAAGCACAAGGCCATGATTCAAAAAATTGAGCTCATAATCCTTGAGTTTGTGAGACTTAAAAGAAACTACTCGGTCCTACTACATCAACACACCTCTAATTCTTGCCAACAAAGCATCTGTGCAAATGAAGAACTCACCTAAGGGTATGGTACTATGAGAATAGGAACTATCATGAGACATTCCTTTAATGTCTTGAAGCCCTAATCACATCTATCTGACCATAAAAATTCTTCCCTTTCCAATAAAGGGAAGTGATGGGGTGCGTAACCCGAGAAAATTCCTCTACAAATCTCCTATAATATCTTTCCAAACCCATGAAAATGTGCACCTCGGTCACACTAGTGGGTGCTTGAACAATCCATAATAGCCCGAATATTTGAAGAATCAACTGTGATACCTTCTCTAGAAATGATGTGCCCCAAATAATGGACCTTTGTTTGAAAGAATGCACACTTCTCCAGGTTCCCATAAAGTGGCTGCTCATGAAGATAATGAAGAACCTGAAAAAGGTAATCCATGTGCTCCTCACATATGTGATTATATCATAATGTTTTCAATAAAAATGAGCATGAAGTGATCCAAAAATGTCCAGAACACACCATTCATCAAGCTAATGAACAATGCGGGGGTATTCGTCAGACCAAAAGGCACTACTGTGAACTCGTAGTGGCTAGATCTCGTATGGAAGACTCTTTTAATAATATCTACCTCTTTCATCCTCATCTGATGATATCTTGACTTAATATCTATCTTGGAAAAGACTATGGCCCCGTTCATCTGATCAAATAAATCATCAATGTGCAGAAGGGGGTAATGATTGTTGATCATTACTTTGTTCAACTGGCGATAATCAATACACAAACATAGAGATCTGTCCTTATTCTTAACAAAAATCACTGTTACACCCCAAGGGGATATATTAGGATGGATTAGGTCTTTCTCCAGAAGGCCCTCAAGCTACAACTTGAGCTCACAGAGATCAGGGTAGTCATCCAATAGGGTGCTCATGAGATAGCCTCTACATCCGGAACCAAATCTATGTGAAAATATATCTCACGTGGGGGAGGTAACCCCAGTAGATCCCCTAGAAAGACATCTGAAAAACTATCTCAAGATGTGATGGTCATCAAGATATGGTCCACTAGACTCATCCTCATATATGTCCCTAACCATAACAACATATATTTGGCAACCTCGTCACATAAACCGCTTAAGTTGCATAGCAAAAATACTATGATGGAAATGAGTCTCCTAACTCCTATTATCATTGAGTCAACTCCCAAATCATTTATACATGATATAGTCTTATGGTAGTAGTCCACTTTGGCTCTATGTGCAGACTACCAATCCATTCCCAAGATGACTCCATAAGAACCCAACGAAAGGATACTAAGATGTGATAATGGTGAGGGTTCCCAAATCCACTACACACTCCTTAACTAAGGAGTCTACAGATATTGTGAATCAAGAAGCCATCTCAACATTCCAACTAAGAACCTACTTAACTACTACCAACATAACACTCTCCTAAAGATGGTGCATTAAATGAATAAGATGAAACAAAATCAAACAATATAGAGGTAGGTATACCATCAATATTACCTATAGTCTCCATCATCATACGATGGTGCTCATCCTAGGAGTTCTCAACCACTACATAGATCCGATGGCTATGTCCCATTTCACCAAATGTAGGCTCTGAAATATGGACCTTACCCTTGTTACTAGGGTTTTTGTGGGAACTCTCTCCAATGATGTCCAACAATTCCACAACTATAATAGCTACATGGTCCTCTCTAGTGAGATGCAACTCTAGTTGGTACTCTATAGGTGTATTCCATGGATCATGATGATCCAGCTATGGATTTCTTGAGGTATCTCTACTAATGAGATCCCACTGAGTGAGCTCTCGATGAACCCTATGTCCTAATGGGACCCCAAGAGGAGGCCCCATACTCCATCCCCTATGAGAATTGAATCTTTGAGTAGGTTTGAATGGGGACGAGTCTACTACTGATTGCTTCTGAGGTGGCTATAGAGGTGGTTTGAATTAAGACTATTCAAAACCATGTCCACCATGAGGATGAGGATCTGACCCCCTCGATCTTATATCCTACATCTATTGGATGCGGCTCTACACTCTCTTCCTAGCCTGCTGAGTCTTCCCCCATGTATCTCCTCAGTAATGTAGGCCTTCTCCATGGCCTTTGCTAAGGTCTACGGAAATGAATGTGCACCACACCTCCAAAATCCCTATTCAGCCCCCGATGAACCTGTGAATATGTACCTTCTCATCTTGCATATAGTCAACATACTGGAGTAGGTTCAGAAATTGACTCTCATACTTAGCTACAATCATAGATGCAGATGCGAAGAGGTCATGAAACTTGTCTATCCGATCTTTGAATAAACCTCCTAGGTAAATACTTACTCCTAAACCACTCCTCAAATAGCTCTTAGGTAATTCTCTCGAGTTGACATAGAGCTTCCCTCGGTCCTCCACCGACTCCTACTCCATCCCTTAGAATATGGATCACAACAGAGCCTTTTTGTTACTAGTATAAAGGCGAGGCTTGAAGCTTCCACTCAAGCTCACCAACTAGGCCTCTACCTGAAACCCACTTGTATCTCTAGAATAGTGAGATGGTCGTAACTTTAGGATCTCTATGATATTGTCTCCTCCCAACTCCTAATGAACCCTAGGTCTCTCTACATGCTCCTCTCACTCCCTAGGGCTTTGAGATTTGTCTCGTGTCCAGAAATCTTCTCTCCATGTCCCCTCTGTGGTGACTCTGCTCTAGCTGATACCAAGTGGGAGTTCTCTACCCTATGCTCCTCAATGTATCGAGGAGAAGCATGAGCCTCAACTGATGGCTCCTTATCCTTTCTAGTAGGTCATGCTCCTAAGGACCCTCCGCATATAGCGATATTGACATCTTGAAGTGGTTGTAATATCTGAGGTAGAATGGTTGCTACAACCTGATCTAGAGGTGGAAAGTCTAAATCTATGTGCAAGAACCCCTCATTTGGTCTACACCTCCTTCACAGACCAAGGCGAGATTTATTTCATCATTCTAGGTCTTGTTCCAGTTTTCTAATTTTGTTATGTTATATAATTACCATACAATGTTGTTTTCTAGGTTTTAAAAAAATTACGCTAGGTTAACTGTTCATGTCTCGTGTTTTCAATTTTCCCAAGGCTCCAACATTTGAACCCATGGCTCGATACAAAGTGTAACACCCACTAAAATTTCCCACACAAAAACTTAAGAATAACCTAGGTCACACTAGAAAAATTATGGAATAATTTCTTTTTGAAAAGCATGCCCATAAAAAGTTTTCAAAATAATGGTTTAACATCATTGTTTCTAAGTTATTGTAAATTAATAAAATAAATTTCTTTTATCCCATTATAATAAAATAATTAAAACCCTCATTACCTTTTAATAAACTTAGTTAGTCTAAGGCATGGTTTAGGTTCCCCCTAAATGTTATTTTGATAAACATTTAATTTCCACTATAGTCAACTAGAAAAAATTAATCCCATGGGTAAAGGCGGTCTATTTAATTAAATACTAAAGTTATTTTAATCCCACAAGGTGACAAGGTTTAAAAACAAATAACAAGGTCCTTAATTTAGCACAAGGGTTAGGAAAATAATCCCACCCCCTACACAACTCAAGTGGCCCCCAAAAGTCAACCCATGCATTTAAAATTTAAAATTTGAATTTTACTCAACCACTTCCCACCTACTTTTTGTAGGGATGAATCTCATCCATTGGATGGATTCATTTGGGGCCACAAGATCAAGGGATTCAACTAATCCTAACTTTTCTTATGAAAGGCTTCTTTCTATTTTCTTTTGACTTATTATTTTTATTTTGTTTTGCAGATGGTGCAGTAAAAGTAGGAAGCCATTAGAAGCCATCTCAAGATTTTCGAGAGACATACATGCCTCATTTATTTTCTTATTTTTTTACACCCTCATTTAGGGTTTTAATGTATTTATTTATTTTATTTAACTCATATTTTTTAAGATTTGCCCAAATGGGCTTATGGGTTTTGCCCCATTTTAGTGATATGATTAATATTATGGTATCATGTTTCATTTATGTAAATATAATACACACACACACACACACATACACACACACACACACATATATATATATATATATACATACATACACATATGTATACATATATATATATATATATATGTATATATATATATATATATATAATTATATACATATGTATATATATATATACACATATGTATACATATGTGTATATATATGTGTATATACATATGAATAAATACATTATATACATATAAAATATAATGGTTAATACATATATATTTTATATGTATATATATATATATATATATATATATATATATATATATATATATAATGTATTTTAAAATGACTTGTGCTAATGGGAAATTTTCTTTTTGAATAAAACTTGAAATACAAATAAAATACAATCGTTAATACATATATTTATTAATCCAAAATGGGTTGAGGGTTGTTTTGGACAAAAAAAGTTAAGTCACAATGATTTATTAATCAAGGTTATTTGTTTGGGGTTGAGGGAGGGACGCCACCCCACCCCTATCCCATATTAATGGGGTGGGATGTGGGATCGATGACCCTCCCCCAACCCTTTCCCACATAAAACATAGTCCGCATCCTACATCTTTTCCAAAACATAATTTAAATTTCTTTTTTTAAATCACTTACTACATCACTTTGTAAATCGATTAATATTTATTTACTATATATATATATATATATATATATATATATATATATATATATACTATTAAATTAAATTAAAACTATTATTATTTTCAATAATAATAATATCATAATACTAAGATTATTAAGAGGAAATATGGTATCTATATTATTAGCTAAACTAAATCTCACACTTACAAATTCCTTTTAAAATGGGATGGCAATATTAGCAATTAATAGTTTAAAATTTTATATTCCCTACACTACCATTTTTTATATTTGATTTAAAATGAACTTGATTTAGCTTAATAACTTGTTTATATACTCAATAGATCTAAGGTCTATTTACAACTATGAAATTTCTTTACACAACTAGAATTAGAAATTAACCTACTTCATTGGCCAAGTAAAAAACAATTATAATTTAAGTTCTTTCCATCTATACATCCAAGTTTTGGCTTTCTATCAAACAATACAAGAAAATACACAAAAAGTCTAACTTTTCCATTATATGCCTTTCAAGTAATACAATAAAATTTAATATTTCCTTCATACAAATTTCCATCATTCCCACAAAAGAATTTCAACAATATTTCCAACAATTTTAAAAACAAGAATGTCACACCCATGTGAGGTAATAAATCAACTCAATATGGACAAGTTGTCTTCCTTTCAACTACATTTCCATTATAACAAAACTAACTTTACTAAAATGTATTTCTTTCCTTTACAACATACAATACAATCTTAATAACTAATAATCAACACAACTTCTCTTTTAAAAAGAAAAATACAATAATCTTCCACTTAATGTGGGAATTTTTACAAGAAGGTAGCTACAATAGAGAAATGTTTAGTATTCTACAAGTTCTCCAAGAATAAAATCTCCACAAGGCTCCATCTTTCTTCACTTGATCACAACAACCAAAAATGGGGGAGAGGCAACACTCTCCACCCAACCAAAAATCCAATGAGAAGAAGAAGAAATTATTCTCATTGGCCCTTGAGCCCCAACCACAAGGAAATAAGGGATGGATCCAACACATGGAAACTCTACAATGCTTCCACACTTACTATCAAGAAACACACACACAAGAAAATATAACCACAAAAACACTCATTTTTAAGCACAACAACTTCCCAAAACAATGGCTCCAAAATAAGCCAAGTAGAGATAGGAACATGGGGGTGCCCTTATGCCTACCAAGGGTCCGGATGCCCACTTCTAAAATTCTCCACAGCACAATCACTACCAAAATCTCTTATGCCTCCCCACAACAAAAAATCTATGTCTCTTATGGCTCCCACAATACACAAAATAACAAAATAAAACAAGGTGGGGCATCCAAAACCCACTCCCTCCTAAACACACAAAGAAGATCTTATTCCTCCCAGATATTTCATCCCCATTTCCAAATCTCAACACATCCTAAGGTCAATTTACCACCCAAAACTTCAAACAAGAACACATATCCATACAACACATAACATACAAGAAAGCAAGAAGATAAAAAGAGTGTAAGATCCTACCATGTGATGGTAAACCTACAAATATCAAGAAAGTCCCAAAATATTTCAAACTCAAGAAAATATAAGATCCCTTCTACTCTTTTGGTGCTCAATTTTATCTCACCTAGTTTTTAAAAAAGTTCCCAATCTACTCGGTTCATCATATTTTCTATCTCCCCCAATGGATGTGTACAATTTTTATCTTTATCAAGGTGTTATTGTAAATCCTTCTCTATGGTTGTGGACTGTTGTTGAGCCATGAATTATTTGCAAATTATTTGTACTTGAATAAAAATTCAATTGTGGGCACAAGTGGTGAAGTTCCCCTACATTTTACTTGTTTAACGAGCATGTTTCCCCATCAAATTTTGTCTCAACATCTACAGATACGTGGTCTCTTTTGATTAGATGAGGCAAGAAGGATCTATTTTATAAACTTGTCACTTTTGCTACTTTTGCAAAATAGAAAATTCACCCCATGTCTCCATTGATTTCTAATTTTCTAATAAAAATTATGAGGTGGCAGAGTAAATTTCTTATTTTTTCCCAAAGGTGTACACGTGTCGTATGTTGAGCAGTTGTGGGAAATATGGCCCTTTTGTGTTTTAAAGGCGTTATGAAAAAAAGAGAAAAAAGGTAAAAGAAATGCCTAAACACCCGTAAGAGGACACGTTGTAACTTGTAAGACAAAATCGGGAAGGCGGGCAATTGGAGCACTTTTGAGTTTTTATCTTTGTTATGAAAAAGGACTAAAGTAATAAAGTGCAGCGTGGCCCCGTAGGGGACGAGAGAAGGACACGTGGTAGTTTTAAAAGTCAAAGGAAGTGGAGTGGGTCATGAGAGAATTTTTAAACTTTGACATTATTTTGAAAAGGAAGTTAAAGTATAAAAATGAAGACAACATTGAAAATTCAAAGGCAGAGAAGTAGGTCACTTGAGGAAAATTTGAAATTTTGCCTTTTTTGTAAGAAAGGGTAAAATTGCATAAATTTTCTTTTAGATTTGATCACATCAAGATGGTTGTAAATGTACAACCATTAACAAGCTTCGAGATTGTTCAAGAAAATTTCCCCTAGTAATGAATCTAATAGATCTCAAATTAATCTGTGTTGATCTTGGGAAAATTTGTGTCTTCTTTTATTTTAGAATGTATTCAAATGGTTTGATGTTTCCTGTTGCAAATATTATGATAAAATCCCTCTAAATTACAAAATATCTCATCCATATATTAGTATTTTGGCATTTGTAATTTCATTATGAGAAGAGATTTCATCCGGTAATGAAATAAACAATTTAAAATCATTTTACTTCCATTATGTTGATAAACATTATTTGTAAGCCTATGAGTGTATCTTAGGTGTGATGAACTAGAGGTTTTTAATGTTTAATTGAGTCTTTAGCTTGAGCCTTCATGTTGAATTCTTAAAGATTGTGTGAAACCATGTAGATATGGGCCTACATTGATGCACACCTCTAGTTGAAGGAATATTTTGGCTATTCTTAAACATTTTGTCTCATTAGTTTTCCAATTTTTGTAAAGGTTCTCAAAGATTTTGTGAAATCAACTTCATCTTTCTTAATTACCCACCAAAAATTTCAAATAACTATGAATCCTACCTGAAGTACCCCTGTTTGTGTTGTGTATCTACAAATGAACAAATTCTACTACTTAAAAATGCAAAAGCAAGTAGGTTTTAAGTGTCTTTAGTAACCTGAACCTTGTTCAAAAAATATCTCCATTCTTTAGAAGTGAAAACTCATGAGAGTTAAATTGTGGTGTATTGATCATATTTTCACAAGGTTCCCCTAAAAATTGAGTAAAGAAGGATCTCTTAATGTCCTTCATCAATAGAGGTTACAAAACGGGTCCGCTCACCTTAGTTGAAAGGCACAACCTAAAGTAGTGAGGATAGATCAAATCTTTAATGAAGGTGTTATCCATTTCTCCAACACCCGAGTGACAAAGAGCCATTTGAATCCCTTCCTTCACTAAAAAATGACTTATGATTTGTCTTTCTCTGAGTATCTTGTTAAATTTGTGATGTTGTTTGGCTTCCAGGGGAGAATCAATTTAGATACCAACACCAGATTGGCATTGGTTTTGGGGATGATTTGTTAATTTTTTGTGAGTTCATATCCATTTAGCCCATCAACAAAATAAAATTTACACCACTATTGGGGACCTTCAAAGGCATTCTTATATTTGGCCCTGGTAATGTTTCTTACATGATCTAAGTGCAAATACGTTGTTTAAACGTCATCCTGTGTTGAGATTTGTAAGAATTGTGTGAAGTTACAAGTTTTGTGTGCAATATTTCCAGTTTCTAGTGGTTATTGCACTAAATTTACATCATCAGTGATAAATACAGACAAAGGAAGGTCATATCTAATAAGCTTTGCATGAATTAGGTATTTACGACATTTAAAAAATAATTTATAGTGAATTTGCACAACTAAGATGAAAATCCTTAGTGGTGACTCCATGTTGTTTTAATTTTTGATAAATACCAGTGCCTTAACCTATTTTGAATGAATCAGTCACTAATCTTTGCAAAGATGGGGGAAGAAGATATTTATTTATTAAATACCTGCTAGAAAGTTGTTTCCATATCTCGGAAAAAAAAATTCATAAGGTAAAAGAGTCTGGAAAGTTGTTGGAGATCAAGAATCAAGAAAAGAGATCAGTTTTAAAATTGATCAACCTTTGGTTGAGGATTACCATTCTTATTCAAGTGATTCTGAATTTGGTAATCTTCATATAGATCTGAATTCTCCAACTAGAGAGGGTCCTTCATTTGTGTATTATAAGTGTGCTTCTTAGTTTGTCCCTGTGTTTTCCAAAGTTGATAGGGTTTTCCATGAAACATGGTCTTTAGAGAACATCCATTTTTAAAATTATACTCATGTGTTCCAAAGACCCTTGTCGCTCATCATTTTGTATCTCTGTAAAATCACCTCCTCAAAACAATATGGCCCATCCCCCACCCATACCTCATTTTGTTTGAATAATTTTGGTTTTATAAATGTGAGAGGTATGGTTGGATATCCAAATGTAGTTCCACAATATGATATAAATATAATGCCTATATTTCAAGGGAATAATGTTATCACCGGTGATCAGCACTTAAATTTTTTTGTCAATATGATGGAAGACTTTGAGATTGAATTTGAGGATGTGTATATACAATTGTTTAGTGATACTCTTGAGGAGGATGCACGTGATAGATATAAGTATTTACCGGACAACTCAATAGACTCATGGATATAAATAAAGAATGTGTTTAGATTGTAGTATGGGGATAAGACAGATCCCAGGTTTCTTTTGTCTAAATTTTAAAATATAAAGAAGAACCCTAATGAATATATTCATGATTTCAATACAAGGTTCAATAAGAGATTGAGAAGGTTACCTATAAACTTAAGGCCACGTGATGAGTCTTGTTTAATAAAATATTTTAATGCTTTTGAAAAAAAGGATGCCTATTATTTAAGGGACGAAAACCTAAGAACTTTGAGGCAGGCCTTCACCATGGATTTAAAGATTGAAAATAACATCAAGGTAGTTGGTAAGCCTCGTAAGAGGGAAGGTATCAAGACGGTCAATCTAGAGAAGCCTTAGTCAAGTAAGTCTATGGATCTAGAAGAGGTTGTAAAAACATTGGTCGAGTCACATTAAGAAATGTCCTATAAACTACCCAGAGCAGAGAAGGGGATTTGACAAGGTTATCAAGGTCAAGAAAGATTTGGAAATAATCCCATGAGGAGATCATAGATTAGATGACAGGGGTAAAGGGCTTGTGGTATCAGGGAATAGACATCCCCAACCCCTGGAAAATAGATTGGTGCCTGATCCTTTAGCTTCTAGAGTTTCTAATGTGGAAGAGGTCCATGATATGGAGTGGTGTGATGGATGTTTCTTGCCCCATTCCCCTTTTGATGAATACAAATAAGTTGAGGAAGATGATGATGATGAGACATTCCAGAACTATTATTGATTTGTGGGGTTGAATTCACCGGGTATTACCTCTTCCTCCCACTCATAGTTTTGAAATTGATATGGTACAAGATTTTGATTTGAATAATAATGATTTTTATTACTTAAGGGCATTAATGATAAAAATTATGATGGAGGAATTACTTCAAAGATGAATTTCAATTGTTTATGAATGCAACGGTTACCCAATAAAAAGAATATAATACAAGAAGAAAAGTTGTCAAAGGGGCAGGGCCTTAGGCTAAACCAAAATTTCCGTGCTTACGAATATCCCTAAGAAAAATCCTAAAAAATATGCATCTGGAAAAGGCCTTGTTTCCCCAAATAAAAATTGTGTCCCTCCCCATGCTCATACTATGAAAATTCCCATGCCATCAAATGAATGTGTAAATCTTCCTCCTAATACTACCTTACCCAAATATGCTCCTTATGACATAGCCCAAATCTTGAGTCAGATCAAGGTCATTGTTCCTATTGTTGAATTGCTTAGAATCCCTAAGCATAAGAAAAGGGCATATGAGTATTTGGGATTTAAAGAAGAAAAGGTTACCCAGGCTAAAAATGTGAACAATGTAGAGGTTCCTCTTGCCATTGTAGAATTATAAAAACCACAAGCATTAGAGGAATTGGGTGAACCACTTGAGGTTTATTTGGGAACTTCTCTGGTTGAGTCTCAGCTGAATGTGGATCCATTTTTCACTACTCTGATTATTAAATATAGGTTGTTACATAACTACATGTTTGAAGTAGGAGCTTCATGTAATGTAATGCCTCTTGAGGTCATGAATGAGTTGAATATCAAAGTAACAACAGCTTATGGGAAATTTACTACTATGGATTCAAGAGAGGTTCCAGTAGTTGGATGTGTCAAAGCCTTATTACTACAATTGGAAGCTTATCTAGGCAAGTACTTAACTTTGAATGTATTAATTATGGATTGTCCTATTAAATGGGGGATTTTATTATCTAGAAAGTGGGTACCTAGTGTGGGGAGTTGTGTGCAAATGAACATGTCTTATGCAACCGTAGCCATTGAAGGTAGCCTTGTGAGGTTATATGGTGAAAATAAAATTTTATATCTCATTGAAGACCCCAACAATGCTTCTTATGAAGTATTTCACACAAACATTGATATTGATAACTTTGTGAGCTATGTTGATTTCAAGGAGTATGAATTTGATCAATGCAAATATCACGAGCAGGTTGATTTTCCTAGGACTTTGATGTTTGATGCAGCCTCGAGAGATGTTGAAATACTTGACCTACGCACAATGGAGAAGCCTAAAAAAATGTGGTCAAATAGAAACTTGGATGGAAAAGATAAATAATCATATGACCAGTTGTTAAAGACGTATCAGAACTACTTAGCATGGTCATATCTATAATCGAAGGCACTTAAATAACTTCCATGATTGTTTTCTCGAATTATGGTGCACATCATTGTATAGTGTATATTCTTTTGGTTTCATTCTACTTTCGTGTTTTTCTGTTTTGGTTTTTCTTGGTCCATGGCATCTAGTTTTGTTGGTTTCTCAGTTTGTTCCTAGAGGGTTAGCTCTTGACTCCATTGCTTAATGGTTTTTTGGCACTTGGTCTTCTCTATTGTTCTTTTGGAACTCACTGGGAGTGCCCATCCCCGAGTCGAAGCTGATGTTGGTGCTCGATTTGATCTCACCCTGTTTGTTATAAAAATTCCCAATCTTCCTAGTTCGTCGTATTTTCTATCTCCCTGAATGGATGCATACAAGTTTTATCTTTACCAGGGTGTTATTGTAAATCCTTCTCTATGGTCGTGGATTGTTGTCGAGCCATGAATTATTTGTAAATTCTTTTTCCTTGAAGAAAAATTCAATTCTGCAGGCGCAAAAGGTGATGCTCCCCTATTTTACTATTTAACGAGCATGTTTTCCCCATTAAATTTTATCTCAACATCTACAGATACGTGGTCTCTTTCGATTCGATGAGGCATGACAGATCTATTTTATAAACTTGTCACTTTTTTTACTTTTATAAAAATATCAAATTGGCCTCGTGGTTCCATTTATTTCTAATTGGCTAGTCAAAATTATGAGATGGCAGAGAATTTTTATTTTTTTTTCCCGAAGGTCTACATGTGTCGTAAGTTGAGCAATATTGGGGAAGGCTGACACTTTTTGTGCTTTAAAGGCGTTATGAAAAAGAGAGAAAAAAGGTAAAAGTAATGCCTAAATACCCACATGAGGACATGTGTCTAGTTGTAAGACAAAAGTGGGAAGGTGGGATATTGGAGCACTTTTGAGTTTTTATCTTTGTTATGAAAAAGCGAATAAAGTCATAATGTGTAGCGCGCCCCAACGCATCACTGTAAGAACACGTGGTAGTTTAAAAATTCAATAGAAGAGGAGCAGAGTTTGTTAGAGCATTTTGAAACTTTGGCATTATTTTGAAAAGGAAGTAAAAGTATAAAAATGAAGTCTGCATTGAAAATTCAAAGGCGAAGAAATGGGTCGCCGAAGGAAAATTGGAAAGTTTTCCTTTTTGTAAGAAAGCATAAAATTGCATAAATGAGCCACGACTCCATCAAATTCCTAGATTAAGCCACTTGTCAAGCCCATATTTTAAAGGTGGAGGGGTGGGGAAATTTTTGAAAATTACACATTTTCTCCAAAAGTCATAAAATGCAAAGGGCACCCCAGGACCATTTCATCCATTAACAGGGAGATGCAAATACACATCATTTTCATGGTGAATCTAAATGATTTATTGTCATTTCTATTAGCAAAGTACAATTTAAATGTTGTGGAGCTTGAATTTGTGGATTTGAAGAAGTGCAAGAATTGATATTTTGAAACAGAGTTTCTCAGAACTCGTAGAAAATGAATTTACATATCTATCGTAGAAAATAGCAGAGAAAAGAATGAGGAGAAGGAAGCTATAAGTGCAAAGGATGAAAAATGTGTCACTAAAGGAGATGAATGTATGGCCCAGTTAAAACAATGATAAAAATATCTGAAATGATTCACCTTTTGAAATTCCTAGAAATTTTTGTTGTAAATCTATTGAAAATCACTTTCTAGAAATCATGATCAAATATGTAACAAGAAAAGGTTCCTTGAATATTATTTTTTTGGGGGGGAATCTTTAATGTAAATTAGTGGTATAAAGGCCATGAATTAGTCATACAAACGTGGGTTTTAATTTTTATGAGAAAATTTGAGAAAGCCCATCTTCCTAAGAGACCATCTCGAGAAATTTTTTAATCTCTTTTGTTTTAGATTTGATCATGTCAAGATGGTTGCAAGTTTATAGCCATTGACAAGGTTTGAGATTGTTCAAGAAACTTTCCCCTGCTAATAAATCTAATAGATCTTGAATTAATATATGTTGATCTTGGGAAAAATTGTGTCTGCTTTTATTTACGAATGTATTCAAATGGTTTTGATGTTTCTGTTGCAATATTATGTTAAAATCCCTCCAATCATAAAATATCACATCCGTGTGTTAGAATTCTTTTCATTTGCAATTTCATTATGAGAAGATCTTTCATTTGGTAATGAAATAAAAAATTTAAAATCATTTTACTTCCACTATGTTGATAAAGATTGTTTGTAAGCCTATGAGTGTACCTTAGGCGTGATGAACCATGGGTTGTTAATGTTTAATTGAGTCTTTAGCTCGAGCCTCACTGATGAATTCTTAAAGATTGTGTGAAACCGTGCAGATCTGGGCCTCCATTTATGGACACCTTTTGGTTGAAGGAATATTTTGGCTATTCTTAAGAATTTTGTCTGATTATTTTTCCAATTGATGTAAAGGTTTTCAAAGATTTTGTGAACTCAACTTCATCTTGCTTAATTCCCCACCAAAAATTTCAAATAACCATGAATCCTACCTGAAGTACCCTTGTTTGTGTTGTGTATCCACAGATGAACAAATTCTACTACCAAAATATAAAGAAGCAAGAAGTTTTTAAGTATCTTTAGTACCACAACCTTGTTCGAGAAAATATCTCCATTCTTTAGAAATGTCAACTCGTGAGAGTTAAATTGTGGTGTATTGATCATATTTTCTCAAAGTTCTTCCCTAAAAATTGTGCAAAGAAGGATCTATTTATGTCCTTCACCAATAGAGGTTAAAAAATGGGTCCTCTCACCCTGGTTGAAAGGAATGATCTAAAGTAGTGAGGATAGGTCAAATCCTTAATGAAGGTGTTATCCATTTCTCCAACGCCCGAGTGATGAAGAGCCAACTAAATCCCTTCCCGTGATACAAAACGACATATGATTTGTCTTCCTATGAGTATCTTGTTAAATTTTTGATTATTCTTGGATTCTACAGGAGAATCAATTTAGATACCAACATACTCCAACAAGAAATAACTCCCCAAAATCCAAGATCCAAAGCTAAGCAAGTAACCCCATTTACTTCCCAAAAAATTCAATAAATAGAAAATATTAGGAGGGAGATGATGTGGTTCTATGTAGGATACCATATCTTTTCTTCTCCACTCCACATATCCCATGTCAAACCCATAATCCACTTGGCAAAATAAATGGGTGGTTGAGAGGTAAGAAAAACATCTCACACACATCACTCCAACCCATACCCTCTAGGACAAAGGAATAAACACATAAAAAGTGCAATTAAAACTCACCTTTTGCCTTCCAAAACACATAATGGGGTCTATTTTTGACCCCCAACTCATAGGTAGGGTTGCTATAATTAATTAAGAGGTGTGGGAAAAGTTTAACATGTCCCACAAGCCACCGAAATTGGCCCTTAAGGCCAAATCCGAATTTCTAAGATGAGGTAGAGTTTACAACACTCAAGATCATATAAACTCAACTTACAACCCATAAACCAAAGAACCATCTAATCTAATAAATGATTTTTTTTTCCCGGTGTCCATAATTATTATAATAACATGATTAATTCACTAATCTAGACACATAATGTAATTAATGATAAAAGGAAATACATCAAGTATAAAATAACATATACTAAAATTAAATAAAGGAAAATAAAAGAACAACAAAAAACCCCTTGGTCACAATTGGAGGTAATCTCCCCATGGGGATCCTCACAAACAAATAAAACACACACAACATAACACAAGTTGCCATAGTGACCATTATCGAACTCATCCAAAGATTCTCGATGTGGTTGGTCTCCAATTCCTCTTTGATCATTCCGATAAATTCACCTATGAAACACCTAATACATCCTTCGATGTCATGGCTTCATCAAAACATCCAAGATAAAATATATGTATATGAGTCAATAATCATCTATACAAAAATTATATCATCATCTAGGAAGAAATGTTTCTATTTTAAAATTCCAATAACATCTCAATTGTATATATCATCAATACTAATAAGATCACAAGGTTAGTTCACTGCTAACTCTTACTCACTATGAAGAAAAATGTCAAATGTAAGAAATATATAAATATGTCAACAACACATCATCATCAATATAAAATGTCTCTCTAAGAAATCCACACAATCATAATATGAATCAAAATCTATTCATAATCGAAGTATCTCTATCCTCCAATCATCATGCTACGCCAAAATGATACAAAAATATCCATGTATATAGCCAACAAGAATCAAAATGAAAATGGGATCGGTGTCGAAGGGAAGTGGGGACTACAACATTCACACCGATTACGAAGCAATCATCCTTATTTTAGAAAGAGTGGTTAGATCAATAGACATGAGATGCCCTAAATCTTTGTGTGATCCCCACCAAGACATCTTGTTCCCAATATTCCAATGGTAGAGATGGAAAATTTACCCACACATGGTTGGTATAATGCTCTGAATCCCTAGATCCAATCGTGGGTGCCATCTAACAAAAAGTAGCACCGTTTTTGAAAAAAATAGAGTCCCACATTATTAGTCTGTCATAAATTCTTCTTCACTCTGACTAAAAAGAAAATATTTATTGGAAATGGCAACCAATTCCTATCCTTCAAGCGGTGCCTATTTCCATTTTTCCCAATCTTTGACAGTGTCGATGTTGGGATTGATGCGCACAAAACGCCCCATAAGAGCAAGGATTACAATTTCCGTAACACTGCTTTTGAAACTTATCATGGATAATCAATGATGGGCCATGTTCTTCCTATCATTGACACGAGATCAAGAAGAGGGTGGAACTAAAATTTCCTCCCGAGCTCTATCATCCCAAGATCTCCATGCCCCATGCCAAATAGATCCTTTATTCCTCAATCCTCATGCATCTGGATCCCACCTCTACAAGGATTTTAATTTCTACTTACCATCTTTTCCTCCACCACATTTTTAGATTTAATTATGATTAATGTTTGGTGTAATTATTCTTCAAGGTTTGTATGAATATTTATTTGTATAACCCTAATGTCATGATTTAGATAAATCCATATAAAAAGAAAACCTACCTTTTGAAACAAACCAGAGATTGAAAAGAAATTATAAATTAAAAATGGTAGTGAATGGAAATTTAGGTTTATGAGTATAACTAAGAAAAATCAAATAACATGATTTTTAAAAAATAAGAATAGTTGGAGTATTGACCTCTACAAGAAAAAGAATAATACTAAAAAAATAAAAATCAACATCTCAATAATGTTCAACATATTGTAGAAAATTCATTTAGGTATACAATTTAGTAGCTCATTTGTAAAATTATTGTGCCTAAATTATTAATATTGTAACTGGAACACACAACTCCTTTATTGTATATCCACACCAACGAAAAACAACTAAACATCATTTTTTTCCTTTCACCCCTTAACTATTTGTAGAGTCTAGAGGCATTGCACCTTAACATGACTCTCGCACTATTTTTATTACTTTCATTGTCTTATGTTATAACAAAGGTGACTATATACTTTTAGTGTGTTGTCAATTTAATTTAATAACTCACATACGAAGTGATTTCCTCAAAAAAATTCATATGTATTTTATATCACTTTAAACAATAAAATTCAATGAAATTATTGTCCTTTCTCTACTATTCTCTAGAATATGAGACCATCATTGAATAATCCATTGTATACATACGTTGCAATCAAGTAAATTTATAAGAATAAATACGTTCTACGAATTTATTCAAAATTCCTTTGTGACTTCTATAAGATTCCACATTTTACATACATTTTTACAAAGGCACTTGCAAATTAAAACAAAAATCATTTTCTCATCATGTTAAGATAAATTTCCATGCCCTAATCTAAAGCTCCGATTTTTAAGCACACTAGAAGGTTACTAAAAATTTACCAATTACATTTGCTAGAATATTTCTATGGTCCTCTCAATTCCACATTGTTTTAATTTTATTTAAATATTGAATATCCTTGACAATAAAAGAGATTGCATTATATTAAACATACATCTTTGGCATCACATATGGCAATGTATTTTTCTATGATAATATATCCATGGTGGATATATAATTGATTTTAAATACTGATAACATGTTGGAAATGATAAGGCAATATAGATTTTGATGTGTTTTGCAATCAATGGATTTCAAGAATTCCTTTTTCAAAATACTCATTTTGTGCATATCCTACAATAATTGAATTCCATGAAATTGGATTTCTTCAAGGAATTTACCCTAACAATTCATTATCTTGTTAATTCTTCAACATTTTTCATATATAATTAACTTAATTATTATGTCATATTTCTACACAAAGCCGAGAGTATAATAGAAAATATGAACTTATTAGGTTTTACACTAACTAGATTATTTTAATAAAATCTTGTCAATTCCTCATAAGAATTCCCATGTAGTCTGTAGATTGTAGTTATGATATTAAATGAGGTGACATATTTTTAATTTAGTTTTTCAAATATTTTGTAGTATGCATTGTAGATTTACACCTCGCTAACTAGATTTTCTTTAAAAATTGATACAATTTTTCAATAGATACATTTTGTAGTATATTTCTTGCATGCATGCCAACATCCTCTCAAATTATTCCCAAATCCTCTGATCTCTTCATTTTTCGGGTTTTGAATTGGTTAATAGACCATATATAAGTTGTTGTGAAAATTACAAAAAATGTGAGTACATTATAGTTCACTAGAAAATAAATATTCTTGTAGGAAAATAGATATGGGTCATAACCATATATATATATATATATATATATATATATGTGTGTGTGTGTGTGGATTCTGTACATAACTTGAATGTTTTCATGTTCTTTATCAACCCAAACTATATTTTTATAAGAAAAAGGTTATTACTTTAGCATGAATAGACATATTCTTTACATAAGTAAAATAGAATGAAAATTTTCCTAACTACATATCCAATGAAATATAAGTTCATAAATATTGAGCTCCATAATATAGATAGAGGAATAAGGGACATAAGAAGGAAAATATCATCAAGAAAATAACATCAACATTTGCACAATGTAACCCAATGAAACATTTTTTTTTCATCATGTGTACAAGATAAAATGTGGAAATTGAAAAGATGTTGCAACAATAGTTTAGAGGCCATTAACCTTAATGATATTTAAAATATAGATGCAACACTAAGGGAATAATTTATTTACCACATATAAAATCATCTCACACATAATGATTCTTATATTAGAAAAGAGTTAAAAGACTATATAATGTTTCCAAGTCAAGTTCTAAGAATACTCACATATACTAGATCTCATCAAAATTGATAGTTTTCAAACATGCCTTTATATTTCTTGATGATGGAAATAATGAATTCATAATATCCCCATATAATAGCTCGAATCCTATTTTTCAACAAAGGAGGAACACAATATGGAAAATTAAATAATAGGGTATTTTAGGTATTTTTTTTCGACAATAGGATAAGTCAATGTTCGATTTTCACGTTTAAGGTTACTTTTCAAAGTAAAATTAGTTAAAGTTCTAAAAAATTGTGAATGTTATTTGACATTAAAAATTTAATAGGAATGTCAAAAAGAAGTTTTTTTTTAATTAAGGGTAAATGGTTTTTAACGGGATCTTACCCAAGTACGAAAGGCCTAGAGAAAAGATAAATCAATAAATATAAAGAGGAAGAAACCAGAAATAGGCTTCCGAGAAGCAACAACAATGCGTGAGTAGCACCAAATAGAAAGAACCGTAATGAACCCAAAGTTAAAGAATGTGATCTGGGTGTCATATGCGATGGTATTGCTTGCAATTTAGAAGATATTTAATCTTGTTCTTAACCACTTTCCACTCCTCCTTGTTATTCTCGAAATAAAAACAAGATCACTTAGGAGGAGAATATTAAAAGAGGAAAGAGGTTATAAAGGAGACCTAACTAGAAAAGAGGAGATTACCCTTTCAAAAATATTTATATTAATTAATAAGAAATATATAGATTAATTTATATTATACATTTAGGATATTGAAAATCAATAACATGTGTTTCGTATCCTTAATCTTTTATTGATGATTCATAGGTAGGTAGAGATCAATCCTTACACCTCCATAGGAATTTTTTTACTAAGGATAAATGATTTTTTACTGGCACCCTTCCCATGAATACAAGAAGACTTAAATTCCTAGATAAAATAGTTACTAACAAATTAAAAAATCAAATATCTACCTAGCGTTGAAAGAGTCATCTAGGTAGGAAAATAGGTATTCTTAAGAACATATTTTTTCTTATTGTGCACCATTTTTCAACCTTCTTAATCCTCCTCAACAAGAAGAAATACCTCAGTAGATTCTATTGGTAGATAAGTTATTTTCTCCTCATGAAGAAAAGTATGGATGTTTTAATTAGCCACCTTACACCCAATTGGATCAATAATTTTTATTTTCTAAACTTTAGTAATCTCTTTATTGTCTCTAGTAGGAATTTCATAAAGGGTTTTACGTGACCGATTCATCCATATCCTTCGAATCTGCATTTGAAGCTAAATATCCCTTATTATCAAAACCAAATGTTAAGGAATGTTGTTTTCCACTAATTGTTTTTCTCCTTTATAGAATTTTCCATCCTACAATCAATAGAAGTGAAACTCCTTCATAGTCTAGTGGAAGAGAGAACCTTCGTAGTCTAGTGGAAGAGAGCAAGTTCTTTTTACACTTTAAGTTCAATGTTTGCATAAAGGTTTTTAATATTTTCTAGTGCAAAAGGATCGTGACATAGGTTATATAGGTGAACTCAATGGTTTGGGAGTCAATAACAATAATATTGCCTAAAACATTTCCAATAGAGATCAAATAATCACGGCTCCAAAATTGAAGAGGTAAATGTGGAAACCTAATTCAAACAAGTTTGCAAGAGAAGGATTCTATGAGTGGGTTAAAAGAGGAAAGCCATGGTTTAAAGACTAGGTATCGTGATTGAAAAACCTAGAGTTTATCCATTATGGTTTTTTTATGTCGATAATGAAGAAAAACCACAATGAAATTTCAATTTATATAGTGATAGAGATCTAACCTTTGGAAAGGAGCATGATCCAATATTTGGAGATCCATTTATGGATGGAAGGTAGGCTGGGTCATAGACCATTGAATCTATATATTAATGTGTGCTCTTGGTAGTAGCGTTCAAATTTGATGAATTTATCTATGAAAGTGACACATGGGGTGATTAACAATAAATAGGAATTTTGAAACTCGTTTAATGAGTTAATATAAATAAAAATTGAATGATATACTGAAATTATAAAACTAAATAATGTGCATTAATATTTGAATATATTGAAATAATGGAAATAGGAGGGATATGATATTAACCTTAAGTTAACTTACATAATCGTGTGCTAGAATATAGGTGACTAGTATGCGAGACTAGGAAAATTGTGACTGAAAGAGCTCATGATGGGAAAAAACTAATTGTTTTCCTATAGTGAGGTTCTTGGGAGGTTATTGTGGCACCTCCAAAGACGCTGGTTTGTAATGTAGGAGTTTTAGAATGCGGGAGTTTTAGAATGCTAGAAATTTTGGAGCTTTAGTTCGAAGTTTCGTAATATCTTTGGAATACCTTCACTCCTATCAGGAAAGTGTCAAAATCTCTTGTCTATGTTGTTGTAAATTATGTATGAATATCTACCGCAAAACCCTATCCAAAGCATCAATTCATAAAATATGAAATATTCATATGTATAGGTCGGATTGACCTCAACTTCCAACCTAGTGGCCTTATGACCGAGCCTTGCACTACATTTTGGATCAAATGTATTTTTATGTGCATGTGAGTGAAATTTTTACCTAGGGTGCCCTAGCACCAATGAATCGGTAATTAATAAGGGGAAAAAACTAGATGTAAAATGCTAATGGTGGATGGAATGGAAAGAATACACCCCTTTCCCTTATGTAATATGTGACAAAGATGTAGTAAATTCCCAAATGCAGTCCCTTACCCGAGTATGTAGCTTCTCTTGATAGTGAAATGTCCACCCACAATGTAGAGAGTATATTATGTTTATATAGTGATATCTTTTTCAAATTTCAACACTAGTGACACGAAATTGCTGACTACGACATAGGGAAATGGATGGGGTAACCGTCAATACTTGACCTCGAATAAAAAAATTAATGCCACAAATTACAACGAAACAAACACCTAATATCAAATATTGGGGATCCTCGAACTTCCCTAGTGTAACCCCAAGTACCCCGAGTATACTTACATATGACAAATGAGAAAAGAAAAAAATGAGACACCCTAAAACATGCCAAAAATTGCAAAGAAAAAGGATGATTGAACTAGCTAAACAACCACGATTCCTGAAAAAATTATGATAAGACTCAAGGATGGGTCACTAGTGAATACTTTGATTATGCAAGATAGATATATAAAATAAAACACCCTGCAGTATTAATGTAATAGTAAGTGCATGATTTTTTGACTACATTTTCCCCACTTCATGTTGGTGAGTGGAAATCTCGGTAACATAAAATAGATAGAGATGTATAATTGAGAGAAAGAAGGAGAAGCCCATGTTGTAGAATAAGACACATATATGTAGTATAAGTGTGTTGATAGAACTATAAAATCGTGTTGAAAAATTTATTAGCAAGTTCATCCGTGTAACATATCAAAAGTGTAAATTTCATGATGAAGTGGGGAAAATAAAAATTATTATTAGGATATAGGATGATTTCGAACACAACTTAGAAACAAATAGGTGGGTAGGGAGTGATAAATTTTCAACCCAAACACTTATATATGAATGGAATAAATAGAGGATTTGGGAGTCCTACTTTAGAGGATGAGTGTAGGAATAAAAGTGTGTTATTTTCCATACTTTAACTACATTCTCAAGATCTAGACGTTGCAGAATGACTCAAATCAAAATGTGGTGATTTTTGATCCAAATGATTTTGATTAAACAATTGACCCATATATGAGTGATAAGGGGAAGGCACTCTTGCCCCCACTCCATGGGTGTCACCACAATGTAAAGGATTCCAATTTGGGTCATTTGGAAGTGAACACAATAGAGAATTTTGTGGCTTCCAAGTTAGTTCATCTTGAAGAGAACACGATATAAAATGAGATGTCTTCCAAGTTGGGTCATCTAGAAGTGAACACAGAATATAGAATAAAATCCCAAGTTAGGTCATCTGGGAAAAAGTGGTGAATATATCTCCCAAGCAAGGTCATCCGGGAGATCACTTATGGATGTAAAGGATTTTATTTGAACACATTGATTTTGATTATTTGATTGATTATTTTGATTAGTTACATGTGAAGAGGTTTTTACTAATTGCACCTAGGTTAGGTCATTAGGGGAAAGTTTATAGAAATTGATGCAATGTCACATAAAAGGATTTTAACTCACTTGTTTCCCCCATGTTAGGTCATTGGGGGAATTGATAACTTATAGCATGTGATCATGTTTGGGAAATGTTTAACGAGTTTTTCCCCATATTAGGTCATTAGTGGGGTTAATGATGAAAATTTCATAGTATAAATTTCTAGCTATTGGAATCACGGTGTTTGAATGTGTGGTAACATAAGGGGGATTATAGTGGGACCCCCAATAATATGGCTCCTCTTTTGGCAAAAGAGGGAGTGATGAGAAGAATGAATTCTAAGTTGAAAGTATTGGTAA
Organism: Taxus wallichiana var. yunnanensis; assembly: GCA_018340775.1. Taxonomy (NCBI): domain Eukaryota; kingdom Viridiplantae; phylum Streptophyta; class Pinopsida; order Cupressales; family Taxaceae; genus Taxus; species Taxus wallichiana. Next base: position 334,901,549 of record CM031237.1, on the reverse strand, counting down.
TACATTAAAATGTGTATGTAATGGATATAAATCTTTGGTGATGATAGATATTGTATGTTAAATGTGTACCATATGGTGGTAGATAGATTTCTATAAATAATTCCACAAATGGGGTGCAAATCAGACTAAAAATGTTCAAGATATGACCGAAATGTTGTAGCGTTTATTAGTTGTACTAATAAGCTCGAAATATGGACCATAGTAAAGGTGATATTTGAACCGTGATTGTAAATAGTAAAGTGAAAAGATAACCTATCACTTCATTTTCCTTTTGCACAAGTGTGATAGTGTGCAAGTGAATAGAGATGTCTTAAGTGAGACCGTACATCCTAGCCGATTTGAGAGAGAGGTGATTCTTATAGCATCACGTACTACAAAATAATTTGTAAGTGCTTTAGTTTTGCAAAAATATAGGGTGTACGAGTAATTTTAGTTGAATTTTTTAAAATTTAGGGTTTTTGAGTTTCTCGGCATTCAAGTACATGGATAAGAGTGGTGAGGGAAATATTGACCCCTTCGAATAGATTACTAAGAACAATACACTAGTGTCATACTCTGGGGCACCCTAGTCTGTTTGGGTGCCCCTGGACCATAAATTTGTGATTTTGTGGATATTTATAAGGAATGTATGTTGAAACGTACTATTTGAGTGTGTAAGGTGTTTTAACGTTGTTTTTTTATTGTTTTGTGTTGTTTAGAGGGATAGTGTGAGATACATGCACATTTTTGTTTTCGACAAGGGAGATGATAGTGACGATGGAGGATGTATATCACATACGTATATTTCTAGTGGTTGGAGAGAGAGTGTAGGTTATGGTGGTATTTAATATGGAGCATCGACGCTCTCGGCTAGATGATATTTTATAGAGGCTTAGGTGCCAACTGAGGCCCATATCAGTTTGGATGTGATATTGCATTTTGGGGTTACGTGATTTCAGAATTTCATCTCAGTGGTGATAACATCATGTATATCCATTGAGGGATGGGGTGTCAACATATTATATAAGATGCACAAAATATGTCAGCTTATAGAGGAGGATAGGATGGGATATGTGTGGGCATGGTGTTTGTTTGTGTAGTGCCCACTCCTCTTTGACACTTATTATATTTTTTTGTGATTACTTTTGACTATAGAAATGGATTTTACTTGTATCATTTTGGTTTAGCATGATGTTAGATGATAGAGATATTTTGATTATTGATGGATTTTGATTCATAATATGATTGTGTGGATTCTTAGAGACATAGAGAGATAATTTTTTTATATTGATAATGATGATGTGTTGTTGGCATATATATTACTGACATTCGTAATTCCCATCGTTTTGAGTAGGAATTAGCATTTTAACTAATCTTGTGATCTTGGTTATATTCATAAAAATAGAATTGAGATGTTCTTCAAATATTAGATAAATGATAACATTGTTTATTTGAGATGATGATTTGGCTATATGAGGATGGTTATTATTTTATGTGCGTATATTTTATCTTGGATGTTTTTTATGTAGCCATGAGGCTGAAGGATATATTGTGTGATTTTGTAGGTAATTATATCACAACAATCAAAAGGGGGTTTGGAGACCAACCACAATGAAATACTTGATGGATACTATGAAGATCACCATGACAACTTGTGTAATGTTGTTGTTTTGTTTTATTTTGTTGTTAGGGTGTCCCCATCGGGGGGATGAACTCCAATTGTTACCATAGGTTATGTGTGCATTTTTTTCCCTTTTTATTTTATTTATTGTAGAGTTTTTATTTATTCGTGATGTAATTTATTTAATCATTGTTGATTAATGTGCCTTTATTACATAATTTAATCATGTTTATTATGTTACTTGGGGATGTCACAAATGGAGTCATTTACTAGAGTTGTTGGTATTTTTGACTATATGATTTTGATTAATCAGTAAGTAACTTTGAGTGTTGTACACTCTACCTTACCTTGGAAATTCAGATTTGGGCTTAAAGGTCATTTTTGGAAGCTTGTGGGACAAGATAATCTTGTCCCACACCTCTTAATTTCTTATACCAACCCTACTTATGGATTGGGGGTCAAAAATAGACCCCATTATGTGTTTTGTAAGAAAAAAAGTAACATTTATTGAACTTTTTTACATGGGTTTTAAAGTTTTTCCTTAGGGGTTTGGGTCGTGTTAGCATATGGATTTGCATGCAAGAAAATGACATGCAACAGTGTGGAATGAAGTCCCTCCTCAATGAAGGTGAGGCTGCCTTTATTGAAAACCAAAATTGTATTTACATCTATACATTCAAAATTGTATGTGGGGAGTGTTTTGGAACATCAATGGAAAGAAAAGTGAATGAGGGAGATGAAATGAAATGAAGGAAAGAAGTGGAAAGGAATGAATTGAAAGAACATGCAAGAGTTAGGTAAAAGCAGAGCCTAATATTACATGAAGAAGAAAGATGAATAACTAACACAAATAAAACAGAGTTTGAGTTAGCCAAACAAGAATGTGTAAAAGGGAACACACATGAGCGGTAGATAACCGTGAGCTTGATCACTTGTGAACTAGAACAACTGATTAATAATGTTGACAATAAGATCAAAGATAATATTTGCATGCGCAGATTCAAACACCTAACATCTAATGAACATAAGAAACCAAATGTTACATGAGACAATGGATGAGACACAAAGTTCTTATTTCATTAACTCCAAAATGTTTTTCACAAAGAACACAAAGTTTCTTCCTAAAGCAAAGATTACACAAAAGTATTTTCTTCTCCTCTCTCAAAATCACCCTTACAAATGAGCCCCTCACTTCCTTTTATAACCCGAAATTTGGTTACAAAGTAGTTAGGGTTTTAAATACACATTAAATAGGACACTTAAGTGATTTTGACTTTTCAACCAGCTTTTAAAAAGTGACTAAAAATAGAAACCACTTAAGTTAAAAATCCATTTAAGGAAAAATACATAAATAAAAGAAATGGGTACATGTGGACCCCACTTAAATGACTTATATGCACACGTAGACATCCTAGACAACAATGCGCACCCGATCAAGACAGCTAGGATCGGACCTTATCCATTGGGCCAAGAGTCCACCTATCTCAATTGTACGGGAATGAACTCATTGACTATGCTCTGCAATCCTCCAAATGACAAGAGTGCTGAGCTTGAAACTTGAGCAATTCATCCACATGTTTTGAGTACCTTTCCATGGTGAATTATTCATTTGTCGTGAGATCGTAGTCGTTACGCCACCTTGGTTTATCAAAATCTAGCTTCTGGTCTTTCGCCATAATAAGCACAATTGTACCTTCCAAATGATGAGAAAATGCCATTACCAATAAAGACCTAATGCTGCCATGATGATGACTCGTTGAAGATGCTCATATAATTGCAAAGCAAATTGTGCTTCATGAATATTTTGATATGAAATAGATCCACCTCTATGAGATTCTCTTCCATGAGTTACATCATAAAACAAGTAAGGTCTCAATAGAGAATCTTTGTAATAAACTTCATCAAGTCTCTTGGTAACACTCTCACTGTCACTTAATTGATTTTGATAAAAATATCTTGAAGGAAAATCCTGAATTTGAGGATACATTCGATTCTAAGTAGATAACAACATAGTTGGACGACCTGCTTGTTGGAAGCACTCAAAAAGGCTTCTACTATACTGCAACATGCCTGCTTTGCCTAGCTTATTATGCATTGCAGAGAAGTTGTTGTGGATCCCCGACAAGAACACACCTTGCAGCACCCAATGAAAGTGGAGGTAACACACCTACTTCACTAGTTTGTAGCATCATCTATAACCACCATATCAAACCCATGGGCTAGGAATTGGAATAACTTCCGGCCACTACTAGAAATAGTAGTGAACATAATATCACCCTCATTTACAAAACTTGCCTCAAGATTTGATTGAGCTTCTTCCATGGAAGTGACTTTGCAAAATGAAAAGGCGAGACAAATCAACTAAAACTTTATCTCATTCTTCTACTACAAATGTAAGATTTTGCAACAACTCGATCACGACCGTGGTCACGTGCAACTGAACATCAAGAGCAACACCAACAATTCCTTGGGATTTCCTGCGGCATTGTTGCACTTATCTCTCTCTAGAGGCCACTGATTTTCTAAGATAAGTTTACTTCTCTTCCCTGTAAACTGCTGCATATAGCCAATTACTTCCTCACGGCACTTTCCTAGGAGAATTTTAGTTCTACACTCCACCGATACTTCTGTGCAACATGATTTTGAGAATCCACACCCACCCTCACAACATCGGGATGATAGACCTTCATTTCACCATCAATGAATCCACGATCCGAACACGTTATAGAAATTCATCTATTGCAGCATTTGATGGAGCGCAAGCAAGTATTCGTGGTTTAGGACAAATTTTAGGAAACATACGGAACAATGTGCGATCCATAATTTGAAGAACATCATCGACCGATCCTGTACAATCTTTTTTGCATTATTGTAGGATTTCTGTAGCTTTCAGAACAAGTTTCTTAAGCAAAGGCACCATAATAGTGTTGATATTGAACAAGATGAATAACATTCAACATTCCCTAGATGTATGTGTCTTTCTTGTCCCTGGTGGACCTTGCACCAAAGTGAACGACCGGGGTTCCTACGGTTTAGCAGACCCACTCCATTTGTACTAGCTGCTATATGCATCATGCAGCCCACCGAATGCAGCTAGATGTGGACCATTGAAACTCCTATGAAGATGGTCGATAAAATTTGGTGTGAAACATTTAGGCATTCTTTGGAGGCTACTCCTTATTACTTGGAAAGTTCTCTCGCCACGGATTTAAAATTTCTTTCTGCATTCTCCTCCTTTGCATTCATGGAAAATTGTTCTTTCTTTGTTGTCTTGTCTATCCACATTCATGGATTTTGGTCTTTTCTCTGTGTTTAATCTTTTCCCAGGCGCCTCCTCCAATGCGTGGGAATAAAGAATTTATTTGTGTTCTTTGTTTTTATCAAACACTGTTCCTCTCTACTAATACTTACGTGGAAATTTGTTGTCCTTTCTGCCTAGTATTTGTTTAGATTTATATAAAACCTCCTTCATGCATTGTCCTCCTTCCATAGCTACATGGAGAATGAATCTTTGGTCTTTTGTTTGAAAAATTTATTCTTATTTGCCAGGCGTCATCCTTCTCCCAATGCGTAGCTAAAAACAAAGCTCCCTTTTTAATTAAAAACTAACCTTATTTACTAGGCGCCTCCTTAAAAAATAAAATGTTTGGACTATATTTCTTTTCTATCCTTTGAATTACATGACCTGGCAAGGTGAATGCGTGGGCTCTTTCTCTTTACCTGCGTGGGCTCCTCTTCAACCTGCAGCACGTGGACTACTCTTTTCTTTCTTATTTTCTTTTCTTTAAAACTGTTCTTTCTCTTTGCGTAGCCTTTGTTTAGATTTTGATAAAACCTCCTTTGCATGCACAACTGATATTTCTTCCTTCACAATGGCGTGAGTTTCTCTTGCATGATGCTAACAAAATATTATGTCTTCTTGAAGAAATAAGAAGCAATTGAAAGCTTCGCACGAATTTTCCAACGGGTTTGATGGAGGAAGTTACAGGGATTAATTCCACTTCCTTGCTTCCTCGGTAGTGGTTTAAGTGCCAGGGGGAAATGGGGAAAGCAACGGGCAATTGCCAATGGGAATGGAAAAATGGGTTAGCAATCCCCGTCCAATTTCCCCATGTGGGAAATTGGGGAATTTTATGCCGTTTGCCAATCCATGATTAGGAAATTGGCAGAGGAAAACCCCACATGGAAAAATTTAAGGAAATTGCTAGGAAAGTGGAAATCTGGGTTTGGGAAGCCAATCTAGCTTCCCGCAGTTGGAAACGAAAGCTTACTTCCCCGACACTAAAACTTGTTGAATGAACTTTAATTTATATTTATTTAATTAAATACTCTTTAAGTGATTTTTAAAAAATTAATTTAATCAAACAAGGAGCAATCAATTAATTATTTTAATGTATTTTAACACGTTTTAAATCTTGGTGGGAAGAGTTATCGCTTTGAAAATAATGAAACGAAGACTGAAATGATAAAAAAATAAGACGATCGTGATGAGTCCAATGAACCATGCAAAGTAACACTTTTCAAAATTTTCTAATTTTTCATTTTTTAATTATTTCTTAACAATTTTGCGAAGTCAAAATTGGTTGATAACATGTCGGGCTTGTGTGTGTAATCTTGTCATTCCTCTCAACCACCAATTTATTATGCATTGGGGTTGAGCTTTGACTTGTGATGTGGATTTGAGGATAAGTGATGTGACATCCTACATGGAGCCATCTCACCATCCTCTTCAATTTTTCTATATGTAACACCCAATATTTCTGACACACAAGACTACTTAGAAAAACACAGATAATTTTTTTGACTTGCTTGACACATAACACAACACAACATGCCATCACCAAGGTTACAACTAACTCTATGAACAACTTGATACAAGGATGACCACAAAGGAAACACAAAAATGATCACACCCATCAAGGACAATTCACTCTCTCTTTGACAAGACACCACAAAATACCAACCCATAAAACCTAGCTACAGTTCAGACACTCCACAAAAAAATCCTTTAAGGTTATGTATTCACTAAAATAGTCTTTCAAGGCCTGACTTTGTGGTCTAGAAGATTCATATTATGATTCATACAATACTTCTTATATGGAAATATTTATTTTCTTTTATACTATTGCGTAACTAGCTTAAGGTCATCTCTAGTGTGACATTAACTCATTTAATTCATTACAAAACAAGGAATTAATCAAATTCACAAGGCTATCTATCTAAACCCACACTACTGAAACTTGTTTCATACTTCCTTTGCAAAAGGAAGCAAGCATAAATTCAAAAGAAGTGGAGTATTGTTTAGGTTCAGAACCATAATCTTCTTTGTTCAAGGATTAACATTTTATCATAACTTAGAAAAGGATTTGAGGTACTATGGTAACGGTTAGAGAGAGAAGATCGATTTATTTCATTATGGTCTATTTAGTTATTAACCAGTCTTTCAAAGAAACTTAAGGGATAAACTAGATTTTGGGTAAAGGCTTCATTTAGCAATCATCTTGATTAAGTTCGATAAAGGATACACATGGGGTTCCTAAAATGGAAGCACAAGACTTAAGGTTTCACAAAAGGAGAATAAATTTTAATCCGTAGTTGAGGGTAGGTTTCTTTACACTGGTAGAAAACTCGTTTCTTTCCAAATTAAGATTCTTAAATTTCTCAACAATAACTCAATTTCGTTGTTATTTTATTTATTGATTTATCTAGGGATTCCTTTTGCTTTAAATTTATTTTTTAACTCCAGAATAAGGATTGTTACTTACTAAAATATACAAAGAATTACACTGATGTCAAGACCATGGAGGGTTATTAAAAAAATTATGACTTGAAAGAAGAAACTACCATTGCTAATCGAGAGACTAAACACGGTAATTACAATTCTATTCATCATGGCACACATAACCAAGGCACCAAAAGAATCAAAAGTACCCTGGCTAAGAACAAGGAGGTAACAAGTTGGTCAAGCCATGTTATGACATTTCCATGACTGATAAATACTATTGCCAAAAGAGTACTCATAACAAGGTGAATATTGAATATCATTTCTCACAAAGATAACTACAAGTTTCGCTACAAAAGGACAAGACAAATTTATTTCAAAATACCAATAATCCAAGGCAAGAAGCCTTCCAAACACCATTACAAGCACCAATACGAGATTACAACACATTCAACATTTACACAAGAAACTTCATAAAACAACCCGATGAAACCTTTACAACTCTTTACTTTTATCTACTCACATAATCCATCTACATAAGTATTAAATTGAATCAGTTCGCGAGAATTGAGCATGCTAAGACTACATATTGAAACATTAAGCTAACATTTAACAAAGTCATGAAAGAAAATTTCTGCTAAAAAAAGAAGCAAGTACAAAACACTAATCCAATTCTTCACATGAGACAAAACAATTTCCACCATCCAACAAGAAGGAATTCAAATATTCCAGTTATGATCAAGGTCAAGAGTATTGAGATTTAGATCATGTAATCCCATAGATTATGTGATCGAAACCCAACACTAGGTCCATACACCACTGATAATCTTTGCGAAGCCCAAAACATACTAGATACAGTCATAGATGCCAAATAGAGAGGTAAAACAAACCTTTCAGTAGGGAGGTATCATTGGCCTAAAACCTAGGACAACCAAACAAGTTCAAGGAGGTTAAACCATCACATGATCAAAGGTGTTGAAAACAAAAGTTCGAACCCATGAACTAACTTATCTCATTGAAAAGAGGCTCCACAAAGTAATGCTAAGAGAAGAAGGATAGCTGAGAGAACCCAAGATGGGCATTACTCGACAACGAGACTACTTGATAAACAAAGGATGGGGCAGTGAAGGGCCTCCCATTTTCAAGTCCACCCAAGATGAGGTTACCATTTAAACCTCCTTCCGGGTATCATAGCATAAGGGTATTCGTAATCCCCAAAGATACAATCCATAGTTACAATCTAAACAAAAAGTGTACCACCTCTTCCTTTCGAGATCATTAAAAAGTAATACAAGTTAACATAAACAAAGCCATTCTTTAAGGGCATTAAGAGATTCCTATTTCAATAATGACTACAATCATCCAAGCACATTATGAATTCTAAAACCAATACCGAGGTTTGGCCATAGACTCAATACCATTAACAATACATTCACTAACGGTCCCCAACAACAAACCCAATTCCATCATGATTGAAAGATAACTACACTCATCTGAATATAGCCTAATACGTAAAAAAAAATCCAAGTGTAGAACCTGAATCTAGAAGATTTAGTATTCAACTTAATGGTCTCACAAGCATAAAACAAAATATTACTTTCCAGCCCTTTTGAGTTGTTCGAAAACACCCAACCATGTTTGACGAGCTCATGGCTCCACATGAAACAAACAAGAAGGGAAAAACACTCATGCATACCAAAGGTAGGCTGCACCTTTGAATTTCGGTAAAGCTCAACCAGCCGAGATTTATTCCATTTTACAAACCCAGTAGAAGTGAGAGAAAACCCAAGTACCCGGCTGGTCCAGCCATGGTTCCCAAAGAGAAAAAGGACATCACATTCAAGATAGGAACATAGAAAAGTCTCGAATGAAAATTTGATTGATCAAGGAGGCCACATTAGTCATATAGGTTACATGATGTAAATTTTAATGTACCCATAGCCAGATCAAAGATTCAATGATAAATTACTTGTGTCCCCAATCCCTATACTCCACGTTTACAGCATAAAACTAGTGGCCAGAAACTAGCAAGTCACCACAGAGGTGAATCTAACAAGGAGTAAGTAGTAATACCACGTGGTCCTGGAAAACCTCTGTTTCAAACAAAAAAACACACCTCAAAAAAATCGTGAAGGAAAGGCACATGCCAGCAGAGCACAAAATTTCGGGGTCATTTACAAAGGATAAAGTTATCTCCAAGAAGGATAAAATACAAAGTTCCTTATTGATGAAACCAGATTCATTCAAAATGTTATTTCCATGCATGAATAAACTAATAATTAACTATCTCCAGCAAAAATCCAAAAGGTCTATTAATTTCCATTATATTCCTTTCTCCTCTGTCCAAGATTTTCAAAGATTCGTAATAGCTATGTCATAATGTCATCAAAATCCCATTTCCCATCTACCCTAAGGACCAATGAGTGCAAGGAAAACCAAGCCATGAAATATTGCTACCAGCCATCTAAATATAATAGAGTAAAAACAAAAATAATTTTCTCCTTTGCAAGCCACTCATAAAGAAACAATGATTCAGAGGAAGGAACATGGGGACAACTAGGCACCCAAGGAAGTCAAAACTCAACCACAATATCCCATTTCAAGATGTCATTTCAGGTAGGAGAACAATTGTTTCATGAAATTGAAAAAGAATAGAAAAATAATTCAAGTGTTAAACTTAACATGCCTTGAAATTCATCTTTTCCCAACTCGCACCCAATGCCGGAGCCAAAAGTTTGCTAAGACATGAAACCTTTCCTTGTTTCTCCTTTTTCTTCCACGTTTGGAACAGAAAGGAGCAAGGCAGAGGCATGAGGTTCAAACCTGTGAACCTGTAAATATCGTGGATCACAACCAGAATCCACAACCAAGCCAACATCCTCCCATTCCATGTCCAAAGGAGCATTAGCGCTCAACATGGACGTCTATCAAATCACAAAAATGGAAACTTGGATTTTTATAAGTTTGGATCCACCCGTAAGGCATGTAACTACTTTCCAAAAGGCCTCAAGGAGATGCGGTCTCAAGGTTTTGATACGATGGCATGGCAGGCACAAAAAGGACTCTGCTAAAACAAAGAATGGCCATGGTGCCAAGATAGGTAACACCTTCTGCAGCATGGAACAAGGTTTGGGCTAAGACACGATCGAGTGAAATAACCGGAAGAAATACTCTGGAGACAAATAATATAAAATATCGATAATAATCGACAATAAGGTAAACTAATAATTTTATAAAATAAAGGTCGATCGACAATTAAAATTAAAATATCATTATTATCATTATATATTATATATATATATATATATATAATTACTATTTACATTAATAATGACCAATGATCAATCTTAACAACGCAACAACAAGATCCTCCATTAATTGGTTAAATGTACAGGACATTACAAGATCCACATACGTAGGTGTTAATAATGACTCAAAAGAAAGAAGGAGTGGGAAGGTGCTAATTCATCACTAATACAAGGTCTAAGGCCACAGGATTACACTCACCACTCGACACTCAAAAAAAGGGTAACTCTGCAACAAGCACCAAGGTAAATGTCGTTGAATGGTGCATTGTATCTTCCTCCCCCTTAAGAAAAGCACCATCCTCGATGCGACATAACACAGAGGCAGGGAAGAGGAAAGCAACAAGAAACAGATGGGGGAAAAGGTACACTCTATGGTTAATATTTCAAACACTAATGTATGGCCACGGGGTGGCCTTGGGAACATTTGGCAAAAATTTAAACTTTCAATTTCGTGAAGATTGGAAGTTCTCTCTTATTTCTTATTTCATTAGTATCTTTCCATTATCATTATTTCTAGTTTTAGTTCTTTTAAAATTTCATAGTTGTAGAGTTTTAGTTTATTCATTCTTGTGGGTGTCCAACATGAACTACTAATACACACCCTACCGGGGTCATACAAGACACTACAGATTCACAAACATACAAGTACATACTTCAAAACGGTACCACACCATAAGAGATTAGTCAATTTATGGAAGGGAACATGCATGGACCACATAACATAGTACTTGTCACACAACTATGACTGACAAATAATGCTCGAACAAAAGTGTACTACAACAACCTGGAATTTCCATCATCTCACAGATGAATTTTTTCACATAACTCTAAAATAGCTACATGTACATAGGGTCAACAAGGACATCAACGCCATATCACAACATCACATAGAAACCCAACTAACATGAGTAACACATATATCATAACACCATAACCAAAACATCATACAAAACTACATACCTCCTGAAGCATCAGTCACACACGCACACAAATCTCTTATACCTCCCTCAATCTCTTATGCCTCCCTCAAGTATCTTATACCTCCCTCAATCTCTTATGCCTCCCTCAATTCTCTTATGCCTCCCTCAAGGAGGTCGGTTGTCCCCATGGCCCAAGACACATAGAGTTAAACACTCCTAACCCAAGTGACATAGTAACGTGTGGTTTAACAACCTCCTAGTTACCTATAACTCCTTGGGGCGTACCCCAAAACAACGAAGCGGGTCCATAGGTCCAACCATTCCATGGTGCATCTTGTGACCCTATTCCTCACATCATTATAATAGAACTAGCATAACAATCCGATCCAAATGCCAAGTGGTAAAGTACAAGCCTTTGTCAAGGTGATAAAATCTAAAAAAATTAAAAGAAGATCCAAAACCAAGTAAAACAAATGACCAAACGGCCATAGTTAGTGTAAAAATCCACATGTTAGTACCACAAACCAAGGAAATGCCCAAAAGTGTAAAATTGTTGGTCCTCAAGCAAAATTGTTGGTCCTTGCAAAATTTTTTTTAAAAAAAAAAGTTCAATTTATGAATAAAATACACATATAATAATATCACATTATGATAATTGTGTGGCCTTATCTAGCCACCAGGGGGGTACTCACCGAGTTTCTAGCACTCGAACATCAAGCCTCGGCTAGGAAAATAAAATAGAAATAGTCATCATCTCTATCAGAGTCATCCCGCCACCACTTCGACAAGGCTAAACACAATCATAGCTATACTTAGGTTGCATCCATATAACAACCACATATGGAGAGAGGGAAGGAGAAGCACGGGTCGTCATCTACTGAGCTTAAGGTCAGTTTGAGTTATAGCCCATGGTACACATTTCCTCACTCCAAACATACACTTTTACCGATTTCCCTCAGGGTCGGTTAGAGTAAGGTTCACAACATAACATGCAACTACATCACTAACATAATGGTGGTTCATAACACCTTAGCAAGGTACATATACAGGGTATATCACATACATTACAGTCACAGTTACAACATATCACATCACCACATGCCGCACCCAAAGTGTAATAACCATATGATAGGGATCATGTACTCACCATATGTCCCAATTTTACGACATTACTCATTACATATCACATGAATTACAACATACAATATGCATCATTGTCATATACATGGAAATACACATATTTCTACACAAATGATAATGACATCCTTAAGAAATTCAGTTCACCACAACCAACCTGGTTACACCACATACCAACACACCCACACATCACAAATACAAATAGGATCCAATAAATATGGAATCAACAATCACATTTCTTCCACACACAACAAAACACTATTTCACACTCAAATTCACATAGAATTTGCTGAAGGGAGAGAAAAATTCTCTCATCTTTAACACATCATCATGTAGACAATTACGCACTAAGTGACATACACATCATGTGTGCACCAACAATATCACAATTATGACATAGTTCACATCACTCATAAAACACATTACTCTTCCAATATCTATCACCATCATGCAACACCATCCCCATCATGTAGTACCATCATGTAACACCATCATTTAATATCATCACAACTCCAAACTGGCCCAGAGGTTCGAGAGCATGAACCTCCACTCTGATACCAAGTGTAACACCCACTATTTCTGACACACAAGACTACATAGAAAAACACAGGATAATTTATTTTTTTACTTTCTTGACACATAACATGAAACAACATGTCATCACCAAGGTTACAACTAACTCTATGAACAACTTGATACAAGGATGACCACAAAGGCAACATGAACAATGATCACACCCATCAAGGACAAGTCACACTCTCTTTGACAAGATACCACAAAAGACCAACCCATAAAACCTAGCTTCATTTAGGACACTCCATGGAAAAATCCTTTAAGGTTATGTATTCATTAAAATAGTCTTTCAAGGCCCGACTTTGCGGTCTAGAAGGTTCATATTATGATTCATACAATACTTCTTATAGGGATAGATTTCTTTTCTTTTATACTATTGTGTAACTAGCTTAAGGTCATCTCTAGTATGACATTAACTCATTTAATTTGTTAAAAAACAAGGAATTAATCAAAACCACAAGGCTATCTATCTGAACCCATACTACTAAAACTTGTTTCATACTTTCTTTGCAAAGGAAGCAAACATAAATTCAAAAGAAGTGGAGTATTGTTTAGGTTCAGAACCATAATCTTATTTGTTCAAGGATTAACATTTTATCATAACTTAGAAAAGGATTACGAGGTACTATAGTAACGGTTAGAGAGAGAAGATTAATTTATTTCATTATGGTCTACTTAATTATTAATCAATCTTTCAGAGAAACTTAAGGGATAAACTTGATTTTGGGTAAAGGCTTCATTTAGAAAACATCTTGATTAAGTTTGATAAAATATACATGGGGTTCCTAAAATGGAAGCACAAGACTTAAGGTTTCACAAAAGGGATAATAAATTTTAATCCGTAGTTGAGGGTAGGTTTCTTTACACTTGTAGAAAACTCGTTTCTTCCCAAATTAAGGTTCTTAAATTTCTCAACAATAACTCAATTTCGTTATTTTATTTATTGATTTATCTAGGGATTCCTTTTTTACTTTATTTTTTTTAACTCTAGAATAAGGATTGTTACTTACTAAAATATACAAAGAGAATTGCACTGATGTCAAGACCATGGAGGGTTAATAAAACAAGAAAAATTTATGACTCGAAAGAAGAAACTACCATTTCTAATCGAGAGACTAAACATGGTAATGACAAATCTATTCATCATGGCACACATAACCAAGGCACCAAAAGAATCAAAAGCACCCTGGATGAGAACAAGGAGGTAACAAGTTGGTCAAGCCATGCTATGACATTTCCATGACTGATAAATACTATTGCCAAAAGAGTACTCATAACAAGGTGAAGATTGAATATCATTTCTCACAAAGATAACTACAAGTTTCGCTACAAAAAGAAAAGACAACTTTATTTCACAAATACTGATAATCCAAGGCAAGAAGCCTTCCAAACTCCTTTACGAGCACCAATATGAGATTACAACACATTCGACATTTACACAAGAAACTTCATAAAACAACCCGATGAAACCTTTACAACTCTTTCCTTTTATCTACTCACATAATCCATCTGCACAAGTATTAAATTGAATCAGTTCACAAAAACTGAGCATGCTAAGGCTACATATTGAAACACTAAGTTAACATTTAACAAATTCATGAAAGAAAAGTTCTGCTAAGTAAAGAAGTAAGTACAAAACACTAAACCAATTCTTCACATGAGACAACAATTTCTACCATCAAACGAGAAGGAAGTCAAATATTCCGATTATGATCAAGGTCAAGATTATTACAATTTAGATCATGTAATCTTGTATATTACGTGATTCTAACCCAAAACTCGGTCCATACACCACCGATAATCTTTGTGAAGCCCAAAACATACTAGATACAGTCATAGATGCCAAATAGAGAGGTAAAACAGACCTTTTAATAGGGAGGTTTCATTGGCCTAAAAGCTAGGACAGCCAAATGAGTTCAAGGAGGTTAAACCATCACGTGATCAAAGGTGTTGAAAAAAAAATTTCCAACCCACGAACTAACTTATCTCATCGAAAAGAGGCTCCACAAAGTAATGCTAAGAGAAGAAGGATGGCTAACAGAACCCAAGATGGGAATTACTCGACAATGAGACTACCTAATAAAAAAGTATGGGGCAGTGAAGGGCCTCCCATTTTCAAGTCCACCTAAGATGAGGTTACCATTTAAACCTCCTTCCGGGTATCATAGCATAAGGGTATTCGTAATCCCCAAAGATACAATCCATAGTGACAGTCTAAACAAGAAGTGTACCACCTCTTCCTTTCAAGATCATTAAAAAGTAATACAAGTTAACATAAACAAATCCATTCTTCAAGGGCATTAAGAGAGTCCTATTTCAATAATGACTACAGTCATCTAGGCACATTACGAATTCTACACCCAATACCGAGGTTTGGCCATAGACTTAAGACCATTAACAATACGTTCACTAATGGTCCCCAACAACAAACCCAATTCCATCATGACTTAAAGATAACTACACTCATCCGAATATAGCCCAATACGTAAAAAAAATCCAAGTGCAAAAATTGAATCTAAAGATTCAGTATTCAACTTAATGGTCTCATAAGCATAAAATGGAACATTACTTTCCAGCCCTTTTAAGTTGTTCAAAACACCTAACCAGGTTTGAAGAGCTCATGGCTCCACATGAAACAAACAAGAAGGGACAAACACTCATGCATACCAAAGGTAGGATTCACCTTTGAATTTTTGTAAATCTCAACCAGAAAAGATTTATTCCATTTTGCAAACCCAGTAGAAGTGAGAGAAAACCCAAGTACCGGTTGAAGTGAGAGAAAACCAAAGTACTCTCGGTTGTTCTAGCCATGGTTCTCAAAGAGAAAAAGGACATCACATTCAAGACAGGAACATAGAAAAGTCTCAGAATGAAAATTTGATTGATCAAGGAGGATAAAGTTATCTCCAAGAAGGATAAAATACAAAGTTCCTTATTGATGAAACCAGATTCTTTCAAAATGTTATTTCCATGCATGAATAAACTAATATTTAACTATCTCCAAAAAAATCCAAAAGGTCTATTAATTTCCATTATATTCCTTGCTCCTTGTGTCTAAGATTTGTCAGTATTCAGAACAACTATGTCATAATGCCATCAAAATCCCATTTCCCATCTGCCCTAAGGGCCAGTGAGTGCAAGGAAAACCTAGCCATGAAACATTACTCCCAACCATCTAAATATAACAGAGTAAAAACAACAACAATTTTCTCCTTTGCAAGCCACTCATAAAGAAACAATGATTCAGGGGAAGGAACAGGGGGACAACCAGGCACCCAAGGAAGTCAAAATTCAACCACAATATCCCATTTCAAGACGTCATTTCAGGTAGGAGAACAATTGTTTCATGAAATTGAAAAAGGATAGCAAAATACTTCAAGTGTTAGACTTAACATGCCTGGAAAGTCATCTTGTCCCCAAGTCGCACCCCATGTTGGAGCCACGAGTTTGCTAAGACAGGAAACCTTTCCCTTTTTATCCTTTTTTAGAATGCCTTATCCTCCATTTACTTCCATGTTTGGAATAGGAAAGGAGCAGCAGTAGGGCATGAGGTTCAAACTTGTGAACTATAAAGTCAAGAACACAAATAGAAAATCCAAAACCTAGCCAACATCCTCCCATCCTATGTCCAAAGGGGCATTAGCGCAGAACATGGACGTCTATCAAAGCACAAAAATGGAAACTTGGATTTTTCTAGGTGTGGATCCACCCATGAGGCATGCAATTATTTTCCAAAATTCCTCAAGGAGATGTGGTATCAAGGTGTTTATACGATGGCGTGGCATGTGCGAAAAGGACCTACTAAAACATGATTCCCCACACTGACTACAATACCACCAATGTCTACCTGCTTTGCCCACACAACAAGGAAGAAAAAGAAGACCCTTTCCCCAAATGCATCCCACCAAAAAGGAACATTCTAGATAGAAACTCATCCATATGAATTGAAGGAAAAATAAATGAAGACCAGAGTTTTCCACCAACCGCCAGCTAATAACCAAGTTTTATCAAAGTGAGGCAAGGGAAAAAAATTGGCGCATGAGGATAAGAGCAGAGTAAAATATATTTTTTCTTTATTTTTTGGTTGAAACACATTAAAATAGTAGGACTAAGACATAATGACCTCCACCTTCCATCTATCCAAAGAGGTGTGAAGCAACATGCCCCTAAATATGCTATTAAATGTGGAAGCAGGTTTCTTAAGAAAAGCCTGAGTTTAATGAAGAATTAATCATGACATATAGGAGGTACTATATTCTAACATCAGTTTAGTATCAAGGTTACTTGCTTGATTTTACCTCCCCCCATTTGATGTTATCTAGAATAATAATGTGGAACAAGCCAACCTAAGAATATTTAATCACACAAGCAGCCAAGCAAGATGGAGCAAGAATTAAATTTTCCATTACTCTACACGATAAAAACAACACATTCACAGGCTACAACGACCCTAGGGAGAACTAAAGAGTAACATTCGAGGAAAACATGGAACAAATAACAACCATGGCACAAAGACAGGTAACCCCTAATGCAGCATAGAATGAGGTTTGTCTAAGACAAGATCAGAGTGAAACAACTAGAAGAAATACTATGGAGACAAATAATATAAAATATTGATAATAATTAACAATAAGGTAAAATAATAATACTATAAAATAAAGGCCGATCAAAAATAAAATTAAAATATCATTATTATCATTATTATCATTATATATATATATATATATATATATATAATTACTATTTACATTAATAATGACCAATGATCAATCTTAACAATGCGACAACAAGATCCTCCATTAATTGGTTAAATGTACAGGATGTTACAAGATCCACATACAGAGGTGTCGATAATGACTCAAGAAAGTAAGAAGGAGGGGAAAGTGCTAATTCATCACTAAGACAAGGTCTAAGGCCACGGGATTACACACAGCCACTCGATGCTCAGCAAAAGGGTCACTGCAAAAAGCACCACGGTAAACATCGAATGGGCATTACACTACATATGCAAGTTTATTTGTTTGTTTAGGGGTTACTTCATTTCAATTGTGCTCTTGGATTTTGGAGTTAGAGATTTTTTGGAGTGCTTACTGAAATTCTTGGAGCTTTTTGGAGTTGGATTGAACTTGGAGCATGATTTCTTGATCAAGTGCTTACTATAGAAAGGTAGGAGCTACACTCTTTCTAGTTATTTGTTTTATTATGTGTGTAATTCATGTATGTGAATGTTTTGGTATGCTTGTTGGGTTCTTGGGTAGAATGCCTACGTATGGTGTAGGAGAAGGCTATGGGGATTTTATATGTAGGGAGGCATAAGATTTTGTTTCATGTTTTTGAGGGAGTTGGGTTGGGTGTCCCACCTTGGATAAGAGAATGCTTGCATTTTTTACTTGGTTCTTTTAAGGGAGACATAAGAGATTGTAGGGAGGCATAAGATAATCTGGGAGGCATATGAGAATCTTGAGGGAGGCATAAGAGTTATGTTGTTGTTTTTAATTTGTGTTTTGGAGGGATTTAAGGTGGGAACCTAATCCCATTGGGAGGCATAAGTGATCTCCCCATAGATCCTTTCTCTATTGGATTTGCATTTTCAAGCCTTGTGCATTTTATAAGTTTCATGCTGTGATTTGTAGATCGTATGTTAGAATGTGTTTGAAATGGTTTAGAAAATTTGTATTTTTATTGGGAAGCATTCTATTATTTCCATGATTTCAATCCATCCTTGATTGCATTGTGGTTGGGGCTCGGGGCAATGAGGAGGATAGCTTCTTCTCCTCATTGGATTTTTGTTGGGTGAAGAGTGTTTCCTCTCCCCCATTTTTGATGTTGTGATCAAAGTGAAAAAAGGTGGAGCACTTGTGGAAGACTTGGGACTTGGATTATTTGTTGAAATCAAAATAAATGCTTCATGTAGAAATCATCTTGTAATTCCTACTTAAGGTGGAAGACTAGTAGATTATATTTGAAAGGAAAGTTGTATTGTATATTTTGTTATTAATTTGTATTATCACAAAGTTGTAAAGTTTAATGTTTGATCACAAAATGAATTGAAAATGTTGTCATAGCTTTATTTTGGTTTGAAACATTTAAATGCTCTCTATTTTTTAGATATATAAACTTAAATTTATCTCTTGATATATATATTCCTTCAAACATTCATTTTTAGAGCTCTCTAAGCCTACATAATGACTTGCACCGGTTAGTCTAAGTCGGTGTTTGTGTACACAGTACTGACATTGGTCACTATTTCATGTTACAGTTTTGAAATTTTAACTCCTAGCTTAGATTTCAACTTAAATGATATTATGACTTGCTCAACAAACCCAAATTTAATGTATGATTGTTGGAAATGTCATTTAGAAAAGTGTAAATCACAAAATGTAAAAGATATGCTAAAATTTATTTTTTTAAAAGACTCAATTGACAATGAACCATCGCTAGTGATGAACCACCATCAAAATTACTATGACCTACATCAGTCACGATATTGTGTAAATTATAATTCTTCAACCTTGAAACACATTGTGGTGCTTTTATTTGAATCATATTCCTTTGAAATTGTTATGCCATCATGATTTTGAATATTAAGTTGCTCCTGGTACAAATTCAACATCCTTCACATTTAAAATGATAATATAAAATATACTAATGTCATAGGAACTGGTACCGATAGTGGAATCGAGGTTAGTAGCATAGTGGATACCATGGTCAGTCAAGAAACCATCGTTGGTCACCTGTGCGTGGACTAATTTTTTTGAATTTGTATTTCTAGCCAAACCATTGGCTCTTATGGATCTAAACTTCACCTAAATGCAGATCCAACCTATGTGGGTCGTGTATACTTGTTTGGACCTTAGTCCAACCTGCATAAAGGGATTTAGATATCATAAACTTTTATCTACAAAATGGGTTTCTTCCTCATCAATGAAAACAAATAAAATAGAAAAATAATCAACAATAGATGTCAAACCACATCTAGGATATATGTTTTACATTGAAATCAAATAACTAGGAGTGTATGATTAAATCTAAGATTCAACAATTCTAAAGGATGAGCCAAATGGATGGTATCACCTCTTCTTGCACATTAATTCCAAGAAGACTCTTTCATGATTTTCCCATGATCCATGACATCCACTCCTTCAACTTGTGAACCAAAAAGAAACAAATGATTGAGCCTAGGGTAATAAATTATTAATAAGACTCCCTTAAGGATGATTAAGGTTTCTTTAGGGTAGACCTAATCTAGTGTTCGTAATGGATTTAATCCAAGGGTTAAGAATCAACCCTATAATTGTTAGGTGAAAATAATCTTATTATGGTTGTAAATTTTTAAATAAATCAAATGTATGTTTAAATAGGTGAATGGGGACATTTAGGGCCCTAGTGTGTTGAGTTAAAATGTAATCCTTCTAGTATATATTAGTTTTTAATTTAATGAACACTTATCAAGTGATGATAATTAAGTTGAGATTTGATCTGGATTAACAATAATTAATTAATAATCTACGATCTATCCTATGAAATATAACTCGCTAGTAGGAAATTCATTTAACATATATTTGTGTTTGGCATCTTTGTAACTTAAAATAAATTAAAAAAATCCACAACCTTCTCGGATAATTGTTTAAGAATTAATATGGTTTTTGAACATCTTTTTTACAGGCATTATAGTTGGCCCACATGTATAGATACTTGTATCAGTTTAGGTAGGATGAACATGGTAAGGGTATAGTGGCCACCACACTACTACATGTATGGGCATATGAACATATAGGTTTTTTTGAGACCGGTTTCCTGGCCACGAGGAGAGTGGGCACAACCAAAGATATTTACGTGACGATGTGTTAATATCCATAGTAGGAATATGCACACCGATATTTTTAGAGCCCTAATAGATAGGATAGAGCTAGAATCGGTGATATAGAGGCCATATCATGATTATAGGGGAAGGCCTAAGGATGTGACAAAGATGTAATGTATTCAAATGAACATGTGCTTAGAGGAAAAATTTCTAGGTGTGGAAGAGTTATTTTAGGCCGAGAGAGTATCACGGTCATTTGGCATGGTGTAGGATGTGCCCTTAGAGCAATACATTTGGATGCGGGTTGGTAGAGCCCATATAAGGGAAAGCGTTAGGCATATGCCTACAATAGAGCGATTGATACCACTAGGGTCAAATGTGGTAAACCCAAAGATAAAGGGTGTAGATGTGGATGACATTGGGTGCACGGAGGGTTATCAAGCATGGTGGGAAGCACATCGATGGGTATTATTATATCAAGTATTTGTGGGTACTATTTAGTTTCCACCAATAGGAGCATGTAAGGGAGGTTACCCCGGCCCTATAGCAGCTATTGTGGCAAACCATAACTATTTTCGTATGTTTATATCATAGGTAATGAATTTTCTATGTTATTTTATACGCATAGGACTAATATGAAGTTGTATGTAGTGTATGCAGGAAATTCCTATTAGTCATTTATAGAAGATACATTGATATGCACATTGACCTGGAATGTTTCGAATGGTGTACTAGGTAGAGAGATGTTAGAGGGTGTTGATGACATCATAGAAGAGCATGCCCATTTGTTTGAGCTACTATCCAGAGCAACAATGAAATGTACGGTGTTGTAGTAGTGAAAGGGATGAGGTATGTTATGAGACTCAACATGGATGAGAGAAAATAGGTTGTGGTCCATTTGTCTAGGATGTATTCACATGATATGTAGATTTGTGGTGAAATTTTTCGAGAAGAATGCAGAGATTGGTAAACCGCAGAGACAGGTTGGAAAATTTTGGGGCCACAAAATGTAGATTCTTGTTGGTGGCAAGGCCTCTAGTTTTAGGTCTCTCATAGTATTGGAGAGTGATAGTGATGATGACTTTTGATAGTGATGATTATATATGGTGTAGCGGGGCTTTCCCCTTGATGATGAAAGATTTTTTTATGATGATTGTATGAATGCTATAGGTATGGACACCTATTTTTATAAATATATTATATCTATGTGAAAATTTTTTAGTATTTGCAATGTAATCGATATGGCATGTTTTGAAGACATTTTTCCTAGCATGTGTATTGTATTGTATGTGAGGAATGATGATGTTCATAATTATAGATAGAAATGTATGGTGAATAAAAATGTAGATGTTAATGTAGATGATGAAATATGAGATGAATAAGAGATGTAGTACATAGGCAACATAATGGTGATAATAGAATAACTATGAAAATAGTAGAGTTTATCGTAATGAACATGTGAAAATGTAATGCAATAGGATAAAGTGATGAAAATAGGAAGGGGGAAAGAGTAACAATTCCCCCAAGAGTGTATATATGAATAGGCTCATGCGATAAGACCCCACAACAGTCAAGTAGAGCCATGTAAGAAAGAGTGTGTCATTAGGAAATGATTGAGCTATGCTAGATGAATGATGAAGCGCATGATGAAAGGTTCTAAAAAATTAACACTCAATAGTCATGTACGAACTGTAAGAACACAAGTGTGTCATTGGGGGGTAAGGTGATAATTATAACCTCCCAATGACTAACACAATAGGTAGAGGTGGAAGCATATGGAATGGATGGAGCGTGAGTTTATGAACCAAATTGCATTTCATATGGAGTGATCATGAGATATGTAGAAATTGGTGGAAACCCATGGGATGCATGTGGTAGACAGTGCGAATGAGGCGGATGCAATGTTTGTGGTGGTGGAAGTAATGGAGGCGGTGGATATCCTACATGTGATGATGGTGAATGATGGAAAAAATGAGTACCAAGTAGAGAAGACTCAGGAGTGGGTGTCTATGCTGTCAAGGTGAAGGAGATAATGATTCTCACGACATGTAAAAAGATATAACACCAGTATCCTCTAGTTTCTATAACCTCTCATGTATAGTGAGACAATCATTTTCTTGATTTCCATTCATACAAAGTGGTAATTACAATTTAATTGGTCAAGATGACATTGTAAATGGTGTGAAGGGTGATATTGGCTAGAAAGAAGCCTAATTAATCACTTACCAAGTAAGATACACAACATATCATGAAGCCAAAAGTGATATGAAAATCATAGTGGCTCACATGATCTAGCTGAACTAGTGGAAGTAGGGGTTGGTCAAGGAGACGAAGAGACATGTGTAGAAGGTGGGGAAGGGGGATGATGTTGTTTCATGTGTACTTTGGGCTGGTAGGATGGTTACTTTTGATTATTGTGATGATGTGGAGTACAAGGAGAAAAAGTTGTTTTAACTTTATCCAAGTGTGGACGGTGCTTAATGTGTTTGATTAGAGGTGTAGGTGGAACAACAGAGGACATAGTAATCGAGATATGGGAGGAGGTTATACTAGAGGAGAAGAAGGAAGGTCATGTTATCGATCGATACCTTTGCAACACAACACATAAAGGACTCATAAGTATCATATTGTTTATGTTTCTTGAGAGGAGGAATAAGACCACGATAAAAATGAATTTCTTGTTGAAGTCACTAAGGTGAAAGATATATTGATGTATACATGCATTAAAGAATAAGATGTAATCCCGAATAGGTTAAGAAAATCCTTGATGTAGAGTAGGTATGTTATTACATGTAACCCAAGGTCCATTATTAATAATAAAACTTTGAAGCAAGGTATCCTCCATGTCATAGAAAGTGTTAATAGAGCTAGAAGGGAGATGGGTATACCAATGAAGTGCATCATCAACTAGACTAAACCAGAAGGCGTTAAGCAAGAGTCTATTATTTGAATAAGAGGTCATGAGAATGTGATAATGTTAAATATGAGCATAAGGGTCACCGGTACTATTGAAGCATGTAAATGTTGGCATGATGAAATCCTAAGGAAAGGTTGAATTATGATTTTTTAGATAAATATATTACCATGCAGGAATTGTTGTTGATAGACACATAGTAAGCCTAATTTTATAAGGTGAGGGAATGAACCTAAGACTATAGTTGACCTACAACATGCATGAGAGATAAAATGTCCTCTGATGGAATAAAATAAGATGGAAACAATGTATTAAGAGGTTTAATATTGTCATTATCTATGATCATGGGTATATCAAGATGTGAGATAGTAGGATATGATGCTAAAGAAGAATGAGGAGTGTTGGTCAAAGGAGCTACATGAGATGATGGGGGAAGTATTCCTAATCCTACTATGAGGATCATGTGGTATAGGTGAAATTTCTAATGAGGATCTAACTAGAGGCGTATCGAAAGAAGGAAGCATAGATGAAATATGTGTAGAATGAGAAGAGACGGCTTATGGTAGGGTCTCAAGCACTATGGTAGAATAAATTGGAGGAGGAGACGAAGATAAAATATGTGAAGTAATCTTAGAAGTATAGGAAAAAGGAGACTCCTTAGGAATGAGAGGATGAGTAGTATGGTCAATTTCATCCGGAACAACACTGTAATAGGATCCTCAAGGTAATAAGAATGTCCTTAGGAACTAGGATGAGAGGTCAAACAAACACAATGTGGAGTTGTAAAAGTGATTGAAGTGACTATAAGAGTTGCCAGAGGAGAGGTAGGAAGGATACCATGTTTTGAATCAATTCCTAACAAATAATCAATGATAGAGGGATCTAATACATTAGGTAACATATCAAAAGAAGAATAAAAAGGAGCACATGCAACTAGATAGCATGGCATACAATGAGTGAAAGCAACAGGGGTCATAAAGAAGGCATATTCCTATAGAAGAGTCAATGGGATTAGTAGGTACTAATGTTTGTCCATTAATAATTGCTTGTTGAGTATCTTCTCGGTGGTGTGTCCAAGGATGAGTATATAAACCCCAAATCTCAGCTATGGAAGCCTCATAGTAGATGGGATTAATGATAAAATGAGACATGATTAAAAAGAAACTATACTAAAGTAAAAATAAAGAATCCAAACAAAAATTATTCTAATAGTAGGGTTCACCAAAATGATTAAAAATAAATAGGATATTTGAAACTATTTAATGAGCTAATCTAAATAGAAACCGAATCTTGTACTAAAATGCTAAAACTAAATATTGTGTCGTGATATTTCAATATATTGAAATAATGGAAATAGAAGGGATATGGTACTAACCTTATATTTACTTAGCTCATTCTGTGGTAGACTATAGTAGACTCATTATGCAAACTATGAAAGATGTGAATTAAAGGCCTTGGGAATGGCAAAAGATGATGTTTTTCCTATCCCGAGGTGCCAAGGAGGATACTAGGGTTCCCGAGGCACCTTGGTTTGTAATTTGGGCACTTTTGACTAAAAAAATTTAGAGCTTGAGTTTAGCAAAGATTATAATATCTCTGAATACCTTCCTTTCTATCGTGAAAGTTTCACAAAGATAGTCGTCTATGTCACTATAAATGATGTATGTAAATCTACCTACAAAACCCTATCCAAAGCATTAATTACTAAAAATACAAATGCATATGAATAGGGTAGGGTGACCTCATCTACCAAAATAGTGGCCTTTTGATTGAGCGTTGTAATACATTTCGGACCGAATATAGTTCTATATGTGTGTGTGTGTGTGTAATCTTATGCCTAGTGTGCCCTAACATTAATGACGCGGTAATAAGGGGCAAAAACAACATGTAAAATTCGAATGGTGGATGGAATGGAAAGAATACAACCTTTTCCCTCTATGTAGTATGTGATGCAAATGTTGAAGATGCCCAAATGCAATCCCTTGCCTTAGTATGTAGCTGCCTTGGATAGGAGATGTCCTCCCGTAATGTAGTGAGTATGTTATGTTTATATAGGTATATCTTGTTCAAGTTTTGACACTAGACACCAGAAACTACCAATTACAATGTAGGGGAATGCACAGGTAACTATTAAGAGCAACCTTGAAGAAATACATTAAGACCACAAATTACAATGACATGGGCGCCTAAAATCATGGACATGGGCACTCCAAGACAACCCCAAGCACCAAAAATTATACTTACAGACAATAAATTAGAAATTTACAACACCCGAGACACCATAAAAGATGCCCAAAACTATAGACACAAATGACGACCGAACTAGACAAACAACCATGACATCGACAAACTTACAAGAACACTCAAGGATGGGTTACTAGTGAATAATTTGATTACACAAGATCCATATAAAAATAACATACCTTAGAATATTGATGTACTAGTATGTACGTGATTTTGTGACGATAAGGGGTAATGTTAGTAGGGGCCATGGGAGAACTTCCCTATAATGCATCTTTGAAAAAACTGGAAGTTGTCTCATTAAGTGAGCCAACATTCTGAGCCCCCAAACCATACCTTGAAGAAGGTGAGGAATGAGTAGGTGAAATAGAGAAATCACTTGTCAAAAAGGGGTGCAACCACTACCACCCACAAATTTTTCCTTCAGAGGTGAAGTCTTAGTCAAGTGGATAAGAGGAAGGGTCAACGTGGCTAGGCCACTCTTCCCGAATACCACAAAGCTATTTGAGTCTTAGTGAGGGGAACCATGTTACTACGAGGGATGGAGAAAGAGAAGAGCCATTCTTGGGGAGGGAGTATGAGAAGATACTCTTCCCATGCTCTTAGTGGATCCATTAACACTTTGAGACAAAGCTAGATTAGTATTGATAGTCAACAAACTCTTTATGCTTGTGAAGCCTCCTAGCACATAAGAGTTAGGGCACACCCCAAGATATTTCTAAGTTCTATTACGACACGCCTTAGGTTTTATGGAAGATTTGTTCACTACTAGAAAGAGGGATACCTTTCCACAATGTTATCCACAAAATAATCATTTTGTGGATAAAAATGTAGATTAACAACATTAAATGGATGGCTTTTATAATATACAATGTAGATTTTTCACAATTTCATGAAAGTTATATCTAATTTGTGGAATATTCATAATTTTATAAATTTATTGTAGAAAAATCACAATTTCTCTATATATTTGGAAAAAAAATCAAAATATAATTAAAGGATACTCTAAATAAAATCTAGATTGCAATTCCTAATTTCAACAACATTTAAAATATAAAAAATATTTAAAAAGTATACCACTAAAACTATGATTATGTATTGTCAGATCTTTTCCCTATTTCTCGCTGTATTGGTGAGCCTGTGCTATTGAATATCGCTGCAAGCAAGGAGATCGCCCCTAGCTTAAAGGGGAATAAATAGAGTTTTCTCGGCTATTGCTAGATCCACTACCCTGAACCATGATAAACCCATGGTGTGCTTAAAAATCCTCCTATTGTTTGCTTTGGTGCAAATGTTCTGCAATCTGAGACTTATTTCAAGCAAAATGGACTGATATGCAGATTTAACAATTTTTGTCCAGGTCTCCCAACATTGCATGTTTGGATTTCTAATCACTGGAGGCCTCTCATGTCAGGTAAACTGGACATTTACCCTCAATCTAGAGGTTTTTTTATTATTGTGTTTGCTTGAAACCTCTGATAAGGATTTGATCTTTGGTAAAGTGTGGGATTTTCAATCCCATTTCTTGCTTATGAAACCTTGGTTCCCTCTTTTTAATCCATTGAGTGAAACTTTCTGTGTCAAACCTATTTGGGTTCGGTTACCAAATTTTCCCCTCCAATTTTGGAGTGAGAACTGTTTGTTGTCTATTGGGAATACATTGGGTAAATGTCTAGCTATTGACCCAAAGACTTCGGCCTATGACTACACCACTTATGCCCATATATTAGTGGATTTGAATATTTCTGTAGATTTCCCTACATCTATTGAGCTCAAAGTGGAGGACAGGATTTGGACTCAGAATTTAGACTATGAAGGGTTCCCCTTCAGATGTAGAACTTGTTTCTCTCTTGGCCACTTAGCTTCAAATTGTCAGATTGTGAGGAAATCCATCAAGAGTAGAACTTTGTGGTGGAAGAATTTTGATCCTTGTCAATTGGTTGTTAAAGGTTCATTGGATAATGATTCAGATTCTAAGAATGAGGAGCCCACTCCTCCATCTTCTTCTATTTCACTTGATGGAAACACGCCCCCTCTTGTTTCAACAGAGCACCATGTTGTTGTGGAGAAGGATAACTTTGAAATCATCATACCGGTTCATAAAAATGAAAATGAAGATCTGAATATCGATAAGGGTTGGACTACTGTGAGTCAAAATAAGAAAGGGAAAAATGTAAATGAAGCCTTTAAAAGGAATTTAAGATCCCATGGGAAGGGGTCTCTTGGTTAAGTTTTTTCCTTTTTTTTTTTTTTTTGTTTCCTTGTTGTGCCGCTAGAAGAGGTTGGATCCACTTGATCATTATTGATATATCTTTGTCTCCATATGTTTTAATGTATTAGGGTAGGGTCCCCTCAACCATTTTTAACCTTTTATAAAAAAAAAACTATGATTATGTATTATCTAAATATATATATATACAAATTAAAAAATATCATAATCTACAAAATATTTAAATGTATTATGATTATAATATTTTGAACCAATTTTTATCAAAAATAAATAATCACATAATTTTTAAGATTTGATTTTATTATTAAAAATTTAAAACCATTAAAACTTAAGTTTAGTATTATCCCTAACTCACTCTAATTGTTGACAATCTACATTTAAAAATTTAGTCAAACTCTTATTGTGGATAATCTACATTAATAAAATAAATAGTGATAATAATGAGGAATGCAAAAATAAAAAAATCATAAATAATCTACACCACCCCAAATTCCAATATTATTTATGTGGATAATCTACATAATACTACTTTGTGAATAATTTACACAACTACAAATAAATAGTTTGACTAGTCAATTCTACCATTAGATTGTCAAATATATATAGAGGCTCCATATGTATTAAATTGTGGATAATTCACATTAATGGTATAGCTCACTTACAAAATTGTAGATAATATAATTATAAATAAATAATAATTAGATCAATATAATTTCGTTATAATTCTATACTATTTATTGTTGGAAAACTACACTACCTTAATAATGTTTTTTGATAATCCACAATATTTGGAAATAAATATTGAACATAATTAATAATATTTATTATTGGAAACCATTATCACTATTAATATTAAATTTCTTATATGTGAATTATACATTATCTCGTAACACAATTTGGATTATAAAAGCAATTCAAAAACAACTCCAATTATTATTTATCTTATGAATAATAAAAAGATATACATTTTTATTAAAATTAATTAGAATTAAAAATATATAATTAGATTACTTTGATATATAAAAAAAATTAATTAAAATTAAAATTTCTTATTAAATTATACATACATACATACATACATACATACATACACATATATATATATATATATATATATATATATATATATATATACATACATACATACATATATATATATATATATATATATATACATACATATACATATATATATATACATATACATATATATATATATATATATACATATATACATATATATATATATATATATATATATATATATATATATATACATATACATACATACATATATATATATATATATATATATATATATATATAAAATCAATAATCTCCCAAAAAAAATCAATAAAATTATACAAAAATCAAGCTTAGATGAAATTCTAAAATTTATTCAAAATAATGATGGTGTAGAATATCATTTTCCAATTAGTACTCGTGGCATTGATATCACATCTATATATATAACTTACTTTAAAGAAATCATATAACTATGAAATGAATGTGTTATGTAGCTATAAGATGATTATAATAATGATACTATTTTATAATAATATATATATATATATATATATATATTAACCATGTAGATTCATTTAAAATGTGAACTCTACTATTGTTCCATTATTCACTAAATTAGTGTATCATAATAGTAAAATATTGCATTTAAAACACACAATACATCAAGTACGATTGAAATCACATTAAATTAAGAAATGATTAAATTTAACAATAGTTAGGATCATGATATAAGAAAATTAATTTTTACTACATATTTTAAATAAGAGTGGCTAACTGATACAAAATACATATTGTAGTAAATTATTGTATTAAAAAGTATTTTTAAGAAAAAAATCCATCTTTAATAAATATCTATACCTTTATAACTCATTTTACATCTCATCCTGATTGAATTCTTCATCATCTTGAACCAACTCTTGAACTTGTTCTGTACTAATTTCCAATTCCCCTAAGTCCACAACTAAATTAATCATGACATCTTCTTCCTCGTATCCAATATCATCATCAACAAGATTATTAAATATCATTGTTGAATCTTGTCTACTTATGTAATCTGCAATATTATCTTCTTCTATTCCTCCTCTTGCTACTATACAATCATTTTATTGTCTTAATTCATGGTATTCCTCTTGGGACTTTTGTGATTCAAAGAGATTGGAGGGCTTGAAATGTTAAATTTAGTTGATTCCTAGTTGCTGGAAGGTACCTAGTTGCATTTTTAAGCTTAAATTTTACTTAACTTTAATTTTGGGTTGTTCACAGACAAAAATTTATTTTTTCGTCAAAAGTGACAACCACCGCCCTACCTCGGGGTGGTTCACAGACCACCGCTCCGAGCTAAGTGGCGGTTCTCAAAGCTGCTGCTCTGCACAGGGTGGTGGTCTTGTTCACAAAAAACATAACCATCAACCAAACATTATTTTCACATATTTTTTTCTTAAGTTGATCTCTAGAGCAATATTAATTTTAATGATGATTTCATCTATTCATTTGTTGGTAAAGTGATAGTATATCTAGTTTCTTAGTTTCAAATACAAAACAACAACTCAAGTTCTATTCTTCCATTTTTGCAATAAAAGTAAAAATTGAGTATGACATTACTACTATTCATTCTATTTAATATGTTCCATTTTGCCAACTAAAACAACAATAATTCAACACATTCCTTTTCAATACATCTTGGTTATTTTTCCAAATATACATGTATATAAATATTGCAACTATGAATGCTTACAACTTTTAGAGAGTTTCATTTCAAGACAAATAAAAACTTAAGTTTTCCTTTCACTGTAACATTATAATACAACATAGGAACTAGCAATTTTCCAAATCATTCACTTACAATACAAGAATTTAATTCCTTTTCTTTTAATAAGACTAATCCTTTCTAATAAGGTAAGCAACCAAGAGATATTTCTACCTTTAAAATCTCATTTCAATCTTGGAATGAATGAAATATTACAAATTTCCTTCAAACATAAAATATTAAAAACATCTACTCAAAGTGGGAATAATTATGTGATCAATACAACATATGGATTTCAACAAGGCCAAAAAAAATCTTCTTGGGTGTCTTCTTCTAATTTGAAACTTCAACCTTGCGATTCTTGAATATTTCCAAAGCTAGGATCTCAATACAAAGGAAGGGGGATTAAGAAACACTCTCCTCCCAACCTTTAATGCATTAAGAAGAGAATTTATCCTAGTAATGGCCCCCGAGCACCAACCAAGGAACAATGTGGGATCTGGAGCAACATTGGACAACTTTTTTTTAACAAGCATGGCTTCTACAATAAAGCATACATTTCAAACATTCAACACAACTAAAATGACATACTCAACAAATTTAATAGCTTTCTAAAACAATACATATGTTTGATATAAAACCATATAGAGAAATGACTATGGGAACCACCTCCTTTGCCTCCCAAGTGAAGTAGGAGTTTTACCCTAAGCTTCCAAGTGCACAAAAACAACAAAATACCATTATCTCTCCACTTGCAAGTATGTAAAAATGACAATGATTTCCTTTTCACTCCCCATAGGTGAAACTCCCAATCACACTCCCTCTAAAATACATGCCTCACAAACTCCCTTTTCCCTCCCCAATGGTCCCATAAATCCATCTCCCACACCCAACTTAAGGCATACTACCCAACCACACAAACAAAACCATCACAACACTCATATAATATTTAACAAACACCATTTTTCACATTTACAAACATAAATAAGAAAATAAAAAAGATGGAGGTCCTACCTCTCCACCAATAGTCAAGTATTCTTCACTCCACAAGATTTTTGACACCTTCAAGCCAAGAAAACTCCAAAAGCAACTCCAACAAGCTCCCAATTCCAAAAATGCAAAAGGAAGAAAATGAACAAGTAACCCCAATTCCATCAAATTCCATCAATAAATAGAAATGGAATGTGAGGATGATGAGGTGGATCCATGTAGGATGCCACTTCATCATTCCTCCATTCCCACACTCAAGTCAAAACACCATGCCCAAGACAATAAATGAGCATGTAAGACTATGAAAACCCAAAAGACACTCAAACTTGCACACCATGCCTTCTAAGGAAAAATAATTGTGGTAAGAAGGAAAGTGCAATTATATTCACCCTTTTACACTCAAAAATGAAAAATTAGTCAAAAATTAACTTCCCAACCCATAGTTATAGTTGTTGGGTGAATTTAAGAGGCATGTGACAAGCTTAGCTTATCCCACAAGCCTCCAAAAACCTCCCAAGTAAAAATCCGAATTTTGAAGTTGGAGTAGAGTACATCTGTAATGGCGTCTCTAACGATGTTCAAGGAACTCGCTTCAACCTAACACTTAACCCGAAAATGTGATCATTTTTTTTGTTTAAATTATAAAGAAAGTTACGATACAAGGATGTAGCAAGGGTACAATAATTGATAGTTCTAAAGGAAGGTAACAAGGATTAGTTTACTTAATTAAATATTTTCTTTCCTTCGATTAAGTTAATTCCTAACAAGGTTAACCTTATGCTAAATTATTAAATTCATTACATTATTAACTTAGAGATCCTTTAATAAATTTCCTACCCACACTAAGGGTTTTAAAAGGGACATCACACCCCTAGGAAATTAAATGGCCCCACTCATTCATTTACACATACCCTTAAGGACTTTAAATTAAAACATTTAAAATACATTTCTTCTTAAAAAGGGGTAGGGTCAACTCTCCACCCTTGGATCAAATCCATCTTAGCCACTAGATCTTATGGTTCTCTATATAGCCCTAAAAATCCTTATGAAAGTCTATTAAAACCTTTTTTCATTCTATTCTTCTGATTTGGTTCATTTTCTTTTATTAAAATTGTAGGTTGGAGAGGAGGAGGCCATGGGAGCAAAAAGGAAGACGCCATGGAGGATTCTACAAGAATATTTAGTCTAGCTTCAGCTTAGTTTGTCTTTTACTTTTGTAATCTATTTCCTTCAAGGATTGCAAGGAGCTTCCTCCTGCAATCTAGTCTTTTAGTCAAATATTTTAGTGTATTGGGTTTAACTTTGGGGAAAACCCTACCCCCTTTGATATAAATGAAAGAATGCTTTTAGATTCACCATTTGAGTGTTTTGTTATTCCAATCCATAGCATTCAACTTTATTTACTTGGTGGTAGCAATAGGTTAAATTTTACAACTTAAGAATTAGAGCAATCTGTAAAATTTCATGCACAAGCACAAGTCCGTGGAATTCTATCATAAGTGATAGGACCACCGCCCTACTAGGGTGACAGATAGTGGACCGCCACCTTCCAAAGTGGTGGTTGAGAAACTGCTGCCTTACCTTGGTGACAAACACAAGACTGCCACCTTTCTAGGTGGCGCTTCTAAGACTACTGCCTTAGTCTGAGC
The DNA here is from genome assembly GCA_018340775.1 of Taxus wallichiana var. yunnanensis. NCBI lineage: Eukaryota > Viridiplantae > Streptophyta > Pinopsida > Cupressales > Taxaceae > Taxus > Taxus wallichiana. Next base: position 334,867,688 of record CM031237.1, on the reverse strand, counting down.
GGCGTTTACAGGATAGCCTCTCTGCACAAGGCGGCGGTCCTATTTCTGAAAAATAGAACCCTAATGCTGAGAATTTTACAAAAAACTAAAGTTTCTAAATAGTGTAAAAATAAATTTTAAGTTGTCCTTGTTCATTTCAAAGTTCCAAAATTGAGGTTTTTTTCTCATCTATTCATTTCTTAGTTAATTCTAGTCATTTTAAAGTATCTACATCTCTAATAAAATTCATCTACTTATAAGAATAATTTTCCATTTGTTTAACTAGATTCTTTCTTCCATGACAAGAGCTAGAAGGAAGTAAATCTATTTTATTACTTTTCATTTCCTTATATAAAATCAACTTTCCAAATGAAACATAATCTAGCTTATTTTCCTCTTTCATTTTACTACAATGTTCATTCATTTAAAATAACCATACTAACTTTATTTTCCATACAATGATATTTTGTATACAAACTCAACTTCTAACAATCTCTACATTTTCTTCTTTCTCATATTTACAATACAATAAATACTCAATGAAAATATACTTTATTTTCCATTGTAAAATAGATTAATCCTTCAATACAAACACTATTTTTCTCACAATACATTTAAGATTTCAACAAGAAGAAAATACTTGCTTTTCTATTTACAATCTAACTTTATAAAACATTATTTCTTCTTTATTTTCTCATTTTTTTCTTTCCACATGCAATACAATAATAATAACAACAATTGGAATAAAAGTTTCCTTTACCACATCCTTACAAATTTCTCCACTTGAAGTGGGAAATCATACAAAATATAAATACAAGAATGAATACATTATTACAATTTCTTCCACTCTAAGTGGGTAAAAATACAAGTAATTTCACATGGTCATCAACAAGGCTCCAATGCTCCAAACACCAACAAGGTAGCTCCTCCAATAATTTTCTTGATTCACAACAAAATAGGGGGAGAGGAAACGCTCTCCACCCAACCAAGATATCCAAAGGAGAAGAGAAGCCATCCTCTCCTTTGGCCCCCGAGCCCCAACCACATTACAATGGGAGAAGAACTCAACTCATGGAAACTACTAGCTTCCAAAATACTTAACAATAATTTCACATTCATTACATTTTCATACAAACACAAAAATAACTCAACAAGAATAAAATAATCAAAACAACAAAATAACAAGGCTTATCAAGAAAGCCAAAAGAGTAAGACCTATGGGGAGGCCACTTATGCCTCCCAATGGGAATGGGTGCCCACCCAAAAGCCTCCAATTCAAATCAAAATTTTCCCTTACAACTCTTATGCCTCCCTCAAGTACCCCTTATATAGGTTCCATAACTCTTATGCCTCCCTACATCTCTTATGTCTCTCCTCATATAGCAAGAATAAAAAGGAAATACAAGCATCAGTCATAACAAGGTGGGGCACCAAACTCAACTCCCTCCACAAAAAAGGTAATTCTTATGCCTGCCTACATAAAAATCCCCATAGTCTCCTCCCACTCCAATACTTAGGCATTCTACACATACCCAACAAATATTCCAAAGAAACAACAACATGCAACACAACATGTATACACATATACAATAAAACAAATAATATATTTTAAACTAAGGTGAAGCTCCTACCTCTCCATGGGAGAGCTTGTTCCAAGTAAGAAGCTCTAAGCCTTTCCAAAGATCAAGCAAGCATCCACAAGCTCCAAAAATCCACAACTCTTCTCAAAAATCGTCTCGCTCTCCAAAATTCAAGAGACTTAAAATGATCATCCAACCCCAAAACAAGCAACAAGAATTCATTAAATAGAGAAAAGAGAGGGAGGGATGATGTTGCTCCAAGAAGGATGCCACCTCATTTCCTCTCCACTCCACATCACTTGTTCAACCTCATATTCCAATGCACAATTAATAAGTGGTTGGAGGAATGACAACAACCTTACACACTCAATCTAAGCCCACTCCCTCAAGGACAAAATTAAATATTTGAAAGAAAGTGCAATTAACATTTTACCTTTTTATCCCCCCAAAACACCTAAAAGAGCCTAAATTTGAACCCCCAACCCATAGGTAGGGTTTTCATGGGCATTTAAGAGGTGTGGGACAAGTTTGACTTGTCCCACAAGCTTTGAAATTTAACCTATAAGGTCAAATTCGAGTTTACCAGGTGGGTTAGAGTGTGCCACACTCAAAACTCAAACACACTTCACTCAACACAAAATCCAAGAGTAAATTAATTCTAATAAATGAACTCCTTTTAGTCACATCTTTAATTAGTTTAGGAAAAATTCAAATTAGCTTAATTAAGACACTACAACCCATGACTAATAAAGGGGTAAACACAAGTCCAAAAATCTAAATAATAAAACAAGTGAAATTTCATTACTAAAAGAAAAGCACAACTAACATAATAGAAAAGGAAATAAAAAACAAGACAACACATGAGCCCTAGGTCACAATTTTCTCCTAACAAAAATTCTAACACACATACAATTACATGTTGCCATGGTGACCCTAGTTTAATTCTTCTCGAATTCCAATGTGGTTGGTCTCCACTCCCTCGATGTTGTTGTGAATATAATATACTTGCAAAATAGAGGATACCTTCTTTGGCCTCATGGCCGCATTAAAACATTCATGCCAAAATATGCGATATAATTCTAAAATCAACTATATACAAATTAATATCATCTATGCAATTAAAATATCACTTACAATTTCTAGCACATTTCTATTACACATTCCGTTCATGTCAAAACGATCATCACATTAATCTAATTATCAAGATTTAATCAAAATGACTAAATATATCACATGTCGAATTATCGATAAATAACTATGGAAAAAGTGTATCAATATCAATAACAAAAGTCTCAGTAGTCCATATGCATTATATAAGGATCAAATTAGGAAGAATTTAGTGTCTCCAATATATACTAACATGCTATATCAAAAACTATAATATATCCATAAGTGCGGATGACAGTATCAAAACAATAGTAAAAAAGCGATCGAAGGGAAGTTGGCACTACATCCCTCTCTGTTAGACTCCCGGAAGTCACTAGAACAGTGTGGAAATTACACTCATAGCAAAGTAGAATCCTCCCAAGTAGCTAAAGTCTCATCGTATCTATCCCACTAGACTCAAACCTGATCAATCTCTTTGCCACGAAGGCTCACGGTCCCCGCACTCTATAATGCATACAGGATCCACCATCATCTACCCCTGATCATGCACCTGCAATGCGGTTCAATCTAGCATGTGACAAAGATCACAAATATATATCCTAAGCACATAAGTGTGAAACACATCATGGATGCGAGACAAGCTAGGTGGCAATGCTAGACGATAGGCCAAGGGACCGAGGTGCTCCAATATCTCGAAGGGACCTGCAAACCTAGGAGAAAGCTTAGAACATTTTCTGTAATGGATAGGGCTCTTATGCGGTCTGACATAAAGAAACACCTTCGTGCCCACCTCAAAACTACGATCTATCCTATGTTGGTCTACATACTTCTTCTGTCTGTCTTGTGCCTCCTGCAATCTCTGTATGATCAAGGTAACATGCTTGCTCCATATCCTGTAATAATGTTGGCCCAAGGGAAACCCTATCCTCAATCCTATCCCAACTAAGAGGTTTCATGAAATCTCTGCCATATAATGCCTAAAAAGGATCCATGCCTATCAAACTCTGAAACTATTATTGTAGGAAAACTCCACCAAATATAGATACTCCTCCCATCTCGACTAGTGATCCATAACATACATCCTAAGCATGTCCTCCAGATCTGATTCACTCACTTAGTCTGTCCATCTGTCTCAAGGTGATATGTTGTGCTGAAATTGATCCTCATCCCGAGAGCATGCTACATGGTCGTCTAGAAATGGGAAGTGTACAAAGGATCACGGTCGCAAATGATCTTCCACGAGAATCCCATGTAATCTGACAATCTCATCAAGATATACTCATGCCACTGCACTAGCTATATAGGTGGTCTTCACTAGATAAAAATGAGCTACTTTCATCAATTTATCCACCATGACCATGATGGTGTCATGGTGGTATCTCAACGTAGGTAACCTAATGATGAAGTCCATAGAAATGGTGTCCCACTTCCACTCTAGTATTGCGTGAGGATAGAGAAGGCCACCAAGATGCTGATGCTAAGCCTTCACCCTCTGGCACTCTAAACTACATGACATAAAATAATACATGTCCCTCTGAAGTCCTCTTAAAAAATATAACTGTCTCATGGTGGCGTGCATCTTCTTCACCCTAGGATGGGAAATATAAGGTGCACGATGAGCCTCTAAAAATATCTTGTATCAAGCCTCTAACTCTAGGAACAAATATTTGACCCCCGGCTATGAGAAGGCCATATTCCTCCAATGAAAATCCATCAAATCTCCCCTCAAGGGGTCTCTATGACTCAATCTCTTATTTGGCTGCAAGGTAGAAACTATCCTGAGGAAGCTCTTTGCAAAATCCTACTCTACAAGTCGTTGCCCACCGAGGTGACCATAGCCACATGTCTCTCGTCTACTCAAGGCATCTACAACCATATTCTCCTTCCCCTTCACATGTTCTATCTCCATGTAGTACTCACAAAGAAACTCCATCCAATGTTGCTTGATGAGCATTGAGATTGGGCTACGTGAAGAGGTGGCGAAGACTCAAGTGATCAGTCTTGAGTGTAAATATTTGGCCAAGAAGAAAATGTCTCCACCACACTAAGGCATGCACAACTTGCTGCAAGCTCAAGATCATGAGTTAGATAATTGAGCTCATAATCTTTGAGTTTGTGAGACTCAAAAGCAACTACTCTACCCTCCTGCATCAACACACCTCCAAGTCTTGCCAAAGAAGCATCTATGTAAATGTAGAACTTTCCTTGAGGATCTCGCACTTTGAAAAATAGGTTTTTTCATGAGGCATTCCTTCAATGTATCTAAGGGCTTGCTCGCACCTATTTGACCAAACCAGCTTCTTCCCTTTCTATTTAAGGGAAGTGATGGGGTGTGCAATCGAGATAAAAATCTTGAACAAATATCCTGTAATATCTGTAAGACCCATGAAGTTGTGCAGCTCCGTCACACTAGTGGGTGCTAGCCAATCCATGATGGATCGAATGGAAGGGTCAACTATGATACCTTCCACACGAAATGATGTGGCCCAAATATTGCACCTCTGTCTAAAATAATGCACTCTTCTCGAAGTTCTGTAAAGGTGTTGCTCACAAAGACACTGAAGAACCTAACGAAGGTGCTCCTCGTGCTCCTCACGTGTACGTGAGTAAATCAGATTGTCATCAAGGAAGATGAGCATGAAGTGATCTAGGAAAGTTTTGAATACCCCATTCATCAAACTCATAAACATTACGGGGAATTTATCAAACCGAAAGGCACCACTGTGAACTCATAGTGGCCATATCTCGTATGGAATGTGGTCTTATGAATATCTACCTCCGTAATCCTAAGCTGATGGTACCCTGACTTAAGATCTATCTTGGAGAAAACTATATCCCCCTTCATCTGATCAAATAAATCATCAATTCATGGATGGGGGTAACGATTCTTGATCATTATGTTTTTCAGTTTGACGGTAGTCAACACACCACCGTAGATATCCATCCTTCTTCTTCACGAAGATCAACGGTGCACCCCAATAGGATACACTAGGATGGATTAGGCCCTTCTCCGAAGGCCCTCAAGTGTAACTTGAGCTCACATAGCTCGGGATTAGTCATCCGATAAGCTTCTCATGAGATAGGCTCGGTGCCCAAAACCAAATCTATATGGAAATATATCTCATGTGGGTGAGGTAACCTGGTAGCCCTCCTAGAAACACATCGAGTGAACTCTCTCAAGATGTGATGGTCATTAAGGGATGGTCTACTAGACTCATCCTCTGATTTGTCACTAACCGTAAAAGAATACAACTGACAACCCCTTCACGCACACCGCCTAAGCTGCATAGCAGAGATGGTATGAATGGAAATGGGTCTCTTAACTCCTGATGTCACTGACTCCACTCCAAGATCATATATGCAAGCAATAGTCTTATGGTAACATTCCATTCTAGATCTATGAGCAGACAACTAGTCCATGCCCAAAATAACACCATAAGATCCTAATGGAAGGATTCAAAGATATGAAGTAGTGGCGAAGGATCCAAAATCCACTACACACCCCTTAACTAAGGAGTCTATAGAAATCTTGGCTCTAGAAGCCATCTCAACATCGTAACCATGACCCCCGCCTAACTTCCATCAACCTACAATGCTCTACTATGGATGGTGCAATAAAAGAATCAGTGGAACCAGAATCAAATAATATAGAGGTAGAAATACCACCAATACTACCCATCATCTCAATCATGGTACTCTGGTACTCATCCTGGTGGTTCTCGATAGCTGTGTAGATCCGATGACTCTGTGCCATATCTCCAATAGTAGGCTCTGATCTCTTCCTCTTATCCTTGTTAGGATTTTATGGACAATCTCTCTAATTATTTCCAAGAACACCACATCCATAATAGCTTCCTAGTCCTCTCCAGTGAGATGTAGCTCTAGCCGGTACTCTAGATGTCTGAGCTATGGATCTTGAAAATTCGACTATAGACTGCTGATGTCTCTTCTGACAAGATCCTGCTAACTGAGCTCTCAATGCACCCTGTGTTCTAGTGGGACCCCTAGGAGGAGGCCCCATACTCTACCCTCTCTATGCATCAAATCTCTAAAAAGGTTTGAAAGGTGGGGGAACTGTTGTTGCTGCTGCTTTGTGGTGGCTCAGAATGAAGCCTCATCTGAACTCTATCCACCCGGATGAGGAGGAACGACCCTTCAACCTACCATCCTGCATCTACTGGATACGGCTCTGAACTCTATCTCTAGCCTACTGCATCTTCCCCTATGTCTCCTCTGCAATATAGGCCTTCTCCACAACCTCTGCTAATGTTTGTGGGTAGTGGCATGCACCGCACCACCTAAATCCATGTTCAAGCTTCGATGAACCTGTGAATCCATACATGCTCATCCTACATATAGTCGACATATTGGAGTAGGTCCAAAATTGACTCTCATACTCAGCTACAGTCATCGATGCCTAACAGAGGTCGTGAAACTCATCTATCCACCGTTGTATAAACCTCCTCGGTAAATACCGCCTGAAAATGCTCCTTAAATAACTCCCAGTGTAATCGTCTTCAAGTAAACATGGAGCTTCTGCTCCTCAGTCCTCCACCAAACTTCTGCTCCATCTCTTAGAAGATGGATCGCAACACAAGCTTTCGTGTTGCTATTACAAGGGAAGATCTTGAAGCATCCACTCAAGCTCACCAACAAGGATTCTACCTAAAACCCTCCTGTATCACCTACATAGTGAGATGGTCATAGCTTTAGGATCTCCTTGATATGGTTTGTTATTGATGTCTGACGACCCCTAGGTCTCTCTGAATGTTCCTCTCTATCTAGGGCTCCGAGACCTGTCCCTATGTCCCGAGGTCCTATCTCCATGTCCTCTATGTGGTGACTATACCCTATGCTCCTCATTGTGTTGAGGGGATGCTTGGGCATCTACCGATGGCTTCATATAATGTCTAGCAAAAATAGTCCTCCCAAGGGCTCTTTGTGTATGGCAGCATTGCCATCCTGAAGCATTTGTGAAATCTACGGTAGAATGGCCGCTATAGCCTGCTCTGACGGTGGTATATCTAGGTCTATGTGAAAAGACTCCTCGAATAATCCGCGCCTCCCGCACAGAACAAGGTGAGAGTGTAGACACCTAAAATTGGTTATCCAATTTAGTGTCCCTCGTGCGCATTTGCTCTCTCAGGTAACCTGGGGCACATTTATATCACCACTATCCCCTTGGGGTATTATTCAATTTGTGATTTAAACACCTATCCTAATTTTAATTTACCCCATTATGTTTTACCCGTGAGTAATTAAATATTAACTATTTAATTACACCTTTTTACATGTATCCTAACCACTTATCTACCCCATATCTATTCTATCCATATATCCCCCCTATTTCTCCTCCTCCCAAACCGGGATATTTCCCATATTTGAGGTGGAGGGATCACTCTTATCTTTCCAGAAATCACTCCTTTTGGCCATTTCAGGAATCTGTTCCACGATCGGCGTCGACCGGTACTTGGTTGACGCTGATTTTTCGGAACGGCGCCGATTATAAATAGAGGCCCAAAACTCAGTTCGGGAGACAGATTGTAAGAGAGAGAACGAGAGAGTTTTGAGCATCAAGTGTGAACATTATCTATCGAATGAGAGCGAATCTTGTCCAAATCAATCCCTTAGAGGAGCACCTTATTACTCTTCTCTTATCACGTCAACATCACATGTCTCCATTGATTTTACGGTGACTCTGTTCTGCACTCCAAAGACAAAGGAGTCTTGCCAGTATCTCTCTGGCTTCTGTAGATCCAATAGATGTTGACGATCTTGCCTTCGTTTTCTGATTCCCAAATCTTCTCGCACTTTGTCTCGGATCGACGCCGATCTATATCAGTCGACACCGATCTGGACCAATCGATCTTCGATCTATATCGATCGCCTTGTCTGAACGATTGAAGCGACGCCGATTCTACATAATCGACGCCGATCATCCTGCAGACAGGTAAAAGGACACAGGTAACACAAATCCAGCTTTATTTTCACAGTTCCCTGTTTTCTATTGCTTTCTGTCTACTGTTTAGATTCTGTTTATTACTTTGATCAGAAAATCTAGTCCTGTACGTACATCTTTTATCATGTATGCTTCTTTACTTAATTGAAAACGTGGACTGACATCCGTCGAGGGAGCTTATTGCTTCCCGGACCCGCTTCTCGGGTAGTCCACCTAAATATCTTTTAACATGGTCTTTTTTTGTCAAGCATCGGTGTCTCGCAGGTTACTTGGATCTACTGTGCAGAATTTCTCGTGTGTGCCCATCTTATCTACATCGGCTTCCTTATCCGTCTACATCTTCGGATCTTGTCCATCAGGTATCAATTTCATTTGAGTTTTTCAAGGTTTTTGTGTTTAGTTTGGTACATTAACTTGGACAGGTAACAAGTGTGAAATTCTTGATCAACATTCTGGCACGCCCAGTGGGACCCAACCAAAGTCCCTTATTGGTAAGTTCATCTCTTTTTTTTTTTAGTTTTGAGCTTTGTTCTTTTTCTTCACTGATTTTTATCAGTTCTACTTGAGCATTTCCTTTCATCATTTCAATCTTGCTCTTTATGCGAAATTGTTATTTCCTTGAAATTTTTCTAGTTCCTTAAAATAGAAATTTTCGTTTCACCATTATCTGGATATATCTTTCTGGATTTTGTTTGGTGTTTGCTTAACCTTTTCTTGCGGAGCACTTTGCTTGTTCATGGGATTGTTCGAGGGGAAGAGCTCAACAACACGCTTTTTGAAGTCCACACACCTTGGAGAGCTAAATCTACAGGTATTTCTCTTTTACGGTGTTTTCTCCTTTTTAGGAACTAAAAAAAAAAAAAAAAAAAAAAAACTTTCTTTGTTTGTGGTCTATCACACTCGAACATTTCAATTTTTGGTGCTTGAAAAGAATTTAATTGCATTTGGGAAAGAATCTGTTTGACTTGTCTTCATCAAAATCAAACACTTCATTTTTAAGTGCTTAAAAAGAACTCTTTCTTTGTCATTTCTGTTGTATGTTTTTCATCTAGTTTTAATTAGGCTGGAAAATTGATCAAAATCGGTAGTGACACTATTTGATTTTTATTTTTCACCCTTGCACACAAAGCCAAAATCACTAGGTATAAAGCATTTAAACAAAAATTCTTTCCCTGGCCTCACCTACTTGGAAGTGACATCCAAGAGGAAGAGCCTACGCGGTACTGAGCCGCGCTATAAATTCACAGAAGTTCTAGTATATATTGGCAAAGCACCCGACTCCCTTATTGCAGTGGTGTGTGAAGTGCGGGGTAGGCCCCTATATCAAGCCATGTACTGGTCTTTTACTGAAGTGCCTTTGGGACTCCTCACCAAAACATCCCCCAAACCATCCTTAGTTTGGCTATCTGAGTAGTTCCTATTCTAAAAGGCCTTCCCTAATATTTTCTTTCTTAAAAGCATAAAAACTTAAAAGAGATAATCACCTACGCTGCTTGAATTATCTGTGCATTAGTTAGGTCAATCTTCTTTTCTGCTTGTTTATGACGGTCATCACTCGGTTACAATCTAGAAGAATGGCTCAATTAGCCCCTTCTTCCTCCGAGATCACCACTAGTGTGGATGTTTCGGCACCCCCCAGGTCTTCCTCGGGACCGTTGTTAGTTGGTTCCCCATCCTGGTCATATAATCCTTTCTATCAGGCCAAAGCAACCCCATCACGTCCAGCTTCCCCTAGTCCTTCAGAAATATCATCTGCTTCTGACTCAGAGTATGTTCCTCATGGGGATCCTAAATTTCAGGCGCTCCTTGATCGCAATCCGGTAGCCCTCATGGACTACCTAGTACACAAGTCTATTCAAATATCTGATCAGGGACCACCAATCCAGCAAGTGTATGATTATTCTCGTGAACCATCCCAGGATTTTGTAGAACAGTTAGCATCATTTTTCTCACCTCGAGCCACGGAGGAGGGTGGCGCACCTGTGCCTCCTTTTTCTCTTCCACCGACCATATCGACTAGTTCTCAAATAGTCTTACCTATTCCTAACGCCGCAGTTACCTCGACTATTCCACAACCTACTTCTGAGAGGTCCTCTTCTCTAGCTATAATGAGTACGTCTGCGCACCCGCATATTGCTGTTAATTCATCTATGCCATCCATTATGTCCCAGGGTCAGTACCTCTTTATGAGTCAACCCCCTTCGACTAGTCAGTTGGTTCCTGCTTCTCGTCCTCCAGTGGGTTTTTCTTCCAATGTTCCAGCAACAGTGACCTTCGCCCATCCTCTAGCATCGGCACCCTTAATAACTAATCTGGCAGTAAAAATCCTCTTTCAGGTCTTGTTCCCCAATATGTCCAATCAAATCGGCACCCATGTTCCTCAATCTGTTCCAATTCAGTCAACAAGCATAGGAGTCCACCAATCACAGGCTCCGTCCATCATCCAACCTTCATTTTCTCAACCACTTATTATCTCACAGCACTGCCTATACACAGGCTCCTTCATAGCAAATACCCCACCAGTGTCACCTAACGCCCGGTTACTCCTCTTATCATCCTATCAATCAACAGATGAATCCCCCGTTGACACCTCAACAACATCCACCATTTGCTTCTTATGTAGGACATGCCAGTGTGCCTCCTCCTCAATCGACGTGGTTCAAATTCTTTTCAAAAAATCGCAGACTTGGAAGCCTCCACCAAAGGGGCTCGTCCCTTCATACTCTTTTGAAGAAGTGTGTAATGAACCCATTCACCCCTCGGTGGCTTTTAAGCCTTATCCTCCCCAATGGGAACTTCCTAAATTTTCAAAATTTCATAGTCGGCGGGACCCTCAACAAAGATTTGTGAGCATTCAAACATGCTTGCTACCTCATAGTCCAAGATCAGGAGCTTATGCTCCGTACTTTTCCTATGTCTCTAGCAGGTCCTGCTTTAGACTGGTACAATAACATTCCTTGTTTTCTTTCTCTCAATTGGCCCAGATGTTTGTTGAAAACTTTTCAATAAATATCATGCATAAGATCTCGATTACAGATCTTTATAACATTTGTCAATTCGATGATGAGTCTATTGCAGACTTTTTCGCTCGTTGGAGAGGGATAATAAACCAATTGTCTTTCTCCCTTCCTCAATCCCAACAGATCGAGTTGTTTACTCGATCTTGTGCTAATCATATTTCTTCCACTTTAAGGATCCAGACCTTTCATACATTTGAAGAAGCCTTTACGATGGCATGCAAACTTGAATCTCACGCCATTGAACAAGGGAAGTTAAAACTTCGCTCTAAATCTAAACCGGATTTTTCTCGGTTTACCAAATCAAATCCTTCCACTTCTAAAGACAAGAATCAGGGATCCACCAATGCTATCATATTAAAAACATCACGAGCCGATAACACTTCTAATCAAACACCACGAAGAGACTCCTCATCTTCTCGAAAAGGGTCCTCGTCATCTCGATCTTTCACTTCGTTGGGGGAATCATATGCTTCTATCCTGGAAAAAATGTTGGAAGTCCACATGATCGAACTTCCCCCCATTAGGAATATTGATGAAAGCCAAGAACGTCCATTCTGGTATAGGGAAAATGACTTCTGTCATTATCATAGAACCAAAGGTCATGACATCGAACGATGTCAGACCTTCAAAAATCTTGTCCAAAAATTCATTGATAAAGGTGAGCTCATTCTGGATAACCCAAATGCTCCCCCAAATCAAGCACTGGATGTCTTTAAACAACCTTTTCCCAATCATTCCCCGAACCATGATGCTTCAGAGTCTCAAAAACCAAACACTCATACTATCAGCTTCATCTCTACGGAAGAATCTTCTTCTAAAACTAAGCCATCTGCGAACACATCGACCGAATCAGAACCTCCTTCCGCTTCGTTAATCATTGGGATTCCACCATCTTCAGATAGCCCATCTTTGAATATTCCAACATTGTTAGATATGGATTCACCTCTCTCTGCTTCTTTGTCTGATCTTCCGTCCATACCCGAGACAGTATCATCCTCATCTGTCTCATCGTCAGACATTCTTTCAATGCTCGAGGCAATTACATCCCTTCGAGTTTCCACCGTGGATACATCCACTTCTGTTTCTCCCATTTTTGCTGCGACTATGCCATTGGTGAACGTACCTATAGTTGTGCCGACTTCGACGGAAGCATCTTTGATTTTGACTCTTCCTGTTTCCTTTCCTACAGTAGTTTCACCCACAATTACTGTACCAGAAGTAGTTCCCTCGCAAGGAACTGCTTCTTCATCACTCACTTCTTCCATCACAAATGCTACTTTTCCTATTAAGGGAAAATCTAAAGAAGTAGCACCGACACCTATACGCTCGGTTCCTAAACTTAGACCGAGACAACCGAAATCTAACATTGCGTCATCAGTACCTCCCCATTTGCTTCCCCCGAAAAGGTTACAATCACCTTATGCGGTTGAAATTGTCACCATCCCTGAAAAAGGAAAGCCCATATTTCAAACCATCAAGACTCTTGGTGCTTTCCCACAAAAATCCCTCTCTGCGCCTCATAAAAGATTGGATTTGTCAACTGAGAAGGCATCTTCTTCTACAAACTTATCAAAACCATCATCTTCTTCTACAACACATTCTTCACCAGCACCTCGAAAAGTGGACTTACCTACTAAAAAGACGTCACCTCTTTTATCAGAATCATCATCTTCATTACCAAAAACTAGGGCACCCTCTGTTCCTCCGATTATACCTACTTTGGGAGCTTCTTCCTCATCTAAATCGACATTATCTAAATCATCATTAGTTTTGACCAAGCAGCCTCCCTTATCTCTGAAGACCACAACACTTGTCACATCTCCATCATCTTCAAAATCTATTTTAGGGGCTCCTCCTCCATCGAAATCAATCATGTCTCACTTACTTCCATCTCAAGTGCCCAAGGCTGCTCCTCCAGATGTCCAAAAAAATAAGATGATCCCTAAAAAGACTGTCAAACCTAACATGCAGGTTCTTTTACCTCGGCAGTCTGTTAAAGTAAAAGAGGCGCCTTCATCATCTCTGTCCTCATCTTTGTCTACCGGGTTCTATACTGAAATCCTTCGCCAACTTATCCAATCTTCATCCATATCTCTTCCTCCGATTAAACCCTATAACCCTAAAGGAGTTAAACCTACCTGGTTTAACTCTGATTTGATTTGTGCTTACCACCGTACCCCGGGTCATGATACTGAGGGATGTAAAGCTCTTCAATCTGTCATCAACAACCTTTTGGAAGAAAGTGATCTTTTGCTAGAGGAGGAGGAACAAGTATCTCCTGTCATCTTAGCTCCATCTGAGCCCCAACAATCTACTCAGACCTCTACTTCTAGTGATTCCACTCCAAATGATCTTCCACCTTCTCAAATCGACACAATTCATATCGCCACTAGAACCCAACAGTATGATAATCCATCCTCATCTACAACATCTCGACCACGGGTTGTCATTTCTGCAGCCCCCGAAGGAGTTCCTCCTTCCTCATTAGCCCCGAGACCTCGGGTCTCTATTCATGCTGCACCTCGGGCTCAAATTCCCGTGTCAGTTGAGGAGAGTGTTATGAAACAACTCACCCAGGCTCCAGTCAAAATGTCTCTTTTTGACCTCATTCAATCCTCTCCGCAACATCGCTAGGCTCTGATTGATAATCTGCGTCACATCGCAGTGAATTTAGATGAGCCCCAACCTTTCGAGATGGTTGTTGGATTGAATAGACCATCAACTGCCATTTCTTTTGAAGATTCAGAAATTCCTTCCCTTTCTTCCGAGGATTTGGAGGCTCCCCTCTTTATCACAGTCCAAATCGACAACACTACATTAAAACGCATTATGATCGATAGTGGTGCTGCACTCAACGTCATCTCCTCGCACACATTCGAGCAACTTAAGTTACCAAAGAACGTAGTGTCACCCCCGCCTTTCGCTCTTCGATCATTTAATGATCAGCTAGCAGTTACTTTAGGAACTGTGGTCCTACCCATTCGAGTAGGTAAGAAGCTACTTCACGAACTCTTTTACATTGTTGAAGGGAAATTCCACTATAATATGATCCTCGGATGCTCCTAGATTCATGCAATGCATTGTGTCCCATCCACCCTCCATCGATGCTTAAAATATCAATATGAGGGAAAAATCTATACTCATCCAGGAGATCCTTTTCCTTCCGCACAATGCGACATGACCACAGGGTCTGCCCCTCTAAAGGAAAATGCTTGTTCTCCTGATGGGGCCTCATCTTCTTCCATACCTGCAACCAAACTACCGGATTTACAAAATTTAGAAGAGACATTGCAGCGTTTCTCACTGGGAGAGCTTCCTCTCCTTTCTTTTGACGCCCATCTCAAACCTAGTGAGTATGGTAGACCAGACAAACAACCTGAATATCAGCCAGGTCTTGGTCGCATCGTCACCATTGGTCTGCCCAATCAATAGACTAATTTCATTTACGGTGGTCTTGATACGCCTCACTATCACCTGGATTCTCCTCCTAGGACCAAACCTTATTTAACAGGGTTCGATTGTCTACAGAATCCCACATTTGCAAAAACTTATTTATATCGATGCGCGTGGAAGGGCTTTGGCTTGGGTAAATATGAACAAGGTGTGCATGACCTCGCGTCCATTCCAACTCTCAAGCCACATCAAAAATTTGGTTTAGGATTTAAACCTCTTTCAAAAGCCACCGTCATTGTTCTCGATGAGCCTCTTCCTATTGAGGAACCATCTTCTCCCACTAAGTCAGAAGCATCACTCGATGTGGACGACGCCATTTCCATCCCGTCTAACTTTTTTTTTTAGTCAATACCATTTCCTTAGGGCCACTAGCCTATAAGACTAATGACAGGTCCACTTCCATACCGTTAATTTTCCCTGAAATAGTTGGAGACGACTCTCCTACTATCAACACTATCCACTGTGTGGATGATGATTCTGTCCTCACCTATCTGGGGGTAGAGGATTCCTATCTTCCTAAAACCATTCCTTCTGACACGTCTACGCTTCTCAACGAAGCCACTGTCGACCTTAATATAGGGACTTCTAAAGACCCTCGCATCATTAAGGTCGGCCAATCCCTTAATCCACAGGAGTTAGGAGACTTTACCACTTTTCTTTCCAACCATCATCAAGCCTTTACTTGGGCATATGAGGATATGCCAGGACTCGATCCCAATATCGTGGTCCACAATATCGTTACTCTTCCCGACATCAAACCAGTTAAACAAAAATTACGTAAAATGCACCCTAGAGTAGCCCTTCTTGTTAAAGAAGAATTGCAGCACTTTCTCTCGGCTAACTTCATCCAACCCATTGATTATCCACAATGGGTTTCCAATGTAGTACCAGTAACTAAAGCTACTGGGAAAATTCAAATTTGTACCGACTTCCGGGATCTTAATCTTGCTTGTCCAAAAGATGATTTTCCTCTACCTAATATCGACCAACTCGTGGATTTAACTGCGGGTCATGAGATGCTTTCTCTTATGGATGGTTTCTCTGGGTATAATCAAATTCTCATCGCACCAGAAGACCAACATAAGACTTCTTTCATAACTCCTTGGGGGACCTTTTGTTATCGTGTCATGCCTTTCGGTCTTAAGAACGCAGGAGCAACCTATCAGCGAGCAATGACCTACATCTTCCATGATCTCTTACACAAAACTATGGAAGATTACGTCGATGATCTCCTTGGTAAATCCAAACGTTGTCAGGATCATCTTTTCATTCTTACACCTCTCTTTGAGAGGCTTATTCGCTTTTGTCTTCGTTTAAATCCATCTAAGTGCATGTTTGGCGTTCTCACTGGTAAAATTTTAGGTTTTATCATTTCCATTAGGGGTATTGAAGTAGACCCCGCAAAAATAAAAGCTATCCTTGAGATGCCTCCCCCTTCTAACTTAAAGCAACTCCGCAGTCTCCAAGGACGTCTTCAATCAGTGCGTCGTTTTATCTCACAATTGTCGGACCATTGTCAACCTTTTCATCATCTCCTCCGTAAGAATGTTCATTTTGAATGGGATGAGCATTGCCAAAAGGCCTTTGATGATCTCAAAGCTTATCTTCTTTCTCCACCTGTGCTTACACCTCCACGCGAGGGGGAGCCTTTCTATCTTTATATCTCTATGACTGACCATGCTCTGGGAGCCATGATCTCGCATCGGGACGCTTGCGGTAAATAACAAGTATGTCTATTACATCGGTCACACTTTCCATGAGTATGAAACACGTTATTCAAACTCAAAAGCAGTGTTGTGCTCTCTTCTTCACAACTTCTAAGCTTTGTCATTACCTTCTTAATCACAAAACTTACATTGTCACAAGTGTCAATCCACTCAAGACAATTTATGTGAAGCCTTATCACAATGATCGTATCACTCGTTGGCTCATGCTTATGAAAGAATTTGATCTCGATTTTATCCCGCAAAAGTCTATTAAGGGTCAAGTCATTGCAGATCAATTAGCTGATGCTCCTCTTCCGGACACTCAAGTCCCCCTTGCTCAATTCCCGATGAATATATCCAACAAATTGATTTTCGTCTGTCTCCATTTAAAGTAAAGCTCTTATTTGATGGATCCAAATGCCAGTAAGGGGGAGGTGCAGGTTTCATGATGATTCCTCCTTGGGGTACACCTATCCCAGTCGCACACAAATTGAACTTTGAGTGCACCAATAATATGGCTGAATATGAATCTCTTGTCTTCGGTCTTCAAAATGCCATTAATCTCGGTGCTTGTCATATTGACATCTTTGGTGATTCTGAACTCATCTTTAATCAAGTCACGGGTGTCTATCAATGCAAGAATGATATCCTTCAAAAATATCATGATATCGTTCTCGTTCAACTCCAATCTCTCAATAAATTCACTATCCAAGCTATTCCTCGTACTACGAATCGATTTACAGATACAATGGCTTCGTTAGCCTCACTTATCCCACCTTTCACCGAGGACTCGCGACTTTATGTGGTTGTGCAACAATCAGATCAACCATCTCATCTTAGGCAACTAACTTCAATCCATGTTGTCACAACCCATACTCAGGATGAGTGGTATCAACCGTGATCATTGATTATCTATCTCATTCGGTACTTCCTCTAGATCTGACTTCCAATGGTAGAAGATATTTTATCCTACGCGCTAATCCCTATATTATTCTAAAGCGAGATCCTCTACAAACATGGCTTTGATGGTATTTTGCTTCGGTGCCTCAAAACCCTTGAATCATCTAAAGCTATCTAGGAGGTCCATGACGGTATTTGTGGTGGACATTTTAGTGGCTTGGCCGTAGCTAAATGCATCTTACATTTGGGATATTATTGGCCTTGGCCTTCTCTTAATCGAGATTGTTGTAAATACACTAAGAAATGTGTCAAGTGTCAACAACATTCCAATCTCACACATATCCCTAGTCAAGCTTTACAACCTACAGCGGATTTGTGGCCTTTTTCGCAATGGGGTCTTGATCTCATTGGTCTCATCAATCCCCATTCTTCACAGTGTCATCATTCTATCATTACGCCATCAAATACTTTAGTAAGTGGGTGGAAGCTATCCCTCTTTCTTCAACAAAAGCTAAACCCATAGTTGATTTTGTCTATCAACACATCATTTGTCGCTTTGGTGTTCCACACAAACTCATCACAGATAACGGTAAGTCTTTCAAGAACGTTGATTTGCAGAACCTCTGCAACGCTTTCAATATCAAACTCAACTTTTCTTCTCCATACTATCCTCAAGCTAATGGCCAGGCCAAAGCTTCCAATAAAACTTTGTGTAATATCCTCACAAAGGTAACTATTATCACCGAATCACAGCACCCTTATGTTTGTACAAGTGCATATACTTGAACTCACGGTGTGATTGGGTAACATGGGTACTATCTCCAAGTTGTGGGACTTGCTACTTGAGATAGACCTCCAGAGAAAGCTGGTTCTTGCTCCTAAACTACCTGCCACAATCTACTCTAATGCAGGATAAGCTAACTGTTCTAATCTAAATTTCCAAGGGACCAGGGAGAGAGAATGCATAAAATGAAAGCCTACACTAAAGCGGTGATACACCAGAAAAGGAGGGTGTGAGAGTAGTCTCCAAATGTGTGAAATACAGAGGGAAAGTGCACACTAGAAGAGGTGATGACAGTTCACCATAATCTAGCAAAATGCATTCACAACAATATTCCAAGCATACACAATGATAATGAATCCCTACAAGAACATAATAAATAGACACAATATTCTTATAGAAAGATCAAAGGGGCAAGAAGAATGCAAGAAAACACAGCAAGGAAAGATACATCCACAAACTGGTATTTTATTGCTTCATGATATGCACAGTTCAATCTATTACAAGATAAGGGCCTAGATCACCATGCAAGGAGTGCACTACAAGGGCCTACAACACACTGGCTTCAAAAAGAAATTTTGGCAAAGCTTTGTTACCCAAAAACTCTCTCTTTTCAATGAGCCCAACACTCCAATCTATAGAAAAAAATGAGAAGGGGAAGAGAAGGGAAAATGGAAATCCCGAAATCTGACCTTCAACCACCTATAAGAGGAATTAAATTGATTGAAATGGTTATAAATTACTTGCAAAAGGCTCCCATACTGTCCCATGTGCTGCAAATCGAAAGAGATGAAGAATGATGACCATGCCTCTTAATTGCACTTCCAGCTACCAAATAAAACACGTTATGAACCCGGCCACGTTTTGTTAAAGATATCAATCAATATCTCATCAAATTTGGAATTTCTTGATTGTTGTGTGTTGGGCTTGAAGCCATGATTCCAACGGTACAAACTTTGTGCAATTTCGTTGAGAAATGCAAAAGTTATGGCCTTCTGAGTGCGGGCAGCTATTTTGGGTCTGCAGGCGTTTTCTGTCATTTGACAGGAATGAGCATTGACTGACTGATTTGGAACCTTTTAGTATGTTTTTGTGGTGTAGAGGACATTGTGCTCGTTCTAGAAAGTCCAATTTTGTGAAAATCGGAGCTCGGAGTCAAAAGTTATGGCCGTTTGAAGTTTCACGGGCCAAACGTTGACTTTTCTTCTCTGCCTTTGGCCGCTTCGGCTTTTCACATCCCACGCGTCCCTCTGTCCCACTTGGCACAGTGCTGAAATTTCCCATTTCAGCTGAACCGGCTGGTTCGCGTACTCTTGTCTGCATGTTACGGACTGTTTGGGACAAATTTTCCCGATTCACCCGGTTCGGCCGATTCGCGCCCTTTTGTCCCAACTATCCCGGAATGAAAGTTCTCATTTCGGCCGATCCGGCTGGTTCGCGTACTTCGCGTACCTTCAGCCCAACTGTTTCGGGCTGCCTTAAGTCTTTTTGGCCGACTTGCATCCTCCGCGTACTAAGCTTCTCAGATTTCCCATTACTGTTTGAGCAGCTAGTCAATTTTTCCACTTTTCACGGCCGGATTCGGATTTCGCGTCCCGCACGTCCCTTTGTTCCGAATGTCCCAAATGCTTTGTGCGAGACATCACTGGAAGCATTTCGGCCGGTTCGCGCCCTTTTGTCCCAACTGTCCCGACTGTTGCGAGGACTAGGACTTAGCCATTTTTCATGATTTTTTCTGGCCCGAGCCTGTTTTTTGCAATTTTTCTTACCTTTCCTCAGAACTTGCTCTCTTCTACTTGGACAGGGGAGTTAGAAAAATATGAGGGGACCCTAGAAACATGAAATTTTTTCCCTGACTCAATCTATTTGCCTGGGACTTGAGAATTTGATGCATGTTATCAAATTTACCTTGAGGGGTGAATTTTGATAACAGTAACTAGTCGAGCTGGTAGGGATTGGTATTTACATATCCCTTTTGCTCTCTGGGCTTATCAAACTAGCATTCGTACTCCTACTGGTGCTACTCCCTTCTCTCTCATCTATGGGTCTGAGGTTGTTCTTCCTTTGGAAGTCCAAATCCCATCTCTCTGTGTTTCTCTCAGAGAATTTGTCTCTGATGAGGGCTATCATCAAAATCATCTAGCACAACTTGAATTATTAGATGAGCGGCGTCTCAATGCTCTTGAACATCATCAAGTCTATCTTGAGCGTGTCAAACATGCTTATAACAAGCACTTGCAGCACCATGACTTCAAAATTGGTGATCTTGTTCTTAAAGAAAACCAAAATGTCACTACACTCGAAAGGAGTCAGCGTGGTAAGTTTTCTCCCAACTGGATGGGTCCGTACGTTATCACTCATAAATATGGGTCGGGGGCTTATCGTCTATCTTCCATGGATGGTATACCTGAAGTGGAACCTCTTAATGCCTTGCATCTATGGCCCTTCTACTGTTAAAATCTATCTTACACAAATCTAGTCGCAAGACAGATCTTTCATCCCTCTAACAACCAGTCATATACTTTCATGGTGATTCGAAACTATGTGGTTCTCCGCCTATTGTCTTTTTTACCTTAAATATGAGTATCGCGGCTCTACTCATAGCATTTTTCTTCTGGATATGTTTCTCCTCATGGTAGGAATACCTTAATCACCGCTTCATTTGTCCCAAGTGCTTATCTTAATCGGATCTACTCGGGGCATGAGTGCGTGCTCTTTATACATTTTCTTCCCCTCTATCTGATCTATCTAGGTCTAAACTCAGCTTCTTCCAAAAAGTTTTTCAAAAAAAAAAAAAAAAAGATAGACTGATCCCTTGAAGGACAGCTATCCATACATTATCAAATGAATCAAAAGATATAGACCATGCCCTCGAAGGATGGCTATCATTAAAATTCAAAATACAGACCGCTCCCTTGAAGGATGGTTGTTTCTCAAAGGAATTCTCAAGGCTTCTTGCATTGATCAGCCTTTCAGTCAGTTTATACACTTTTTAGCATCACTGAAAGACTTCCCGTATTGATCAGTCTTTCCATATCTAGCAAACTTCCCGCATTGATCAGTTTTCTTTTCTGCCAGAAATCATGAAGCTGAGATATAAGACCTTTTGTCGATCATATGGAGAATCCTATTTTCCCAGTATGAACATGTATTCTGTCCCTTGTAAATTTTGACAAGATACCTACTTACTGCTCCTTCATTTCCCTCCTAAATCTGGTTTGTGGCTAGTTAGTGTCAGGTTTATTTTAACCTCATATAGGGCCTTGTATGCATGATCTTTTGGTTTCCTATCCAGATTCTATTTATGGTCGGTTGGGAGTCCAGCTTATCATTTTTCTTCTTATCTGGGTGTATTTCCTTTATTTCTAATCAAGGTCGTTTTCATTACATCCTTGACTCTCACAGAGAGTATTTCCAATTATTTCATCCAGTTAAATTAACATTTAACATGTTAATTTAATCAAACTCTATCATTTATCTAATTTCATCTGATCTACTTTGTCCAAAACACATCTCATCGCCTCTATTATAAACACATGTGGGTCTATCTATCTATTTTCATCAAAATTTAATTAAAAATCTCAAAAATATCAAATCCATTCCAACTATCAACTCCCACCTATCCATCACATCATCTAAACACTTGCCCATCCAAGTAACATTCCATCTATCTATATCTATTTTCTCATCCAAATTAAATCCACATATCAATCACATCAAATCACATCTATTTATATCCTCTACATCTATGTCTATCCCATCACATCTATTCATCATCTATCGGTCTATGTCTATATCCATCATAATTACGCTACATCTATCCATGTATATCAAAATTAAAAGCATGAGAACAATTATATGACAAAGGAAATGATGAATCTATATATATACATGAGTGTCTGTACAACAAAAAATGGGTGGCTCTCAATCAAGCCATCTATAAAATGCCTTCCAATCGAGGCTACATCACTACATTGATACAAAATACATCAATCTCTATATCGTGAAATCTGATACGTGGAAGACACTATCTCCTCCACCCTCCTCTGGACCAGGCTGTCTCTCCTGGCCACCGCCTATCGAGCTAGACGCACCTGCTGCTGGAGGCCTCTGCCCACCTCGGTCTCTCCTAGTGCTCCCTCCCTCTGATGCCCCGCTTGCTGTGGCTGTCGCTGATCTCCTCCTCGCCCCGTACCGAGGCACATCTGGGGCATGCTGTGCTAGGACATCCTCGTAGTATCTCACCTCAGCAAGGAGAGACTGATATGTACTCAGGCTCACGGTACCAGGTGCTCGTAGTGGTGTTGGTGGTGGTGCCCCTCCTATGGTCGTGCCCTGTGTCCCAGACTCTGACATGGTACCTGCATCACCATATTTGGCCCTGAGGGCCTCCCTATGTCGATGGTAGTGATCCCTCTGCTGGATCGTTGTATCTCACTCTTGGCGAGCGGTGTCTCTCTCCAAAATCAGGGCATCCCTCTCCACTGTCAGAGCTCTGATCTCCTCGAGAGCCGCCTGGTGTGTATGCGTCAGGGTGGCATGCTCTCCCTCCAGTCTCTCCAGCACTGTAGCCATATCCTCCTCATCAGCATCTATAGATGCCGGAAGGTGTCGTGGTAGCTCTGTCGCATACCATGCCGCATAACCATCATCCACTCCAGCATCATCATCACTGTCTGTGGAGGGTGGGGCCTCTCTCAATGGATCTGCCGGGATCAAAATCGGCAGATCAGTCTCTCTGTTGTCTCGCCTGTAAGGCCTGTAGGTAGTCGGCACTGTCTGTACTAGGCCGAACTGTCTCAATACCCGTATAAACGGGACGCGCTCCCACATATCAGGCCTGCGGCCCCTAACCACCCTGCTCCGTCTCAATCCCACCAAGTGAGCATCCTGACCGGCCCATGTCGGAAATACCCGATATGGTCTCCAGATGACTGCTCTGGTGTCAGCGTCCTGAAACGCTCGGCATACCAATCTGTGGATCTCCCTGTATCTCCCGGGCCATATCGGCCCACCATCACCGGAATCCGTAATCAATAGCCCCCACTGCTGCTGGCATCCAAGGAAGCCCGGATGGCCTGATCACTGCTATGTGCTCATATGCCCAGCAATGGAGCACAAAACTGACATCAATGCCTGTCCTCCGGCTAGTGGTATACATCCATAACTCATAATATATCTGAGCTATCAAGGCATCAGCAAATGCGAACACCTGTCTGAACTGCAGGATGTCACAAACACAATCTAGTAATAACAATGGGAATCTCCCACCTCCCGAATCTGGTAGAGCAAAGTAGGAGATCACCATCTGAATCAACACTATACGTCTGCTCCTGGGAACATCCTGTCTATACTGTGAGGCTATCCTCACTGCCCAGACACACTATCTCTGAATCATCTGCCCTATCTCCATACAATCGACCTAGGGCCCTCTGCTGCTGCTCTCGTGGCGTAATCTCTATCGGGTCCCCAGTGATCGGCAGCCTCAAAATCCTGTATATGTCCTCGTGGGTGATGGTCATCTCACCCGTCCTGAACCAAAAAGTGCAAGTCTGGCTATCCCATCATCGCACTAGTGCTCGCATCAACTCTACATCTCGCGGCACTCGTCTGTAGTACCGAAAGCCCCCGAGCCCGGCTAACTCTAAGTGGCACCAATCTGCGTCAGTGACATCAGGGAGAATGGTCTCCAGTAACTCGGGAATCACATCCCTCATGTGTAATACCTCTCGTGCCTACATCCACGACATCAAGAGCAATGTTAGCTTCATATTTTTCCAAATTCAAGCATCCAAAACACATTCTATCATTTTTATCCAAATATTATGTTCAAAATTACAAACGGCGTCGATCAAACATAGTCGACGTCGATTGTATTCAATTGTGCTGCTTTGTAATAAAATCGCGTTGATTATATCAATCGACGCCGATTGGAAGGCAGCGTGACAGAAACACTGGCCTCCCACCAAACAAAATAAAAATAAAAAAATTTAAAAAAATAAATATGACGGGTTCAAGAAGAACCACTTACCCCAGGTCGTGTCCTCCTCCGCTTCTGACCGCTTCCAGAGGCTTCCATGGTGCTCAAATCCAATTTTTGATTCTCTCTGAATCAATCGTCACGGTGTAAATAAATCGTTCACGTTTCCCTTTGGCATATTTATATATGCTGGGAACTGTCGGCGCCGATTTTTGTGGTCGGCGGCGATTTTTTTGTCGGCGCCGATTTGTCTAAATCGACACCGATTTATACTCATTTTTGCCCATGGGTTGCAGTATCGCTTCTCCACGTCGTTTACTTCCATCTCCTAATCTTCTTGCCATGGTGTTGATGCTTGGCTTATCTATCTGGTCATCATCCTGCCCTGAGTGTTACCTTTTGGCGCATACTTTTTCGATATTATCATCCATTTTGAGTTTGTTCCCTTTGCATGGGGCACTCGCACTTTTTTGGCAGCTTAGAGTTAACGGGTCTGTAGGCACTAACGTCATCTGCTTTGCAGACCGTCTGGTTGTCCCTACCAATGTGTCTCTCTTTAGATGCTGACTATTTTGCAGCCCTCCTTACACTCATGGGTCTGTAGGTACTAACGTCGTCTCATGAGGAGACCGTCTAGTCTGCCCTACCAATGTGAGTTCCTTAGGTTGCTGCCTCTTTATTTATTTTTGTGCATCATTAATGATCCGGTCTACTCCAGACATCTAGCTGGGGCTTCTTGCGTTTTCATCTACCTTTTTCAAACTTGGGATCATTTGTTCTATCACCCATCCCATCCCTAGTTTGAGGGGGATCACATCATCACTTTTTCTTCCTTTCTTCCACCTCCTTGTTTTTGTCTCACAACCTTGCTTATCGCAAGTTACTTGACAAAAAGGGGCAAAATGTAGACACCTAAAATTGGTTATCCAATTTAGTGTCCCTCGTGCGTGTTTTCTCTCTCAGGTAACTTGGGGCACGTTTATATCACCACTATCCCCTTGGGGTATTATTCAATTTGTGATTTAAACACCTATCCTAAGTTTAATTCACCCCATTATGTTTTACCCGTGAGTAATTAAATATTAACTATTTAATTACACCTTTTCACATGTATCCTAACCACTTATCTACCCCATATCTATTCTATCCATATATCCCCCCTATTTCTCCTCCTCCCAAACCAGGATATTTCCCGTATTTGAGGTGGAGGGATCACTCTTATCTTTCTAGAAATCACTCCTTTTGGCCATTTTGGGAATCTGTTCCATGATCGGCGCCGACCGGTACTCGGTTGACGCCGATTTTTTGAACGGCGCCGATTATAAATAGAGGCCCAGAACTCAGTTCTGGGAGACACAGATTGTAAGAGAGAGAATGAGAGAGTTTTGAGCATCAAGTGTGAACATTATCTATCGAATGAGAGTGAATCTTGTCCAAATCAATCCCTGAGAGGAGCACCATTACTCTGCTCTTATCACATCAACATCGCACGTCTCCATTGATTTTCTGGTGACTCTGTTCCTGCACCCAGCACAGGTGGAGTCTTGCCAGTATCTCTCTCGACTTCTGTAGATCCAGCAGACATTGACGATCTTGCCTTCATTTTTGATTCCCAAATCTTCTCACACTTTGTCTCGGATCGACGCCGATCTATATCAGTCGACACCGATCTGGACCAGTCGACGCCGATCTATATCAGTCGACGCCGATCTGAACCAGTCGACGCCGATTCTACATAATCGACGCCGATCATCCTGCAGACAGGTAAAAGGACACAGGTAACACAAATCCATCTTTGTTTTCACAGTTCCCTGTTTTCTGTTGCTTTCTGTCTGCTGTTTAGATTTTGTTTATTACTTTGATAAGAAAATATAGTCCTGTACGTACATCTTTTATCATGTATGCTTCTTTACTTAATTGAAAATGTGGACTGACATCCGCCGAGGGAGCTTATCGCTTCCCGGACCCACTTCTCGGGCAGTCCACCTAAATATCTTTTAACGTGGTCTTTTTCTGTCAAGCATCGGTGTCTCGTAGGTTACTTGGATCTACTATGCAGAATTGCTCATGTGCGCCCATCTTATCTACATCGGCTTCCTTATCCGTCTACATCTTCGGATCTTGTCCATCAGGTATCAATTTCATTTGAGTTTTTCAAGGTTTTTGTGTTTAGTTTGGTACATTAACTTGGACAGGTAACAAGCGCGAAATTCTTGATCAACAGAGAGTTAGTCCATTTTTCTAGGTCTTGTTTCATTTTTCTGAGTTTTCTATTTAATAAAATTATCAGACATTGTGGTTTTCTAGATTTAAAAGAATCAAATTTGCACTAGGTTAAATGTTCATGTTTTCAAGGTGTGCCTAAGGGTCCAAGCTTTGATCCCATGGCTCTAATACCAAGTGTAATACCCTCTCTAATGACATTCAAGGAACTCGCTTCAACCTAACACTTAACCTGAAAATGTGATCAATTTTTTTTTTTTTTAAATTATAAAGAAAGTTACGATACAAGAATGCAGCCAAGGTACCATAATTGATAGTTCTAAAGGAAGGTAACAAGGATTACTTTTCTTAATTAAATATTTTCTTTCCTTCAATTAAGTTAATTCCTAACAAGGTTAACCTTATGCTAACTTATTAAATTCATTACATTATTAACTTAGAGATCCTTTAATAAACTTCCTACCCACACTAAGGTGGATTACTTTACTTAATTAAATATTTTCTTTCCTTCAATTAAGTTAATTCCTAACAAGGTTAACCTTATGCTAACTTATTAAATTCATTACATTATTAACTTAGAGATCCTTTAATAAACTTCCTACACACACTAAGGTTTTTAAAAGGGACATCACACCCCTAAGCAATTAAATGGCCCCACTCATTCATTTACACATACCCTTAAGATATTAAATTAAAACCTTTAAAATACATTTCTTCTTAAAAAGGGGTAGGGTCAACTCTCCACCCTTGGATAAAATCCATTTTAGCCACTAGATCCTAGGGTTCTCTATATAGCCCTAGAAATCCTTATTAAATTCTATTACAACATTTTTTTCATTCTATTCTTCTAATTTCATTCATTTTCTTTTTTAAAATTGCAAGTTGGAGAGGAGGAGGCCATGGGAGTAAAAAGGAATAAGCTATGGAGGATTATACAAGAACATTAAGTCTAGGTTTAGCTTAGTTTGTCTTTTATTTTTGTAATCTATTTCCTTCAAGGATTGGGAGGAGTTTCCTCCTCCAATCTAGTTTTTTATTCCAAGATTTTAGTGTATTGGGTTTAACTTTGGGGGCAAACCCTACCCCCTTTGATATAAATGAAAGAATGCTTTTAGATTCACCATTTGAGTGTTTTGTTATTCCAATCCATAGCATTCAACTTTATTTACTTGTTGGTAGCAATGGGTTAAATTTTACAACTTAGGAATTAGAGCAATCTAGAAAAATTTCATGCACAATCGGGTCCACAAAATTATCTCATAAGTGACAGGACTACCACCTAAAGTAGACCAACGGTTCTGGGACCACCACCACTGCCCGGGGGTGACAGACAGTGGATCACCACCTTCCGTAGAGTAGTAGTTGAGAAACTATCACCTTACCTAGGTGACAAACACAAGACCGCCACCTTTCTGGGTGGTAGTTCTAAGACCGCAGCCTTTGCTTGAGCGGCGCTTAAGGGATAGCCTCTCTCTGCATAGGGCAGAGGTCCTGTTTCTGAAAACATAACCCTAATGCCGAGAATTTTACAAAAACTAAAGTTTCTAAATGGTGTAAAATTACATTTTAAGTTGTCTTTGTTCATTTCAAAGTTCCAAAATTGAGGTTTTTTTCATCTATTCATTTCTTAGTTAATTCTAGTCATTTTAAAGTATCTCCATCTCTAATAAAATTCATCTACTTATAAGAATAATTTTCCATTTGTTTAACTAGATTCTTTCTTCCATTACAAGAGCAAGAAGGAAATAAATCTATTTCATTACTTTTCATTTCCTTATATAAAATCAACTTTCCAAATGAAACATATTCTAACTTATTTTACTCTTCATTTTACTACAATGTTCATTCATTTAAAATAACCATACTAATTTTATTTTCAATACAATGATATTTTGTATACAAACTCAACTTCTAACAATCTCTATATTTTTTTCTTTCTCATATTTACAATACAATAAATACTCAATGAAAATATACTTTCTTTTCCATTGTAAAATAGATTAATCCTTCAATACAAACACTATTTTTCTCACAATACATTCAAGATTTCAACAAGAAGAAAATACTTGCTTTTCTATTTGCAAACTAACTTTACAATAACTTTCTTTATTCTTTCTTTTCTCATTTGTTTCTTTCCACATGCAATACAATAACAATAACAAAAATTGTAATAAAACTTTCCTTTACCAAGTCCTTACAAAGTTCTCCACTTGAAGTGGAAAATCATACAAAATATAATACAAGAATGAATACATTATTACAATTTCTTCCACTCTAGGTGGGTAAAAATACAAGGAATTTCACATGGTCATCAACAAGGCTCCAATGCTCTAAACAAAAATAAGGTAGCTCCTCCAAGAGGTTGCTTGATTCACAACAAAATAGGGGGAGAGGCAACACTCTACACCCAACCAAGATATCCAAGGAGAATAGAAGCCATCCTTTCCTTTGGCCCTCGAGCCCCAACCACATTACAATGGGAGAAGAACTCAACTTATGGAAACTATTAGCTTCCACAATACTTAACAATAATTTCACATTCATTACATTTTCATACAAACACAAAAACAACTCAACAAGAAGAAAATAATCAAAACAACAAAATAACAAGGCTTATCAAGAAAGCCAAAAGAGTAAGACCTATGGGGAGGCCACTTATGCCTCCCAATGGGAATGGGTGCCCACCCAAAAGCCTCTAATGCAAATCAAAATTTCCCCTTACAACTCTTATGCCTCCCTCAAGTACCCCTTATACCTCCATAACTCTTATGCCTCCCTACATCTCTTATGTCTCCCTCATAGCAAGCATAAAAAGGAAAGGCAAGCATCCATCATAACAAGGTGGGGCACCCAACCGAACTCCCTCCACAAAAAAGGTAACTCTTATGCCTCCCTACATAAAACTCCCCATAGTCTCCTCCCACTCCAAAACATAGGCATTCTACACATACGCAAACAAACATTCCAAACAAACAACAATATATAACACAACATGTATACATAGATACAATAAAACAAATATTATATTTTAAACTAAGGTGAAGCTCCTACCTCTCCATGGTATAGCTTGTTCTAAGCAAGAAGCTCCAAGACTTTCGAAAGATCAAGCAAGCATCCACAAGCTTCAAAATCCACAACTCTTCTCAAAATCCTCTCACTCTCCAAAAATTCTACAGACTAAAAATGATCATCCAACCCCAAAACAAGCAACAAGAATTCAATAAATAGAGAAAAGAGAGGGAGGGGTGATGTGGCTCCAAGTAGGATGCCATCTCATTTCCTCTTCACTCCACATCACTTTTTCAACCTCTTATTCCAATGCACAATTAATAAGTGGTTGGAGGAATGACAAGAACCTTACACACTCCATCTAAACCCACTCCCCAAGGACAAAATTAAATATTTGAAAGAAAGTGTAATTAAGATTTTACCTTTTAACCCCCAAAACACCTAAAAGAGCCTAAATTTGACCCCCAACCCATAGGTAGGGTTTGCATGGGCATTTAAGAGGTGTGGGACAAGTTTGACTTGTCCCAAAAGCTTTCAAATTTAACCTATAAGGAAAATTCGAGTTTCCCATGTGGGTTAGAGTGTGCACACTTAAAACTCAAACACACTTCACTCAACACAAAATCCAAGATAAAATTAATTCTAATAAATGAACTTCTTTTAGTCACATATTTAATTAGTTTAGGAAAAATACAAATGAGCTTAATTAAGACAGTACAACCCATGACTAATAAAGGGGTAAACACAAGTCAAAAAATCTAAATAATAAAACATTTGAAATTTCATTACTAAAAGAAAAGCACAACTAACATAATAGAAAAGGAAATAAAAAACAAGACAACACATGACCCCCTAGGTCACAATTTTCTCCTAACAAAAATTCTAACACACATACAATTACATGTTACCATGGTGACCCTAGTTGAATTCTTCTCGAATTCTGATGTGGTTGGTCTCCACTCCCCGATGTTGTTGTAAGTATAATATACCCGTAAAATAGAGAATACCTTCTTCGGCCTCATGGCTACATTAAACATTAAAGTCAAAATATGTGATATAATTCTAAAATCAACTATATACGAATTAATATCATCTATGCAATTAAAATATCACTTACAATTTGTAGCACATTTTTATCCACATTTCATTCATGTCAAAATGATCATCACATTAATCCAATTATCAAGATCTACTCAAAATGACTAAATATGTCACATGTCGAATTACCAATAAATAACCATGTCAAAAGCCGCATCAATATCAACAACAAAAGTCTTCGTATTCCATATGCATCATCTAAGGATCAAATCAGTAATAGTTTAGTATCTCTGATATATACTAACATGTTATATCAAAATCTATGATATATCCATAAGTGCAAATGATAGTATCAAAAAATAATAAAAAAGGTGTCGAAGGGAAGTGGGCACTACAACATAAAAAAAAACCAACACAAATCTAACTTACATTCACAATATCTCAAAGGAGCACCTACCCTCATCCAATTGTCACATCTTTATTTTAGTTAACAAATTAAGTTGGATTAGCTAATTAAGACACAATTATAATTGTTAATAAAGTGACAACAATTTCCAATAATTAAATACATATAACACAAAATAAAACACACACAAATTAAAAGAAAGGAAAACATTTCACCCCATGGCCACACATGTGAGGTCACCCCCCATGGGAAACCTCCTAACTAGGCATGCAAAAACAACACAACATAACATTACACAAGTTGTCAAATTTTTGCCACGTTGCTCAACACCTAACATCCTTCCATGGTTGGTCCCCTATCCCCTTTCGATGTATGTGATAAAATGTCCTGCAACACAACAAAATACCTCTCTAGCCTTATGGCCGTATTAACAACATCGAGACAAATATACATATAAAAATCAATACTCATCATCCAAAATTAAGTAATTCTATCATCTATCAACATATCAAATAATTTGATTCTAACATCCATGAGATTATAATTCTACTCGAACATCTAGAGTATAATGTGTCAGTATAAAATCTAAATAGTGCAAATCAACATATATCGAACTATCTACCAATTTCATCTAGAGTAACATAATCAAAATATGAATCACAACATGTTAATAGTTCAAATATCTCGCATAATCCACCATCTATTGAATCAATGTATAACAATCAAAATGGATAAGTATCAATCCAAAAGTAATATTATCATAATCTAAATAGTGTCGAAGAGGAGTGGGCACTACAATATATAAACACACACACACACACACACACACACATCACCACTTTTAAGATTCCGTAAAATTGATGTACATACGCATTTTTATTCACAATTAATTGTAATTCTAAGAGTCATGGAAAAATTCTTGACAACCCAGGTTACACTTCTTTGTGCTATTAACAACCCTCTACCCTCAAGATCAAAAAACTTGAGAAAACTAAAAAACCCCAAGTTAACATTCATGCAATACTATATGTACTTGTTTAAATGCCATTTGGCCCAACTCAGGTGTTCTCAAGCCAACACATTCTATCACACAAACCTTGTGGCTCTACAATGATGAATACTTTGTGAGACACTTCTCATTGGAAATTGATGCCTTACATACTACCAATCCCATCTCCTTGTTGCTATGTTTTTAATATTCGTTAGAGCTTGTTGGCACCTCTTCCTTGTACTATCAATTTATTCATGTTGCTATTTACAATACTCCCACATGATAAATTACTAGAAATCACACTTTGACAAAATTATTTGGAATATACAACAAATTTTCAAACTCCATTCCATCCATATCACTTCTAACAAACCTCCTTCCATCACATATGCAATATAAAATCTGAGAACAAGTTTTCTAATTTTATAATTAGGCAGTTTGTCAAAGAGGATTACTAAATTAGGCTAAGAAGAATTTCCCCAACTCCATGTGCCATAATCACATTTTTTGGGGGGCTACCTGTTTAAGGTTGCACATATAAAACATGTGTCATGTGGGATATTGCAAAGTCTCCAATGATAGAAAAATTGGCAGAAAGAGAAGCAACTCCATTGAAACCATCTGAACTTTGACAAAAATTCCATTCCAACATGCAGCCAACACCCCAATCCATAAACAAAAGAAAACCATCATACGTGAGTAGGGGAGGTCAGTAAAGATAGGGCCATAGATTGTGAACTAGGGAGAAGTTGGCCTTGGTATATAAAGACCAACATATGGATGATGTTAATATTTGACATTTACCTATGAGATCGTGAAGATTCCATGACTTTTTTATGTTATTTGTATCAATAGGGAACTGCTAACTTATTTTCCGAGTCATAAAACGTTGTTTTTCTTGGTCTAAATTGGTTTTCATTTGATGTCCAAACATGCATAGCTAGAGTTTATTTGGAGTTCTATTTTTTGCAAAAAAAATAATTTATATTTGAATAATTTAATATGAAAAACATGTTTTGTTAGGGATATTTACTTGCATAAATACAAATAAGTGTCGATTAATGAGATATGGTGTAGTCGCATCCTGATAATCTTTACTAATGTATATTAATGTTGGCTACAAAATTATTATAAATCCCTCAACTCTAAATTAAATAAATTATTATTCTATTAAAAACATTATAATATATTACATATTACACATAATTGTTTCTATATTATTGAGTTTTTGAATGACGTTATAATTTTATTATGAACTTAGGTGGTGGAGTAAATTATATTGGATATTTTGGTGCATGATCGAGCCTTTGAAAGTGTTGTTTTATCCGAAGGCATCTACAAAATAATAAATACATGTGTGGAAACACCTAGACACTAGATGCCTCATGCTTGTTGGGTAGGATGACACACGGGGCTACCAAGTCCTCAAGGACACCATATGGGTGGATATTAAGCCTACCTATGCTACCCTCGACATTAATGTTGGATATATACTTCAAGTATAATTAATAGAGTTGGGAGTATAATATAACTAACACCAACTACATACTCATCTTTACAAACATTCTTTTTATCCCTTTTTCATTTCTTGTCACCAGGTGTGGAGTAACAACAAATGCAAGAGTGCCACACATCATCTATTAAATAAAGGACATAACGAGACATGTTTTTTTTTTTTTTTTTTCACGGTGCTGAACCTAACACTTGTTAAACACTACATTTTATTTGTTTTGTCTATCAATAAAGAGGGAGGAAACATTCCAGCTAGATATTCAAAATCTATTTTCAAACAAAGGACACACAACTCAGTACTCAGATATGTATATATATCTAAGTTACTCTAACTAATTGGCAAGATAAAAACGTATGTTATGGTCGTAGTAGAGGATGGTCATATGATTAAGTAATAAATTTACCTCCATTAATCTTCTAAGCTTGTCTATCTCAAGTTGTAAATTCTAACAGGATTTTTCAAGCACCAAAATGTTTCCACATACCCATATCTATGTCAAACAACTCCATGTATGAAATGTCAAACTCTGTAATCAGGTATTGCATGAAAAATGGCTAGGTGATTTTTCAAAGTGTTTTGGACCCACATAATTACTCATTTCTTATAGTGATTACATGGTGACTTTACATGAGTGATCAACTTGAGAAGGTGCCTACCGATAAAAACACATCTAATCAGTGCAAAAATGCTTCCAAATCCTTGTTGTTGCTATTTTCACTTTTGATTCACCTTGGATATTGCACTCCTAATGGAATTCCCTTTAGAAATGGTTGGGGTACTATAAAAATATATTTAGGAAAAATCCCTTCTCTATACAAATTTTCTTCCTACCCACCCATCCCACTTCCAAGGATGCCCCTCCGACAACACCATTTCCTACATAAAATTTCTCCATCAAAGAAAGCACTATTAAATACAAAACATTAAAACATATGCATTATTGTGACATAATTATGCCGAGGCATACCTATAGTTAGCTTGCATCTCTCACAATGGCGTTGTATTAGTTGTGGTTTGTTAAAACATGCACCACCTTATGTTTTCCACTTTCATCGAGTTGCATCAACTTGTCCACCCATGCAAAGGTGTTGGTCATTAAATGATACAAAATCCACAATATCCTGAGTTTTCTTTACCTGTGGATTTTGTTTCTGGTTTCCATATCCATTTGTTTCCAATTACATGTATAATATGTGTACAATATATCTACATTACCTTTAATTATGTTCTTCTACAACTTGAATTTTCCCTAGGAATAGATTCTACATGCAACAATTTCTACCACCGGAGTACAATTCTTTTCCCCACTTCCATGTATCTTTTCATGCATTTCTCTTTTAGGTTACCATCTAGCTTGCATGATCGTTGTAGGTTCTAATCCTTGGTTTTTCCTACTCCATGTTACAGGTAATGGGAGTATTGGAATTTTTATTTCAATCTTGTTTGTTGATTATGATATCATTTGAATGCATTGGGTCAGTTTCACTATGTTATAGACAATGGTGATTTTTAAATTTTATGAGGTTTTTTGTTAACCAATGAGAAAAAATAAGTTAAAATATTTTAGAGGACCTGACTATAATATTTAAAAAATAATAATAGATATTTCTACTATATTTGCATGTCATTCTTTGTTGCATATATGTTAGCACTTATGAGCTAACTCTAATGTGAAAAAAACTATTACATGAAAACTAGAAATAACATATCATCTTGAATAATTAAATTTTTAATGTGTGTACCTGACTACAGTCTTCTGATGTAAAAATAACATTTTTAATAATCCAAGGATGTTATTTTATGTTACATTTTTGGAATACCTACACTAATTTTTATGATGAATTGGATCTTTCTTAGTTGTAACGAATTCTTTGATAATTTACTTGAGAACTCCATAATTTTTATGGCGTTTAGCTATAAATTATTAAATTAACTAAAATATAATATTATAATATGAGATATATATCTTAATATGTAGTACAGATGCAAATATTTACAAAAAATAACTACACAACCATGAGCTACTCCCATCATAGACCTTGTCGGCGTAGACTTTCTCAATCAGGAGCAACCACTAGTTTATTATGTTCTTATAAACATATTTCATGGTTATAGAATGGATAAGGCTTTAAACCCCAAACATATTTCAAAGATCTTGTAATAGGGGATTGTTAACGTATCCTCAAGGACATAAATTTGAGCTAAGACTGGATCAACATCGAGAGAAAATTTTAGTGTAGGTTGTGTACGATATACTGACAAGAATGATTACTAGTTCACAACTTTGAGGTCACATTCTCGTGGTATAATATAAATTCCTCCTACTATTTATGAATTTTTATGGGAACGTATGGAAGTACAAAAATATGTAATCCTTACCTAAATTGATAGATTTTTTTTATTAAATTCATGAACTATATTTTTCATGGTAATTCTCAAGCTTGAAAATGTGTAATTTGTTTCTTTTCATGGCATTATACAAGGCCTAAGTTTCTTGGTGTGATGCAGATATAGGGATTTCTCATGATCCATAACGTATATATTCACATTTGTAGTGGGAAAAATGGAAATTCTCTAGATCCAATGTGGACATGATAAAGGTGGCCTTGGGAATTATAAAGTTGAAAATTGAACAAGGAAAATGAATGTATTATAGGAGACTTGGTACATCTTATGACTTCGGACTATATCTAAGGTGGTGATACTACAATGGAAGATGTAGTTGTTCTTTGAAGGTAATTTGGATAAGCGGTGACTACGATGAATGGTTTTAAATGGGCATTCATCAAACCATAAAGGAAAGATGTTTTATGGTAAATGTAGTTATAAATGTCCTAGTGGAGATGTATGCAAAATGTGGAGGCTAATTTGCAGAAGGTGGATAAAAGGAAAAAGAGAAAAGAGTTGTATCTGTGGAGATGGATAGATGATTTGTCTAAAGGAATTTTGAGAGAAGGGCTTACAATCAATCCAACACCTCGAGATGATGGAGGAAGCATCTCTTGATAATTGTGTGGTATTCAATTACACATACATTATTATACATAAACATCCCTTCTGGTGAAGTTCCCAACTTACGTGCAATTGCAAGTTACCCTTTTCACAAAATCCTTAATTGGGGGTCTTTGCTAGGTCACATGGCTATGCAACTCCCAAACCAAGTGATGTTGTGGGATTCTTTCTATTTAATTTGGTGACTTATAAGGTCATCTAAATTAGGTCTTCATAATTGCATCAAGTGGTTCCAAAGAGAAAAATTGGATCAAATATATCTATACACTTAATAATTAAAAATGTTAAATTTTTATCCACGTTTGATACAACATCCATTTTCCCTAACTATTCAATAATTTAAATATTAATATGATAGTTTAGATAATAACAATACCTTTAAATTGTGTTTTCTTTGTGGAGTTAGTAGAAACTTGATAAATAATTTCCATGTAACCAATATGGACGGAATAGAACATTTTAATTCTTGCTTTAATAGTTTTTGAAATGAAATAAAGTTTGGCACCCTCAAAATGTACGACATTTATGAGCAATATGATTTGTTGGTAGAACAATTGTTTGGAACAATTTTGATAGGAAAATAATAATATAACACAAGTTGTGGTGCCACCCTTAATCCCAAGGATATACTTTCTGATCATATGGAATTCCTTGAAAAAATATCGAACGAAGAAATATAACGGATTTTCCAATATTTTTTCCAGTTTTAGAACTTAAATAATTTATTCTGCATTATTTTTATGTTTAAAGAATTGTTTAACAGATTTTAAATTGGTTTTTAGCCTATGTTTATTCACTAAAGAAAACAGGGTTTACGTAA
The DNA here is from genome assembly GCA_018340775.1 of Taxus wallichiana var. yunnanensis. Taxonomy (NCBI): domain Eukaryota; kingdom Viridiplantae; phylum Streptophyta; class Pinopsida; order Cupressales; family Taxaceae; genus Taxus; species Taxus wallichiana. The sequence continues at coordinate 334,830,211 of CM031237.1, read as the reverse complement.
ATGTAAAATGTTAACGTTGCAAATTCCAGCAATTATTCAGAGACACTCGTCTTTTTTGGTGGGAATTTTATAAAGATTGTACAACACAGAATTTTTGCCAAAGTGTAGGCCCATGAAGAATAAAACATCTGATAAACAAGATGTATTGTTCGGCGAGCATAATTTTTTTAAATAGTAAAATGTGTTTTGAAATGACATGATATGATCGAGCTCTATTTAAGTCCCACGCAAACAGCCTGTGTAATCAACACAATTAGTTTCAGCTTTGTTTCTTTGTTTGGTTTCAGCTGTGTTTCTTTGTTTGGTTTCATCTTGCTTTGTTTGTTTCTTAGATTACGAGCATGGCAACTCCATTAATGGCTGATCCAGACGGCATCGATGTTACAGGTCTTTCTCATCTCGTCGATCCAAATTGGTAATGATTTTTTTATATTTAAATTAACACTTTTCTATTAATCAAAATTAATCCTCTTTGGTTTTGCGTGAAGAAAACCAATCTTTTGAAAGCAGTAATCCTTTTTGTAAGACGATGACGGGAGATTCCTTGTCCATTAAATTTTTAATGTGTTTTAAAATTTCGAATTTTTGTCTTATTTCGGACTGATTCACCCTAGAATGTGTTTTTAAATTTTATTGTGCACAATAAAAATACGGAAAGCTCTGCTTCCAGTTATAAATTTTCTGTTTCAGAGTTATAAATTTGGTGGACAATTGCTATCGTAGAAAACAAGTGAATAAACTTTTCACTAGGGCTCATAAATATTAAAAATTTAAACTATTTTGTTCTGTTACAGTCATTTTATAATTAAATGTTTTACATTATTGTTGTTTATCATGCTATAATTCACTCACATTTTCATATTTTATTACAGATTTTCTTTGTTATTTGTTGAATTTAAGTCAATCTTATTCTTAATGGCACCTAGTAATACTTATAATGCAATTCTGTATCGTAATGGGGTGACTGTAGGGAAGATCAGACAGACAGGAGATGCATCGCTGCTGCCCTTGTTGAAGTTGTATACCAACGCCAAAGAAATGACAAAAGGGTTGATCAATGGTCCGCTCTCCTTCCATTCAAAGTGAAAGAAGAAATTATTATAAAAGATGAGCAAGGAAAATCGATATTAATTGGTGTCATTTTTGAGTGGGTTGGAAGAAGCAAATTAGCAAGTGGATGTGCAGGTAAGCCCCCCTCTGAAGTTGTTGCTTTTAGAGGTACGGTTTGGAAATCAGAGATTAGGTTGGGGGACTTTTCTGAAAATGTAAATGTAGCCTTGGCACGCATGGATTCATTAAGTAGAGTAGGCATGGCCTTAAAATATTTGCAAAGGAGCATTCAGAGGCATGGTCCTGACAACATCTGGATTGTTGGCCATTCTTTGGGAGCCTCCATTGCACTCGCTGCTGTAAGAAAATTGAGTAGAGAAGAGCGTGAAAAATTGGAAGCACATCTCTTCAATCCTCCTTTTATTTCACCTAGGCTGCCTGAGTTGAAATTCTTTGAGATGGTTGGGAGGCTTTTATCCAAAATACGTAATGGTTCTCCTTCCCTTCCCTTCCCTCAGTTAGAGGGAATTTATAAGGGTATTCAAGGGGCATGTGATGTTGTGGCATTGAGAATGGGTTTGCAAGATGACAATAGATTGTTAGAGTTGTATGGTGAATTCATTGGGGTGGGCAATTGGATCCCGAACTTATACGTGAATAAAAAGGATCTTGTTTGTTGCACTTACATAAGCTACCTTGAGACATGGAAGGGAATATACACCCATAAAAGCCATTTGGTCCATGAAACTATGAAGCACCTATTCTGTTTTGAAGTGGCCAATAAGAGAACGCCGTGGCATATGGTTCCCTCTGCCAAGCTCTTTGTGGCCGTCACAAACAACAACTATCATAGTCTTTGTCAATGGTGGTTGAAGGACCTTCAAATTCAGAGCATCCATGACTATGTGCCTCCGAAGGAAATCATTCAATGGAATGCCAACACCATCGAGACAAATTTACCATGATAAGGATTGTTACAATCATTATGAAACTACTCTCACTTTCTTCTTACAAAGAAGAGGGTTATAAGTGCTTTGGTTTGCATAGAAGTGGATTGCAGGTTCATTAACAAGTTATTATATATGATGTATGGTGTTGTATTACCAAGTGTCCTAGGTATATCTATAGTACTCTATATATTGGAATATTAAATTAAAATATATAAGAAATATCTTTTTATTGTATATTCGTAAGAAATTTAATTTTGTTACAAGACTAGAATTAATTGTTATGGTTCTAGGGTATTAAATATATTCTATTAACCATATATATTAAACAATAAATTTGTTTCTCTTAAAATTATATTAAAGTCATTTATATATATTACAAATTATAAATGGTATGTGATTTTTTAACTGAAAAAATCTTCTAATCTTCATTCATTTTTATTAATTTTAATATTTGTGCAAATATTAATAATTTAGCTTCATTTTTAAGTGTAACTATATGTACCGTTGTAAATTCGAGAAAGTAAGCTGAATTAGTTGTAAATTCAGAAAGTAATTGAATTATTTGTTTGAATAATATTTCACAAGGGGCTTTTGCTGAATGATAATAATTTCTTCTTTCACACAAAGATGGTAAGAATGGGGTTGGTTTTAGAGGGTCAATGCCGATGCCTAGTGGGGAAGCCATTTTCGAATATAATCTTATATGATGGTGTTTTCCTTCCAATTCGTGATGCTTTATAAGTATAGAGGTTGCTTATTATGCAATAACTTTATTTCATATTGTTCGAGGTGTGCTCTCCTTAGTCTATGGTGGTGGTAAGTAATCATGTGTATGTTATGTGTGATGCCCGTTTAATTGGAGATTGGTTCTTGTTTGATATCACAGGTGCATTGGTGGATTTGGCAAGCTATAAAAATTCTAACTCTTGTTTTTCCTTTTCATCTTGTTCTTAACGAGGTTAAAATGTATCTTCATTCTCCCTTTATCAATAAAGAATATAGTGGGAAGAGCAAGACGTCATTTCAATATTTTTTTGGGTCTAATCTATGGGTTGAGTTTTTTTATTTAAATTGCTAGTAGGGTGAGAAACCCCTATATATAGTTGTGGGTGTGTTAGTTGATCTCTTAGATGACTAAAGAGGACAAGATAGGTTGTAGCACATTGCTAAGTTCATTAAAGGTATTTTATTGGAGCCCAAGAATACTTTTCGCTACCATAATGTGTTTGACGTTACTTAGTCTTTAATAATGAAAAATATTATGTTATTAAATGTGGTGTGGTCTTTCTCTCTCCATGACAATTGATGAACCAAAAGGCTCTTTTAGGGAGATGGGCATGGAAAACCTTGAAAATTAGTACTTCATTATAGGAGGATTGTGAGCATCGAATAGCAAGTGGAATTTCATGGTATGATGGATTTGCAAAACTCTTACTCAAGACTATGTTCTAGATCCGAGACAATTTTCTTTGGATCGAGAAGAGGATTATGGATGGGTCATTGAACATTTTGGTGAAGTTATGGTTTCTAATTCTTTAAAATCATGAACTATTTCAAGCCATCATGATTTCATTATCTATCAATAAGTTATCAACTCAATTATGAGAAAAGGTATCCATATTTTTAGAATGAAAATTATATATTTTCCTTGAAAATACTATTACATCATATATATAAATATTTTTGATTGATTATATTATATTAAATTTCTATTACATTGTATATAAATGTAAATGCTTCCTTCGTATTCTAGACCAATCAATTGCTTCTTATGGAACCTATTTGATACTTCCTTGTTTTACAATATTTTAAATAGTGAGTTCCTCTAGTTTTTGAGCATAAATACTCTTAAGGTTTTTATTAATATACCATTTAATAATTTTGATGAATGAAATCCTAGCATGAATCGATAGACTAAAACAAAACAATTGGTGGCGTAAAAGGATTCTTGAGCTATATGTATTGTTTATTAAATATTTGGTCATATTAACACTCATATTACTATATTTATGTTGAAGATAACAAACTATTATGATTTGTTAAAAATTAATTAAAAATATAAATTACTATATTCATGTTAATTAAAACAAACTATACTATCATACATTTTTTAAACAATATCCAATAGTCAATTCCCAAAAATTATTGTTCGAATAAGTATTTTATTATGTCATTATTGATAAAATTTAAAGGATTGGGTGTATTTTTTTTAACTAAGGATAAATGGTTTTTTGGAGGGGACCATACCCTGAGAGACAAAAAGGCTCGAAAGTTAGATTAAGGATACATGAAGACCACACACAAAAAAGGCCTAGAATCCGGAATTGACAATGAAACACAAAAGAAAAGACAAATCTGTCGTCAAGAAGCCACAATAAAACAAGACCGCAACCACAAAATAGCTGAACAAGGTCCGCAAGAATCAACTAAAAGTTCTTACCACGACCCCGGGTCAATGGAGGGATATACGATGTGTGGTATTTCCTTTTTTATCCTTTTACCATATGTCATCCTTTGCAAATGAAGCATAAATGTTCACCTTACCTAGAGACTTGGTAAAAAAATGAGATAACTTTACCATTATTTGTGAGAGGACTTGCTTCTTTGGTAACACTTTTTAAATTAACTCATGGACCTCATTTAAACCACCGCTTTATTCATTTCTTTATGTTTCTACTCAAGTTAGTTAAGAAAGGACTCCACCATTAGTGCATCAAAGTTAATAGCTACTCTCTCATTTGGAACACCCTTCCCTTTGAGTAAAGGGGGGCCCACATCTTAGTGTTTAGATGAACCATGATGGGATAACTCTCCAACTTTGGGAGACTTGGAATTTTCCACAAATAATCCATCAAACAAAGGCAATGCTACTATTTTTTAATTGACCACATTGAATGCCTCATTCAAATTTGAATTGGGTAGGTGCCCCCACCATTAATGGCTCGAACCGCTTGAGTTGAATTTACAATCGCCACGTCAACATTCTTTATTGGCTCCAATGGTTTAATCACATTTTGTGCAAAAGGTTTGACCATTGGAAAGTCAACCTTGACTCCATGTGGGACGTAGCAATGCTGGTGACTTAGGTTTGATTCTCCAACTACACCACCGAGGGATTGTGAAGCCTATGAAGCCACATCCATTGCAATGTTCAAGTCAACCACTAGTTCGAAGCCAGGGGACAATGACACTCTCCACTCGCTACCGCTTACTTGTGCAATGTTCTTACCATTGAAATTGTTGCCTCTATGTCCCACTTTCCCGCATCTAATGCAATAGAATGGTGAATCTTCATATATATTTTTGCTTCCAGATCCCATCTCTGGCCTCCAAATTAATAACCTCTGTGAGGCGAAGAACCGAAGTGATGTTGATGCACATCCTCAGAGCAATGAATTTGGTCCTAGCAAGTGCGGTTGGGTCCAGAGCAATCAGATCTCGATAACTTTAATATATTTAAAATTGAAAAAAATGAGAGAATATTAACATTTGATGTGCACATAATTTAAAGAACAAAATATAAAAAAAAATTGTGTTCAATACTTCCCTCTTCTTTTATAATTAAATACCGTAAAAAAATTAATCAATTTTTTCTAATTATATGCCTTATTATTCTAACTTCAAAATTCCACTTCAATACAATTTTGAATTTATATTGTCTCTAAAATCCTTACTTAACTAAAATAATAATAATTGACGATTACTTGGTAAACCCAATATGCTATGTCAACCATTGGTCTTATGCCTAGTATGTTTGGTCAATTTTTTATGAATTAAACTCATGTGTGTTGTTCTTACTTGAAGCTTAGTGGATGGAACTCTTTGGGAGGCTTTGTTTTTATAGGTTTTACATGGATTTGTAGTCTATGGGTTTTGTTTCCTTCTTCGATCTAGACCATGAGGGTTTTGATATCGCTTCCCTATTTTCTCGCACTACGGAGATCAATTTTGTTTACAGATTCATGCTCTTCCATCTTATTGCTTAACTAGTTTGCGTACAACGGAGATCAATTTTTTTTAGATACTTAGTTGAAATTCTATAAGACGTTCATAATTCTTTTATCGATGATACAAAACATCTACCTTTCCCTTTACTTGTAACATTTGTTCGAGAGAATTTATAAGGGTATTAAAGGGGAGTATTAGAATGTGGCATTGAGAATTATATTTTTTCAATAAATTAGAACATATTTTTGGAGATGTACTTGCCCAAATTATAAATTAATGGAAAGGATCTCATTTTTTTTGGTATATATATCAAGTACCTCGAGACATAGGTGGAAAGCATTGTATTGGGATGTTCCATAATATATATCAAGGGGTACAATTGAGGAAGAAGGGAACAATTAAAATTTTCACAAGCAACTATTTACTACAATGCACTATTAAGAATTACCACTCCATAAACCCTGGAGGTAGTGCAATTTCTAATGAAATAAAGAGTAGCAATAAAAATTAATGAATCACACATGTTCACCAATAATTAATTGTTTGCATACATAAACTGATTTTTTTACCCATTTCTATAATTTAGTCATGATTTTAGTTGAATGCAAAGTAAATTGAATAGGTAGCTAACATAGTACAATGACGCCATTGGGTAATATAGGTTAAATTATCCCTTTTTTCTATTCCAATGGGGGAGCCAATATTGAGTTGATCTTATATTAAATCGGAATGTTCGAACAATTGAGATTATTTTCCAAGATTTATTTATTCATTTTCACTCTAAGAAAAATACATTGAACTTTATAGGTTCAATGAAAAATAACCATAGCTAGTTTTTTTTTAATTATATTTATAAAATACTCTAGAAGGGAATAGATAGGTAATTAGCATAATTTATTTTCTCTAAAAACACTTCCAAAGAATTATTTGTAATATACTAGAGGTACATTCTTTTCTTGTTAAGTGCACCATTGTTTTTGAATAAATTCTAAAATTGATACTGGTACCAATAAGTAAAGATGATCATTCCAATCCACTAATGTTAGGGATATCAACCACCCAACATCCATCCTTATAGCTACCAATTTTTGCAAAATAGTGAGATTGAGAAGATTGTACAAGAGATGTTAGATGTGGGTAATATCCAACATATCCATACTACATAATAATATTTTGTTATAATATTGGTGTGTAAGAAGGATGATTCATGGAATATTTTATGAGATTACAGAAAGCTAAACAAGTCTACCAATAAATATAAGTTTCCGATCCTAATAATTTATGATCTAATAGACGAGCTACAATGTCCAATCTACTATTCTAAACTTGATCGTCACTTATGTTATCATATACTCTATATTCAATATGAGGATCTACACAACGTATAATATCTTTTAGAAGCCATTATGGTCATTATGAATATTTTGTAATTCATTTTGGCCCAAAAAATGGAACCTCTACCTTCTAAACAATGATGAACACTATCATTATCCAATTCTTGGGAATATTCATCTTGGTATTTTTTTATGGCATTGTAAAATATATCAAGACACGGGAAGAAAACTTAGAGAATGTGGAATTGGTACTACTCAAGATGAAATAATGTTAGCATTATACCAAACCATTCAAATTTTATTTTGGGGTTAAATAAGTGGAGTACTTAGGTCATATTATTTCACATCAAACAGTAAAAGTGGACAACAAAAAGATCAATACTAATATGGTGTAATGGCCAACTCTAAAAAATACTTACGAAATTATTTGGTGTTCTTGAGCTAACATTTTAATATCGTGACTCCCTTAAATTGTATGGCACTATAACATCACCGCCGACAAATTTTTTTGAAGAACAAATCCTTCCACCAAAATTAAAAATCCACTTTAGAGTGTTTGAGAAGATGGTGGAGGCCATATGCACCACTTTGGCCCTAACAACCTCGTATATTTTTAAGACATTTTGTGAGAAATGTGATACATCACTATATGGATTTCGATCATAATTCATGAAAGATGGGTGCCCCATCAGATTTTAGTTTTTCAATCAAGAAAGTATTTTCCAAAACCCACATGTGACAAGGATATGGTAGATATCCTTCATGTTGTACAAATATGGAAACCATATATGAGTAGGAAATATGATGTGATGAAAAACACATGCATCTAGCCTAAAAATGTTCTTGGAAAAAAAGTTATCATAAAAAAAAAGTGGTTCACTAATATGTTTGGATATGAATTTGAGATTGCATGTAAGAAATAAATATTTAATGTGGCAACGAATACACTATCTCAATAGGACAAGCCTAGAAATGTGAGTACAAACATTTTATCTCAATCGTATAAGAAGATTAGGTGTAAGAAAAAAGTTTAGAATGGGAAAATGAAACAATTATAAAGGATATTAAAATTTTCTAAAAATATCAAGTATGTTACATAAAATTGTGTGGAAAGGATGTCTTTTCGTATAAATAACAACTATACCTATAAAAAAATTAAATCCTCGAATATAAGTTTCTAACCAAAATCCATGCTTGTGCCTTCCATCTTGTGGGCGTTCATTGTCAGATGTGGCCTCAACATGTTAAAAATATGCTCTTGTTTGTCTGTTATTATTTCTCGACCGTGACCTAATAATATAATTAATTAAAGGAATAATAATAATATAGTCAAAAAATATCCATAAACACGGCTTCCGAGGCACTAAGATAAATTTTCCAATATAAGATATTGACAATGAATGGGATGCAATGTGTGTTTTGTGATTTATGCAACAATTAATTATAAATACTCACATCTAACTAAAATATTGAATGCCACATACATGTAATATATGCCAATGATTAAATATATTAATATGTATTAAATTTTAAAATTATACACTTCTAGTGTCAAAGCAAAAAACAATCAACAAAACTAAAGATTCTATTAGATTTTCAAATATTTCATCATACTTTATTTTATATTATTATTATTTTTATAAAGGATGGAAGAGGGTATAGGAATCCTTCCCGCTACAATCAAGTACCAATGGAGAAAACTATACCAATGACAAACACATAGGTCTACCTCTTCCAAAGGTAAAGACGGACAACAAAACACAATCAAAACAATAACACGAACAAACACAAAAGTAAACTAACTAAAAACTATCCATGAGACTTCTCCCATGGGATCTAAAATGTATCTTAAGGGATTCATTGACTTTCCCTTTCTTTCTTCTGCTCACAATAGACCAATCATCACCGATGTTTAGATTTACATTTTCATTTGTGTGAACCGGTATACAAATTTCAATATTATTTTTATCCACCTAATTTAGGATCTCCAAAGAACCAAGAGGAAGAGGAAGGGACAAAGTCCCAATTTCAATATTACTTTTTATTATTTTTATTGATCACATTAGAAATGTCTATTTTTGGGAAATTGAAAAAAAAAAAAACTCACATGATTATAAAATAATATTCTAGTTAACATAACCAACTAGAGAAAATATAATTTAAATAAAAAAACATTTTTTTAAACAACTATATACATTATATTAAAATATGAAACATTTCTGATTATTATATTCTTGAAGTGAATGATATAATTTCTAAGAGTTTTAAGTCATTGACGATTAGTTATTAATAACCATTTGTTTTTCCAAAAAAAATTCAAAATTTATACAAAGAGGAAGAAGTACAAGTTGTGGAACTTCTAAGGGATGTCATTGATTAGCAATGTAAATATTTTATATCTTCTAGAAAATAAAATGATTTTGAGAGAGAAGTTGTACCTAGCCCAATGTGATAGAAGTAGATTAACAAAAAGAACATAGTATTTATTTTCTTTATTGATAATTTTAATAGATTTTTAATCAAGAATTTAATATTACCTTGACTATTTCATAAGTAGATCACAACATATATGATTTCTCATCGCAACAATATAGTGCACCTAATAATTTTACTCATATGTTTACCAATTTTTCTCTCATTTTTAAAAACTCATGTCCATTTCTTATTTTCATATCTTTTTATGTAAACTTTAACATGTAAACTTAATATTTTATTTTTTCAAAAAAAAATTTATTACTAATAATTGTCTTTTATTCATTTTTTAATGAATTACAATTATCATTATTTGTTTAAACAAATACTACAATTTTTATTTATTTTGCTCATGTAATAATTATATAATTGCATTAGACAATAAGAAAATTGTAAAATGAAGTATAAAAGTATGTTCGAGTTAAAACTTCAATATCATGACTCGTGTCAAGTGATTTGCTACTAATGGGATACATAATTGAGCATCCCTCCTCTCTTGCTCACATGGTTCTATTTAAGCGGGGTGGTCTCTAGGAATGTGTGGGGAGCATGCATTACAATAATAAATATTTTAGCTTTCCACAAGTCATAGAAAGAAAGCGAGCTTAAATTAAAGTAAGAATAAATTTAATGCATCCCTAGGAAAAAGATATGGACTCCGAATATGAACCGGTGAAGAAGTAAATAAAGAATACGGGATTAGATAATTGATTAAATGTAGAACACAAAATTTTATCCGATAATTGATTAGATTAGACAACTGTTTGGAAAAGTTAAACAAGATGTATTGTTCGAGAGAATATTTTTTCTTGAAGTAACTTATGGGTTATAGGTGAATGTGTTTCCATGTGTCCTACCTAATTCTACATTATATATGTTCGAATATAAAATTGAAAAATATAATCAATATCTTTAGGCGACTACTTAATTATTGTGGTGTTATTGTCTATTTATATGTGGTTAGATCATTGTTCAATTTTTTTTTGTTTTCTTTTTGTTTGACATGGCTTGAGACACTTTCAATTTTTCTTCTTATAGGTTTCTATCACTTTTTGTTCTTACATAATTTCCTTTGCTTTCACATTGTTTTGTGTCTTTTTATATTTGAACGGTTATTTTCCCCATTTTTATTAGTACCCTTCACTCGTGTTTGCAAACTTCTCAAGAATTTATTCTTTTGGATGACTTTTCCCGAATGTTGTGTATTTAATTGTATGCTCATAAAATTCTCATAAATTCATGAATTCTATAAATATATGTGTGTAATAGTGGATTTCAGATATAGAAGGACTAATTACAAGAATAATAATGAAATTCTAATAGAATAGTTTGTTGTTTTAAGATGATCCTTCACCAAAAGAAAAATTCAAACATGTACGTAAAACATCTAGCGTCTATTAAAAGTAATAAGGGTTGGGGTTCTTGTATATATTTAGAGGATTTCATTTTAACTCAAGAATGAGTATTGACTAATATTTTTTTCAAAAATGTTGGAAGTGATGATAAAATGACAATGGAGGAATAATATAGGCCTACTTTAACAACCTCCATATTTATGGGTTGTGATTTAATTGGAATTAATTCATATTAGAGTCCGAAATCACTCAAATAAATATTAGAGACTTACAAGATACAACATGGAATGACAAGTAAGGGAAAGTAATCGAGAGGATGAAAGTGACTTAGTTGATAACTTGTTGTCTATACCGGATCTCGATTTGAATAATGATGAAACATGATGGAGTTGGTTGGAATATGTTTCATCTGGAGAACATATCTTTGTAATTCTAATGGATGGTAGTTCCCAAGAGGTAAAAATACCACCTTAGGGGCTACTATCTTGGTAATGAGTCAAGATATATTATTTTAAAGGTTTGATCATGTCTCCCTAACTTCATTACGTGTCACTCTAACTTGGTTGTAGGCTTTTCTTGGCATAATTGTACTTACAAACAAACCCTAAATACTTGTATAAGGCTCAAAAGCACATTAGATGGAATAAAATTTGCATATGCTTGAGTCGAATTGTACTCGATGGATAATCATGTAACGCCCGTAGAACACACACAACAAAGATATGGGAAAGGTCAAGTAATTTTTTTTTGAAGTCTAAACAACACCACAAGAGATCACAATGGGCTACAATCGCTCACGAAAGGCTAGACAAAACATTGACCACATAGGAAACAAGGAATCATACCACACCCATCACGAATAATTTACTATTCTCTTCGATAAGGCACAACATAATAGTCCAACCACAATACACAGTTACAGTTAAGGACATCCCACGGTGTAAAATATTTTAAGGTTATGTATTTACTAAAAAAATGTCCTTAAAACTTGACTTTACAATCTAGAAGATTCATGATCTGATTTGTATAATTCTCCTTACAAAGGTGAACTTCTTTCTTTTATACTATTGACTAATTAGCTTAAGATCAAGTTTTCAGAAAGAGGACCATCTTTAATATGTCAATAACTTGTTTAATTTGTTTGATTAATAAAGGACATTTTTCCAATTCTCATAAGGTTATTTATTCATACTCGAGCTACAAAATCTTGTTTCCTACCTCCATTGCACAAGGTGACAAGCACAAGCTCTAGTTGAGGGAAAGTACCATTTAGTTTCGGAACTACCACCTCCTTGTGCAAGGATCAAACGTTTAACAACAAAAAGAGAAGATTACAAAGAACTTTGGAAGAAGTTAGGGGAAGGAGATTGAATTGGATTCATCTTTAAGATCTCATTAGTTATTAACTAGGATTTTAATTGGGGCTAGGAATTTATCCAGAATGATTAAAGGTTTCACTTAGGCTTCACTTGACAAGTTTAACATAAATATATACACATTATGTTTTCAATAAAGGCGAGATATATTGAATGGTTTAAAATTAGTCTCCTCCTTATTTGACTTTATTATCTTCCAAAATCTAATCATTGATTTCACCTTAAGATCATTTAAGAACTCACCAAAAAAAAGATAATGTTCATTAGTTTAGCTTAGGAAAAACAAGGTATATATATTTTTATTACAAAAGATAGTTTCCTCTTTGGTCATTAAGGGCAAAATTTAAATCAAGTAAATGAAATCTACATTAATTTATTCATATTGCTAGAACATTGTCAATGATTTTGAAAACATTGTCTTTCCAAGGTTTTCAATGTTGCATGCCCTTTTCTCATTGTTGTTTCATTGTCGGAAAAAAAGCTAAAAGGCGGTTCAGAGAAAACCACACTTGGAAATAAGTATAAGAGTACACCTCCTCAACCTGTTTTGCTTTATGTATCAAATTCATTGTAGATGTTAATTTGTTGGTTGTATTGGATGCCATTATTTTGGTCTATGCAAGATTTACTTCAAGGTGTTTCGCATCACAAAAATTGATCAATGCATCAAGCTGATTTTGAAGTATTGTAAGTTAGTGTGAAAGCAAAATAATGTCATCTGTAAGCAATAAAATAGAAATGTAGATCCCAAAGAGGCTACAACCATTCATGCTATCTCGAGGTTGTGGAGATAAGATCCTCTAATTCATTAATATATAGTCCAAAAATGTTGGCAAGAGTGGACAACCTTGTTTCACACATATAGTACTATGAATGTTATTAGTATTACCCATTTTAGAATGAATATGCCCAAAAAAATTCTCATACAAAGTTATGACAAGAGAAATTACCATTCTCAAATAGAAGATTTTGGTATGATAATATAGAAGACTCGCTAAATAAAATAAATTCGTATTACATATCATGAATCCTTTTTAGTGAACTCAATTTTCAACTCGAATAAAATATAAGGCCCGTCTGACTATATTAAATTTTTATAATAATCATAAATATATACTAGCAATCGCACTTTGAGGTGTGTGATGTTAATGCCGAAATCGAAATATTATTAAGGTGGAAAATTAATTGCAAAACACAAAAAGTAATATAATATTTCCAGGTAGTAAATGAAAAACAAAATGAAGTAGTGAAAAGTGGAAAAGTAGAAAATATTCAAGTCCAGAAGAAGTGGAGTAGCTTGAAAGGGAAGGACCACCGTTGAATAATAGGGGATTGTTAAGGATGGGGAAAAAGACAAGATTCCTCTTATAAGCATGATTGTAAAATTGCTGCTGAGAAAATGTGACATACCAAGTGAGTGGAAAAAGGGGCAAGATCTGATAGGTAGAAAAACACGGAACAATCGATATAGTTGTGAAGGAAATTCGTTGTGTTTCCATGCCCCCAATTTCAATAGTGGTTCTCTTCAAAGTAAAGCCTTGAGTTTTTTGGATTGAAAACAATCAAGCCAAGTTAACTGGTAATTGCATTCGGCGACCTCTGAAAATTATGGTAGTTGGAACATGGGAGGGGTTTTTCGTAAGGGCCCTGTATATCGATCGAATTAGACAACGAGTAATAAAATCAAATATGGCTGACAAAAGAAGTTGACGTAAACAATGTCGACGATATAGTTGTGACGTAAACATGCTTTATTCATATGTCGTGTGACAATTAATCTCCAATGACCGTGAGCCACATGTGCGGTAGATGAATGTTTGTGCTTCACCAACCAAATACATCATAAGCATCGATGTCTATATCGGGCGCAAAATGGAGGAGGCTTGTAGCCGTAATTAATTTTCTTGCGATTGCAAGGTAACTCAAGCTAAAGTGTATGTCAATTTTATAATGAACAATGATAATATGACTTCCCCAAAAAAATTAAAAATCCCAAATATGTTTTAGAACAATCATTATTTCTTAGCTAACACAAATTATAATATCAATTCATCTTACCCAATAATTAGTAATTACCATGGCTTTGTATCCATTATGTTGGCCCAACAAGACTGGGAATTGAGCCTTTTCCAGTACATGGAGAAGGATTTGGTGGCTCTTATGGCCTTAGATGACCAAGGTGCAAGTTTCGTCCAACACACTTTCCTCACCATGGACAAAGAATCATGGATCGGTTCTTGTGTGTCCTTCTTGGATTACATCTTGGAATCTATCGATATGTCCATGACAAACCGTCACGATGACAAGATTTAAAAATGCGACATAGAAGATGGCAAAAACCTTTCTTCTACTTCAGAGATGGATTCAATTTTTCGCATGCGGGATCTCAACACATGGAATCTAGAGCTGGAGGATGATTCCTTGGTGAATATTATAACATCGATCTTGGCAAAGATGGACAATTGATTGTTATATGATGATCTGGAGCTGCTCCACAACCATTCTTCTCATCCATTAGTTGATGCATTCAATTTTAAAGATACAAAGTCGGAGTTGGAAGAGCAGAATGTTGAAGGCCTCACAACAGTTTTGGTCATCTGACATGTGACAAGTTGTCTCCAACCACTGCACACCACAGGTACAATTGATAAATGTCAGTGCTTCGGTAACCAAATAAATTGTAATCGTTCATGTCTCTTTCAAATTGTCGAGAGGGGAAGAGGCTTCACTTGTGGAAACGCCTTTCAGATAATAACTTGAGGTTAATAAAAACATGAAAAAAATATCAACAAAAATATTCAAAATACAATTTAGAAAATATTATTTATGTTATTATATAAATATATACAAATATAATTTATTATGTATATATTGAATACCATGTACACTTGCGCTCAAAATTTTCTATATTCATATATCACTCTTGATTCTTAATGTCTTTATAATAAAATATAGTCAGTTATGGTTAACTATGGCGGGGAACATTTTCCTCTCATCATGTCACCTCCAAGACCTCTGGGTTTTCAGGGGTACACGTCCCCACATAATATTGCTTTACATAAATATTTTTCCATGCATGCATTTAAAGTTCTTTGTAGATAAGTTAGGGAATATATTTGATGGAACGCTAGCATGTGTAGAGGTCTTGGGGGTTTGGTGATATTCCATCATTCGTAGGCGCTTCAAAGTAGCATAGATGTTAACCCCACTAAAGAATTACAACTCCAACAAACTTAACGTTTTATCATCTCCGACGTAATTTGCCATACCAAATTCCTAACATATATAAAAACAAGAGGGATATATAATTATTTCAAACTTTTATTAAAAGGCAATTATGAATTTATTTTTTATTTATTGTTTCCAAATTTTTCTCAAATTTATATGTCATTTCACATCAATCGCAAATAAATGATTTTTCCCTTGCAATTTGTAATGCCCTGCTTTTCTATGGTTATTTCCAAGATGAAAAAAGCTCAATCACTATCAATCAACTCGCACTTATTTGATTTAGTAGATTTGAACTTTGAACTGTTCTCATTATGCGGTTCACTCTGACCCAACAACTGCTTTAATGTTACGTGGAGGCACATAAAAGAAGTTAGGTTGGAAATCATGGTTGGGGGTGGGTGGCTCAACCAACACCTGCCAAAAAACATTAAAATTCCCTCCCCTTTGCGTGCCGAACAGCTCCAGGTCGCATCGTTGTTTGTTTATTGCAAAAGGATTCGCAGTCTTCTGTCCCCGCCCCTTGTTTTGGTCTACCTGTTGTTTTCTGCCTAAACCACGAATGCTTGTTTGCGCCCCATCAAATGCTGCAACAGATGAATTGCTACAGCGTGTTCTGGATAGTGGATTCAGTAATGGTGAAATGAAGGTCTGTCTCCCTGACGTTGCAAGAGTGAGTGTGGGTCTCCAAAAATCGTGCTGTACAGGTAGAATCCGTGGGCGCAGAACCGAAATCCTCCTAGGAAAGTGCCGTGAGGAAGCGCTTGGCTTTATGCAGCAGCTACAGAGTAGAAAAGTAAACGTATCCCAGAAAATCAGTGGCCCAGAGAGAGCTAAGTGTGACACTGCATCGCAGGCGAGACCAAGAAACCGTTGGTGTTGTTCTTGGTGTTCTGCTGCACGCGACTACGATCCCCGATCGATTGTTGCAAAATCTTGCAGCTGTAGTAGAAGAACGAGGTAAAGTTTTAGTTGAGCTGTCTTGCCTTTTCATTTTGGAAAGTCGCTTCCGTCCAGGTGGTGTCCACAGTCATGGACAGGATACTCAATGAATGCATTTGCAGATCTTTGGCCTTTTTATCAAGCTATCTGTTGCATCTGGTGTCATGTTATGCTTGGAGCTTTGGTACCAGAAAATAGTGGTTCTAATGGCAGTGAAGTTAAAAGACACAGATGTTGCAGTTGATTCATTTTCTATTTGCTTAAACATCAATTCGTGGGAAATGGCTATACCACTTGGTTCTCTTGTTTCAAATAGTGTGAGGTTTGCGAATGAGCTTGGAGCAGGGAGACCCAGGGAAGCAAAATTTGCAGTAGCAGTCTCAGTCATAACTTCCACAGTTATAGGAATGGATCTCCTAATTCTTATATTGGCCATCCGCAGTGATTTTGCCACGGTTTTCACAAACAGTACTATTCTACAAAAGGCTGTTTATAAATTGTCAATATTGCTAGCGTTGCAATTGTGTTGAATAGCGTGCAACCAGTCCTTACAGGAATTTCCGTTGGAGTGGGGAAACAGGCTATTGTTGCCTATGTAAATATTGCATGCTACTATATAATCGGCATTCCGCTCGGCATTCTCCTCGGTTATGTTTTTCATTTGCAAGTTATGGGAATCTGGCTGGGAATGATAGGAGGGATAGCAGTCCAAACCCTTTCCTTGATGTTTATCGCATGGAAAATAGACTGGAATATGGAGGTGACAGATCACACCCACAGGCACAGGAGATCTATGCAATGTTGGAGAAAATGTCTTGGGAGATGAAGGTAGCAGGATATTTTTTCAGATCCAGAACTTGTACTGAGTTTGTTCCTTCAAAATCGATTATGTGACAGTGAGGGTGTTACCAACAGACCTGATGAAATTTATTTACAAAGATTCTCTATTGAGATCTTACTTGTTGTACGATGTAACTCATGGAAGAGAACCTCATAGAGGCCGATCTGTTTCATATCAGAATATTCATGAAACACAATTTGCTTTGCTATTATATGAGCTTCTTCAACGAGTCACCAAGCTGGCAGGCATAAAGTTCTCTGTTGGAATTATCACACCTTACAAGCTACAGCTGAAATGTTGCACCGAGAGTTTGATGCTGTCCTCAAATCTGATGAAGGAAAAGGTTTAATTACCATTGCGGTAGATGCCTTTCAGAGCCAGGAGCGATGTTGAATCAGGAGGAACAGGCATGAGCTACTTTTTCCCTTTTTTCCAGCTATTTCTTTTATATTAAATGCATGATTATTGCTTGTTCTCCTGGTAATTGTGTGCTGTGTTGGTTTGAGATAAGCTCTGCGTGAGATTTTATCATTTGAAATGTTGTGTGGCTTTTGCACGCCTTCCCCGCCAAGAGTGTATTTTCTTGCTTTTGCTAGATGTGTGAGGGGTCTTATTAGATACGTCTGTGTTATGCCTGTAGGAGCAGTTTTCTTTCCTTCTGCGACCTGGTTTTGGACCTTCCTCAGCATGGCAATGAGGAGTTGTTTGTTTAAGTTCTGTCCTCTTTAGAAAACAAAAAAAAAATGTGATTTTCTTTTACCTCCTTTATGTGTCCCTATGGTTATAGAGGAGAGCAGGTGATAAATGAATAAAACTCTTTACCTCTGGGAAGAAGTGTATTTATTGTCCTTTGATGTTATCACGGTCTAATCTTAATTCGTATTGGAAATGATACTAGAGAGACCCTTGCTCATCCTTTTTTAGCAATCTAATTTGGTACAATTTCATCCCAATTTCATCCCTGGGAGGTCGACTACAAGGTTGGAACATTGTAAATTTCTTTTTCCTTTTAGAAGCTTTAACGAACTGTGTATTATGCTTGTCGGATGTGACTGGCTATGACTTGATAGTGGGTTTTCGACGCCGTCTTAGGCAAACATGTTTTGGCCAAATCTAACTTGCTTACCTAGCTTATGATGACCTTAAAAATTTTAGTACCCTGACCAAGGGATATCCTCGTCAGTCCTACATTTGTATTATCTCCCTAACTGGTCTTATGAAAGGTCCACCGACTTCTTTGTGGTGGAAAATTTGAGGGTTTGTTATAAGGAAAACCTTACTCGAACCTTTGGAGAAAATACTTAAAGTATTCAAGGGGCTCTCATTTTGTACATGGGATATCCTATGCGCCCGACGTAACTGTGTAAGTTTGCTTAATTATTTTTATTATTTTAAGAAAATCCCTTCCTTGTCGGACGCCCCCATGGTAGTGAGTGCATGAACAGTGTTTTACCCCTTCCGAGCAACAAACAATGAAGTATATGTCGGATGTGGTGAACATGGAACTAAGTCTGAGGCTTGAGATGCTTTTGGGGACCTGTGAGAGGTAAATTACATTTACCCCCAAGCAACAATGTTTTTGAGACCTTTCTTCGTTATATCAGTAAGTAAGTTAATAGTGTATAACATTGAAATATTTTATTATGTTGGGAATGAAGGGTTTTTCGTTGAGGGATGTGCGGAGTTGGCACTTGAGGCTTAAGAGTGCTTTCAAAGTTGCAACTTATCATACGTGGACGTTGTTTAACCTTGAATATATAAATAAATATTGGGTATAACAATCAAAAACGTCAGCTACATACTTTAAGGTGTACGCATGTGCAATGCTTTCCTTTTACATGATCTTTGAATTGGGTCCTTGAGTGGCCATAGCCCCCCCGTAGGCTGTATGGGTTTTAGTGGACTTGTGTGGCACTCTTGCTCTGAGTAGGGAGGTTCGGAATAATAAATCTTGTTACCCTTTTTTTTTTTGACATTACCAGGAGAATTTACTATTTTCCATATCGGATGGTTGTTGTACGATTCCTTTATTCTGTTTTGTGAATGTGAAGCTGCTATCGCTATCTTACTTAAGGAAAATAAAAAGGTGTATTATGTGGGAAATTTGTTATAATTTAGAATGTATGGTGTAAGGGTAACCTTGGATAGAAAATGCACAATTTTGGCTTTCATATGTTCTGCAGTGTGCCTTTTGTTAACTAGATATCTATTTTGTTTACATTCATACAAATTACTTTTGCTTATGCCTTGGAATGGAAATCATGCACTAGTCATTCAATTAATTTTGATGAAATATCTAGGAAAAGGGAATGCATGCTCATGCCAGTTCTTTTGAACTGACAAAAGCTAACATGTTTTTGCAGGTTGTTTTTCCGAGCTCAAGTATGAAAGAAGTGGTTGTTGTAGTTGCATAGATGATATCCACTTTGGTGCTTGTACGTTGTCTTTTATGGTTAAACTATTGATAACATCTAGTGGAAAAATTTTAGAAGAAGGGTCAGTGCCTTAGTAAATGTATTGTAGAGTATTGTTGTTGTAACTGTCAAACTTTGCTCTTGAGTTAAAATGTTGAGTTGTAAATCCTTCTAAGACATAGTAGTAATGAGTTAGTAAGCACTATAAAGTGAACTGGATAGTCCTTATAAAAGTTAAACTAAAATTTATATATATGAATATATTAATGTAGATGTGATCTACTTGATAGCATTTGAAGCCTGGAACAATCAAGAGGAATCTATCTTTTGTAACAAAATATGATTACTTGTTTTTTCCCCGAGCTAAACTAATAAACATTATCCTTTTATGGTGAAACCTTAAATGATCTCATGGTGAAAGCAATGGTTAGATTTTAGAAGATGATAGGATTTAATAAGTAGGAGGGAAATTGATTAATTAAACCTTAAATCTCTCTCTATCGTTTGGAATGTTTTCCTTTGTCAGACTTAATTAAGTAAGGTCTAGATGGAACATTTAACCAATCTTGATAAACTCTTAACCTCAATAAAAGACGGATAGTGAACAATGTGACCTTGAAGCTGAATTCTGTTGTCCTGTTCCGTTAACCCTTACCATGATTCATGGTGATATTTCTTAAGCAAGGTCAACATTTGATCCTTAAACAAGAAGGCTATTGTTATGAACCCTAAGCGGTACTTTCCACTCAATCGGAGCTTATGCCTTCACCTGTGCAATAGAGGTGTGGAACATGTGTTAGTGACTTGAGTAAGTTTAATTAACCTTGTAAGAAATGGAAAATGTTCTAAAATCAAATGAATAAAAAGCCTTGGACATAAAATTGATGATCCTAGTTTAGAAAGCTTGGCCTTAAGCTATTTAGTCAATAGTTGAAAAGACAGAAGTTCTCCCTTGTGAAAGGAATTGTGTGAATCATTACATGAAATTTTATAAGAACGTAAGTTAAGAATTAAGAGACATTTTAGTAAACAAGAAAATTTAATAAGAATTTCCTCATGGGATGCCCTAAATGTAAGTGTGTCATGTGGTTGGACTTCCATGTTGTCTTGTCAAAAAGAAGAAAAAAAAATGTATGTATTGTCCTTGATAGGTGTGAACGTTTCCATGCTGCCTTTATGGCCATCCTTGTATCAAGTTGTCCACAGTGTTAGTTGTATCCTTGGTGATGGCATGTTACGTCATGTTATGTGTCAAGCATGTGAAGTCAAGAACAAAACAAAAAATTATCCTATATTTCACTGTGTTGTATGTGTCGGTTTTTTTGGGTTGTTACACAAATGATAATTCTGAAAAATAAAAACTTTAGTTTTAAATAGCGATGTTAACGCTGAAACGGAAAATATTGGTGAGTGGAAAAGTAAATTGAAACGAAGAAAAAAGCATCTTGTTTGGATTGAATTTAACGATGAGGAAGCATGAATTTGTGGTTGACCCTGAGAAAAAGCGTAATGTTGTAATTCATTTGTAAGAAGCATATCGAGAGTCAACATGGTCAATTTCTATTGAAAAGAATTCAATGTTCATGTTTCTTAATGCACAAGCTCTTGAGTTAATTCCCGAGTGCAATTGTCCTAACCGGTTCAAACAAAAACTCACTTAAAGGGATGTGTTTTTGGATTTAACAACACCTGTCACCGTAACGGTTTCCTTAGCTACGGGACTTGCCGCTCCAACTTGAACAACTTCATTTTTGTTTTTCTTTGCACAATATGTCAATACTCCAGTTTGAGGTAGTTTTGGGATATTCACAAATCGAACGGCTAAAGCTCGTTGTTAAACAAGACTCTTATGAGACAAAGTGCTTAGGTAATTTGCTTTGTTTCCCGCTCTCCTCATTCTCTTGAGCACACAAACTTGTAGCCGTTGACAAAGTGATAGAGGGGAATGGTTAAGTCCTCGTATGATGACGAGATTCAAAACTGCGACATAGAAGATGATGAAAACCTTTCTTGTACTTTAGAGATGGATTCAATTTTTCTCGTAAGTGGGGATCTCAACACAAGGAATCTAGAGCTTGAAGAAGGTTCCTAATGAATATTCCGACATTTTTCTTGGCACAGAAAAACAATTATCTGTTATATGATGATCCGGAGCTTATCCACAACCATTCTTCTCGTCCATTAGTTGACGCATTCAATTTTAAAGATACAAAGTCGGTGTTGGAAGAACAGAATGTTGAAGGCCTCACAACAGTTTTGGTCATCTGACATGCGACAAGTTGTTTCCAACCACTATGTGCCACGTGTATGGGTGATAAATGTTAGTGCTTCGGTAACCAAATAAATTGTAATCATTCATGTTTGTGTCATTTGTCAAAGGGGAGGAGGCTTCTACTCATGGAAATGCTTTTCAGATAATAACTCGAGCTTAATAAAAACATGAAAAACATATCAAAAAAATATTCAAAATACAATATACAAAACACTATTTATGTATTATATAAATATATGCAAATATAATTTATTATTATATATATATATATATATATATATTGAATAACTAAAGAATTTTGAAAAATGTAGAACATCATTTATAAAAACACTATATATAATAAATATTATATATATATATATATATATATAATATTTATTTAAAAAGCATAAAACAAACCAAAGAGTAATAACAATATACATATAGAATAAATAAATAAATATATTATAAAATGTGATATATCAAATAAAAAATGTCTACGGCCTTTATTTGGTAATGACCATATATATTTAGCTTTGAGAGTAATGCTGATTTCATTGCAAAAAATCCAAATCCAAAAAAACTCGTTTGGAGAATTGTTTTGTTAAATCTCTAGAGAAATTTCTCAGCTCACCATGCAACTCTAAAGGACTCGCTAAGGAATTATTGTTTCCTTACGAAAACGTGACAATGGAAACAACAAAGAGACCGAACGATGCAATGTGGAGAAAATGAGGAACGCGTTTAATGTGGCTTGTCAAATGACATATCAGAACTACGGTTTGAGGCGTTTTGGGATATTCATAAATCGAATGAATTAGAGCCCGCCATTAAACAAGCCTTGGATGAGACAATGGCTCAATTAATTTGCTTTGTTTCTTTCTCTTCATTCTCTTGAGCACGTGAACTTGGAGCCGATGAAAATGTGACTGAGGGGAATGGTTAAGTCCCTGCATGATCTGAGATGCCTTGTCTCGCTCCTCATTCTCTTGAACTTGCGAACTTAGAGCCGATGAAAATGTGACTGAGGGGAATGGTTAAGTCACCGCACGATCTAGGATGCCTTGTATGATTGTCCAAATCAAACCGAGTTATTGTCATCAAGTTTGTGCATTGCACATCTCCGAATCAGTCTATATTGTCTATAGCAACACCCAAACCATTGTTTGCTTTTCCTAAAAACAACTTTATTATTTTTCAAACGCTATTCCCTAATCTTATATATACCGTAATGACCCAAAAACCACACACGGACAACACGGTGAAATACAAGATAGTTTTTTTTTTTGACTTGCTTGACACATAACATGACGCAACATGTCGTCACCAAGGATACAACTAACACTGTGAACAACTTGATACAAGGATGGCCATAAAGGCAGCACGGAGACGTTCACACCTATCAAGGACAATACATTTTTTTTTTATTTTCTTTTTGACAAGACAACATGGAAGTCCAACCACATGACACACTTACATTTAAGGCATCCCATGAGGAAATTCTTGTTAAATTTTCTTGTTTACTAAAATGTCTCTTAATTCTTAACTTACGTTCTTATAAAATTTCATGTAATGATTCACACAATTCTTTTCACAAGGGAGAACTTCTTTCTTTTCAACTATTGACTAAATAGCTTAAGGCCAAGCTTTCTAAACTAGGATCATCAATTTTATGTCCAAATATTTTTATTCATTTGATTTTAGAACATTTTCCATTTCTTACAAGGTTAATTAAACTTACTCAAGCCACTAACACATGTTCCACACCTCTATTGCACAGTGAAGGCATAAGCTCCATTGAGTGGAAAGTACCGCTTAGGGTTCATAACAATAACCTTCTTTTTTAAGGATCAAAATTTGACCTTGCTTAAGAAATATCACCATGAATCAAGGCAAGGGTTAATAGAACAGACAAATAATTTAGCTTTAGGTCACATTGTTTACTATCCGTCTTTTATTGAGGCTAAGAGTTTATCAAGATTGGTTAAATGTTCCATCTAGACTTTACTTAATTAAGTTTGACAAAGGAAAACATTTCAAACGATAGAGAGAGATTTAAGGTTTTATTAATCAATTTCCTCCTTATTAAAAATCCTATCATCTTATAAAATCTAACCATTGATTTCACCATGAGATCATTTAAGATTTCACCATAAAAGGATAATGTTTATTAGTTTGGCTCGGAAAAAAAAAAAGTAATCATATTTTGTTACAAAAGATAGTTTCCTCTTGATTGTTCCAGGTCTCAAAGGTTATCAAGTAGATCACATCTACATTAATATATTCATATACATAAATTTTCGTTTAACTTTTATAAGGACTATCCAGTCCACTTTATAGTGCTTACAAACTCATTTCTACTATGCCTTAGAAGGATTTACATGTCAACATTTTATCTCAAGAGTAAATTTTTACAATGCTTATGGCAAGTGAAGAGATTGAATATTATTTCTCACTAAGAAGAGTTACCAAAAAATACAAAAAAAAAAAAAGACAAAACTACTACTTCACAATTTTCCAAAATTCCCGGTAAGAGGTCATATAAACTCTTTGCAAGCAATGTTACACAATTTACAACACATAGAACACTTTTACAAATAACTTCATAAGTTGCACCCGATGAAACCTTTACAACTCTTTCCTTTAATCTACTCGCATAATCCATCTCGCACAAATACTAGCTAGAATCAGGTTCGCGAGAACCGAGCATGTTAAGGACTACAAAAAAACATCATGCTACTATTAACAATATCATGAAAGGAAACTTCTATATTCTAGAAAAGGATTGAGACTCTCACTACAAGTCAAATTATTAAGAAAAATAAAATTTTCACCATGCCAACTAAGAAGGAGGTCATGGGTTGCAGTTAGGAACAACGTCTCTATAGCAACAAGAGTTCAACAACTAATCAGGTAAGACCATAGGCCTTAAAATTTAGAAACAAAATGTGGAGTGTATTGGGATTTCAATGTAATACTATAGATTACATGATGGAAATATAATACTCAACCCGCCGATCTAAAATTCATAGGAAAATACAAAATTACCAGTATGCGATCATTTCTCACTTATACGACAATAGTTTATTAATTATTCAAGAAGAGCCATAAGATATATCCAAAGGTCGAATGTATAGGGATTTTAATCATGTAATCATGATGATTATATGATTGAAATCTAATACTATCAACCTATAATACCCTACCTACCAAGAGGCTCCACAATTAATACTAACAAATGTTTGAAATAGGCATTGCCTAGTAGTCAAGTGACCCGAGATATCCAAACAAGGAACAACAAAAAGACTTGAAACTACCCAAGTCCGTCATGGAAGTTGGCATTCTAAATATCCATCCAAATTTCATAGTACTTTAAATCCATCATCCTTCTTATGTAATTTTATAATTTCGATTTATAAAAAAAATTTAAAAAGAAAATCATTATTTTCTCATCACAATATTTTCTTAATGTAACCATCATTACCATACCCAAGTCACCCTTATATATATTTACATATACCACCAACAATAGTTAACAAACTTAACAACAAAATTCCGTCATAACACAACCAGATAATCATGATTACATCTACAAGCCAAAGAAACAAATCCGGATAGCCACGTACCAAACTTGTTCATAATAATAGAGAGTTCTGAGATAATCATCAGCAAGCCATTCTACTGCAAGGTTCATGACCAAGTTACCAAAATTCATATTATAACCATATGAAAACCAAACTTTAATCATAAAGGAATTTAGAACTACTTTTCATTTTTTTATTAAAGAGTTTCACATGCTAGCCGCAACAACAAAGTTGATATTAAAAATAGCTAATTTTAGTCAGATTCATGGCCCAACTCACTTTCCGTCTCACCCAAAAGAAAACAATCATGCATGAGAGATCTAAGAGCTCTCAAAGTATGTTATAATGCCATCCATATAGGTGAGACAACAAAGGTAAGGCCATATACCCTAACAAAAACTCATAAATATGATAGTATGTTAAGGTAAATCCTTATTCGCCTTAAACAAGTCGAAAGCCCACAATACCTTCAGATGCCACGAATAATGCAAAAATGATAACCCTAAAACAAAGTAACCATTCCACAAATCTTCTATGCACCTTTATAGGTAACTATCACAGAGGATTAATATCATTTCATATATTTAAACCCGCACCAATATGCAACTATTTTTCATTACAAAACTATAATCATTTAAAGGAAGATGCGTGATTAAACTGATATAAAACCATGGATTCACCTACGAATCCATATCAACTAAGCTAGTATTAGCTTATTCAAACCCATCATCAAAGCAGAGACTAGGATTCCACTTCAATATGTTTAGCAAAGTTTTTATTTATTTATTATTATTTGCGAACACAAGGATTCAAACTAGGGACTAGATGATAAGCCAACAAAAAAATGCAAATCTACTGGATATAGACACAATCACACATAAACCCGACTAAAATAACCAGATGGTTTTTTTTTTTTTTTTTTTTTTTGGAATAAACTAATCCTCCATTTAAAGACTATGAGTCTACCCCCCCCATACAAAGTCGAACGACAAAAACCAAAAAATGTCTTCACAAAATGATAAGCCATAAAAAAAATCATATTCAAATCAAAGGATTTAGTATATTAAGAGTAATAACATCCTAAAGTTACAGGGCATTCCATATCTTACAAGCCTCAGAAATCACAGAAAATTATACAAATGAATATATCCACAATTAGCCTAACAACAACAGATCGAGTGAATCCAGTAACTTTCCAAAGCACAAATTCATACCCAACTTCCAATATCAAGTAACAATGATAATACCAAAATAATAATACCACTTAAACCCTTTATCAACATGATCACACAAAGAACTATTGCAGAGAATTCGTTTATACAAGCACGAAGTGGAAAACGTTGTAGAGAGAGGAAAGAGATGTTCCAAGCAAAATACCATTCAGAACATGAAAAGATTTCATTTCAAGAAATTTTTAAAACTAGTAGATGTTAGATTAGGTAGTGCTTAACATGCCCGATTTCTAGTCTCTACCAGCCGCAAGGACACCTCCTAGAGCAGCAGCAGCTATAACGATCCCCAATCTCGAATCAGAGGATACCTAGAAGCAAACAAGAAACCCAACTGTAGAAAATGGGTGAACTGAGAAGAGGCACAGAAGCATTACCCAGCCTCAAGATTTGATCGAGCTTCTTCCATGTTAAATTCACCACCTGGACAGAAGTGACTTTCCAAAATGAAAAGGCAAGACAGCTCAACTAAAACTTTATCTCGTTCTTCTACTACAGCTGCAAGATTTTGCAACAACTGATCACGACTGTGGTCGCGTGCAACCAGAACATCATGATCAACACCAATGGTTCCTTGGGATCACCTTACTGCCGGAAGCAGCCGCACTTAACTCTCTCTGAGGCCACTGATTTTCTGAGATAAGTTTACTTCTCTACCCTGTAGCTGCTGCATATAGCCAAATGCTTCCTCACGGCACTTTCCTAGGAGAATTTCAGTTCTACGCTCCATGCGGCATGATTTTAACTACCCACCCGCAACAACATGATTTTGAGACCCACACCCACCCACACAACATCAGGGCGATAGACCTTCATTTCACCATCAATGAATCCACTATCCAGAACACGCCAATGCAAGCTACGTGGCCACCAAAGTTTCTTTGCGTGAGTAGGTCAAAATGAGGTGTCAGGGTTATAAATTAAGGTAGCTTGGTGAACAAGTAGGTATGTTGAACAATGAAGATAGTTGGTGGAGGCGCCCAACCACACACCACTTGCCAAAGGACAAAACAACAACAACCCATGGAACAGCTTCTCCCTCACGCCAGGTAGGTCGCATAGATGGCCATAAAGGATGGCATGAAGGTAGGTGAATGCAACTATTTTCCATTAATTTTAAGCTTGCATGGAGCCAAGGGAAAAAGACTAGAGGTTGCAGTTTTTAAGGCAACACATTTGAATGGCTAACCAAGGCAACAATAATAGACATCCTCTTCAATTGCGTGAACCTAGGCTCGGTCTACGGGAGCGACCGACAACATAAAAAAAAAACTTAACGATAATAATTAATACTTAAAATTGATAACAATTGAAAATAAAATATAATCACTAATCGACAATAATAATAATAGTAATATTATTATTATTATTATTATTATACTTACTAGTAGCTTAAAATAGTTATTAATTATAATCGTAATCAGTCAAGTCAAGCTCGACATTAGAGAAAAAAATTATTATTATTATTATGGATATTCCTCTTTAACCGAACACATCCTAACACACCAAAACGTCATTCCAGCCTCTCTACTAGGATAATAGAACACGATATGCCTTTAACAGGTATTCACAAAGGACACTACGAGGTCTACAAACCAGGGCAATGACAACAAAAGAGGAGGCAAGATGGAGACAAAGGATGCTAATCCTTCTCTCGTGAAAAGGAAGAAGTCATCTAACGAATAATGAGAGCACTCGCAAATGTTCAATGTTTAGCAACAGGTCACCAAACAAGGACTAGGGTACGCTAAATGGGGCATTACATTCTCCTCCCCTTAAGAAAGCATCGTCCTCGATGTGACATAACACAAAGGAAAAGAAATGGTAAGCAATAAGGATCGATAAGGGAAGGTACGCTCTAAGTTTAATATTTCATATGCAAAAGCATGACCATGGGGTAGCCTAGGAACATTTGGTAGAATTTTAACTTTAATGTTCTCGTGAAGATTGGCATTTCTTTCTTGTTCATCATTTCATTAGTCTCTTTCCATTAGCACTATTCTTAGTTTAATTTCTTTTAAAATTTCATCATCAGAGTTTTGGTTTATTCTTTATTATGGGTGCCCAACATGAACTGCTAACACAACACCCTATCGGTTCACAAGACACTACAGATTCACAAGCACGCAAGTATATACTTCATGATTGTATTACACCACAAAAGGTTACTCAAATACGAAATAGAATAGGCACGGCCCACATAACATAGTACTCGTCACACATCAATGACTGACATACAAAATACTCATCAAAAGAGTACTACAATCCACCATACATTTCCTCAATTTGCATCAATGAAAACTCACATAACACCAAACCATGCTACAGGTACATAGTGTCCACAAGGGAATCAATGACATAACCACAACATCACAACACATCCATCTGACATGAGTAACACATACATCAAAATACTACTACCAAAACATCACAATAACTCAACATATAATCAAAACATCGACCATACAGGAAAATATCATATTTTTCTCTAATCTCTTAGCTCCCTCAAACTCTTATGCCTCCCTCAAGTCTCTTATGCCTCCCTCAAGTCTCTTATGCCTCCCCAAACTCTCTATGCCTCCTCAAATCTCTTATGCCTCCCTCAAGTCTCTTATGCCTCCTCAAACTCTTATGCCTCCCAAGGAGGCTGGGGTTGACCCTATGGTCCAAGACACATAGAGTTCGAACACTCCTAACCCAAGTGACATAATAACGCGTGGTTCAACAACCCGCTAGTTATCTGTACTCCTTGGGGCGTACCCTATACAACAAAGCGGGTCCATAGGTCCAACCATTCCATGGTGCATCCCATGACCCTATTCCACACATCACGACAATAGAACCAGCATAACAATCCAATCAAAGTGCCAAGTGGCAAAGTACAAGCCTTGGGCAAGGCGGTAAAATTTAAAATTTAAAAGAAGATCCAAAACCAAGCAAAATAAATGGCCAAATAGCCATAGTTAGTATCAAAATCCACATGTTAGTGCCAAAACCAAGGAAATGCCCAAAATTGTAAAGCATGGCAATCAAGAAAAGCTACTGGTCCTTACAAAATAAAGTAAAAAGCTCAATTTACGAATAAAATCAACTTATAATAATGTCACATTACGATAATTGTGTGGCCTTATCTTGCCACCAAGGGGTACTCAACGAGTTTTAGCACTTCGAAAATCGAGCCTCACCGTAAAATACATATCAATAATACAACTTTCATCACTCTATCCGAATCATCCTACCACCACTTCGACAAGGCTAAACATAGTCATAGTTGCACTTAGGTTGTGTACATACAACCACATAGGGAGAGAGGAAAGATTCACATGTTATCTACTAAACCGAGTTTTGGCTTGAGTTATTGACCCATGGTACACCATTCCTCACTCTCAACATACACTTCTACCGATTTCCCTCGTGGTCGGTAGCGTAAGGTTCACAACATAACATACAACAACATCACTAACATAACGGTGGAACACACATAACTACCATAACATCTTACATATGGTACATATACACACATCATACATTCACCGAGTGTAACACATCACTTTACCACTTTCTGCACCCAAAGTGCAATCACCATACGATAGGGTTCATACACTCACCATATGTCCCAAATCACAACATGAAGCATTACATATTTGCACAAATCCTACATACGATGAACATAGTACATCTCAACATAACATCCATTGCTACATAACAAGGTGGTACACACATTTCTTCAAAACATGGTAAAAACATCATGATACAACTCATTTCTTTTAACATCAATCTAGTCATACAACACATTGATACACCTACATACCACAATATGTCACAATGTTCCAACACTACGTCATCCACATTATAATTCTTTTCACACATCACAAACAAAGAATTCACACGTGAACTCTTCATAGAATCCACAAGAAGGAGAGAGAATACTCCCATCCCCAACATATCAACATGATGACAAACACGCACTAAGTGACATACACATCACGTGCGTTCACAATATCACAATTACGACAATAATCACATCACGTTTAAAGCACATTACTCTTCCAATATCTACCACCATCATGCAACATCATCATCATCATGCAATATCATCATGTAACACCACCACCACCACGTAACATCATCATATAACACCAATCTAGTCCATAGGTTCGAGAGCATGAATCTATGCTCTGATACCAAGTGTAACGACCCAAAAACCACACACGAACAACACGGTGAAATACAGGATAATTTTTTTTTTTTTGCTTGACACATAACATGACACAACATGTCATCACCAAGGATACAACTAACACTGTGAACAACTTGATACAAGGATGGCCATAAAGGCAGCACGGAGATGTTCACACCTATCAAGGACAATACATTTTTTTTTTTCTTTTTGACAAGACAACATGGAAGTCCAACCACATGACACACTTACATTTAGGGCATCCCATGAGAAAATTCTTGTTAAATTTTCTTGTTTACTAAAATGTCTCTTAATTCTTAACTTACGTTCTTATAAAATTTCATGTAATGATTCACACAATTCTTTTCACAAGGGAGAACTTCTTTCTTTTCAACTATTGACTAAATAGCTTAAGGCCAAGCTTTCTAAACTAGGATCATCAATTTTATGTCCAAAAAATTTTATTCATTTGATTTTAGAACATTTTCCATTTCTTACAAGGTTAATTAATCTTACTCAAGCCACTAACACATGTTCCACACCTCTATTGCACAGGTGAAGGCATAAGCTCCAATTGAGTGGAAAGTACCGCTTAGGGTTCATAACAATAACCTTCTTGTTTAAGGATCAAATTTTGACCTTGCTTAAGAAATATCACCATGAATCAAGGCAAGGGTTAACGAAACAGGACAACAGAATTTAGCTTCGTGGTCACATTGTTTACTATCCGTCTTTTATTGAGGTAAGAGTTTATCAAGATTAGTTAAATGTTCCATCTAGACTTTACTTAATTAAGTTTGACAAAGGAAAACATTTCAAATGATAGAGAGATTTAAGGTTTTATTAATCAATTTCCCCCTACTTATAAATCCTATCATCTTCTAAAATCTAACCATTGATTTCACCATGAGATCATTTAAGATTTCACCATAAAAGGATAATGTTTATTAGTTTGGCTCGGAAAAAAAAAAGTAATCATATTTCGTTAAAAGATAGTTTCCTCTTGATTGTTCCAGGTCTCAAAGGTTATCAAGTAGATCACATCTACATTAATATATTCATAAACATAAATTATCGTTTAACTTTTATAAGGACTATCCACTCCACTTTATAGTGCTTACAAACTCATTTCTACTATGCCTTAGAAGGATTTACATGTCAACATTTTATCTCAAGAGTAAATTTTTACAATGCTTATGCCAAGAAAGAGATTGAATATTATTTCTCACTAAGAAGAGTTACCAGCCAAAATACAAAAAAAAAAAAAAATGACAAAACTACTACTTCACAAATTTTCCAAACAATTCCAGGTAAGAGGTCATATAAACTCTTTGCAAGCAATGTTACACAATTTACAACACATAGAACACTTTTACAAAGAACTTCATAAGTTGCACTGATGAAACCTTTACAACTCTTTCCTTTATTCTACTCGCATAATCCATCTGCACAAATACTAGCTAGAATCAGTTCGCGAGAACTGAGCATGTTAAGGACTACAAAAAAAAACATCATGCTACTATTAACAATATCATGAAAGGAAACTTCTATATTCTAGAAAAGGATTGAGACTCTCACTACAAGTCAAATTCTTAAGACAAAATAAAATTTTCACCATGCCAACTAAGAAGGAGGTCATGGGTTGCAGTTAGGAACAACGTCTCTATAGCAACAAGAGTTCAACAACCAATCAGGTAAGACCATAGGCCTTAAAATTTAGAAACAAAATGTGGAGTGTATTGGGATTTCAATGTAATACTATAGATTACATGATGGAAATATAATACTCAACCCGCCGATCTAAAATTCATAGGGAAAATACAAAATTACCAAATACGATCATCATTCTCACTTATACGACAATAGTTTATTAATTATTCAAGAAGGGCCATAAGATATATCCAAAGGTCGAATGTATAGGGATTTTAATCATGTAATCATGATGATTATATGATTGAAATCTAATACTATCAACCTATAATACCCTACCTACCAAGAGGCTCCACAATTAATACTAACAAAATGTTTGAAATAGGCATTGCCTAGTAATCAAGTGACCTGAGATATCCAAACAAGGAACAACAAAAACACTTGAAACTACCCAAGTCCGTCATGGAAGTTGGCATTCTAAATATCCATCCAAATTTCATAGTGCTTTAAATCCATCATCCTTCTTATGTAATTTTATAATTTCGATTTATAAAAATTTTAAAAAGAAAATCATTATTTTCTCATCACAATATTTTCTTAATGTAACCATCATTACCATACCCAAGTCCCCCTTATATATATTTACATATACCACCAACAATAGTTAACAAACTTAACAACAAAATTCCGTCATAACACAACTAGATAATCATGATTAAATCTACAAGCCAAAGAAACAAATCCGGATAGCCACGTACCAAACTTGTTCATAATAATAGAGAGTTCTGAGATAATCATTAGCAAGCCATTCTACTACAAGGTTCATGACCAAGTTACCAAAATTCATATTATAACCATATGAAAACCAAACTTTAATCATAAAGGAATTTAGAACTACTTTTCATTTTTTTATTAAAGAGTTTCACATGCTAGCCGCAACAACAAAGTTGATATTAAAAATAGCTAATTTTAGTCAGATTCATGGCCCAACTCACTTTCCGTCTCACCCAAAAGAAAACAATCATGCATGAGAGATCTAAGAGCTCTCAAAGTATGTTATAATGCCATCCATATAGGTGAGACAACAAGGGTAAGGCCATATACCCTAACAAAACTCATAAATATGATAGTATGTTAAGGTAAATCCTTATTCGCCTTAAACAAGTCGAAAGCCCACAATACCTTCAGATGCCACGAATAATGCAAAAATGATAACCCTAAAACAAAGTAACCATTCCACAGATCTTCTATGCACCTTTATAGGTAACTGTCACAGAGGATTAATATCATTTCAGATATTTAAACCCGCACCAATATGCAACTATTTTTCATTACAACAACTATAATCATTTAGAAGGAAGATGCGTGATTAAACTGATATAAAACCATGGATTCACCTACGAATCCATATCAACTAAGCTAGTATTAGCTTATTCGAAACCCATCATCAATAGAGACTAGGATTCCACTTCAATATGATTAGCAAAGTTTTTATTTATTTATTATTATTTGCGAACACAAGGATTCGAACTAGGGACTAGATGATAAGCCAACAAAGAAATGCAAATCTACGGATATAGACACAATCACACATAAACCTGACTAAAATAACCAGATGGTTTTTTTTTTTTTTTGGAATAAACTAATCCTCCATTTAAAGACTATGAGTCGACCCCCCCCCATACAGGTCGAACGACAAAACCCAAAAACTGTCTTCACAAAATGATAAGCCATAAAAAAAAATCATATTCAAATCAAAGGATTTAGTATATTAAGAGTAATAACATCCTAAAGTTACAGGGGCATTCCATATCTTACAAGCCTCGAAATCACGAAAATTATACAAATGAATATATCCACAATTAGCCTAACAACAATGATCGAGTGAATCCAAGAACTTTCCAAAGCACAAATTCATACCCAACTTCCAATATCAAGTAACAATGATAATACCAAAATAATAATACCACTTAAACCCTTTATCAACATGATCACACAAAGAACTATTGCAGAGAATTCGTTTACACAAGCACGAAGTGGAAAACGTTGTAGAGAGAGGAAAGAGATGTTCCAAGCAAAATACCATTTAGAACATGAAAAGATTTCATTTCAGGAAATTTTTAAAACTAGTAGATGTTAGATTAGGTAGTGCTTAACATGCCTGATTTCCAGCCTCTACCAGCCACAAGGACACCTCCTAGAGTAGCAGTAGCTATAACGATCCCCAATCTCGAATCAGAGGATACCTAGAAGCAAACAAGAAACCCAACTGTAGAAAATGGGTGAACTAAGAAGAGGCGCAGAAGCATTACCCAGCCTCAAAATTTGATCGGGCTTCTTCCATGTTAAATTCACCACCGGACAAAAATGACTTTCCAAAATGAAAAGGCAAGACAGCTCAACTAAAACTTTACCTCGTTCTTCTACTACTACCGCAATGTAAGATTTTGCAACAACTGATCACGACTAAGGTCGCGTGCAACCAAAACATCAGGATCAACACCAACGGTTCCTTGGGATCACCTGCGCGTAGCTATTGCACTTAAACTCTCTCTGAGGCCACTGATTTTCTGAGATAAGTTTACTTCTCTTCCCGTAGCTGCTGCATATAGCCAAATGCTTCCTCACGGCACTTTCCTAGGAGAATTTCAGTTCTACGCTCCACCGAAACCCCACCCTGTACAACACCTTCATTTTGAGACCAACACCCACCCACGCAACATTTGAGGAGCGATAGACCTTTATTTCACCATCAATGAATCCACTATCCGTAACACGCCAATACAAGCCACGTGGCCACCAAAGTTTCTTTGCATGAGTAGGTCAAAATGAGGTGTCAGAGTTATAAATTAAGGTAGCTTGGTGAACAAGTAGGTATGTTGAACAATGAAGATAGTTGGTGGAGGCGCCCAACCACACACCACTTGCCAAAAGGACAAAACAACAACAACCCATGGAACAACTTCTCCCTCATGCCAGGCAGGTCGCATAGATGGCCATAAAGGATGGCATGAAGGTAGGTGAATGTAACTATTTTCCATTAATTTTAAGCTTGCATGGAGCCAAGGGAAAAAGACTAGAGGTTGCAGTTTTTAAGGCAACACATTTGAATGGCTAACCAAGGCAACAATAATAGACATCCTCTTCAATCACAGTGAACCCGTGCTCGGTCTACGGGAGCGACCGACAACATAAAAAAACTTAACGATAATAATTAATACTTAAAATTGATAACAATTGAAAATAAAATATAATCACCAATCGACAATAATAATAATAGTAATATTATTATTATTATATTATTATTATTATTATTACTTTGTAGCTTAAAATAGTTATTAATTATAATCGTAATTGATTCGAAGTCAAGCTCGAAAATAGAGAAAAAAACTTATTATTATTATTATGGATATTCCTCTTTAACCGAACACATCCTAACACACCAAAATGTCATTCCACAGCCCTCTACTAGGATAATAGAACACGATATGCCTTTAACAGGTATTCACAAAGGACACTACGAGGTCTACAACCGAGAGGCAACGACAACAAAAGAGGAGGCAAGACGGAGACAAAGGATGCTAATCCTTCTCTGTGAAAAGGAAGAAGTCATCTAACGAATAATGAGAGCACTCGTAAATGTTCAATGTTAGCAACAGGGTCACCGAAACAAGGACTAGGGTGCGCCAAATGGGGCATTACATATACAACTACAACAACACGTGTTGGCGTCTAACAACATAAGTATGGAAATAGAAGACTGCTAAATAAAATAAATTCATATTACATATCATGAATCCTTTTAGAGTTGAACCCCAATTATCAAGTGAATAAAATATAAGGCCCATCTAGACTATATTAAATTTTTATAATAATCGTAAATATATAATATATGGAGGGGCCATGCCTGTAATCCCGGTACAATGGGGTGGTAGCACCCTATCCTACCATTTCACATAGACCTCAAGTCAAATTATTTATATATTTTTTGGCCTTCTCTTTTAACTCATTCGCAAGTTCTTCCAAATTAATGGCCGACTCTCCTTTCTCGATCACTTCCCCCTCACAAGGTCTCTAAATTCCTCCACCACTCCTTTGACTTTTACTCCCTCCTCCCCTTCCATCAACATTTTCACCTTCGTTGTTATTTCTTCCCCGTTATCACGATGTTTTCATCCTCTTGCCTTCTCAACCTCAATCCAAATTTCCCATCATCCACCACCAGCTTGCAGTTCATAAACTGGTCCAAACTAAGAGGAAACCCCAATATCGCCACACCCGAAGAAATGCTCTCCATCACAACATTCCATCCGCAAAGTGGTTTAAAAACCCTCCCACAGAAAAATGATGGAGAATCTCGATTTGGTTAAACTAAGGGGCAACAAAGTCCTGGTCTTTACAGCCATCCAAAAATCTAGGAGGTAGCATCTCTGAGACATGATACGTCTCCTTATCTTGATGAAGCACCCACAACAAATAACACCCATTTTTATAAGACCGAGGGCTATTTCCGAAATCTGAGGCCTCGACACACGAATGAAGCTGCCGAAGGAAACGTATATGACTGACCTTGGCAGTTTAATTTCCAACCATTGACTATACTCAGTTTCTATCCCCGAATCGCCATAGCTTCCGAACTTAGCAATTGGGTCACATCAATATGATAACAAATACGCACTAAGTGACATACACAACATGTGCATTCAAAATTTCAGAATTACGACATAGTTCACATGACAACATATATCACATTACTCTTCCAATATCCACCACCATCATACGTAATCATCAAAACTCCAATCCATCTTAGAGGTTTGAGAGTATGAACCTCCACTCTGATACCATATGTAATGCCCACATTTTACACACACAATACAACCGTAAAATACCAGGATAATTTTTTTTTACTTACATAGCTCACTACACACAACACAACAAGGGATCCAAGTACCGAAAATTGACTCGCGTGACAATCACATAAGTCATCGACTCACATAGACACATGAAAACAACATAGGCATGTCGATGCCACACTTTTCCCAATGAATGAATACTAGCAGTGCCACAACCACAGAAAGAAGACTCAAGGATGGGCAAACCCACAACACATCTTTTCTTTAATTGTATTTTAGTTACGATTAACATTCAAGAACATTATTATGCAAGGATAACTTTCTCCTTTTCCCATCTGCAGAAACTTTAAGTTCATTCCACATTTAATTTTACAGTTCGACCATTTTAAGTTGGCTTCTTATTCTTTACAAAATTTTCCATAACTTGCATTCTTATTTGTCATAATTCAAAAGCATATAAAGTTCTTAATTATCTTGACCTTATGTTAAGAATATTCTTCTCGAACATATAATCAATGTCTACCTTTTTACTCTTACATCTCAAGCGAAAGTGACTTGATGTCCAGAACGCAAAATAAGGATTTAACGGAGATTTAGATACAAGGTCATTTTTGCCAAAAACATTCCTCGATCACTGAATAGTTTTTTCTCCCTACCATAGTTATTCTAAATCAATGACTTAATGACTTCCTTTTTATATTTATATATCTTTTGTTTTCATGTAGTTTGATCACAACAATACAATACATATTCATTGAAACACATAAAGATATTTAATTGAGTTACAAGGTCTCCAAGAGTGGCAGTATCCTTAACCTCAATTCTCATTTTTACTCTCATATGCTTTATTTTATACGTCATGTTATGACCTTATTACTAGCATTTTCTTTCAAAAGAGTTACGAAATGGTTTTCCTAACCTTTTGAAGACATACATGATTAGAAACTTGAAGCTACACATGAACCCTAAGTTAACATCCAAATCAATAGAGTTTTAGATTAATTCCAACTTCACCTAAGGGTCTACTCCTCAACAAAATATGAGTTTTAAGCGAGAGGACTAGTTTCGCTAGACCGTCTTCTAGAAGGAACCAAGGTGTTATGTTGAGAGAATACCAAGGTAACCCATTTAGCTAAGCGGAAATCGAGTTCACTAACAATAGTTTAAGACTTAGATCAACTAAGTCATAACCTCTATCTATGTCGTTTGGATCCAAAAGGGATCTCATTCGATGAAGAGAATTAATTTTAAATCTATCTTTGGAAGACAAGGTAGTCCACAAAGATACGAAGGAGGAATTAGCTCTACACACTCCAAGAAAATTTTGACTGTGTCGCTCCTAATAGACATGTTTAAGGAATTTTCACTAAACATAGTGACTAAGATGATAAGCCCATTCTCAGGTTCTTGTTTACTCAAACTAGGAGGTTCTATCGAGTGCAGAGTTTAAGTTCATTCTATAGTTTTCAATGTCTTCTACAGTAAGGAGTATCACACATGAAAAACAAGTTATGTCCCAATATTGAATAAGGGTAGAGTGTTTCAATTAAATCCATTTAGTATGAATGGGATGACTTGATCATTTATTGAATATTGAATATGCACTACAAGATATTACTTCAAATTCATTTACCTTATATAAATATCAAACCTTTTTACCATGTGTACTATAAATCAAATTGACCTGTGATTAAATGCACATTTCCTAGATGTCCTTGAAAACTAACATCTCATACATAGCAACAAATTATCAAATATAACCTTCTGTAACATGAGACTACATTATACATTTATTCATTTAACAATGAACTATATAAATTACAATGATGATTAATAAATTACACATCGCTTTTAAACGTCGTCAATCTCTCATCTTGAAAAACCACGTGAGCATAAAATTGGTGATAATTCGTTGGCATGGCATCCAACCTAACCTAAAATAATTATCATTTTTCAGTTTCCCATTTACATATGGTAATAATAACAATTTGCAATCAAAATTAAAAAATTTAGAGACATGTATTTATTACATTTCATTTTAATTCTTTTTGTATCCTAGGAGAGAGAAAGAGAAGGGAAGAGAGAGAAAACACCATTTTTCAAAAGTTCTATTTCACACAACAAGTTACACTCTAGAGTTTTAAACAGATTATTTGCATGTGTTAAAAGTTTTCACGGTGGTTTGGAAACCCCGTGAGGGTCCCGACTTTCTATTTTTACATTTTCTCGCTAGCTACAAAATGTTCAAAATGGGCTCAGAGGCTAAGGAACCGCTTCCAAAAGTTATCTTTCAATGAGAACGGACACCGCAATCAACTTTCTATGTGTTCCCAAATATACCAAGAGTTCATAAAGAATCGACGGAATTGGGAAAAAGCAAACGGTTTGTGTTTGGGAACTATTTTTCCAGAGCCACTGGTCATAGTTAACCCATTTGCAAATGAACACGAGCTACTTCGAGGGCCCAAAATCCACGTCCATAACTCGACGTTCGATGGATGAGCAGCAACAAGACACTTCCTACAAGTTCCCTTATAAAAGGATAATTCATCGAGTCGACGGGATTAAGAACTAGAAAACCATTTTCAAATGGCGACAAGTTTTCTCGGAGAAACAAGTAGAAATTGGTCTAGTTTGACCTCTTCAAACTACGAATGGAGGGCTACAAAATGGCCTTGCCAAACTATCCAGAAAAGTGTTTTTCCCCAAATTGAATTTTCCATGTAATTGTCCGATATAAACCCTAGAGATTTGCGAAGATGAAAAATAATTTCTCCATCCAAGTTTTAAACGGTAGTTCAAAACAAAAGTCAACTTTCTAGATTTAACAACTTTCTACTACTTTGCAACATTTTAACGGGGCTCCTATAAGAGCGTCAAAAATATCATATGTTTGTTCAGGGTCAATCCAAAGGTCAAGGTGACTCCTCGCATACCAAGGTACATGAATGAAACTTAACATCTCATTTTCGAGAGTTACGAAGGGTACTGAATGAGTCTCCTTAAAATGCAAAAATTAAATATTTAAACTAGGTGATGATCAACGTTATTCTTTGGAAAGTTAGTTTCTTCCGTCGATAAAACAATGTTGTAGTGATCCGGTTGGGAAGGACATTTTCTACATCGCCTCGGAATGAGGGTGGTGGGACGAACCACCCAGCTTCTGAACTCGGCAATCGGGGTGGTCAAAGTAGGCAAAGAGCAACAATGGACCCACAAAATGCGGGGAGATTTCATTTTCTCACAAAAGCCTCCATAGCTCAATTCCAAGGCGTAGAAAGAATTCGCCACAATCCAATCTGCTTCCACAAAGATTCACCAAACACTCAAGTAATTACATGGCTTCCACCAGGGGTAACACTAGAAGGAAGGTCCGCCCATTGTAAAGGACGACCAAGCACATCCATTTTAATAGTCAATAGAATTTAACGGAGTTTAAAAATTAAAAATCAGATGTGCAAATATGTACATACCTGTGTTTGGATGATAAAGTATAGAAAAATTGGTCACAAACATTGGCCACAGGAAAATGGATTGAAGAGTTTGTTTTCTCAAGCAAGGTTTACCGCCCACTTGAGCGATGTTGGCGATTATGCAGATTGCCGAGCCATTAAGATTTGTCATGAGTTTGCTCACATGAATTTCCATATTATCCAGTGAAACAAAAACCTCCCTCATGTTTTCCCACCTTTGCAAGTGATCTACCACGTGAGTCCGGTATAATCCCTAGTTGAAGCGGGATGCCAAGATTTTGAGCATGTGTGAAAGCATTATTGTTTGCCTCTCGTAATAATTTTTGCCATGACTCTGTGAGAAAAATGTAGCAAAATAATTCCACGAGAGGCTAGCTTTGAGGTGAACTGCATGAGGGGATTGATAATTCCCAACACGCGGAGAATATACGGTGGTCGTTGCACGCCTATCAAAGGGGTTTGAGCAATGTTATTTCTTCGTGAGGGTGGCCAATGGCCATACGTGTCAATGAAAGATACGTATAAATATTTAACACTATCTTGACTCGGAATTGTTGCACACTTTCAAAACACAAAATATTGTTAAATATTTTATGAGTATCTTTGACGGAAAAAATGCTTAGATTAGGGATCAATTTCATTGCTTTATCACTCTATTACACATGGAAATGAGTATGTTAATAGTGAACATTTGACGAACACTTTAATATCAAACTAGCAATTGCACATGAGTCGCAAATTATGTCACTAGAGATAAAGTCGAAATTAGTTTGTGATTTTATTTTGATGTCATTAAAATAAATGAAAAAACATATTCTATGAGACCACATTTTCATGAATTATTTAGTGAAATAGTTCACATCCTTTGTGTATGCCTCAACATCAAGGCATTTTTATTAAATAGTGCATGTGCTTTATGTATAGTTTCCCATTTTGTGTACATGTCATTTACATAAGTGTACTTCACTTATTCCAACAGTTCGACATAAACACTTTGGTAGACATGTCATTTGTTTAATGAAACAAAACTACACTAAATTGGTAACATTCGAATAGAAAAATAATAAACAATCACATGCCATTCTTTGTTGTATGTAATTGGTGTTTATAGATGTCTATGAGGCCACTTGCAGCTACGTCTAACAAAAATCAGCTTTCCAATATGTTATGGTGGATGTCTATTCCCTATTTTAAATCTCTCATTTTGGCACAGGCTAGAAAGATGCTACCAAAGGTTTTGGAGTATGGTTTTACATATGCCAATTACATTTGCTTGAGAGATTTCAAGGCCTTTTAAAAAAGCCAATTTTTTGCATATCTTGTAATCATTACACATACCATGTGCATGCCTAAGCACTTTGCATGTGTATCTCCCTTCCCTTCTTCATTATGCTCTGGTGTATGTTCACACCTTCTTTTAAATATCCTACTCTAACACAAGATTGGAGTATGCTATT
The DNA here is from genome assembly GCA_018340775.1 of Taxus wallichiana var. yunnanensis. Lineage (NCBI taxonomy): Eukaryota > Viridiplantae > Streptophyta > Pinopsida > Cupressales > Taxaceae > Taxus > Taxus wallichiana. The sequence continues at coordinate 334,787,624 of CM031237.1, read as the reverse complement.
AATTAAAAATTTTGCAAATATTTCACAGTTTAATTCATAAAAACATCTAAATGGCCATCAAAGTTAACTCTTTTTGCGAGATAGTTATTTAAATTCCCTACTTCATGCGTTGTACCAATAATACTAAATGTTTCTATAGTCCAAGTCTTGTAGATACCTTTGTGAATTACATGTATTTAATATCCTTGAGACAAGACACTTGAAAGGAGGCACATCATTTAAGGATTCATATTTAATCATGTGATTCATAAGAATCATATTTACTATGATGTGTTGAACCTAAATCATGCATAATCATGATCTATATATGGTTAATGGCATTATTTTATAGAAAGTGGTTTTCCATTCATAATACATTATGCCAACCATAATGAACACTCCCAGCAAAAAAATTTACTTTCAATTATCGTTTGATGGATGTTTTCATCTTGTTCTAATGCTCCCATTTTGGCACAAGGTAGAAGGATTACGGAAAAGGTCATGACGTTTGACTTTAGACCTACTAATTGTATTTTCTTAAAATTTTCAAAGGACTTTTCAACAAACTCATTTTGTGCATATCTTGTAATCATGACAATCCATGAGACCACATCTCTTAGAGACATTATGTAAAATATTTTTGTGTCTTGTGTATGCTTCCACATTTTGCATACATGTCTACAAAGGTACTTCCAACTCCAACATGTAATAAAAGTCCACTTTTTATTATACTTTGTTGGATTTCCGCATTTGCGTACATGTCTACCATGAAACTTACAACTATAATAGATCCTCCTCCATTTATGCTTTTATGGATGTCCATAATTTGTTCCAAAGCTCTAAATTTAGAATAGGCTAGGAGGATGCTTTGGAAAAAGTTGTGGATTCTCGGATTTATATGTGCCAATTGCATTTGGTTTAATGCCTCCAAGGATTTTTCAACAAACCTATTTTGGGCATATCCTGTAATCATGGTGTTCTATGAGATGACATCTAGTTGAGCGATTTCTTTGAAAATCCTTTAATCTTTGTCGGGGACACCATTTTGTGCATATCTTACAATCAAACCATTCCATGAAACCACACTTTTTAAGGCAATTATTCAAACACTTTGTGTGCTAGTTTTAGTGTTGCACCCTTAACCTATTGCTCGTATTAGGATTTGAGTAGCTGACTTGTGGCTTACCATATCATTTTATTATATCATTTATACTTCCTCATGCTTAATAGGTCAGCCTTGGTGATTGCCATAGCATATGAATAGTATATATAGGGGATTGTAGGAAGTAGTTCATTATCATTTGAGCATTTGAGTCTTATTATATGGTTTTGAGGTTGCCCCTCGAAGTGGCGAAGCTATTATAATTGCATATTGAGATCATTATTCTGAAATATTGTGTTATTTGGTGTTATATTTCTACTAATAATCTGAATTATACTAGTAATTTCATTACAAGTGGTATCGTAGCTACGATATCCGGCAAAAATTAGGGCAAAACCCAATTTTTTTCCACAATATATTGCAAACCAGAGTGAATTGAATGGAGAAATTTTTACCATAGTTGTGAAACATTTCAAGTAAGGTTCCCTAAAATTCCATACTTTTTGATTTATTTTGCAGAACTTATTACAAATTTAGGTTTTTTCATAAAATCACTCCCTAAGGTGAAAATTGTGGAATTTTTGCAAGTTCTTTACATTTTGGAAAGATCTCAAAAAATAATATTAGTATATTCTCTTTGTTGTTTCATGTTTGGCTAAATTTGTATTAAACCCTAAACCCTAAGGTTTGACATCATGGCGGGGCCTTCCATAAGAGCAAAAAAGAATCCGGTTACTCTGGTAAAACCCCAGATAAAGATGGGGTAGTGATTGAAGAGATGGAGTTAGAAGGGGTAAATATAGATTCCTCAACACTAGGGTTTACCTCAGTTGATCATAAGGTGAGCCAACTTGAGTATGAGCTACGAAATGTACAATCTGAGATGGCCTCTAAAAGAGACATAAACCGAGATCAATCATCAGTTGAATGATATCATGCAACATGTAAAGTGTAAAAATTATGGCCCAAATCTAGCCCATATCAACAAAGGAGAATCTTTAGTTCAAAATCATGGACAAAATAACCATGTTGGATCACTGTTCCAGCCCAATCAGAATCCAACTTATTCACAACCACGAAACATGATGCCGAAAGTGGATATGCGCAAATTTGATCGTAAGGATCCCCTGAATTAGATAAATCAAATGGATAACTTCTTTGAGTTACATCAAACACCATCAGGAAAAAAGGTGACATTGGCATCCTTGTATCTTGAACCGAAAAATTCGTTTGGTATCGATGGTTATGTGCTCAGAGGAAGAAGAATGGTCTTGGTGTCACTTGGATAGTTTTTACCGAGGATTTGTAACTACACTATAGTTCTAGTGTTTCAAAGAGCTAATTTAGTCAATTATCAAAGTTATGACAAAAAGGATCATTCAAAGATTATGTGCATTAATTCCGAACCTATCCTTAAGGGTGGAGAATATTCCGAAGAGAATTTGAATGACCTGTTTGTTGGGGGTCTTAAGGACCACATCGAGCATGAGGTACGTATGTTTAATCCACTCAAGCTTTCTGATTCTATTATCATGGCACGTCAAGCAGAGGAAAAATTTATTTGTAGTAGGAGGTTTCCTTTCATTAACACCAAAGACCGTAGTATCTCTTCCCCTTCATTCTCTAGGCCAATTAGACTGACTCCTCAACAAATGGAAGAAAAGAGAGAAAAAGGATTATGTTTTAACTATGATAGAAAATATGGATCGGGACACAAATGTGCTGAGAAGAAGTTGTTCTATTTTGACAGAGGTAATGAGGATGATGAGGAAGCTGAAATTATAGGAGAGACCAAGGAACCAGTAGAAGATGAAGTAAAGGATCACCAACCTATAATTTTTTGCCATGCAATGTCGTATTAGTACTCCTAAAACACTCAAGGTTATTGGATATCTAAAAAATAGAAGGTGACAGTATTGATTGACTCGGGGAGTACTCATAACTTCATAAATAGTAAGTTAGCTGCCCACCTCAATTGTTTTATTTACCCAGCTCCAAAAATGCAAGTTATGATTACGGATGGTGGGACAGTCAAGTGCACAGGAAAGTTCCATAGTATCAAGATTTCCATGGGATACTACATGTTAGACTCACCTATGTTTGCTATTTCTATGGGAGGGGCAAATATTGTTTTAGGTGTCCAATGGCTCACAACCTTAGGTATTATAGAGATGAATTTCCAAGAATTGTTCATGCGATTTCATTCAGATGGAAGGAAAATACAATTGAATGGGATGGTAGCTAAGTCTCCACAGATTATTAACTCCCATCAGATGTAGAAGGTTCTCAAAAAGGGAGTAGATGGATTTATAAAAAAGTTATTTTCCATAGAAGTACAAAATATAGAGTCTTCAATGCCACCCAATCTTCAAGATTTTTGATGTTCACTCATATATTTTTGATGCAATTCCAAAGGGACTACCACCGCTTAGGGATCATGATCATGCCATTCAGTTTATTCTAGGGAGCCAAACAACTAACATCAAACCATATAGATACCCATATTCCCATAAAAGTGAGTTCAAAAAAATGGTTCAGAAATGTTGAAAGCGGGCATCATCAAGCCTAGCTAGAGTACATATTTTTCACCAATGGTCATGATATGTAAGAAGGATGAAACATGGAGGATGTGTCCAGATTATCAAGAAATCAACAAGTACACCATCAAATATAAGTTTCCTATTCCAAAGAATTGATTATTTACTTGATGAATTACATGGTGCTATTTATTTCACAAAATTAGATCTTCATTCGTGGTACCATAAAATTAGAATAAAAGAGGAAGATGTTCATAAAACGGCTTTGAACTCATGAGGGCCATTATGATTTTTGAATAATGACTTTTGGTGTTACAAATGCACCTTCAACCTTTCAAAGCTTGATGAGCAATTTTTTTAGCCCTTTTTAAAGTAAATTTGTATTAGTTTTATTTGATGACATATTGATTTACAAGAAGACATGGAAAGAACACTTACAACATGTAAATAAAGTGTTGGAAGTTTTGGAGAAACATAGTCTCTATGAAAATCCATACAAATGTTATTTTGGTGTATAATAGGTAGAGTACTTGGGTCACATTGTATCCCATGAAGGTGTCAAAGTTGATCCTTAGAAGATCAAAGCTATGGTGGAATGGCCAAGGTCCAAAACTCTCAAAAATCTTCATGGTTTCCTAGGACTAATAGGGTACTACAGAAGATTTGTGTGGGGATATGGTAGAATAGCAACCCCACTCACTATATTGCTAAAGAAGGATGCCTTCCATTGGACAGACGCAACCACTAAATCCTTTGAGCAGCTAAATAAAGCCTTGTGTAGCACCCCAATTTTGGCTACTCCCAACTTCTCAAAAACCTTGATTGTTGAATGTGACACTTCAGATCGGGGATCGGGAGCAGCGATTCTAATGTAGGAAGGAAGACCAATTGCATTTGAGAGTCACCAATTCAAAGGAAAATATCTTCTCAAACATGTCTATGAGAAATAAATGATGTCTATTCTTCATGCGGTCAAGCAATAGAAGCCCTATCTCATGGGTAGACACTTAAAGGTAAAAACTGATCATGATAGTCTCAAATACTTTTTTGGAGCAAAGGTTATCATATGAGGAAAAACAAAAGTGGGTAACAAAAATGTTGGGTTACAATTTTGAAATCATATACAAAAAGGGTAAAGAAAATGTAGTAGCTGATGCGTTTTCCGAGAAGGGAGACATCCGCAGATGTCTTACTATGTGGAATGTCCATGTCGATGGCGATTGGGTGGATGAAGTAAGATTGGAATGGGATCAAGACAAGGATACACAATCTTCAATACAGAATATCAAGAAAATATCTATGACATCTAACAAATTTGAGTGGAAAGGTAATGCCCTATGGTACAAGGATGGGTTATACTTGAGTAAATATTCTGAGTTGAAGCATAAGATTCTTGTAGAGATACATGACTCACCTGTTGGAGGACATTCCAGGTTTTTTCAAGACATATCATAGAATAAAAAAGAATTATTTTGGGAAGGACTCAAGGGGGTGTACAAATTTTCATATCGAGTGTTTAGTGTGCCAATAGAACAAAGGGGAAACAATTAAGACACTGTATTTTGCAACCCTTACCAATTCCTATCAAGAGATGGGAGGAGGTCTCCATGGATGGCATCACCAGATTTCCTTGTTTAGAGGGTAAGAATTTTATTTTCATGATTATGGATAGGCACACAAAATATGCCCATTTTTGTGCCCTATCACATCCATTTTCAGCCAATATACGTAACTATTTTTTTGGAGACAGAGTTCTAAGGCTACATGGAACCCCAAAGATAATTGTACGTGATCGTGATCCTATTTTAATAAATAATTTTTGACGGAATTATTTTCATGTTTGGGTACTCAAATAGCTTACAGTTCATCTTATCATCCTCAAACTGATTGGAAAATAGAAGTGGCCAACAAATGCTTAGAGGGATATCTACGTTGTTTTGTATCAGATAAGTAGGAAAGGTGGATTAAATGGCTACCACTTGTAGAATGGTGGTATAACAAATATTTTCATACCTCTTCTCAAATGACCCCATTTTTAGCATTATATGGTTAACATCCACCTTCTATCACTTCCTCCTTGAGGGTACAAACTAAGGTCAGAGATGTTGAGGAACACATTCAACATCAACAACACGTTTTGGCTAGTTTGAAGGAGACTTTAGCATTAGCACAAAACAAGATGAAACAACAAGCGAGATCAACACCATATTGAAAGACATTTTGAAATTGGTGACTGGGTTTTGTACGTCTCTAGACTTACAAACAAATGTCCCTAAAGCAATAGAAAAAGGAAAACAAACTTTTCCTCGATATTATGGCTCTTATCGGGTTCTCTGAGAAAATTTTCAATGTTACTTATAAACTAGAGTTGCCTCCATCTTCACACATACACCCAATATTCCACATTTCATGCCCGAAGAAGGTTATTGGATAAAAATTTGAAGCCCGTAAAAAGTTACTAGAACTTGACGAGGAAGGAAGAATCATTTTGAAGCCGAGAGAAGATTCTCAAACAGTACTAAGAGGCTGAGAACCAAAGACATTAAGGAATATCTTATCAAGTGGAAGAATCGGGCATAGATGATGCAACCTAGGAGGATGAAGGTTTTTAGCAACAACATCTAGGATTATTCAACGTTGAGGAAAACATTGGTTTGAAGGGGAATGGCATGCTACACCCTTAACATATTGCTTCTATTAGGATATGAGTAGCTGACTTGTGGCTTACCATATCATTTTATTATATCATTTATGCTTTCTCATGCTTGATAGGTTGGCCTTGGTGATGGACATAGCATATGAATAGTATATATAGGGATTGTAGGTAGTATTTCATTATCATTTGAGTCTTATTATATGGTTTGGAGGTTGCCCCCTCGAAGTGGCAAAGCTATTATAATTGCATATTGAGATCATTGTTCTGAAATATTGTGTTATTTGGTGTTATATTGCAGCTCATAATCTGAATTATACTAGTAATTTCATTACATTTAGCTTTCACATTTTGCATCAATGTCTACCACTGCATTCTTCACAATGCAAGTCTACAATAGTTGAAGAAATGGGTTACACTCTATATAGGGGTTGTGTGTAGTAAGCGCAGAATGTGTTGCATGTCCTTTAACAAACCCTTTGTACATAATGTTTTGATTTTAAGATTAAGATTGGTAGTGGATGGCATTGTATGATTATAATTAAAATGTTTGAAATGTGCATAGTTTCTCAATTTAATCGCACCATAATGTGATTGTTTTCATCATCGAAGTGGATTTATAGGCATTTTCTTGTTTTTATGAATGACAATGATGTGGCATGTGGTAATTACGATGCAGATCATGGAAAAATATGCATCAATGATTGTATCCTATAGCTTCCAATCCGGTTGTGTACTATCAAAAATAGATAGATATAATATATTCTTGATTACCTTGCTATCATTACGAGATAAAATTCAATCAAGATGAGAAAATTCCCTTAACTCCCGATGTACATGAGTTCCAGAAGATAAGAAAGGAAACTGCGGATCTGTGGTTTTTTTGAAACACACTCTCCAGTGGTGATTGCGTGATAATGAAAATCTAGGAACAAGAGTATAGGTGGAAAGGGGTTTTGGGAATATTTTCTAGGAAGGGGACACTTCCCAACAAGGATCTTCTCATAGTGGATGCCTCAAGTGAAATTTTTATAATATTAAAGAAAGTTTACATTATTGTCATATATCTATAGTCCATTCCAAAACCACCGAGAAATGATGCTAGAAAAGGTCGGCTTGAATTTGATAGTTTAATCCAATAGAGGGAACTTCAAAGGTGGATGCCTCATCGAAGAAATATTATAACAAATATACATATCTAATTTTCAATGTTTCCCTAACTTAGAAACATTTACCACAATTCCCCATGATGTTTTGTTTATTTATTTAATTTCATAATTGTCATTGTATTTATCCAATTAATACTAGATTTACAACGTTAACTTTGGTATTAACGTGGTTAATGCCTCCGGATCTCAAATAAATTTCTTTTATTATTATGTTAGGAAAATGGTAGATCGGAAAGGGCGTTTATGATGTGTCACTCTCCATGTTATGCTTTGGGTTTTGAAGAACACTTAACATGGTTGGTGGGTTTGTTTTACATTGGTCTATTTTCCGGCTCAACATTTATTTTTCTATTAAATAGATGGAGAAACAAACAACAAAGATGACAATTTTGAACCTATATGATTCATATCATATCTTCTAAAACATAATCTTACCAATTTAAGGAATATCTATATTGAGTACCCTTAAAAATAAATTTAAAATGTGTCTTACCTCTACAAATCCTAAATTTCCTACATTAAACTTGTCCTATTAAGAAAAAATTTATAATGGCATTCGTGATTCGATAAATCTAAAATATATATAACTTGCAAACCCTAAAATTTTATTGTTATACTATTCATATCAAGAATATATTGATAAAGAGACATACAATGTGTGGGTAAAGTATAATTGTTGTGAAATATCCCAACACCAATCCGATGTGTGAAAGTGACTTGCCTTACTTACCAATGCTAACATGCTAATTTTATTTCTATTATTAGAAAATGGCATGGTCCTCTATTTGTATATATGCTTGATAAGTGGATGGGAGACTCGGACGTGTTTTAATATGTAGTATTGAATATTAGCAAGAGAGGACATGAAGTTAATATGTAGTGTAAGAGCATTTATTAAGCAATATTCCTAGCTACTATCTTTGAAGGAATATAATTTGAAACACATTCCTTATTATTAATTAAAGAATAACACTTGAAATATTATTACTTCTAATTGTATTCATGATTCTAACCACACTCATTTATTGAACTCACATACCTCATCATGCCCACCTATCGACATTTCCATTTCACAGCTTATGGTACAAGTGCTAGATAAATATTTTATGAGTTTATTTGATGAGAGAAAAATTGTTATCTTGGGGCTCAATTCCATTTCCTTATCTCTCTATTAGATGTAACTGAACATTTGGATGAACTCTTTAATATTGTAAAATATTATAAAGCAAATATACATACGTAGTATTTAATGTTTCCTAAAATTAGAAATGTTATCCAAATAATTTTAAATATATTTATCCATACTAGCCTCATCCATCTTACCAAAATTATGACTCGAAGAGCTACAATATTTATTTTTAGTTATTTTTTAGTCCATACTATATTACTAATCGGTTTTACCTAACTCGACATAGTTGGTTATTCTTACTTCATACATTTTTGTATTAAGTGGAAGATTCCTATATTCTTTATTGTGAAATATATCCCTTCCTTTTAAATAAAATAATTTTTTGGTACTTAACAAATGTCGGTTGACAAAAGATGTTAGATGTCATTTGTGACAGAGTAACATTACTTCAATGTCCTCACGAGATGGTAAAATGAGAAAAATTGTGCAAATTGAGCTTCATTATCGATGCTTTTTTGTACATAAATATTTTCTATTGTGTTCCAATGTATACGACCCTTTTTATTATTAATACTTAAATTTATGGAATTTGTGTCAAAATTCATTCTTAATATAACTTGTTTTTTTGCTTTGAGGTAATTTCTATGTTTTTTTACTTTTTTGTATTGTTTATACACTTATGTTATTCAAATAAATAATAATATAGTTTCAGAATCTCAAAGTAGGTTACATCACCTACTTCCCTCCAATTACTTGAGGTTTAAATTAAAAATGGGTCCTACAACTTGATATAACAAGTAACTAATGTTGATATTTCCATTAAGGTCTTCTCCTTATCTAACAAAGTAAGCATTATCTAATCGAAATCATTTATCTACATTTCATTCATATGACCAATGCTAAAAGTTCTCAAATATAGACTCCTATTCACACATCAAATGTTTCCTCCAATCACCCAAACTCTCAACCGATAATGAGGGAAAAAAATTCTACAAAAAGTGGGCATTGTGGTTAAGACTTACACTTGGAACCAATTTTGTTTCCCCATTTTTATTTTAAGACCTTTATGTGCAAATTGCACTTACGTGATTAGTATATATGACACCAACACTACAAAATGCACTCACTAGATAGTGCGAATGAGAAAAACTTTACAAATTTGTTGCATTTTCATCAAACACAGCACCCCTATCTCCTAATGGTTGACAACATGGCGTGTAAGGAGAGATTTTTTTTCAATTTGTTCAATTTTGAGTTTTCCTCAATAATGCGCTTCTCCTCCCTCTAACCCCATCTTCATCAACCATCTCCTCTCCTACTAATTTGTTCCATCTAATTTCACTTTTTGATCCATCCCTTTGGAATTTCAATCGTACATTTCACGTATAATTGCTAGTATGTACCAAATATATGTGAACACGTGATGGCAACTTGGGTAACTTTTGTTCCTTAAAATCATAATAATGCACCTATTTTTTCAATTTCAAGGCTTAAGAATATACTTATCGAATTTGGCTATGTGACATGGCTTCAACCTCCAAATAAAATTGTTTCGTGAGTGATATAGAATGTTTATACTAATCAATGACATCCCATCTAAGCTCTCAAACAAATACATCTCTGTCATCGGTCAATAAAGTTTTGTATCATCTTGTACCTAGGGAAAGGAGCCAATGACCATGCATGGTCCAATGACTGCAGTGGATATGTGAAATAAAGTTCCATTAGTTGTTTGAATTAAAGTTTAAAATTAAATAAAAACTAGCCAATAAAATAAGTCACATCAATAAATTATCCAATGAAATGGTGACACATACGTAGAACCCATAAAAGGTGATTTTATTCTCAATTAATGGGTTGCCTTAAATTCCTTTGTATAAAAGTACTAATTATAAAGCGCTTAAAAATATATTCTCCACTTAATGTAAATTTTTGAAAGAAAATCTGCATATCAAAAAAATCATGATCTACTAAAGGGTTTTTTTAATTTAAATTTTATGATTGTTAGGTGGCAATAACAACCTTTGACATTATGATTCATGACAACTGGCTCATTTCCCCTTGCGTTGTAATTGTTTAGAATAAATAAAATATTGGAAAAGAATAATATTAATAATGATTTCTCATGTGTCATTTTATGATGATTGGAAATTATTTGAAAATGACTACTTTCACCTAAACATTATCAAAATGAGAACTTAGAAGTGTCATATTTAATAATACAAAGATACTAGTTCTTTAGAAGTCTTTTAAAAAAATGCATTTTCTAAGTCGATTTCTTTGCCTAGAAACTAAATTCCTCACCATCTAAGTTGTTATTCAATTAGTAAAATATTAATATTTCAACGTGACTACTAACAATGAAGTATTGTAAAATATTTGGGATTTTATTATAGCCTTTGGAATGTTTTAACAAAATTATTTTATCAATAATTGTTTATATTTTCGATATTTAAGATCTATTAATAGATAATTTTTTGATTAATGGTAAAAGTGGGTTGAGGGGACCTTACCAGTAAAACATACATCACATGGAGAAAAATATATGACAAAAAATTCGAGTGAAGTTGTCTCTATTAGTGGAAAAAAAAAAAGAAAACATGGCCAAACTAACAATACTACAAAAACAAAATAAGACAAACTACAAGCTCATCCTTGAGACTCATTCCCATGGGATCTTAAATGCATCTTAAGGGGATAAGAAAAAAATTCCCTTTCTTCTTCTTCCTCGTCAGTAGTCCAACCTTCACTAGTATTTAGATTCACATTTTCAACAGTGTGGACCAAGATGATGATTTCTATTTTCTCCATGTCATCGTGACTTTCACATCCCCATTGTATTCCAAGAGGAGGGGAAATAGGAACCTACACATCAGAACGCCTAGTGGTAGCCTTACCTACATAACTAGGAGACATAATAACCTCCATAGTCAATGGATCATGATCAACTTCATTCTCTATTCCACCTTAGAATCGTTATCAAATGACTATCAACCACCAGTTTTACTTATATGAATTCTTCGATATAAATATCTATTTATAACTTATTTTTCCCCCTTTCCTGACAATCCATGGCTAAGAAACCTAGAGAAAAACAATTTTGAGATGTGAAAGGAAAACCTTCAAATCTAGATTTTGAGTCCATTCGATCTTACACAATGAGATCAATACAATTGGAAAATCAATAGAAATATTTGTTTCTACCAGAATTGGTAGGCATATATATTCCATGTCAATATTCATTCATATCTATTGAGATCAATACCTATTAATATATTTATTAGAAGCTTTTATTTCGTTTATGTTACATTCAATATGTAATGAAATTACTTGTATAATTCATTAAATATCATGATATATTAATCGTACCCCTCCCACTCACTCATGCAACAATGAGAGCACCAAATAGCACAATATTTCAGAATAATGATCTCAATATCAATTAGAATATCTTCGCCACTTCGAGGGACCAACCTCCAAACCATATTACAAGACTCAAATGCTCAAATGATAATGAAATACTACCTATAATCCCCTATATATACTATTCATATCTATGGCCATCACCAAGGCCGACCTTATTAAGCATGAGAAAGTATAAATGATATAATAAAATGACATGGTAAGCCATAAGTCCATTACTCATATCCTAATAAAATAGCCAAGGGATAATAGGTTAAGGGCGTAGCATGCCCTTCCCCTTCAAACAAATGTTTTCCTCAATGTTGAATAATCCTTTGTCCATGGTCTTTGGTTCACCTTCATCCTCCGAGGTGGCGTCTCTATGCTCATGATTCTTCCACTTGATCGATATTCCTTAATGTCTCTAGTTCTCACCTCTTAGTACATTTTACAAAACCTTCTCTGGTTCCAAAATGATTCTTCCTTCCTCGCCAAGTTCTAACTCTGTTTGGGCTTCAAATTTCTGTCCAATACCTTCTTCTGCATGAAACATGGAATACTAGGTGTATGTGTGAAGATGGAGGCAACTCTAGTTTATAAGAAACACTACCAATTTTCCATAGAACCCGATAAGGGCCGTAATATTTAGGAGCAAGTTTTTTTTTCCTTTTTCTGTTGCTTTTGGGACATCTGTTTGTAAGGATGGAGACGTGCAAAATCCAAATACTAATTTCAAAATGTCTTTCACTACAATGTTGATCTCGCTTGTTGTTTCATCGTGTTTTGTGTTAATGCTAATTCTCTTTCAAACTACCCAAAACCTATTGTTGATGTTGAATGTGTTCCTTAACATCTCGACCTTAGTTTGCACCCTCAAGGAAAGTGATAGAAGGTGGATGGTAACAATATAATGCTAAAAGTGGGGTCATTTGAGAAGAGGTATGAAAAGATGTGTTATACCACCATTCCACCAATTGGTAGCCATTTAATCCACCTTTCTTGCTTATCCGATACAAAAAAATTGAATACCCCTCTAAGCATTTGTTGACTCACCACTTGTTTGCCCATCATTTTGAGGATGATAAGATGAATCGTGACTCTAGCTAAGTACCCAAACATGAAAATAATTCCGTCCAAAAATTACCTCGTGAAAATAGGATCACGTTCACTCACAATTATCTTTGGGGTTCCATGTAGCCTTTGGTAACTGTCTCCAAAAAAATGTAAGCTTGGATCATTCATTTGAGCAAATGGATGTGATAGGGCAAAAAAATGGGAATATTTTGTGAGCCTATCCACAATCATGAAAATAACATTCTTACCCTCTGAACAAGGCAATCCGGTGATGAAATCCATGGAGACCTCCTCCCATCTCTCTCAAGCTAGGAATTAGTAAGGGTTGCAAAATGACACTGTGTTAATTGTTTCCCTTTGTTCTATTGGCACACTAAACACTCGATACAAACTTTTGTACATCCCCTTGAGTCCTTCCTAAAATATTTATCTTTTTATTCTATGATATGTCTTTAAAAACCCAGAGTGTCCTCCAACAGGTGAGGCATGTAGCTCTGCAAGAATCTTATGCTTCAACTTAGAATCTTTACTCAAGTATAACCTATCCTTGTAGCATGGGCATTACCTTTCCACTCAAATTTTGTAGATGTCATAGATCCTTGCTTGATATTATGTATTAGAGATTGTGTATTATTATCTTGATTCCATTCCAATCTTGTTTCCTCCACCCAATCAGCCGTCAACATGGACATTCCACATAGTAAGGCATCTGCGGATGTATCCCTTCTAGACAACGCATCAACTACTACATTTTCTTTACCCTTTTTGTATATGATTTCAAAATCATAACCCAAAATTTTTGTTACCCACTTTTGTTGTTCCTCAGATGATAACCTTTGCTCTAAAAAGTATTTGAGACTATCGTGATCAGTTTTTACCAAGTGTCTACCCATGAGATAGGGCCTCCATTGTTTGATCAAGTGCATGAAGAATAGCCATCATTTCTTTCTCATAGATAGGTTTAAGAAGATATTTTCCTTTGAATTGACAACTCTCAAATGCAATTGGTCTTCGCTCCTACATTAGAACTACTCCCAATCCCGATCCTGAAGCGTCACATTCAACAATGAAGGTTTTGAGAATTTGGGAGTAGCCAAAATTGGGTGCTCTGGCTTCCTTCACTACTCAAAGTATTTAGTGGCTACGTCTTGTCCAATGGAATGCATCCTTCTTTAGCAATGCAGTTGAGTGGGGTTTCTATTCTACCATATCCCCGCATAAATCTTCTCCTAGTACCCTATTACTCCTAGGAACCCATGCATATTTTTGATATTTTTGGGCCTTGGCCATTCCACCATAGCTTTGATCTTCTGAGGATCAACTTTGATGGCTTCATGGGATACAATATGACCCAAATACTCTACCTCTTGTACACCAAAAGAACATTTGGATGGATTTGCATACAAAGTATGTTTCTCCAAAAATTCCAACATGTTATTTACATGTTGTAAGTGTTCTTCCCATGTCTTACTCAGAATCAATATGTCATCAAAGAAAACTAATACAAATTTCCTTGAAAAGGCCCAAAAATAGTGTTCATCAAGCTTTGAAAGGTTGAGGCACATTTGTAAGACCAAAAGGCATTACCAAAACTCATAATGGCCCTCATAAGTCCTAAAAGCCATTTTATGAACATCTTCCTCTTTATCCTAATTTGATGGTACCCGACGAAGATCTAATTTTTGTGAAATAAACAAAGACCATGAAATTCATCAAGTAAATCATTAATTACTAGTAATAGGAAACTTATCTTTGATGGTGTACTTGTTGAGTTCTCTCGTAATCTAGACACATCCTCCATGTTTCATCCTTTTTACAAAATTCCATGACCACTCCTATTTATAAATCCTATTTATAAATGCATCTCTATATTTTTGGTGTCAATCATGTGACTCTCATATCTTCCCATTAATTGTTGATGTCCTAAATGGGGAATTTGTACAAAGTACTTCTTGAAATTTATATCTAGATGTTAATCAAGTAGATTATATGTTTCTCTTTATTTCATTTTAGTATTGAGTCTTTGTGTGAGAAATAATATTGGCCAATAAATATGAATTTTATTGTTGTGGTGTACGAAACATGGCACATGTGTTCGATGTTGAGGCTCCATAAGATAATTGAGGATCCAGGGAAGCAAATGCAATTCTATAATTCAAATAGGCATCTAGGGAAGCGAAGATTTCAATTATCGGTAAACCAAAGTGTAAAGTATGACAAAAACAAAATTGTTAGCAAGGTAAATTACACGTTGTTTCTATTGAAGTTGGTCTTATAAAATTTGGTCATGGCATGAATAGGTTTTCCTTACTAGTTTGGATTCAATATTTTCTATTTGTGGAAATGTGATTGGTTGTACAAGTTTAACTGTTTGTGGAGGATGATCATTTTTACTTTTTTTTTTAATTATTGTTTTTAATCTTTCTTCTTTTTTTAAAGAATTTATACTTATCTTTTGGTATGGCATGGCTTTACAAGTTTTTTTATCCATTTGAAATTTTTTATTATCAACATTTGTTTCTAATCAAGGGTTTGTAACATGGTTTAATTTATTATCATTGCCTATTAGTATTTTTTGTAAGTTTAATTATGTTTACTTGAACAAAAATTTAGCAATGTGTAACGCCCACTAAAATCTCCCACTTGAGACCCATGAAGAAACTAGGTATAGTTACAAAATTACGGAATAATTTTTTTAAAGGGTTTATAAACAAAGTCTCAAGGAAAATTAAATTCAACTAATAACTTTTCCCATTATAATAATTACTAATTCCACATTATAAAGCAACAAAGTGTAATAAGTCCACACCTAGCTCAAATCTCCTTAGGGATTAATTTAATCACCGATTACATTGACATTTTAGCTAAATATTACTTTATTAAAATTTTAGGGTTAAGGGACCAAAACACTTAAATACCCAAGGTATTTAATTCCACGAGATATAAGACAAGAGCAAGACTTAATTATAGTGGCGGAAAAGAATACATATTTAAAATCATCACAAGTAAATTCTTACTTACCCACTCCTAACTCGGTTAAAGATTCAATTTTATTTTCCCCATGATTCATGAAATTAAAACTTCTAGAAAACATTTCCATTAGATAGGGAATTTTTTCACCTTTCTGGTGATATAAATAAGTCCTCCTAACTCCTCATATTTCTCAAGTTATGGACCGGCGGAACTTGGGGTGAAAATTTTCCCAAGAGCAGGCTTGCGGGCATGGGAAGGAAAATTTTCCGCAACACGGGCCTCGCGGACTTTAGAGAGAAAATTTGCCCATAGGAGAAAAGTAGACCAACGGAGTGGGGAAGAAAATTTTTCCTAGATGCAGCCGGCAGAGTGGGAAGGCATTTAGTTCTTTTTCCCTTATGGGACAAAGCGAATTTTACACTGTACCTCTGCTTGCTAACGCCTGTGCAGCCACGTGGCAGCTCCGTGATTAGCTACGGCCAAGTAGGGGCTACAGGGAAAAATTACAAATTTTTCCAAATTAATTTTTGAAACCGCTTAAGGTTAAAATCAATCAGCGCCTCACAACGCCCAACGAAGCCATGTGTCGATTAATGATTGGTCATGGGCGATGGGGCTGCATGGAGAAAAAATGGCCAAATTAACTTTTTGGACTTAGATCATTTTTAGACAAAATGAAGGCTTGCGGATTAGCGGAGCGGCGGGAAACTTCATGAATTTGCACCTTTTGGGAAAAAAGCAAAAAAGGAAAGTTTTAGCCCATGCGGTCCACCCAATAATATTTTATTCATTTAAAATTTGACAGTTAGATTATTTTGAGCCCGAAATGAAGTAAAAACTTCAAAGGCCATAAATTTTGATTGGGAACTCGGTTTTTGGCAAACAAGGAATTTCTAGAAATATCTCAACGTTGTCTTTTCACAAAAACCTTAGGAATTTTATTTTGATAAAGTTTAAAGGGTTCGAGTTTTGAGAAAACATCTTTCTATCACTTAGAAAGTGAACTGGTATTTTTAACTTATCAATTTCATTCAAATTCATCATTAATTCTTTTTCCACTTGCCAAACAAGCATGGAGAATTTTACTTGGAATATTTTAGGATAGATTGCAGGGTTAAGTTTGCTTGATTGATTTGCATTTGAAATTTATCAATTTTATACAAACAAGAAGTATGTAATTTTGCCTTTGTCCGATTTGAAAGCTTCCATAAAATTTTCATAAGTATTTTGGTATGTTTGGGTCATTTTTACCTTACAAATAAAATTTAATACTTCATTTTGTCTTTTTGATGTTGCGGGGTCATTCTGTTCAAATTCCGATTAATATTTTCCAAGATGAAAGTTATCTAACAAAGATCAAATTCAAATAGATTTATTTTCATTTGTCAACTTTAAACTATGAATTCATTCCAATCCAATCTATCATACTAAGTTAACTCAAGCAAAGTATTCAAATGTTGAATTACAATTCTGATTTCTAAAACATTTATTTCAAAAAAATTAAAAACAGTAGTATTGTGGCATTTCTCCATACGTATTCACTTTTTCATGCTTTCAACATAATTTCAAAATACATTTAATAATCAGATTTAAATACCCAATAGTTCTATTTGAGTATTTAAGTAATACAATCCTTTATTGATTCAAAGAGATACCTTTACAATTTCTTCTTTCATTCTTCAATTATAATATACAGAATATGATTTCTTTCACATTCTTTCAAAAGCATAAAAACAGTATATCTCTTTCACAATTCAATTTACAACTTTTATAGCCCATAAAAACCATCTTTCCATCACAAATAATATACAAGATCATCCACTTCAAGAGGGAAAAGGTTACATTAAGAAATGATCTCATCAAGGACTATCAAACCTGTCTTCTTTCTCGCTTCCTAATAGTAGTATGAATTTCCATAATTCTCTAAATTGGTCACAACAATGCAGGGAAAGGAAACGCTCACCACCCAACCAAGACATCCAATGAAAAGGGAGAAGCCATCCTTCTTCATTGGCCCCGAACCTGACCAAATTGCAATAAGAAATGGATTTTTCAACTCATGGCAACAATAGGCTTCCACAAAACAAAGACATATTTCTCATTCAAAACATAGTCCAAAACAAAACTGCAGTTTTCCACCACACAACAAAACAACAAACAACACTCAAGTTTCATCATGCAAGCCAAAGCAACAAGAAACTATGAGGGATGTTGCTTATACCTCCCAAAGGGAAAATGGGTATCACCACCGAGAACAAACTCGCCCAAATATATGTGTGTGTGTGTGTGTGTGTGTGTGTATGTATGTATATATGTGTATATATATATATATATATATGTATGTGTATGTATGTATATATATATATATATGTGCATGTATGTATGTATGTATGTATGTATGTATGTATGTATGTATTTATCATTTAAGATCCCCGACATGCCCTTATGCCTCCACCAAGTACACCTTATTCCTCACATTTCCTTATGCCTCCATAACCTCTTATGGCACCCCTTAAGGAGTAAAGACATGCAAGCTATTTATTTTTAAGGTGGAACCCGATCCCAAATCCCTCCAAACTTATACCTCCCCAAAACACTTATGCCTTCCACATAAATACCCCATAGTCTTCTCCTACACCATCCCTAGTCCATCTACCCAAAAATCCACACACATGCCAAAACATTCACAAAAATAACATTTACACAATTAGAAGAAGAGCATTTTAAGGGCCAAGCTCTTACCTCTCCATAATGGATTTTGTTCCAACTTCCAACCAGTAAGCTTTCCAATACAAAACAACCCAAGATCAATGAAACATAGGTCCAGAAAATTTTGTAACTTCCAAAAACAAGAGTTCCAAATAGCAAAGAATTCACCTCAAAGAAAGTATGCAAAAATAGAGCAACCAAAAGAGTGTAACCCCAAACAATAAAATGAATTTGAATATATAGAAGGGGGAAGAGAGGAGGATGAGACGGATCTTGTAGGATGCCACATCACACATCCTCAACTTCAAACTCACAAGTAAACTTCAATCTCCAAGACACAATAAATAAGTAGGTGAATACTATGACAATATTTCTTTCACACTCAAATCAAGCCCATATCCCAAAGGACATAAATTAAATTTAAACAAGAAGTGCAATTAAAAAATTTAGCTAGAATTATAATAATGTATAATGAAAGATAGATTTAAACTCTCCAACCATATGTAAGGTTGGTATGTAAATTTAAGAGGTATGGGACAAGTTTAACTTGTCCCACAAACTTCTGAAGTCAGCTCCAAGGACAATTTAAAATTCCAAAGAAGATGAAGTGTTTCATACTCAAAATTTTACTTACATATCTCTTACACATCACTTACACATTGCTTACACATATCTTGCAACATTCAATACAAGAGTCAACCAATCCAATAATTACTTTCTTATGACCCAACTTGATTAATTTATTTTAACAATATGATTACTCACATTATATACCACAATTTATTTAAATAAAAGTGATAAACACATCACTTAATAAACACATACACACATCAATAAAAGGGAACCAAATAAATAAATACACAAAACCCTCCAGTTGTGTTTTAAAGGTGATCCCCCGATGGGAATCCTTAACATAATCAAACAAACAAAAAATATAAGTTGCCATGGTGACCTTCTTGAATTCATCTAAAATTCCAATGTTGTTGGTCTCCAATCGCCTTTGATGTTTGTTGTGATATTTTAAACCTGCAAAATATAAATATCTCCTTCACCTCATGGCCATATTAGAACATCTAAATGAATATGAATAAAATTTCAAGATCATCTAAATATATGAATCATAACAACATCCAAGCAACCAAAAAGATCATTTGTAATTTTACTCAACCTCTATATCATCATCAAGTAATTTCCATTTCTAGGTCTACCCACAATATCCAAATATCACATGTCTAAAAACATCTATAATATAACCATGTCAAAAATCATATCATCATTAATATATAAAAAGGGTCTCTAATAATCATCATGCATCATAAGTGGATCAAGGTCAAAATAATCCATGATCTATAATAAAGTCCATAATCATGTTTATAATATAATCAGCAGTATCGTGATCGGTATCAAAATGTTTCAAAGGGAAGTGGGCACTACATCCCCCTCCCCTTAGACTCGAATTCCTCCTGGAAGTCACTAGAATAAATGTGGAAAATTAACTCGTAGTAATGTAGCATCCTCCCATGTATCCGTAGTCTCATCATATCTGTCCCACTCCACCCAAACTTGGTAAATATTTATGTATCAAAGGCCCAAGGTCCTGTGATCTATAATGCAAATGGGCTCCACCATCACCTGCCCCTGATCTTACACCTGCAATGATGTCCAATCTAGCACATGAGAAGGATCCACAACATATCTCCTAAGAACTGAAACATGAAACACATCATGTATTCGAGACAAGCTAGGTGGAAATGCTATATAGTAGGGCAAATGGATGATACACTCCAAGATCTAAAAATGATCCATGAATCTAGGAACTAACTTAGAACCTTTTCCATAACGAATAGGGATCTTGTGTGGCCTAACACAAAGGAACACCTTCATACCCACATCAAAACTACGATCGGTCCTATGTTGATGCACGTACTTATTATTCCTATCTTTTGCCTCTTGTAGCCTTTGTCTGATCATAAGCACCTTCCACTCCATGTCCTGCAATAAAGCTGGTCCTAGAGAAACCATGTCCTCTAAACTGTCCCAACTAAGGGGTGTCTTGCACTCTCTTCCGTACAAGGCCTTGAAATGGACCATGCCTATAGAACTCAAAAACTATTATTGCAGAAAACTCCACCAAGTACAAGTACTCCTCCCATCTCACCTTATGATCCATCACATACATCCTAAGCATGTCCTCTAATATCTAATTCACCTGCTCAATTTGTCTATCTGTCTCGGTGATATGTTGTGTTGAATTTGATCCTCATCCCAAGGGCTTACTTTGCATGGTGGTCCTAAAATGGGAAGTAGACAAGGGATCCCGTCACAAATGATCTTCTACTAAATCCCTTATAACCTAACAATCTCATTAAGAATGGGAAGTACCCATCCCGTCACTATACTAGCTGTATAAGTGTTCCTTACTCAAGAAAATGAGCCACTTTTGTCAATTTATCCACCATGACCATGATGGTGTCATGGTGGTATCTTGACATCAGTAGCCCAACAATGAAGTCTACGAAATGGTATAGCATGAGGATAGAGAAGGCTAGGTGGATGTTGATGCTCGGTATTCACTTTATGGCACTCTAAACAAAGATGACACAAATTGATCCATGTCTCTGCAAAGTCCTCTCTAGTGGTACAACTATCACAAAGTAGTGTGCATTTTCTTCCCCCAGGATGGGCTGAATAGGGTACACGATGTGCCTCCACCAAGATATCCTACCTCAAGCCTCCATCTCTCGGGAATATAAATTCAGCCTTTGTGCCTAAGAAGACCATCTAATTCTAAAACAAACCATCATAATTCCCCTCAAGGGTCTTAGAGACTTGATCTCTGCTTTGGCTATAATGTAGAAGTTGTCAAGAGGATGATGTAGAAGAATCCTACTCTCAGAAATTTCTGCCCACCGAAGTGACCATAAACACATGTCTCCATCTGCTGAGAGCATCTATAACCACATTCTTCTTCCCTTTCACATGCTCTATCTCCATATCATACTCACAAATACCTCCATCCAATGCCATTAACGAGCATTGAGATTGGGTTGCATGAAGAGGTGACGAAGAATCAAGTGATCCATCTTGAGTGGGAATCTCCAACCAAGCGAAAGTGTCTCTATCAAACCAAAGTGTGCATAACTATCGCAAGCTCAAGATCATGAGTTGGATAATTAAGCTCATAATATTTGAGTTTGCGAGACTCAAAAGCCACTACTCTTCCCTTCTACATCAAAACACCTCCAAGTCCTGCCAAAGAAGCATCCGTGCATACAAAAAACTCACCCTGTGGATCCGGCACTACAAGAATAGGTGTTGTAGTGAGGCATTCCTTCGCTTTCTAAAGGCTTGCTTGCACCTATTCAACCAAACAAACTTCTTTCCTTTCCGCTGAAGCGAATTGATGGAGTGTGCAATCCGAGAGAAGTCCCGAACAAATCTCGTATAGTAACCTACTAATCCCATGAAGTCAGGTACCTCGGCTGCCAATCCATGACAGCCCTAATCTTGGAAGGATCGATGGTGATACCTTCCCCGAGATATGACGCAAATAATGCACCTCATCTCAAAGAATCCACACTTCTCCAAGTTCCCCTAAAATTGTTGCTCCCGAAGGCACCGAAGAACCAGGTTAAGGTGCACCTTGTGCCTATCACGCGTATGTGAGTAAATCAAAATGTCATCAAGGAAGATGAGCATGAAGCGATCTAAGAAGGTCGTAACTACCCCATTCATCAAACACATAAACAATGTGGGGGCATTCGTCAAACCAAAAGGTACCAATGTGAACTCATAGTGGCCATATCTCGTACGGAAGGCAGTCTTATGAATGTTCACCTCCGAAATCCTCAGTTGATGGTAGCCTAACTTAAGATCTATCTTAGAGAAAACTGTGGCTCCCTTCATTTGATAAAACAATTCATTAGTGCACGTAAGGGATAACGATTCTTGATCGTTACTTTGTTCACCGGTTTGTAAGTAATACACAACCGGAAGGTTTCATCCTTCTTTACAAAGATCACAGTGCACCCTAAGGGGACACACTATGATGAATTAGGCCTTTCTCTAAAAGGACCTCAAGTTGTTGATCTCGTAGAGTTCAAGGATAGTCATATGATAAGGTGCTCGTGAGATAGGATTGGTTCTGGAACTAGATCTATGTGAAAATATATCTCCCGTGGGGGTGGTAACCCCAGTAGCTCCCCTAGAAAGACATTAAAAAACTCTCTCAAAATGGGATAGTCATCTAGTGATGGACCACTAGACCCATCTTCTGATCGGTCACTAACTTTGACAGCAGACATATGACAACTCCATTGCACACACCACTTAAGCTGTATAGCGGAGATGGTGTGAATAGAAATGGGTCTCCTAACCCCCACTATCACTGCCTCAGCTCCTAGATCATTTGTACAAGATATGATCTTTTGGTAACAATCCACTCTAGATTTGTGTGCAGATAACCACCCATGCCCAAGATGACTCCATAAGAGCCCAACGAATGATACAAAGATCCGAGGTAATGGTGAAAGGTTTCAAATCCACTACATAATACTTAACTAAGAAGTCTACAGAGATCTTGGCTCTAGAAGTCATCTCAACATCCCAACTATGACCTTGCCTAACTGCCACCAGCCTACATTGCTGTACTAAATATGGTGTAATAAAAGAATCAGAAGAACTAGAATCAAACAAAATAGAGGTAGGAATACCACCAATGTTTCCTGTAGTCTCAGTAATTATACTTTGATGCTCTTCCCTAGTGGTTCTCGATTCTTTATGTACATCCTATGATTTCAACCCATGTCACCAACAGTAGGCTTTGAGATATGTGCCTTACCCTTATTATTAGGGTTCTGTGGTCCATCTCTATGAAAATATCTAGTAACACCACCCCCAAAAAAACACCTAATCCTCTCCTCGAGTAGCAGCTCCAGTCGGTGCCCTAAAGGGGTGTACTGTGGACCCTGATGACCCTAATGTGGACTATTGAGGTCTCTGCTAGCGATCTCCTGCTGACTGAGCTCTAGGTGCTCCTTGTGTCCTAATGGGACCCCTGGGAGGAGGCCCCATACTCCGACCCCTCTGTGCATCAAATCTCCGTGGAGGTCTATATGGTGGGCGAGACTCTATTCTGCTATGGTCTAAAGGATGACTGTGTTGAACCCTATCCACCACGAGGAGGAGGTACTAACCCTTTGCATTTTTGTCCTGCATTTTTGTATATGGCTTTGGACTCAGTCTCTAGCTTGTTGGGTCTTTCCTTGAGTCTCTTATGCTATATAGGCCTTCTCAATGGCCTCAACCAACATTTGTAGACAATGGATTTGCACTGCACCCCCAATGTCTAGATTCAGGCCCCGGATGAACCTGTGGATCCGCACCCACTCATCCTACATGTAATCAACATACTAGAGTAGATCCAGGAATCTACTCTCATACTCAGCCACTGTAAGAGATTCCTATCGAACCTGGACCATGAAACTCATCAATTCTTTGTTGTATGAACCTCTAAGATAAATATTTTCTCCTGAACCACTCCTCAAAGAGCTCCCAAGTAACTGTATTAGAATCAACATGGATATTTTTCTCCTCTGTCCTCCACCATACACATGCTCCATCCTTTAAAATACGGATCGCAACATGAGCTTTCATGTCGCTAGAGAAAGGGTAGAGCTTGAAAGCACCCTCTCAAGCTCACCAACCAGGCCTTTTCCTGAAATCCACCTATGTCACTAGAATAATGAGCTATCCGTAGCTTCCGGATCTCCCGACAAGGTCCGCATCGTTGTTCCGGTGACCCCTAGGCCTCTCTGCATGCTCATCCCTAAGCCTAGAGCTCGAGACCTAGTTGTTTCCTAAAACCTAGTCTCCATGTCCCCTCTATTGTGACTCTTCTCACGACCGACTCCTAATGGGATTTCTCTCCTCTATGCTCCTTTGCTATGCCGAGGAGGTGCATGAGTCTCAATGGATGTCACCCTCTCATGTCCGATTGAAAGTACTCCTATGGTCCTCTACATAGAGTGACATTAACATCCTTAAGTGTCTACAAAATCCATGGTAGGATAACCGCTACAACATGATCTCGGTGGTGGTAATTCTAGGTCTATGTGACAAGACCTCTCATTCCGTTTGTGCCTCATGCACAGATTTAGGTGAGATTCAGTTCATCTTTCTAAGTTTTATTTAGTTTCCATGTTTACTAAAATATGTAATTTCCACACAAAGTTGTTTTCAAGATTCAAAAATGTGCTAGGTTAAAGTTCACATCTCAAGTTTTATAGTGTTCCCAAGGGTACAATATTTGAATCCGTGGCTCTAATACCAAGTGTAACGCCTACTAAAATCTCCCACTTGAGACCCATGAACAACCTATGTATAATTACAAAATTACGGAATAATTTTTTTAAAAGGGTTAACAACCAAAGTCTCAAGGATAATTAAATTCAACTGATAAATTTTACCATTATAATAATTACTAATTTCACATCATAAAGCAAGATCAATGAAACACGTGTTTTAAAAAGTCTACAAATTCCAAAAGCAAGAGCTCCAAATACCAAATAATTCACCCCAAAGGAAGTATGCAAAAATAAATCAAGCAAAAGAGTGTGTAACCCCAAACAATAAAATGAATTATAATATATAGAAGGGGAAGAGAGGAGGATGAGGCGTGATCTAGTAGGATGCCACATCACACATCCTCAACTTCCAACTCACAAGTAAACTTCAATCTCCAAGACACAATAAATAAGCAGGTGAATATAATATGACAATCTTACTTACACACTCAAATCAAGCCCATATCCCAAAGGACTAAAATTAATTTCAAGCAAGAAGTGCAATTAAAACATTCAACTAGACTTACAAAAATGCATAATGAAAGCTAGATTTAAACTCTCCAACCATAGGTAAGGTTGGTATGCAAATTTAAGAGGTATGGGACAAGTTTAACTTGTCCCACAAGCCTCCAAAATCAGTCTCTAAGGAAAATTTCAAATTCCAAAGAAGATGAAGTGTTTCATACTCCAAATTTTACTTACATATCTCTTACACATCACTTACACATTGCTTACACATATCTTACAACATTTAATACAAGAGTCAACCACTCCAATAATTACTTTCTTATGACCCAATTTGATTAATTTATTTTAACAATATGATTACTCACATTATATACCACAATTTATTTAAATAAAAGGGATAAACACATCACTTAATAAACACATAAAAACATCAATAAAAGGGAACCAAATAAAAAACACAAAACCAACACAATCAAACACACAAACAAATACAAGCTGCCATGGTCACCTTGTTTAATTCATCTAGAATTCCAATGTGGTTGGTCTCTAATCCCCAATGCCTGTTGTGATATTTTAAATCTGCAAAAATACAAATACCTCCTTCGGCCTCATGCCCATATCGAACATCCAAATGATATAAATAAAATTTCAAGATCATCTAGATATATGAATCACAACAACATCCAAGAAACCAACAAGATCATTTGCAATTTTTCTCAACCACTATATCATCATCAAATAATTTCCATTTCTAGGTCTACCCACAATATCCAAATATCACATGTTCGAACAACGTCCATAATTTAACCATGTCAAACAACATATCATCATCAATATAAAAAAATGTCTCTAATAATCATCATGCATCATAATTGGATCAAGGTCAACAATAATCCATGATCCAACATCTAACATCATACTATATAAATTCCATAATCATGTCTATAATATAATCAGCTAGATATCATGAGTCGATGATCAAAAGTTTTCGAAGGGAAGTGGGCACTACACAATGTAAAAATTCTCTACGAAGAATTTAGTTTTGAAATCATTTATAAAAATTTATATTTTTGAAATTCAAGTGATATTTTATCTATGTATCCATTTTAATTGTCCAAAATTATTGATATTTCATAAATGTA
This sequence comes from Taxus wallichiana var. yunnanensis, assembly GCA_018340775.1. Lineage (NCBI taxonomy): Eukaryota > Viridiplantae > Streptophyta > Pinopsida > Cupressales > Taxaceae > Taxus > Taxus wallichiana. The sequence goes on along the minus strand of CM031237.1, from coordinate 334,760,943 downwards.
GTGCAAACAACTTCTTTTCGATTTGTGTAGAATATTTTTTGAGAAAATGATCATGGAAATAATACTTTTCTATTATCTATTTTGGTTACCCACTTTCACCTAGAGAGAGTATACACTCAAAAGGTTTTAAATCGACATTTATTAACAAAGAGAAAACGTAGATTATATAGAGAATTTAAGTGCTATAATTAGGAAGTCAAATCTCATCTTCATATCTCGCACAATCTCTCTTCTATCCACTAAATGACTCAACTTACCCACTAATTATCTCATAATGTCTACAAATTCCTATTCTAATGTGATTGCTACATAACAATTACTTACATTATTCTTCTACACTTACTATTTTATCACACACACTAACTCGTCCAATAATCTAATATGAAGTAGTAAAACCCATGTACACATTAATATGGGAGAAAAATTTCCACTCTAAAATCACATTGAATGATGTAGTTTGTTTTTGTATATATCCTTTTCAGTTGCAACTTACTCAACCAGTTTAACATTAAAATACACTTATACCCACTCACATTGCTAAAAATGGATGTTAGTTTCAATAATAGTATATAGAATTACAATAGAAAACCCCGCTTCTTATATAATTATTGGAAAAAATAAATTAAGTTTACATAAAATTCCATTTAGGAAAATATTCTCCTTTTAGAATAGATGTTGTATGACTATTTATTTAAGCCCACTGTTACAAAAATTCTTAATTTTTTTTTTTTTGAAAAAATGATTTATGTGAAATGTGTGCTTTGGGAGAGTCCAATCACAAGGTTTTCTCGACTTAATGCTCTAATAATTTAAATGCTAGTCATTCCAATCAAACACCAATGTGTAGACAAGATTTGTAGATGATCACGTCATATATAGAAAAAATTAGAATCTAGCTAGACAAATGGCACATCAAGAAATGCATACGATTGTTATTAATGACACGAAAAGAGCATCAAAATTACTATGGGATTGTATGATCAACAAACCATTTTATTTATTTAATTATGGCTTATAGCTTTAAAGGATCATGCCTACTTTGAATAGTGAGATTAATCCAATCTTAAAACCATGGGATCAATACATGGCTTTTCTTAGATTTAATGATAATTTAATAGAATGAGTGAATAAAATTATTATATTATATATATTCAATTTATTGAAGTTTGAGTTTTTTGTGTGTTTAGTATGTGAAAACTCATATGTACATCATGGAGTCCTGAAATTAGACAGGGGTCAAATCATTTGTGTGATTGTCCTTGCATATGAAATCTATTATTTTGAGAGTTCAAATGAATTAGTTTTTTGAGCTTGTGTATCAGGAAATTATCAAAGTATTTATCAAATCTTCTTTTCGAATTTCCCTACATGCATTGATGGTCTATGTAATTTCATAAAAGTCTTTCTTGGCCAAGTATATTTATCTCGTCTCTTGGCTTGGTTTTGCATTGATTCCCATAACTCTTTACAAAGCAAGAATACTTCATGAGATATTATTTCATTTTTGTTGCCTCAAATCAATATGCTTTGAACTCAATTTCTTGTGATCTATCTTTCATATGTTAACAAAATAATTTCCTCTTTGTCTGGTTCATATTGTGTCACCTTGAGAATATTCATGCCATGTTCAAACTTTGCTATGGATTTTTCTAAAGGCATTATTCTTTGTATCAAAATGGCCCACTTTCCCAACTTTCATCACGCTTGAGAATAATAAGTTGCAGATTTGTTTGATACTCACAAGGTTTTAAAGAGGTTCCATTTATGTTGAATATTGCCTAGTATTACTAGAATACCAACAAACATCTATAGTACAATCTTGGTTATATATTATCAATTTGATTAAATCTTGTAAATGGAACTTGTTACATATGTGCCTCGTAGTAAGACAGATGACTTCCACAAAATGGTTCCACCCAATATTATCCTCTCCCAATTGCTTCTCCTCCCTCCAACCCCTCTTTCACACCCCTATTCCTCAATAAACAATGACTATAAAAATTCTAATTCACTCAATAAACAAATCTCACTTGTGATAGTTGGCTTGGTTTACTCTAGCATACGCTCTAATATATCATGATTCTTAGACCAATATAAGCAACACCACAATGGACGTGACCTTCCTAATAGCATAGTGTTTGATTGGATGTAAGATGGATATGTTTACTTCATCAAACTTCTCCCTTCCTCCCAAATAGGTTCGATGAAACTGCTTACATCCTAAAGTTCACCAAGAATAACCTTCCCATACATTCCTATCAATGTGACTAATGCACTTCTTTTTAATACAATTGTTAATATATCAACAATGCACAATTCAAAGGGCAATACTATTTTCTTTTTAATATTAATACTAAAAGAATTGCATCCATCAAATATTGCTTTATAAACACAACTGGGAATAAATGCCAACTTACACGAAGCTATTACATATATAATTTAGTGTGGGAACCACGTTTTTAACATACTAAAAAATTGGCTGCCACTAACTTGACTGCGTCTAGATGGCCATAGATAGAAACTTTCAAATATTTCAAAAATAATAAATTTTGGATTTGATGAAATAGAAAACAAGTCAACAGTAATTTTAATATTTTAAATAATATTAAAAATATAATATAAAAGAGGAATAACTATTCCTCCAACAATTTTTATTTTACTACACATATATAAATATCTTACCATGACTCTAATTCGAAACGGCTAGATGGCAGACCCCCTGTCCTACAAATTGCACCTCGGGACAAACTAATTATATTTTTGGCATGCTCTTTTAACTCTCCATCACTTCTCCCCTCGCAAGGTTTCAACGAAAGATACGTATAAATATTTAACACTATATTGTTGCAGACTTTAAAACGACAAAATAATGTTAAATATTTTATGATTATCTTGGACAGGAAAAAATGGTTAGTTTGGACTCAATTTCTTTACCTTGTCGGTATTAGACATTTTACTATTAGAACTGCCTTTTATATTAAATTCTCTATATGATGTTTTGGATGGAGTCTTTAATAAGAAATATACACATATGTCGGTTTTTAATGTTTTCATTATAAATGTTATCTAAATAATTTTAAATATATTTATCTAAAAATTATGAAAAGATACGTTTTAATCATCAATTATATCAAATCTAATTAAATTTGTTTATAAAAATTACTAATTTATTGTAAAATATATGATTGGATTGTAATTTGGGTATTCTTACATTGATAATTATGCCAAGAGTTCCAAAATGGGAGTGAGGGTGGAGTGTAATGGAATGAGTTGTACACTTTTATATTAGAATTTAAATTTCATATTCATTTGGCGATCCAAGAAAATTTGGCATTCATCAAATCATCGCTTTAAAGTAAATTTTTTTCCACTAGAAGAAGTCAATAAAAAAATTGTTAATATATTTTTCATATTATGGAGGTGGGACTTAGTACCTTTTTTGGGGGGTAAAAGGTATCTTGAGACCATCACATTGGTATAGCTACATGAATGTCATCTTTCTCATCTCAATGAAAAATCGGTGGAAAAGGTGTTAGAGTTATTAATCAATGTGATATGTGAAAAATCTAATATATAAATCATTAAATTGATATCTCTCGGCATATTTTAGATTCATGTATTTATCATGTTTGTATTGGTATTTTTTAATTGAATGTGAAGCTTTCACAAATTCTTTGCACATAATTATTAGGATTGGTTGTCGAGGACTGAGTGGTTTCCATTCTACCAAATTCAATCGGCGCATGATCCCAACATTATCACTTAATACTTGGTATCTTCTTGAATTTATAGTAATGTGGATGTCTAGGAAACATTTTTTACACAATTATGTGACCATCATACACACCATTGGACTACAAACCACTTGATATTTGCACTAGTAATTGTAAAACAATGGTGATTTATCATACACTACACTCACCAAGAGCTTTTCCAATGAGAAAAAGGGTTAGAGGGTGAGAAGCAAATAATGGAAAATTATATTCATTATTCCTTTTCCCACTGGAAAATATTTATGGTGCAACTATTGTAGGTTATGTATATCATTATAACCGAAAAGATATCTTTATATACATTTATTCCAAAAATTGAAAATCAATCATATTTTTCATAGATTAGTGAATCTACCTCTATTTATTGATGTATAACATATGAACTCAAAGTAGTTTCAACTTCGTGTCGATATAAAACAATATGATTTAATAAATATATAAAATATTTGAATGTTAATTTATAACTATAAAATTATAGTAAAATGATGAACCGATACAATTCAGATATGACACAAACAATAAGCTAATTGAAATTGAAATCCTAGTTATAAGAGAAGGGATAGAAGTACTTACATGATTTGCAATAATCCCAAAGTTGTGTTGAGTTGAAAAAATGATGGAACAAGAATGTAGACTATTGCAACCGAGATCAAAAAATTATGTGACTTTCAGATGAGGTCGACACCAAGGTGCTATGGAGGGTCAAAAGCGGCTAGGTTCTGGTGACCCGATTTGGGTACTAGTGTCCTCAACAGTCATCAAGTTTTGAATTTTTTTAGGTCACACAAGTGTCGCAATTATTCAATTTTGATCACCTGTATTTCGTTGTTAGGGTTAAAATCACACCTATAACTTGTAAAAATATATTCACCTACAAAATCCCAAAGCACATCAAAATCCTAAAATACAAATATGTGAATGGGGAGTTAGACTGACCAAGCAGATCACACCACTCAATAAGTCAGCACCATACACTACATTGCACTACTCCATGTAGTTCTCTCTGCTCTCTCTCTCTCCATGTCTCTCTCTCTCTCTCTCTCTCTCTCTCTCTCTGTGTGTGTGTATGTGTGTGTGTGTGTGTGTGTGTGTTTGTTTGTGTGTGTGTGTGCGCATGTGTGTGTAGAATCATGCCCTAGGTGGCTCTTGAGTAATATGCACTTTGAATAACAAGTAATGGATAGATGTAGAAGATTTAAATAGATGTGTTCATGGAAAAATGAACTCCCCCTCCTATGAAGTGTATACAAAAAAATGTGGTCACTTGTCCCTTAAATTATAGCTAGATGGATGCTTTTATGATCTTAAAATGCCTTTGAATGCAACCTTAGGTGATAGTAATAAATTCTTAGAGCTTGGTTCCTTATTATGGTCACATAGCTTCATATTTATATGATTGGATTGTAATTGGGCTATTCTTACATTGGTAGTTATACCATGAGGAGTTATATAATGGAAGTGAGGGTGGAGTGTAATGGAATGAGTTGTACACTTTTATATTAGAATTTAAATTTGATATCCATTTGACATCCACAAGAAAATTCATCCTTAAATTTGGCATCCATCAAATCATCGCTTAGAAGTTATTTTTTTTTTCCATTAGAAGAAGTCAATTGAAAAATTATTAATATGTTTTGTCATATGGTAGAGATTGGTTCCTTTTTTTGGACGTAAAGGGTATCTTGAGACCATCACATTGGTATAGCTACATGAATTCCATCTTTCTCATCCTAATGAGATATTGATGGAAAAGGTGTTAAAGTTATTAAGTAATGTGATATGTGAAAAAGCTAATATAAAAATATTTAAATTGATATTTTTCGGCATATTTTAGATTCATGTATCGAACATATTTGAACTTGTATTTTTATTAAATGTGAATCTTGCACAAATTATTTGTGAATAATTATTAGGATTGGTTTCCAAGGACCAGGAGGTTTCCATTCTAGAAAATTCAATCGGGGCATGATCCTGACATTATCCCTTATTACTTGGTATCTTCTAGAATTCTTATCAATGTGGATGACTAGGTAACACCTTTTACAAAATCATGTGACCATCATACACACCATTGGACTAAAACCCACAATATATTTGCACTTGTAAATGTAAAATATGGGTGATTTATCATACACTACACTCAAAGATCTTTTCCAATCGAAAAAAAGGCTTGAGGGTGAGAAGCAAACAATGGTGAATTCTATTCACCGATTTATCACCCCATTAAAAAAATATTTATGGTGCAGCTATTATTGGTTATATATATATTTATATAAATGAAAAAGATATCTTTACATACATTTATTCCAAAAAATAAAAAAATTAATCATATTTTTCATAGATTAGTGAATATACCTCTATCTAGTGATGTGTAACATATGAATTGAATCTAGCTCCACCGTCGTGTCGATACAAAACAATCTTATTTAGAAAATATAGAAAATATATAAATGTTAAATTATAATTACATAATTATAGTAAAATGATGACGTAATATAGTTTAGATATGACACAAGAAATAAGCTATATGAAATTCAAACCCTAAGTGCAAGAGAAGGGATAAAAGTACTTAGCTAATTCACAATAATCTTGGTGCTTTATGTTGAGATGGAAAACAAATGGAACATGAAAGAAGACTATTGTAATTAAGCTTAGAAAATTGTGTGACTATCGATGAGGTCGACACCAAAGACTCTGAGAAGGTCGGGACCACATAGGCTCTCGTGACCTGATCTAGGCACTAATTACCTAGCAGTCGTCATGTTCTAAATTTTTCTAGATCACACAATTGTTACAAAGTACTCAATTTTTATCTCCCGTATGTCAATGTTGGGGTTCAAATCGCATCTCAGTAACTTGTAAAAATATATTCACATGCAAAACCCTAAACACATTGAAATCTTAAAAATAAAAAGATGCAAATGGGGATTCGGATGGACCCCGATGGTCATAACATAAAGTGAGATTATAACCAAGCATTGCACTACATTTTAGACTCCATGTAGTTCCGCATGTGTGTGTATAAGCGCACCCTAGGTGGCTCTTGTGTAATATGCACTCAATTGCGAGAAATGGCTAGATGTATAAGATGTAAATAGGTGTGTGCATGGAAAATGAACTTCTCGTCCTATGAAGTGTATGCGGAAGAATGTAGTCCCTTGTCCCTTGAATGATAGATAGATGGATGCTTTGATTCTCTTGAAATTACTTTGGATGCAACCTTAGGTGATAGTAGTATATGTTTAGAGCTTGGTCCCTTATTATGGTCACATAGCTTTGTATTTATAGTACTACCTTATTTCAATTTCGTAATTAACCACTAAATGGATTACCATTAAGATAATAAGAAGCCCAATAGCTAGAAAGTACCCAAAAGATGTGAGGATGATATAAAGAGGTGAGGGGTGCCTAAAGGGGATGAGGGTTCCCGAACTACACGTCGAGGTTGTGCGTTGGTGTTTAGACTCGAGAAGCTAAAGTAACGAAGGTCAAACTAGTCAACAGGGTGTGCAAGACCAAGATGAAAACTAGAAAGAAAGCAAAGAGGCTAAAGACAGTGGCCAATTAGTACTTTTGGAATCATATGAATAGTATAATTGACCAGGACCTAGAAATATACCCAAAGTACATGATTTAGTGTTTATATTTTCCCCCACTTTATGTTGTTAAGTGAATGATCAATAACATAAAGTAGATAAGAGATGTGTACCTAATAACCATGTAGATCGATGGTGAAAAGTGTGCCAAGGAGACAAGAAAAAGTGTGGAGTGACAAAAATAAATCATGGAAGCTAAAGAATAGGAAGTGACCCTAGGGGTGAAAAACATATGTGTATATGTCATGTTTGTACGTATTGTCAATGTTTCTTGATGTTAATGTGTTTTATGCTTGTACAAAAAGATAAGAGAAAATTAGTAATCAAATATGTGTATATTAAAAATTCTATTCAACATGTAAAAATGTGTAAAAAGTATGCGAAAATGTGAAACGGAACATGTGCACCTTATCTGTGATGAGTTAAAGGATAGAAAGGATCTTGAAAATGCCATAGAAGAATGCTTTTTTTGGTGATCTCACACCATGGCGAGAAGAAGAGTAGGGAGAAAGGTCTCATGTTATTATACATCCTTTAAATTCTTCCCGATGATGTATACACCACCGCAGATGGTGTGTTCAATTTCGATCAAATTCAATCTAATTCAATCTAGTTTGATCCAATGTGAAAATAGAAAAGAGGTGAAAACATGCATGCTAATTGTTGTAGGACTATACCTGTATTATGAAGACTGGTGACAAGCTGTGTCTGATATGAGAAAAAGCTGTGTCTGATTACCCCATAGTCATAGGCACCCGGTAGTAGGGTCACGGGTGCCCAGCATTCATGTTTGTGTCTAGGCGTTGGCATTTGTGTTGTGCTTTGAAGACCCAAGTCTAATTCTAGGCCATTTTGTGACTTTAGACTGTGTTTTACTAGTACTAAACTATGTTGTACTATGATTGTGATTTTTGTATGGGTGAATGATTCACCCGATGTATGTCCCCTTGTTTGGGGTGCATACAATGTCACTAGGAGAATATGGCCCAAAGGAGGACTTAATGTACATTTAAAACTAAATCCATATATGGGGAGGGAATTTTCTTAGTAAAAACAAAGGAACACATAAGAAAAGTGGCTGGAAAACATGTGTTAGTGCAAACAAGACCAATACACATATAGAAAACAATGGGTAAGCTAGCATGAAAGAAGCCAAATTATAAGATCAACATCGTAGACAAAGTAGATTGTGAAAATTTTGTTGCAAAACATGAGACAACACTCACAATTTTGAAATAAAATCGAGGCCGAAGTGGCCAAAATTATAGAGTGCACACACAAGATATAGGGAAAATCCTACAAACAATGGAAAACAATGACAAATAACATAAAAAAACATAACAAATAACCATGGTAGCAAATAGTTCCTACAAATCCAATGTTGCACATGAAGCACCCATTATCATGTTAGAAATATTAAAAGTATGTCAAAGTGTGTATGATATAATATAGTAGTGTGCTAATGAAAATAAGTAGTATAAAAAGAAACAATAACACTTGTGATGTATACGAAAGTAGATGCCTCCAGGAGCCTTTATGTGACTAGTAAAAGGTATAGTGCCAAGCATCCATGCTACCCGTAACAATCTGTATAAAGGATGCATTCAAAACTATAATGAAAGTGAACGTGCATGTGTAAATGATAAATATAATGACATACAAGGTATTTTTATAACGTAGTAAGCAAGGTATAACATGCAAGTATAAGTAAGCAAGAACAATGTGCAACCAAGATATGCAATATGCGACGAGTGTGAATGGAATGAAATGAAAAGTTAGTTATAGGAATAGTGTTCCCCCTAAGAGATTTTGATTGAGTATGGATGAGATTAGGTTCATTTATAAATGGCCTCTCAATATTCAAGAATTAACCACATAACAATTTTGCGTCATCATGAAATGGTTTTAGTTGTGCACTAAAAATACATGATCAATAAATCATAGAGCGTATAGAGTGAGTGAGTGTGGTGAGGTTCATTTTAGAGTGAGACCCTCAATATTCGAGTATGAATTATGGAACTAGAGCACCTCATAGGGAAATGTGTCGTGTGAGAGTGTGATGATAGAAATTTGTGTTGTAAATGTGTTGAGTCTGAAATGTGTCATGTGTATGGTGTGACGTTCATGAATGTAGTGATCCCTCAATAGTCAAGTGTGAACCATAGCACAAGAGTGTTTCATTGGGTAATGATGATAAAATTGTATGAATATGTATAATGATGCTAAAAATATGACGTATAAAACACAGAGTGTAACAAAGTGACAATGAGAGACACCTAAAAATGCTAGGAGGGGGAAAAGTGTGATGCCCCCAAATGTATCGATGATGGAGATTTATTCAATGGCATGAGAGGTACCACGCCATTATGGGAGAGCATAATTTGTATCATGATAAGAGAGAGAGCCAACACAATGGTAGGAAAATGTAATGTAGACCATCACATGGTGGAAAGGTTTGAAATGGGTCTGAGGATTAAAATAAGGAATAATTTTTTTGAAAAAAACCACTTTGAATTGGTGGATTATTTGCTAATTCCGTAGTAGAATCGGTAAGAGGAGGTGTTCGATTAATTTTTAGAGGAGGTTTCTTAGTTTGACTTAATAGTGTCATGGATGAATTAAGAGGAGGCGGTGAGACTAATTTTGAGAGGTCATTACGTAACTTGAGTAAATTACATAGGCGACACTTGAGTGACTCAAGAAGGAACATGAGAAGTAATAGCGTGATGGTCATTAGACATAGACGAATTAGATTTAGGAAACCAATGGGATATAACAATTAGAGATGACCATGTAACATAATATCATACAATGAATGAGATAAAACCTTGAAACTCAAAACATGTTTGATTATTTTTGTAAAGCATAACAATCATTTTCATTATGTCCATTGATTCGATGATAAGCACAAAATGGGAGACCTTGATATTTGATCAGCCGATAAGGAGGATAGAAATGAGTAGTTGGAAAAATGATCAATTGATGAGATATGTGTTGCGAAGAATATCTTTTTGCTTAGCATTGAGATCAAACTTGAGAGGCGTAGGGAGTGGTAATATTTGAGTTTCAATGATATGATCACATGTATAATACATTGAATGAGGATGCAAAGAAAAACTAGTGTGATCTTGAGAAGCTTCCTTAATATGTTGGATTTAAAATTTAAGGGATGTAATCATTTATTCCATAGCCTAAAATTTGTCTTGAAATAAAGAATGAAAATATTGAATTGAATCCAACATGGGTTAATTAGATGGATCATAATGAAGGTTAGGTTCGTTAGATAGATGATAAAAAATAACACTCACTTGATGTGGTGGTCTATGTTTAGGGAGATTCATGGTGTCCAGGATTTTTTCGAACAACCTGGCTTTTAGGATGTAATTGAATTAAATCATATAAAGAGATTTGAGGGATTTTACAAGACATGAGAGAAGGAAGATGATGATGCAAGAGTTCTCGATTGTTAGGTTCACCAAATGATTTAACAAATATAGAATATATATAAATGTTAAATTCTAGTTACAAAATTGCATTAAAATGATGAAGCAATATAGTGCGAGATATGACACAAGCAATAACCTAAATGAAATTGAAACCCTAATTGTAAGAGAAGGGATAGAAGTACTTAATCGGTTCACAATAATCCTAAAGTTGCACCGAGATGGAAAAATGATGGAGCAAGAAGGAATACTATCGCAACGTAGCTCAAACAATTGTATGACTATCGAATAAGGCTAGAAACTAGCACCTACATAAGGGCAAGATATCCTGGCTCTAGTTACCCATTCTCGGCACTAGTTTCTTGGTAGGTCATCGTGTTTTGAATTTTCTAGGTCACACAAGTGTAACTATTATTAAATTTTTATCTCATGCATGTCATTGTTAGGGTTCAAATCACACTGTAATATGTGTAAAACAATATTCACCTGCAAAACCCCAAAACACATCAAAATATAAAAAATAAAAAGATGAAAATGGAGAGTTAGACTTACCCCAAAGTGGTCACCTAACAAAGTGGTATTAGAACCGAGTGTTGCACTAAATTTTAGACTCAATGTAGTTCTGCGCATGTGTGTGCGTAGAATCATGCCTAGGTGGCTCTTACGTAAGATGCACTCAATAGTGAGCAATGACTAGATGTAGAAGTTGTAAATAGATGTGTGCATGCAAAAACAACTTACCCTCCTATGAAGTGTATGAAAAAGAATGCATTCCCTTGTCCTTGAATGATAACTAAATGGATGCTTTGATTCTATTGAAATTATTTTTGATGCAATAGTAGTAGATTCTAAGAGCTTAGTCCCTTATTATGGTCAAATAGCTTTGTATTTATATGATTCCCTTATTTGAATTTCATAATTAACCACTAAAATTTCAACCACCAATAGAAAAATAAGTTTGACGCTGACATCCTAGCTATGCACTAATGTCTAGAATTAGAGAAGCTGAAGTAACGAAGGTCAGATCGGAGGCGGGTTGTGCAAGACCAAGATGAAAACAAGAAAGAAAGCAAAGAGGCCAAAGACAATGGTCAATTAGTAATTTTCTTTCTTAGGAATCATATGAATAGTAGTATGTGATCAGGACCTAGAAATATACCCAAAGTGTGTGATTTAGTGTCTTCACAATATAGAAAAAATACACTATAAATTTTCCTATATGCTTAAGATAAACAATATTTCAATCTCCTTCTCCAAAAATATTATATCCAATAACAATTAAATGATTATCAAATTTAATATTATTTATTATTATTGTCATTTTTTTACATCTCACCATTATTACACTCTACCGTCACCCTCGATGTTCACTATTAGTTATACTTATCATTGAAAATAACCACCATGAAAATTTTATAGAAAAACAGAATCGCCCACTAGTTTAATCAATGAGGCACCCGTACATTTGGTCTAGAGCTACACATAGTATTGGTCCGAGCTATAAGAGCCTTTAGTTCATAATAGTGCTAATGACATCGTTTTTTTTTTAGAACTTGTTTATAATCTCTTAAAAAGAATTAGATAATTTGGTATCGAGTTTGAGTAAGTTATATGATTCAATTTATTATGGTTCCATCTTTTCAACATTAATACTAAACTAAGAAAAATAATTTCAATTTAGATATAGATATCTCTCATCAGAAAAATATAATTACATGAGATAAAAGGTGTGAATAATGGTTACAATAGTTAAGGAAAGTGAAATTTACCTAGAAAAATATCATTGAAGCTTGTATGAAGGATAGGTTTTGGCCCGGTGAAGTATTGCATAGGTATCAAAATCACATTTGATAGTGACGCAAAGGAAGGGGATGCATATATAGGTGCAGGGTGTGATAGATTTTCACCTTGTGGTTTTGTGCCCATAAGGAGAAAGCTCAGGATTTAGCCTTTTTACATGCATGGGCTACAAATAGAGATGGAGTACTAAGCAAAACTTGGAATGAGACATGAATACTTGGAGGACATGCAAATATTTTTGGGGATATGAAGAATATCAAGAGTTATGCATAGTTAGAGCTAATAATAGGATTATATCTAGAGTTAATTATATATAAGCTATTATTAGGCAAAGCTTTCATGCTTTCTTAGTTGCTTTTGTAGCGCGCGTGGCTATTTTTGAGCATGCAACGTATTTTTAGTGTGTATGTGAGGTGAAGGGAAAGTCCCCACAACTATATATATATATATATATATATATATATAGTTGTATGTATGTATGTATATGTCGGTATTTATTTACACAATCAAGAGAGATGGTGATTATCATTTTGTAGGTACTAGAGTTATGTTGTTAGTTTATGAGTGCACATGACTAGTGACATTACTATGTATGTATTCAGATTATGTGTTTGATTATTAATTAATATGATGGATCACCATGGATGGATATTGATTATTGATGTGTATTTTCATGGTCATTATGTGTAAATCTAGTATTATACCTTATGTGATCTATATGTTTACTTATTATGTGAGTTTTTGAATTGTAGTCATGCATCTGATTGTTAAAATGGGATATGCACTTTGAGATATGGGTATTATGAATATGAATGCTATCACCCTAGTAATATAGTAAAAAATAGGGACCTGGTACCTTTGTGTGCTTCGGGTGAGCGCTTATATCTATCTGAATGATGTGCTAGCGCATTTTGGGTTTTGAGTGAGAAAATAAGACTACATTTTGGTTCCTTTTTCGAGACCTATTTTTAAAATTGTAACCATGATGATACATGATGATGGCATATTGGTTGAATATTATGTCCATTAAATATTGGGTTATTGATGGAAAATATCAGCTTGCACAGAGATATAGTACTGGACTTGATTTCAATGCACACGTGGAGGTTGAAGAACATATTTATCAACAACTTTACGAGGTGTTATTTTTCTATTTTCTAATAGATTTGTACGAGTGGTTGTTAGCATATGCATCAAAGAAGATCTGGATTTATAGACCAAGGACTTAGACACATGTAGAGTATCAAGATTTTTTTATGCAAATGAACCATTGACAAGTGTTGTAGATCATTCTTTGGGATAGTGTTGTGAGTAGTTATAATTTGGAATATGCTGTGTCGATCTATTCTTTTCTATAAGTTGTTGAGTTTGAGTTTTTTCGTGAGCCCAGAGGATATTACTTACGTGTTATCCCTTTAGCGATTAAATTATTGATGGTGGTGCTTGAGTCTAGAGCACCCCCATGGCTAGCTAAACTTCAAAATTACACACTCATAAAAATATACCTATATACCATTTTATAACATCATCATATCATACATTACTCATTTCAAATTTCAATGATATCAAAGATAAGGAAATTTACACCACAACATACATATACATCATCATTTATTTTCAATACTACCAATAACTTGAAGATTAAATTAAACCCAACCACATGACCAAATCATGCCTAAATCACTTAAAATCCATACCTAAACATGACTCCATCATGCCTAAATCACCTAAACTCCACCATGCCTAAACATGAATCCATCATGCCTAACTCACCTAGACTCCACCATGCCTATACCTGACTCAATCATGCCTAAGCCACCTAGACGCCACCAATGCCTAAACCTCGACTCCATACCTAACTGACCTAAACTCAATTATGCCTACATGACCTTAACTCAATCATGCCTACTTCACCTAGTTTCCATCAATACACAATAACAATGGAAATTAAAACAAGTACATCATTCATCCAATAAATATCGTCAACTATATAAATGGGAGAGTTTGTGTATCAATACATATATACACATATAAAAATAAATACAAGTATCTCAAAAAATATCATATACAATCGATGTCTTCTGGGATGCGAGTATATATATATATATATATATATATATATATATATCAAAAATCAAAACAATGATCATATCAAGTGACTAATTATCACCCCACTTGATATCCTCCTGACCAGTCTCACATGTCTCCTCCTCCCCACCTATCACCCACCTTGTCAGCATCTCTACACCCTCTATGGATCTCGGTATGGTCTCCTCATGGCCGTCACCCAATCCCGACCTTTGTGAATTTATAACCTCTCCCTTGGCATGTCCATGTGCTTGATGGCCCCTTGTGCTCTGAACCGTGATTCTTGGATCTAGTCCACTCACTAGCTTCTTGTTGGGCTCTGTACTCGGCATATGAAGGGACATTTATACCGTAATTAATCATATGATCCTCGATAGTAGTGTGCCTCATTGAAGGAATCCCTAAACCTAGCCATAAATGTAGTCTGTAGTGGTGTCATAGGTCTCACTTTGTAACCTAAGAATTATTCCCTGCTAATAATGGCCTCGGCCCCCTATCCCGATGCCTACCCTCCTACTGTGCTTGAGAAACTATCCCGGGGTAGGTGCTTGTAATATGGGAACCTATCCTTAGGCTTATTGGGGTACTTGTACTTGTCTTTGGAACTTGGGCACATGTAAGGCAAACACCTATGCTTGTGTAGTGGCCAACATGCCCTATAAACCTATCACATGTGCCTATAAGGCAACCACCTGAACTCCATCACCATATCCACCCTATGTGGGTGCTCATACCTATACCAATTGGGCTCATAGAACTCTGTCACACCGAGCCTATAAAGTGGCTACCTATAGATCGACCCAGTGATTTATCCTGTAACACTATAATTTACTCCTAATGGAGGCCACATGACCCTGTAAAGTATCCCTTTGCACTATGACAGTGGGTAAATATGGTTTCTTTGGCCTCAAAGGTGCAGCTAGTAGTTGTGCCTCCCACCACTACCTATATCCATCAGTGACTCTCGTGTCATCAATCCACCATTCTCATGCATGTTCCTCCTGTCATATAGGAACACTTGGGCATGGTGGAGACATGGATCTCTCTGCATCATCTTTGTGGTATTGTGGAAAATGTGAGGGTACATCCTATTATAGCCCAAAATGTCATCTAATTCTTTCCATGAGAATCATGTCATGCTCCCTAACACGCCACCCATGTATCCATCTAAGTAGTTAAATTTCCTCTAACTCCTCAGCCATGCCTCTATAGGATGGATACTCCACATATGGTCTACACACAATATCATCTACGAAATGCCCTTCGATCATTACTACTGTAGTATAAAAATCATATGTGTCTCTTAGTACCCTTGGTAGTCTAGCGGCCCAGTACCCATCGTTTGAAACTAACTTTGACCAAGCCACCCCAAACCAGGTCTTGTCATGGAAAACCGATTGAGCACTTGTATGCCCATCTATGTAATAAAAATTTACATCACATACCAAACTACCTCAATCTTGCATAGGCCCATAGCTCTCTATATAGTTAAACTAGGAAAGCCAAAGGCCCAATAAAAGTTTACCCGCTCCTCGATCATATATTGCAGCACACCCATCAATGCTCACAAAAACCTACCACCCTTAGAATCTGGCAATGCAAAGCATCCAACCACCACCATCATCAACACAGATAGCCTAGTCTCTTGCGAATAGGTTGTATACATATCTCCATAAATGATACTTGTATTGTGATACCTCAGCTCGCCCATCGCCTCACCAAACATAGCCACTATCGGCTCCACCGATGCCTCTGATGAAATGGAATATATTGGATCCCCAACAATAGGAAGCCATAAAATCCTATATACATCCTCCAAGGTGATAGTCATCTCACCTATCGGTAAGTGAAAGGTATTGGCTTTGGAATCTCATCTATCGATGAGAGACACCATGAAACTATGATCTCGGGCTATACACCTATAGCATCGATCACACTTAATTCAACCTCGTTCATGTGCTCCCACTCCTCTGCGCAGTCACATTAGACCACATCTTTATGAGTAGGGGTGGTACTCATCCCCACATGCTCATTTTATCTATCACATGTATCATCTAATACAATTGTGGCAAGACTTGACCGCCCCACCCTAAATCACCTCTTACCCACTACACATACTCACCTACAAACCTACTTGTACTATAATATCCTTACCCATTATCTTAATTTATTTCACCGACTTACCTATCCCATATCACCGAAATCATATTTTACACTATTATACCTACATTAATCATCACCTACCCCTTCTTCACCTATTTTACTTTCCTACCTAGCCCTTATTACCCCTATTTATTCTTAACCTCAACTGCCACCATCACCTTGACCATTGCATATTTTTCTTTACCATCATAAGTCCCTTTTATCTAGTATCGCTCACCTAAGCCTTGATTGATGCTTTGACTAAAGTTGGCCGACCTCATCCAACCCTTGACCATCATCAGTCTACATTCGACACCCAAAATTGAAAACTTCGTCCCCCATTCTTCAAAATTCACAAAAATAGCCTAATAACCTACTCGACCTACCCAAACCTATCCTATCTTCATTCCCAACACTATTTAACCTATGTGTGACCTTCCCACTCCTCACTTCCTTCATTTTTACCCACAATTTACAAATTAAAATCCCAGCCAAACTTTTTAACAAAAATTAATTTCAACTAATACTCTTTTCAATCAAATATGAGGGATTTATATTGTCTCCTACCTCTAATCGGTGACGCATCCATGGTTGCACATCTAGCCATTGCGTTGGTTGTCCACCCAATCCCTCTCCCACCTCTTCCATGCCAAAATCAACTCCTCACCTCCAAACAAATTGAAAAAATAAAATCAATCAAATAGGTCTCGTGGACCCTTCAATCAAATGCTAATCACCTGCTACGTGGCTCATCACCTTAGCTCAATGCCTCATACTATCATTTTCTAGTCCTCACTTTCTCCTCTGTCATTTTCTAAAATTGGAAAAATCAAAATGAATCCATAAAAAACGTATTTTTCTTTTTTATCCCCAAATCGACATGACCGATGTTGTTCATGTCATGCCCTAGCCAACTAACTTCATTATACCATAACCGACATCGGTTACTTGACATTACCTTTTGACTCACCCCATGCCCATTTTTCCTAACAATAGTGTTGCTCCAACATTTTAACCTTACCAATACCTATTATACCCTACCCACAATCCTACACTACCTCTACATTTCCTTAAATATGCTTAAGGACATGTTATTTACCTATAGCTCGGCCTTACCAATGCCCTGACCTACATACCTTGACCTGAACCACCTTTGGTGACATTCAAATTTGTGTATTCCCTATACCTTGTGATTTTGTTACCCGTGTTGTTTAACCTAATGACCTTACCTTGCCTAATGATTTGATATTTACCACCCGACCATACCTTTGGTGCCATAGAACAAAACCTATTACTCATTCCTACACCTGACCTCATTGTTCTTCATGACAATATCCTATACCTTGGATACCTGAATCACTTCAACCTCATTTGGATAATCCTATCACCCTTTTGACAATGTAGATTTTGTAAGCTCCTTAACATGGTACCGTATTGTGATGTGTATGTGTGTGTGTGTTCTATTTTCATTACCCATTACCTAATATGACCTTTACCCATTTCCCACAATGACCATACCCTTACATATAACTAGCCTACCCTCCTTGTCATCACTTACCCATTTATCAAACCACTCCTCGACTATGTTTAACACCTTATTAACTTCTACTTTGAGGGGGATCACCTCCACCCACACTTGGGGCAACCTCACCTATAATTGGGCCAAGAACTTCCTATTTTTGTCAACATCACTTCGATAAAAGCTACGTGACAAAAGGGGAAAATGTAGACACCAAATTTGGGTCACACTCCCCTTGGTCCCCTTTAATTAATTAATGTAACGTGTTCACCTAACCATGACCCCTTACTCCACATTCATATTAATTTAATTACTTACAATTGAATTAATGTTTATCCTCACATTATTAATTAATTTAATTAAGTTAATTTACACCTCACCTAGCCACATCACCTAGACACCTCACCATGGACTTATTCTTAGTCTATTAATTAACTAAGACTGAGTCTCTACTTATCTTAACCAAATGGGACTCTTTCAAACCCTAAAATTAAATTCCTATTCCTTCTCCAACAACACTCCTGCTTATCTAAGTGTTAACCCTCACTTGAGACCTAGAATGACAATCAAAGCATGCCAAAAATAGTAAAGGTTTTCCTTCTTTTTGTAAACCTACAATTTATCTCCTTAAATGATGTCGGTTATCCCTCAACCGATGTCGTCCACCTTTACATCATCGGTCACCTTATATACCCTTTGGAAACCTTTTACTGATGTTGGTCATTTTGAGTTCTGAGATATCTATTGCATTCAAGCATGAACCAGAGACTTCTCACCATCCAGATGACAAAATAAAATTAACCACATGCCCAAGCAATCATCGATACTCATCCAAATTCATTATAATATTCACGGGAGTACTCGGGAGTATTACCACAAAACTAACCACAAATTTCTTCATGGATCAACCACTTCCTTCCTTCACCTACTAGACCTATAAATACAAGTAAGTGTATTTGATTTTCATCATTATGTACTTTCTTAAAGTGTAAGTTCATTATCTTTCGTTATTGGATCTTATTCTTTCCTACATTCCTCCATTCCCACCTTCTTACCAATCTACCCATCCAACCACTCATGACCTTCTAGCTCTCTATACTTGACCTCTATGCATTCCTGAGTCTTCCTGACATTATTACAAACCCAACCATCCTCCCTTCATCCTCTATACAATCATAAAGAATTAAAAATTTGACTTTTATTTAATTACCACAAAATTTCCCCTACCTACTATGGTTATCTTAAATGTCAGAGTTTCCCCTCTTCACTAACATCGGTCACCTAACTAACATCGATCTTTGTGTTATCTTATTCCCTTAACCAGGAAAATGAAAAACCTCTTTAAAACCTCCCTAAAACCTCAAAAACCTCATCCAAACCTGATACCCCACCTAAAACCTCACAATAGACCTTCCCAACTCTTTGTGTAAACATAGAGAGATCCTAGACACCATTTTTGACATTCTACCATTTCCCACAGCAACCGATATCATTCATCCTAAACCGTCATCAGTCATAACTAAACCGACATTAGTCACCGTGACCAACGTTGGTTTCTATTCCTGGTAAAATTTCCTTAGACCAGAAAGCTTCCTAATCACCCGAGTCAACTCAAAATTCACCAAATCTTACCAGGACCATGTCCTGGGACCCTCAAAGCACCTACATAACTTGCAACCTGACCCAAGACCTACACATTTTAGTTATCAAACATTTAATTAGATTCACATGGATAGTAGTCTGAGATACCTAAATCAAAACACTAACATTAAATTTTTTTATTTGCATGTTCAATTATTTCATATTAAGTTATATATGAGTGGATTAACAAACGTAGAGGAAGTATAACACTTCTTGGATGAAGCTCACACTAGGAAGTCCAATAAATTTTTCTATTAACTTTATCTTGTGGTCTTATTTTGTATTACAGGTAGTTCCTCCCCCCAAAAGGAAGCTCACACAATCAACATTAGATCGAAATCAAAAACATGAAAACTCAACCTTCAACCAATCTTATAATAGGTATTCCTCCAAGACCCTTTTACGTTCATCTATTTTATTATCTACATAAATCTAGTGAAACACATACATTGTCCAATCATCGAGATATACCTATAAAAATTAAGAATGAATTCTTGAAATTATTGCACAAAAATGAGTGAAAAGACTGCAGGTGCATTCTTCGATCCAAAATACATAATCGTGCATGAAAAAATTCCCCATTCGGTGGTGAAAATTTTCTATTCCCGATCCTCTTTTGCAATTCACACATGATGATACCTAGAGAATCCATCGGTGAAAGAGTAAATCTCATTCCTTACAACTCCCTCTAGGATCTCATCGAGTAAAGGGCATGGGAAAACTATCAATAACACATGAAGCATTTAGATCACTGTAGTCCACACAAATCCTTATCCTCCCATACTTTAATACTAATTACAATCAAGATAACCCACTCCTATTCCTCAATGGGCTCAATGATACCAAAATTAAACATCTTATCAATTTCTTCCTTTACCTTAACACATAGATTAGGATCCATCATTTAAGGCCTCTTCCTAATCAAGTGCACGCATTCTTTAATTTTTATTTGCATCTCACCTAAATAAGGGTGTACTCCTTTTAACTCATGATAGCCCCTTAGAAATAAGTCCTGAAAGTCATGCAACAGCTCAATAATATTAGCCACCTCCTTCTCAAACCAATAATCACCAATAATGCCCTCGTTAGGTTTTGCATCTATCCCAATATTAACCTTCTTATATATACATAGGCTCATGATATGCATGTGCCTTCTCATATGTTATGTCCATTTACTCTCACGTACCTTCATTTTGGTAAGCATCTCGGTTATTATCCTCATCCTCGAAGTGTGAGAGACTCTAGATGGATAATAACCTAGATGTTTACCACACTTTGAGTTACATGCGAGGAAATGGACATAACAAATGAGAAGGCATGCGCGTATCATGAGCCTATGAATATAAACAAGGTTAATGTTGGGATAAATGTAGAACCTAAAGAGGGAATTATTGGTGATTATTGGTTTGAGAAGGAGGTGGCTAAGATTGTTGAGTTGATTTGTGAATTTCAGGACTTATTTCTGAGGGGCTATCATGAGTTAAAAGGAATACACCCTTATTTAGGTGAGACGTGAATAAAAATTAAAGAAGGCACATGCCTAATTAAGAAGAGGCATTACAGGATGAATCTTAATATGTGTGTTAAGTTTAAGGAATAAATTTATAATATTTTTAAGTCTAGTATCATTGATCCCATTGAGGAATCGAGTGGGTTGGCCCAATGGTCATTAGTATTAAAAAGGATGGGAGGATAATGATTTGTGTGGACTACATGGATTTGAATGATTCATGTGTTATTGATCCTTTTTCCACCCCCTTTACTGATGAGATCATGGAGGGAGTTACAAGGCACGAGATTTACTCTTTCACTAATGGATTCTCTAGGTATCATCATGTGTGAATTGAAAAATAGGATCATCAACATACAACTTTCACCAATAAATGGGGAAGTTTTTCATACATAGTTATGCACTTTGGATTGAAGAATGTGCCTGCAGTATTTTCACGCATTATTGTGCATGCATTTCAAGACATCATTCTTAATTTTTTACAGGTATATCTCAATGATTGGATAGTGTATGTGTTTCACTAGATTATTGTAGATAGTGAAATAGATGAAGGTAAAAGGGTCTTAGAGGAATACCTATTATCACGTTGGTCAAATCTTGAGTGGATCCAATGTTGATTGTGTGAGCTTCCTTTTAGCTAGGAGGAACTACCTATATTACAAAACAATACAAAAAGATACAGTTAATAGAAAAAATTAGTGGACTTCCTAGCGTGAGCTAGATCTAGGAAGTGTGATACTTCCTTGACATTTTCAATCCACTGATATATAAATCAATATGAAATAACTAAACATACAAATAAAATAATCTAATGCTAGTGTTCTGATTTAGCTATCTCAGAATACTACCCATATCAATCCAATTAAATGTTTGATAACTAAACTCTGCAGGTCTTGGGTCAGGAGTTACAAGTTATGCCGGTGGTCTAAGGGTCCCAGATAGGGTCTAGGTAAGATTTGGTGAAGTTTGGGTTGATTTTTGGATGATTAGGAAGATTTCTTGTCTAAGGCAATTTTAATGGGCACAAAGACCGATGTTGGTCGGGGTGATGGATGTCGGTTTAGTTATGACCGATGATGGTTTAGGATAATTGAAGTCGGTTGTTATGGGAAATGGTAGAATGTCAAAAATGGTGTCCATGCTCTCTTTGTGTCTGCATGTATAAAGAGTTGGGAATGCATTGTTTGAGGTTGTATGTGGGGTTTCAGGTTTGGATGAGGTTTTGTGTGTTTTTGGGGAGGTTATAAGGAGGTTTGACAATTTCATGGTTAAGTGAATAAGATAACACAAAGATCCACGTCGGTCGGGTGACCGATGCTAGTGAAGAGGGGAAACCGATAATGGTTAAGATAACCAAAATCGGTAGGGGAAATTTGGTGGTAATTAAATAAAAGGTAGATTTGGACTTCTCTGTGATTGCATAGAGGATGAAGGGAGGATGGTTGGGTTCATAATAATGTCAAGAAGACTCAAGAATGCATAGAGATCAAGTACGGAGAGCTAGAAGGTTGTGAGTGGTTAGATGGGTAGATTGGTAAGAAGGTGGGAATGGAGGAATGTAGAAAAGAATAAGATCCAATAACAAAAGATAATGAGCTTACACTTTAATAAAGTACAGAATGATGAAAATAAAACACACTTAGTTATATTTGTAGGTCTAGTAGGTGAAGGAAGGAAGAGGTTGACACATGAAGAAATTTGTGGTTAGTGCCGTGGTAATACTCCCAAAGTTCTCATGTGAATATTCTAATGAATTTGGACAGACCTATTAGATGCTTTCTTGGGCATGTGGTTGAGTGTATTCCATCGTTTGGATGCTGAGAAGTCTCTGGTTTGTGCTTAAATGCAATAGATCTCTTAGAACTCAAAATGACCAACCTCAATAAAAGGTTGCCAAAGGGTATATAAGGTGACCGATGATGGTCAAGGTGATTGGCATTGGTTGAGGGATAACCGATGTTAGTTAAGGTGGGAAATCCTAGGTTTTCCAAAAATAGGCAAATCTTTTCTATTTTTGGTGTTCTCTGATTGTCAGTCTGGGTCTCAAGTGAGGGTTAGCACTTAGATAAGTGGGAGTGTTATTGGAGAGCTAATAGGACTTTAAATTTAGGGTTTGAAAGAGTCCCATTTGGTTAATATAAGTATAGACTCATTCTTAGTTAATTAATAGGCTAATATTAATTCCATGATGAGGTGTCTAGGTGATATGGTTAGGTTAGGTGTAAATTAACTTAATTAAATTAATTAATAATGTGAGGATAAACATTAATTCAATTATAAGTAATTAAATTAATATGAATGTGGAGTAAGGGGTCATGTTTAGGTGAAAATAGGAAGTAGTTGCCCTAATTATAGGTGAGAGCAAGATTGCCCCAAGTACGGGATGAAGGTGAGGTTGCCCCAAGTGTGGGTGGAGGTGATCCCCCTCAAAGCGGGCTGATAACATGTCAAATGTAGTCGAGGAGTGGTTTGATAAATGGATAAGTGATGAAAAGGAGGGTAGGCTAGTTATAGGTAAGGGTATGGTCATTATGGGTAATGGGTAATGGCAAATGAACACACACACACACACACACATATACATCGTAATATGGTACCAAGTGGAAGAGCTTGCAAACTCTACATTTTCAAAAGGGCGATAGGTTTATCCAAATGAGGTTAAAGTGATTCAGGTATCCAAGGTATAGGATATGGTCATGAAGCACAATGAGGTCAGGTGTAGGAACAAGTAATAGGTTTTTTTCCATGGAACCAAAGGTATGGTTGGGATAAACATCACATCATTAGGCAAGGTAAGGTCATTAGGTTAAACAACACGAGTAACAACATCACAAGGTATAGTGAGTACATGAATTCAAATGTCACCAAAGGTGGTTCAGGTTAGGGTATGTAGGTCAAGGCACTGGTAAGGCTAAGGTATAGGTAAATAACATGTCCTTAAGTGATGTTAAGGAAATGCAAAGGTAATGTATGCTTGTGGGTAGGGTATAATATGTATTGGTAAGGTTAAAATATTGGAGCAACACCATTTGTTAGGAAAAATGGGCATGGGGTGATTCTAAAGATAATGTCAGGTGACCTATGCTAGTTATGGTGTAACTAACATTAGTTGGCTAGGGCACGACATGACCGACATTGGTCATGTCAATTTGGGGCTAAAAAATAAAAATTCATGTTTTATGGATTCATTTTGACTTTTGTTCTTTAGAAAATGATAGAGGAGAAAGTGAGGACTAGAAAGCAACAATACAAGGCATTGAGTTGAGGTAACGAGCCATGTAGTAGGTGATTGAAATTCATTGATGGGTCTACGAGACCTATTTGATTGATTTGATTGATTCGATTCATTTGGAGGTGAGGAGTTGATTTGGTTATGGCAGAGGTGGGAGAGGGATCGGGTAGACCACCAACATAATAGCCGAGACATGCCACCGTGGATGTGTTTCTGATTAGAGGTAGGAGACAATATGAATCCCTCATGTTTGATTAAAAAGAGTATTGGTTGAAATTTATTTTTGTTAAAAGGTTTGGGTGGGATTTTTATTTAGAAATTGTGGGTAAAAATAAAGGAAATGAGGAGTGGGAAGGTCACACATAGGTTAAATAGGATTGGGAATGAAGATAAGATGGGCTTGGTTAGGTTAGAGTAGGTTTTTAGGCTATTTCGATGAATTTTAAAGAATGGGGGACGTGTTTTCAATTTTGGGTGTTGTGATAGAGACTAACAATGATAAGGGGTTAGATGACATCATTCGGCTTTAGCCAACGTCATTCAAGGCTTAGGTGACCGAAACCGGTTAAAAGGGACTAATGATGGAAAAAAAAGCGGCGACGATTAAGGCGATCGGTGAAAGTTGAGGTTAAGAGTAAATAGGGGTAATAAGGGCTAGGTGGGAAAGTAAAATACGTGAGGAAGGGGTAGGTGAAGATTAATGTAGTAGAAGAGTGTAAAATATGATTTTGACATTATGGGATAGGTAAGTCAAGTGAAATACATTAATATAATGGGTAAGGATATTATGGTACAAAGTAGGTTTGTAGGTGAGTATTGTGTAATGGGTAAGATGTGATTTGGGGTGGGGTGGTCAAGTCTTGACACGGTTGTATTATATGATGCGATCAATAGATTAACCGAGAATGTGGGATAGAGTACCACCCCTACTAGTATAGATGCAACCCAGTGTTATTACATAGGAGTGGGAGTACATGACTAAGGCTAGACTAAGTGCGATCCAATGCTATAGCCGCATAGCTCTCGGAATGATAGTTTGATGGTCTATCTCATCGATAGATGAGATTTCATGACCAATAACTTTCGCTTACCAATGGGCAAGATGACCATCATGTTGGAGGATGTATATAGATTATGCGGCTTCCTATTGTTGGGAGACAATATATTCCATTTTATCCAAGGCATCGATGGAGCTGGTCGAGGCCGTGTTTGGTGAGGTGATGGGTGAGATGAGAAATCACAACACAAGTCTCACTTATGGAGATATTTATACAGCCTATTCATAGGAGACTAGGCTATTTGTGCTGATGATGGTGGTGGTTTGATGCTTTGCATTGCCAAATTCTGAGGGTGGTAGGTTTCCATGAGGTCGATGGGGGTGCGGTAGGATATGATGATCGAGGAGCGGATACATTTTTCTTGAGCATTAGCTATATAGGGAGCTATGGGCATATGGGATATTGAGGTATTTTGTTATATGTTGTAAAATTTTATTACATTCTTGGGCATACGAGCATATTGTGTGTGTGCCCGATCGATTTTCCATGACAAGAGTAGTTTGGGGTGGTTTGGTCAAATTTGGTTTTAAACAATGGGTACTGTCACTTTGGACAACCAAGGGTGGCGAGGACACTTATTATTTGTTATACTACGAGGCGACTAGAGAGGTCCTTTCTCTAGTTGATATTGTGTGGAGACCATATGTGGACTATCCATCCTATAGAGGCATGAATGTGGAGTTAGAGGAACTTTAACTAATATGGATATAGGGGTGCCGTGTTGGGGAGCATGAGATGATTCTCATGGACAGGATTAGATGGTAGTTTGGGCTACAGTAGGATGCACCCCCACCTTTTCCATAGTACCACAGAGATGACTTGGAGAGACCCATGTCTCCACCATGCCCGAGTGTTCCTACAGGACAAGAGGAATAGGCATGAGATAGGTGGATTGATGATGTGAGTGTCACCGATGGATACAAGAAGTGGTGGGTGGCATAGCTATGGGTAGCACAACCGAGGCTAGGGTAACCATATTTTCCCATTGTCATAACATAGAGGTACACTTTACGGGTGAGGTGTCTGGCCTTTTTCTCAAATTACGGTGTTACGGGGACAACTCATAGGGTCAGAGGCATAATTAGCCACTTTATAGGCTTAGGTTATGGCCTTAGAGGCCCATTTAACACAAGTATAGGCACCTGCATAGGGTGGAGATGGTGATGGAGTTCAGGTGGCCACCTTACAGGAAAATGTCACAGGTTTACATGGCCGATTGGCCACTACAAAGAAGAGCATAGGTTGTGGCCTTACAAGCCTAGGTTGTAACACAAGTACAGGTACTCCTATAGGCCCAAGGATAGGGTCCCATATTATAGGCACCTACTCTAATATAGAGTCCTAGGGCACAAGTAGGAGGGCAAACATTAGGATAGGGGCTGAGGCCATTATTAGCAGGGAAGAGTTGTTAGGTTATAGTGAGACCCATTGTATAGTGTAGATTGTGTTTATGGTGAGTTTCAGGGATTCCCTAAATGAGGCTCGCTACTATCAGGATCATTCGATGAATTCCAGTATAAATTTCCCTTCATATTCCGCGAGTACGATCCAAACAGGCATCTAGTGAGTGGACTAGATCTAGGAATCACAATTCAAGGAGAACAAGGGGTTGAGTCCATGGATAGGGAAAAGGGAGAGGTTACAAATTTACGGAGGCAAGGCTTGGTGAGGGTCATGAGGAGACCGAGACCGAGACCCATAGAGGGTGTAGAGATGCTGGCAGGGTGGGTGACATGTGGTGAGGAGGATACATGTGAGACTAGTTAGGAGGATATCGATGGGGTGATGATTAGTCACTTAATATGATCATTGTTTGATTTTTGATATATGTGTGTGTGTGTGTGTGTGTGTGTGTGTGTGTGTGTGTGTGTGTGTGTGGCTCCTTACGAAGACGTGAGATTGTATATGAGAGTTATTTGACATACTTGTATTCATTTATATCTATGTATATATGTATTTATATATAGACTATCCTCTTTATACAATTGATGATATTTATTGGATGGATGATGCACTCATTTTTATTTCAATTGTTATAGTGTATTGATGGAAACCAGGCAAAGTAGGCATGATTGAGTCGAGGTCATGTAGGCACAATTGAGTTTAGTTTAGTTAGGCATGATGGAGTCAAGTTTAGGCATGGTGGAGTCTAGGTGGTTTAGGCATGATTGAGTCAGGTATAGGCATGGTGGAGTCTAGGTGAGTTAGGCATGATGGAGTCAGGTTTAGGCATGGTGGAGTTTAGGTGATTTAGGCATGATGGATTCAGGTTTAGGCATGGTGGATTTTAAGTGATTTAGGCATGATTTGGTCATGTGTTTGGGTTTAATTTAATTTCCAAGTTATTGGTAGTATTGAAAATAAATGATGATGTATATGTATGTTGTGGTATAAATTTCCCAATGTTTTATACCATTGAAATGTGAAATGAGTGATGTATGAAATGATGATGTTATAAAATGGTAAATAGGTATAGTTTTATGAGTGTGTAATTTCCAAGTTTTGTGTAAAATGGAAACAACTAAGGTAGGATGTAAATAAAAAGAGGGAAAATTGGTTAGGGGAAAAGGTGGCCAAGCTAACCTCTAAGGGCCCCATGACCTCAGAGTGTTGCCTACATAGCCCCAGTGAAAAGGGGCCTTAGGCCAATGTAGTTCTCTCATAAGATATGGAAGAATATGATGAGATAGAAAAATGGGGTTGGTTGGTTTTAGAGATGATTGAGTTTAGGTTAGTTAGGCATGGTTGAGTTTAGGTCATTTAGACATGGTTGAGTTTAGGTCTTTTAGGCATGGTTGTTGTATATGGTAAATAGATATGGGTGATTTTGGTGGAAAAATAATTCCTAGCATGTAGGTGTCAAAGGTTTGGTCTTGTAAAGGAGTATCAAGAAGTAACAAAAGAGGTGAACATTTAGAGGAGACAAAAATGTTTCCTGATTGATAAGAACCTTGATGAGTCTATCATACCAATATTAGCTTATGAATGGAAGACCCTAAAATGCATTGCATGATTGACTATTCTATAAGTGAAGAAGGTCACATGATCATGAAATTTTGTATCTGCAGTATGTCCCTTAAGTAGGTGGAAGGCTAAAAAGACAAGGTGGTGAGGTGAAAGAAGGTTGGTTTAGAGTAACATGGTGTGTGATAACAGACCTTTTTGACAAGAGACACGAGAGCAAAATAGACTAGTCCATGATAAAAAAGTTTGATTTTTCTTTTTCTTTTTTTTATAGACTGGTCAATGCGGGAATTCTATATGGGATGAGTAGATTATCTCCTTGAGGTCTTTGTGAAGATGATCAATGCGGGAAGCTTCGAGAATATTTTTATTTTATTTTTACGGAATGGTCTTATTTTGTGATAAACTATGTACAAAGGTGGCTAGATTTGTATATTTTTCCTTCGAGGAGCGATCTATTTATAACAACATAGAAAGATTATATGTCCTTTTGAGGGAGTCAACTTTTTTGATAATTTTGACTCAAGGAGTTTTGAATCATAAATTCCTATATATTTCTCTTTGAATTACTTTGTGGAATTTTAGGTCATGGAAATGACTATAGAGAAGGAAAGGATTATGTTAAGAAGATGAAACCATAACACACAATGGTTAGCTATGAAAGATGGGTGTTAAGTGATGAACAACCATGGGATTCCATGTTGGAGCAGACAAAAAGTAACCATGAAATCATGCCATGAGTAGAGCCACTGTACTCATATTTAAGATAAGGTTGAAAATTGATGGGTAATCATGTGATTCTTATTTAGTCATTAATCCTTAAAAATAGATAAGTGGAAGGTGAATGGTGCTCAAGGGATAAGCACTTAATATACATAAGATGATTAGGACTTGATTCAAAGCAATATAATGGTCGAAGATACAAAGTATTAACGGGGTCGGGTTTGGGTTTACCCTTGAATGAAGACAAATGATAAGAACCTGATCCATATGTATGAGTAATGATATAGGGTCCAGCCAAGTAGGAGAAAATTTACCCCGTTTACTTTTCTCCTCTTTTTGTTACATGTTGATGTTCCTTTAGGACAAGGTTGACAACCCGGAAGGTTTATTCGTGGAAACATTTCTCGTAGGCATGTTTGATATGTTTTGGTATATTTGGAGGTGATCGAGATCATTGAGACAATGTTGTTCTAATAACTCGAGTTGTGCCAAACGGTCCTGGTGAAAATCATCATCGTTGAGCATATTTTTGAGTGAGATATAAAGAGATGGAATCTAGACTTCAAGAAGTAGGAAAACCTCTCGTACTATAGACTAGATAGAAATGTGTGGCAATAGTTGAGGTACCAATACTAGTATAATAAGCCCATAAGGCAAAAGAATGTGTGTGTGCGAATCCTTTCCAGTATCGTCAACCACTTTCATAAGAATTTTGTTTAAGGTTTTGTTGGCTGATTTAGCTTGGTCATTCTTTTGAGGGTAATAAGGTGAAGAAAAACTAAGTTGAATGCCGAAGGAATCACAAAGTTTCTGTAGGGTTTTCTTATTGAATTATTTTCCATTATCAGTTATGAGGCGGCGAGGAACACCAAAACAAAAAATGATGTGATTTTTGATGAATTCACATATTTTCTCGATTTTGTAGAAATGAGATTCATGACTTCTACCCATTTAGTGTAGTATTCAGTAGTGGTAATAATCCATTGATGGCATTGAGAATAATAAGGATTGATATCTCTAATAAGATCCAAACCCCATTAAGAGAAAGGCCAAAATTCACGTGAAACCTATAGGGTGTGACTAGGGGTGTGATGAATATTATCATGTTGTTGACACTTCACACAACACTTGACATAGTCATAACAATCACGGTTTAGGGTTGTCTACTAATAACCTAAGTGAAGAATGCATTTAGCAAATGCTAAACCACCAAGTGATCCCCACAAATTCCATCGTAAAATTCCTTGATGTTGTAGGTAATTTCAGAACTTGTAAAGCATCGTAAGATGATACCATCAAAGCCGTGTTTATAAAGAAGACCACCCATGATGAAATAGTGAGAGACAATTTTGAGGAAAGCTTTTTGTCCATTACGAGTAATATTTGAAGGTAGAATGGAAAGGGAAAGGTAGTGAAAAAACTTCTTATATCAAAGGTCACATGGGTCATTTTTAATATTTCCGAAAAAGTTAATGTCTCAAAATAGATAAGAAGGTATTGTAACCTTTGTATTGTGACAAATATTTGAGTTGGAGGGAAAATCAGAAATTTGAGAAGCAAGATAGGCCATGGTGTCCATAAATTTATTAGTGGAACACGAGTTGGTTTGAAGTTCATAAGCACAAAGGTAGTAAAAATTATGTCAACATGATATTTATACTTTGTAATTATCTCATTACGACACTCATATATACCATTAACTTGGTTTACAACTAGTTGGGAATCACCAAAGATATTAATTGATTTAACTTCTAAGGTGATGGTAGTTTGAAGACCTGATATGAGTACTTCATATTTAGTAATATTGTTATTATAATGAAAATATAGTTTGAAAGATAACGACATAGGCTCACCATCAAGATGAATGAGGATAACTTTGACACCACCCCCACGTTGACATTCGAAACCATCAAAGAATAAGGTAATCTTGTAAATGGTATCATCCAAAGAGAGGGTAGTGATGGATTCATCTGAGAAATCAAAGTTTGAGGATTTTTTTCCTAAGAGAGTTGTGTCTCGTGAGTTGGTCAGCAATGGTTTTCCTTTGAAAAATTTTTATGGGTGAATTCAAGGTCTAGGTTTGCACAAAGTATGAGCCAACATTCAACACATTGCTATTGGTAGGGCTTAGCATACATGTAATGTAAGGGGTCAATATTGGTGACGCCAAATGCTTTTTAGGTTTAAAGGTTGATGGCGAAGTTTAGTGGTGACAAAAATAAGGCTAAGAAAAGTTTTTAGTGTGAGTGTATCTAGTTTCATATTCTAAAAGTGTACAACTTATATAATAAACCGCTTGCTCTCTATGTTTCTCATCACGATGAGTGAGCATGGCACCTAGGGAATGATTAGTAGGAGAAATTTAAAGGTAAAATGGTTCTTCATCCTTAGGGGTAATTAGCACAGGTTGTTAGAGGAGGTAGTGTTTTAAGGCATTGAAATATTTGTGGAATTTATCATCCCATTTCAAGGAGACATCCTTTTTTAGGAGATGATGAAATGGGTGGTAGTGGTTGAAAAGCTGCAAAATATAGAGATGAATAGTTTTCAACTTGCCTTGAAATATATGGAGTTGACGAAGGTTAATGGGTGGAGGAATCTTGAGAATAGCCTTGATTTTATTGGGATCATCTTTAATTCCACATAAAGAAATGATAAAACCAATAAGCTTTCCATAGATAACTGTGAAGACACGCTTCTTAGGTTGAAGGAGAACACAATAAATGTTGAGATGGTCGAAGATGACCTTAAGGATGGTAAGGTGTTTGGGCCAATGTTTGGATTTGGAAAGAATATCGTCAACGTAATCTTTCAATATGCGATGCATAATGTCATGAAAGATATAAGTTGTAGCTCGCTGATATGTAGCACCAACATTTTTAAGACCAAATGACATGACATAATAGTAGAAGGTCCCCCAAGGAGTGATGAAGGTGGTTTTGTGTTGATATTGTAGGGAAATTAATATTTTTTATAACCTGAGAAACCATCCATGAGTGATAGCAACTCATGGCCGATGGTGAGATCAACTAGTTGGTCAATGCTAGGTAGAGGAAAGTCATCTTTGGGGAAATCTAAGTTAAGGTCATAGAAATTTGTGTAAATGTGGAGTCCCCTGTCACTTTTGTGATAGGAACAATGTTAGAGATACATTAGGGATAATTAATGGGTAGGATGAAGGAAACCGAAACAAGGCATTGGGGTTATTCTTTGACAAGAAGGGCAATGTGAGGATGCATTTTCTGCAGCTTCTGTTTCATGGGTTTTTCTTCAAGAATAGTTATGATATTATGGACCACAATGTTTGGGTCAATACCAAACATATCAGCATTGGAACAAGTAAAATAATTGATATGCTCCCGGAGGAAACAAGTAAATGATTCATGTTTAGCAGCGTCTAAATATTGTCTTATCTTTATAATGTGTGGGTCATCCTAAGTGTTAATATTGATTTCAATAGATGATTCATTTAACATGGTTTGTGTCCTGAGAAGGTAATGATCAGCGAATATACTAATCTTCTCGCACCAAGGTAGGTAAGAATGGACTCATCATCCTAACATTAAATGACATTAATAGAAGGTGAATCATCATCAATCATGTCAAGATGTAGGAAGGCAAGAGAAGAGGGCCCCTCACCATCTCATTGATAAGTTAGAGGTCCCAAGGAAATGTCATTTAGGAATTTTTTTTTAGGTGGAGTAGATTCTAGATCCATAGAATCTGTAGGTGAAGCTAGTGAAGTTGGTAAACAGGGCAAAGAAGGTTTATCATCCTCAATGTGTTCAACATGGTCCTTCTTGGGTGATGGTTTGACAAAGGCAATACCACTGTGGTCTTTATGTTTACAAGTGGTGCATGGGATGACAGTATGATGACCTTATTCATAGAAACCAAATCCAAATCCCTTCTAAGCACAACGATGGAGGAAGGTGTGGGCAAAGTGGTGGTTAGTGATAGATTAAAGGTCAAATGAAAATGGTCGAGTTTGGGAAGGTATCTCGGGCATGTAGGTAGAATCATCAAGTCCCCCATACTTTAAGTTAGTGCGAAGGTGGAGAGGAACATAAGGGAATACCTCACTTATGCGGTGATCATAGTGGGGATGTTGGTGAAGTTTACCATACTCTTGAGGAGTAAGGAATTTGTTAATGTTATAAATTCATTACTCCCCCAAAGTGAGATGTTGAAAAACACCTTCTAAGGGATCGGTAGTTAGTATGTGGGTAGCAGGAATGAATGAATTATTGGGCGTTTGGGAAGAAGAAGCATTGGTTAGTTGATAAGTAGATGGGTTAGTGGATGATTCAGATGTAGAGGTTGTGGAAGCAAAGGTGGGAATATAGGAGTTAGGTGTGGGAGAGGTAGCGATAATGCTAGTGAATGGGGTTGTGGGTGAAGGAGAAGTGACATCGGTGGTAGATTCCTTGATCTGTATAACGACAACATTAGGTTGATACAACATATTACAGGTCTTGAATTGTGAAGGGTCAGCAAATGGTATAGTTATGTCCTTCATGTTCAAATTTTACACAGTGGTGTAAGGTTGAAGGAACACAACCCATGATGTGGATCCAAGGTCGGCCAAGCATCATGTTGTACTAGAATTCCCCCTCTAAGACGAATAATTATGGAATGTTATAAGGACCCACATGAATGTGGAGAATGACGGTGCGAAGGGTGGCAGTGATGGCATCATTGAATGAACGCATCATAATTGGTTTATTATGCATGTAATTAGTAGGGATTTACATTTAGTTGTATGAATGGGAGGAAATAATGTTGATGCTAACACCACCATCGATCATAATATGTTGAACATGAATATTATCAATGTAAATGGAAATGAATAGGGTGGGATCAAGATCATTTGATTGGAGAGGTACAATCTCGTTGTTAGAGAAAGTGATAATGACTACTTGAGGAGTGGTATTGGGTGCAGATGAAGGGGATGAAGTGGTGAGAGAGGCCACATGGTGAGGAGTGATAATGGAGGCCACAGGAGTAGGGTCATTAGGTAAAACCTTAATAGATTGCAAAACCTCCATGAGGGCCTGTCGATGAGACTCAAAGGTTTGGATGAGGTCATACAAATATATTTTTTGAGAGGATATTGGTGTAATTTTTTAATCATTGTATGATGGGAAACCACATCATAAATAGGGTATGTGGGTCCACATATGGTGATTTTCAGTGCAGGTTAGATGGGATATTGGGTACAAGAGTAGCGAATGGGCTAGTTGTTTTCTCCTTTCCTTTGTATTTCTAGGAACAATTAGAAATATTAATCATATTAATATGGGGTAAGGGAGAAACTGATTCGTGATAGGTGTAGTGACATGATGGGAAAAATTATGGTGAGGGCATGTATTGGTTTTGTGAAAAGAATGCAACACATTGGAATTTGGGTGGAGGTTTGGCTAGCTCTCTTATATGGACCATATTGATCTTGAATGTTAGAGGCAATAAAAAAGTCATGGGGGTGGAGATGAAGGTCGCTAAATAGGTCAGGGGCAAGGGTGTGTGGTGATAGGTGAAGGTGGAGTAGGGTCCTCATCTAAAAGATCATCATCATCAAATTTTTCTTCAAGAGGACATAATTAGATAAGAATGATTTTTAGAGCCTTATATTTTTCTACATCATGCCCTGACACATGATGGTAGGCTCAATTTTTTGTATTGTTAAACCCTACTAGTTTAGGTTTGAGTGGGTTGCAAGGTCTAAGTGGTGGAAATGTGATGACAATGGTCTCTAAAATATTTTCTAATATGTTGGTTTAAGACCCTACCAATGGATCACAATGTGAAGTAAGTGTGGTTCGAGATGGAGGTGTGAGTGATTTTTGTGGGAGAGGCACCACGAGAGGTGGAATAGGTTTGACCACTAGTTTGGTAGGTAGTATTATTTTAGCTTTAGATTGCACTTTCTTGGGTAAAGGTGTAGTAGATGAGCTAGCGAGTTGAAGGTGTTGTAGGTTTGACTACCTCTTTGGAGGGTAGTGGGATCTTGATTTTGGTTACACCTTCTTGGGTAAAGGTGAAGAAGGATTTTATGATGTAGAAGGGAAGGCAGATGGTGGAAGGGGATGAGTTAGCCAAGGTGATAAGGGAGGTGTGGTAAAGGTTGCTAGAAGAGGCAAGGTGGAAGGTATTGGTTGAAGAGAAGGAAATATCATGGGTAGTGATGAGGCTATTGGAAGTGGTGTGGGTATAGGTGGTAAAAAGGATGTAGGTGATGACAAAGTCATACGTTGTGTAGGTAAGTTGGATGTAATAGGGGCTCATGAGGAGGAAGTGGGTTGTTGTGTTTTTATTTACCTTGTATATAGGTTTTTGGCCAAGGTTGATGGGTGAGGTCCTAGGATAGATGAAAGTGGTGAAGGTGAAAGAGGGGTAGTAGGAAAAATTGGTGTGTGTGGCCTATAAGGTTGGGTCTTCCTCTTAGGTGGGGAATAGTCTTTGTCTTGGCTTTGTAAGGATGTGGCTAAATATAGTTTGACATGGGGGTGAACTAGGTTTGATGTTGTCATGACTCCCAAGGTACAAGTAGATTTAGATACGGTGAATATGTGAGTGGTTAAGGTGCAGCTTGGTTGTGGAGGTAATGGTAGAGGTGTAGGTGTGGGTGAGGGTGATGTGGAAGATGTTGTCACAACTACTTTAGGTATGACGGATTTCATTGATCCAAACAATTTGGGGTAAATGGTAGAAGTATTGATAGATGACATCCGTATTTGAGTTTAAAAAAATTTGAAGGCACCCCAAAGCATGGAATGATCAAGGATTCTAATTGGTCCGCAAAATGTGAGAATGATGTGGAAGTAGAAGGAACTAATGCTGATTTTGTGGTGACTCTCATAGATAAATATGATGTCTTTGAAATAAGGAAGTGATTAGCTTCCAACTTTACGAGTAAAAATATGAGATAAAATCAAGTGGATCCTTAAAATCCAGTGAAGAATTATCTTTGACTGAAAGAGACACCGTAAATGGGTTGTCTCGTATGTTGGGGAGAAGGCAAGATGTATGAGTTAGGTTCTTCTTTTAGTAAAGAGGAAGATAAACATGACTCTCCCATGGGTAGGAGAGTTAATACTACAAAGTTATTCGTCAAATTGAGAGGTGTGTGGGGAAAATGCACCTTTGGAAGATATGGTGGACTCCTTCGTGGGTGTAGGGAAGATGAGGGAGACTCCTTTTGGGTAAAAGAGTAGATGGTATAGGTTCCTCCGTGAATAAAGGAGCTCATGAAATAATTTCTTCAATAGATGAAGTAGGAATAAACTATGTGGAAGGAGCTAGTAAGATGTCAAAAAAACATGAACCTCGCATATACTACCATCATTGGCCAAGGAATCAATGGTTTAGTTGGATGAGGGGGTGTGATTTAGGAATGGATTCTTGAAGATATGAAGGTTCTGGTTAGCTGGTGCATTCAGATTGTCCAAGATGAGATCTCCTTTATCTAACATTTCTTGGATAATGTTTTTGAAAGTGATACGCGATTCGTCACTATGACCTCAAACAATATGGTAATTACAGTAATAATTTTCATTATACCATGTAGACATAGGGTGAGAAGGGTCAAAACCAGTATGTGGTTTGATGGGTGGAAGGGTAATGGCTCCAACTTTTAAGAGTTTTTCTAAAATGGTAGAGTAAGGCTCTCTTATGGGGGCATACTTGTGTTGCTCTCTTCTAAACTGAAATGTTTAGATGGGGGAAAGGTTAAGCAAATGTTTTTATTGGTTGGATGGATGAGACAAGATGCATTTTAAAATGAACGCATTGTTAGACCCCTTGGTTTTAGAATAGTTATTTTTGGGTTTGGAAGAAGAAGAAGTATCATTATGCATTTGTAGCTTCTTTTCTTCAAGGGCACATATTTATAGCTTTCGGGTCATGGTAAATGCCTCATTAAAGGTGTAAAAGGTCTGGATCTAGAGAGTTGGTGATATATGTCTGGCACAATCCCTAGTAACCAATTCTATTAAATTTTTCTGAGGTAATTGGAATGTAAGTCTATTAATCAAGCCGCGCCATTGAGCAAAAAAATTTTTGATAGATTCATCTTCATACTGGCGTGTGGCATATAAGTTAGTCATGGTGACTTTCTTGAAAATATTGATAGAAAAGTGGTTAATACAATCCTCAACAACCTAGTTAAATGAGAGGATATAATGTATAGGTAAAGAAATATATCAATCGAAAGCGGGTCCCGTCTATGACATTGGAAATGTATGAAGGAGCAATGCATAATCATGAGCAATCAGTAGTAGAAAAATTTAAAAGATTGCAAGTGTTGTTGTGGATATTATTTGCTATTGAACTAATTGAATTTTGGCATTTCCAAATGCATAGGGTATGGGTGAATAGCCTCATTGCAAATCCCTTCATATGTTAGAGAGATACGTGAACCTGAGATATATGCTTCCAATGTCTGCATCATTTTGATTAGGTAATTGGTGGGTTGTGATGATGGGGTACCCCCTGAAAAATGAGGTGGTAAATAAGATTGGTATGAGGTAGAAAAAATCCCAGTGTGTGACGTTTCCGCGTATGAAAATTGTGAAGGAGGTATATGAGAGGGAATGGAGGTGGAGGGGAAGTAACCAGAGTAGGCGGAGAGGAAATAGATGGTTGTTGGTAATATGTATACGTAGGTGGGTGGATGTAAAGACCCTAGTGGAAATTATGGAAGAGATTGGAGCATAGAAAGGATGAGGTTTTCTAAGGAAGTGTGGGCTACTAACACCAAAGGTGGATGGGATGCGATAGGTATATAGGCAGTGGAAGACACGGGCATGCCTATATTGAGAGTGGTGGATGTAGGCATAGTGGATGTTGTAGGGGTGATAGATGTCATGGGTATGATAGATGCTATAGGTAAAAAGATATCGATGAGGTGGGGTCAAGCTTATAAACAATAGGTGGTGAGGTGGATGCAGCTAGGGCAATGTTGGTAGTGGAGGAAGCAGAAGTGGGTGCAAGTATAGGTGGGATGGATACAAGCATGCCGTAGATAAGTTTCGTAGATGATTCATGAGTGGATGAATGGGCCAAGTAATACTTTAAAGTGACGAGGTTCGATCAAGGAGTTTTTGAACTCCTCATCACTATTACCGATGATGATAGGCTAAATGGGATCCATGGATGATAGAAAGGGAAGCGAAAATGGGCTAGATGGGAGTGGTTAAAGGCTAGTGTGGAATACGAGGGAGTTGACTTGGGAATGAGTAAAAACCATGTGGGTTAGCGTAGACCTAGTAATCTGATCTCTGTAGATGACACAAAAGAATAAAAGGAATATAGAAAATAGTTTTGGGAAGTGAAAACCGGTCACTGTTTTAAATAAAAAAGTAAATCAAAGGAATCGACAGTGGTTGAGGAATCGATATTGGTGACAGAGTGTAACCAATGATGGTTAAGTTGACCGATACCATTCTATGAAAAATCAAAAGCTTTGCAAATGTGGCAATAACTAATGAAAATGAAGAAAAATCTTATTTTACAGTGATTTCAAAGACTCAGAGGTATGATGATGTATCTGAGAAACCCCAAAAAGAACAAAAATGTGATGAGTGTTATTTTTGGTAAAATGACCAAAAAAGTAGAAACCAACAATGGTCAAGTCAACTGATGATGGTCGGATGGTCATGATGGTCAAAAACGATGACGATCAACCAGAAATTTGAAAATATGGAGAAAGGTGACTTTAGTGACTTAGATCAGATAAAATACCAACCCAGAAACCTGAGTATGGAAATGATGGACCCTAACACACTCAAAAAAATTAAAATACACCAACTATGATTATGGAGTGTGAAAGGAAGAAAATAATGGAGAATATGACCTCACAACTCAAAACACAAATCAAACAAAAACTAGCAAACACGAAATCCTATTGATGAATTTTATGTTCCATCTTATGCTATTTAGGACTGACTTGTGAATAAAATAAAGTTTTTGGTTTGATAAAAGGTACCCTATGAAAATCCAAGAACTAAGGATGGTTTCAAGTAAAGTTTTAGCGGGGAGGTCCTTTCTCTAACATAATTACTGGACAAAAAAACTAGCTTGGTGCCGACTATCAATCCTCGATCATGTGATCATTAACAACTTCTTTTGGGTAGGATGTTTGTAAAGAAAATTTGTAAATTATTTAAGTGGTTTGGTCTATAAAATGTGCAAAGTGAACTATGATTGAATTATTCAACCATCAACTAGGCATGACTTCCAAAGCATATAGGTTGCCCTCAAATTTAATGTGAGCTACAATGCGACATACCAAAATGAAATGCAAATGTTTTAAGCCCAAATCCATAGATAAGTTTGACGTAGTAAATAGGGAACAAAAATAGGAATGGTCTTTAATAAAATGCATATAGTAGAAGGAAGACATGTTCTTTTTAGAGCACCAAAAACATAATTTATTTTAGACAATAGAAAGAAGGAGAAGATTCCAGAGAAGAAAATTTAATGTGAATACTTTCAAAGGGAAATAAACACACAATTTTTTTTACCTAGGAATGAACAATGCAAAAGAACCCTTGATGGGTCCCACTGGCATGCCAAAATGTTTCACTAGATTGTTGTAGATAATGAAACAGATGAAGGTAAAGGGGTCATGGAGGAATACATGTTATCATGTTGGTCAAAGGTTGAGTGCACACATTTATTATTTCTAATCCAATGTTGATTGTGTGAGCTTCATTTTGGCTAGGAGGAACTACCTATAATACAAAACAAGACCACAAGATATAGTTAATAGAAAAAGTTAGTGGACTACCTAGCATGAGCTAGATCCAAGGAGTGTGATAATTCCTCAACGATTGTCAATCCACTGATATATAGTTTGATATGAAATATCTGAACATGTAAATAAAATAATGTAATGCTAGTATTCTGATTTAGGTATCTCATACTACTATCCATGTCAATCCAATTAAATGATTGATGACTAAACTAGTGAAGGTCATGGATCAGTTTGTAGGTTGAGCAGTGGTCTGAGGGTCACAAAAAGGGTCTAGGTAATATTTGGTGAAGTTTGGGTTGACTTTTGGGTGATTAGGAAGCTTGCTGGTCTAAGGAATTTTTACCAAGAATAGAGACCGACACCGGTCAGGGTGATCAATGTTATTTCAAGTATGACCAATGATAGTTTAGGATGACCGATATCGGTTGCTTTGTGGGAAATGGCAGAATGTCAAAAATGGTGTCCAAGCTCTCTCTGTGTCTACAAAAAGAGTTGGGAAGGTTTGTTGTGAGGTTGTAGGTGGGGTATCAGGTTTGGATGAGGTTTTGTGAGGTTTTGGGGAGGTTTTAAGGAGGTTTGAGGATTTTTGGTTAAGTGAATAAGATACCACACAAAGATCAACATCGGTCGGGTGACCGATGTTGGTGAAGAGGGGAAACCAAAAATGGTTAAGATAACCGACATAGGTAGGGGAAATTTGGTGGTAATTAAATAAAAGGTAAATTTATACTTCTATGTGATTACATAGAAGATGAAGGGAGGGTGGTTATGTTCGTAATAAGTTCAAGAAGACTCGTGACTACATAGAGGTAAATTACGAGAGAGGTAGAAGGTCGCGAGTGGTTGGATGGGTAGATTGGAAAGAAAGTGGGAATGGAGGAAGGTAGGAAAGAATAAGATCCAATAATGAAAGATAATGAACTTACAATTTAAGAAAGTACAAAATTATGAAAATCAAATATACTTCGTTGTATTTGTAGGTCTAGTAGGTGAAGAAAGGAAGAGGTTGATATGTGAAGAAATTTGTGGTCGAGTTCTATGGTAATACTCTGGAGTGTTCCCTGAATATTCTAATGACTTTGGATGAGGATCTGCATCGACATTAAAATTTTCCTCCGTAATTTCTATTTTATTAATGTATGTATTAGGAATAGGATGTTGTTAAGTATAATTAGTAGTGGCGTCCAATAGAAGATAATGGCGCCACGATGACAAAGGCCGCCAATAATGTAGAGTACATATGAATCAAAGTACAATAGGAATGTTCTTAAAAGTAAATATTTGTCGTAAGTGGTCCTGTAATGTTAAAATGTCAAATTTGGGATAAGTAGAGAAGCGGGGTCTACATGATTAGGAATTAGAAATATTATATTTGTAATAAGGACAAAGAGTGATGTCATAAATATTTTGTATATTTTATTTGTGGAAAATTCTAAAAAGGTGGAACCCATGTGAGATGATAAGGTTTATCTTATCTTAGAAGATAAGCCTACATGTAAAGGCAAGAGTTTAGGCATGGAATATGATTGACCGAAGAGATTTCCTATCCTATCTTAGAGATAAGGTGGATAAGCCTAAATTCCTATAAATAAAGAGGCCACCCCCCCTCATTTAGCATAGAGAGAAGTAGTGAGAAATATTGTATGAGTAAGTGTGTAAAGGAAGCCATCATTTTGAAGGTGTGTTAAAGAAGCCATTAAGAGGTGTAATTGTGAAGTTTCTCCCATAGTTATTGTTTGAAGGC
This sequence comes from Taxus wallichiana var. yunnanensis, assembly GCA_018340775.1. Classification (NCBI taxonomy): domain Eukaryota; kingdom Viridiplantae; phylum Streptophyta; class Pinopsida; order Cupressales; family Taxaceae; genus Taxus; species Taxus wallichiana. Next base: position 334,718,954 of record CM031237.1, on the reverse strand, counting down.
AAGTGAAGTTAATAACACTTGAAGAACCTCATGGGTGAGATTGTAACAATTTCATGTTGATATTATAATTTACACTGATATTTCATATTTATCATTATTCTTTCTTAGCATAGTCTATGGTATTCTTGTGTTATGTTTGTTGTTTTGTTTCCAAATTACATCCATTAAACTAAGAGTTGTGCATTAGATAATAATCATATAGCACGAGGAGTTCCCGGTGAAGAATTATCATAGTGCTAGATTGGTGTTGACATTTTGGTTCCGTTCCCGGGACCATTTCTCATTGGTGGATTTTCTGGAGAAATATTCCCACTTAGTCATAAATCATTTGGAGGGTAACCTTGTTTTTACTATGCATAGGAGTTACCATGGTAAAGTCATTTTTACCATGAATAGTGTTTACCCCAGTAACTTCATTTTTTACCGTGAATAGTGTTTACCCTAGTAACTTCATTTTTTACCGTGAATAGTGTTTACCCCAGTAACTTCATTTTTACCATAAATAGTGTTTACCATAGTAAAGTCAGTTTTTACTGCAGTAAGTCAAGTTTTACCATAGTTACCATGGTCATTTCTATTTTACTGTAGAAAGGTGTAAAGTCACTTTCTATTGTAGTGAGTCCAATTATTTGTGCACATAAGTCTTACTGATTGTACTTGTGGGTGGTATTTCACTGTGGTTACTTTTGAAAATGGGGAAGATTCCTATTTTTAAGCTCAATCTAATGAAGATGCTTCCTCTTTCATTCAAGAGTTTAAACAATCTTGTATTTGTAATGGCCTTATAAGAAGGGAACAATGGACTAAATTTTTTCCTACCTTTTTGGATGGTTCAGCCCTTAGGTGGTTTGAAACACTAGGTGATAATGTGAAAAACTCATGGGATTTATTAACGGAAAGTTTTCTTGAAGAATTTGGTGAACAAAAAAAATATGTAGATCTCATGATCGATATCACAAAGCTAGCCCAAGGAGAGAATGAGAAGATAAGGTATTATCATCCTCGTGTTCTAGAGCTAAGGAGGAAGCTTGATGCCCGAGATCCGGAAGGAAGGATTAGCGGATGGGTTAATGAATGGCATGTATAATCTCCTTTGTAAGCACTTCATTCTTGGGATGAAGCTAAAAATCGACGAGTGAAGTATGACCACCCAAATACCATTGAACAAGCGAATGAGATTACAAGAAGGCAAGAAGAAAGCATGGAAGAGGAGCCCAAAGAAATTGTTGCTAAAGTAGAGCCTACACCAGCACCTTTGGTCCAGAATCCACAACCGCTCTCGGTGATCACAAATCCTTCTCCTAGTACATCTACCGAGTATAAAGATCTACTTAGAAAGATGGGTCGATTAACTATTAATCTTCTTCAAGGAAAGAATTTAGTTCTCGGGAGGAGATAGAGGTCCAAAAAAGAAATATTTCTAAATTTTTATGTTATGGTTGTTATAAAAAGGGTGATTATAAGTATAATTGTCCAGATAGAGCTTCTACATCTGGTACAAGAGATAATGATAAAGGAAAAGCACCTGTGAATTCTTTTGATGTAGTAGATAAGAGCATAAATAATGAAGTAGATGTGTTTGTAACAAAAAGAAAGAAAGAAAAAGATAACCAAGATGGAAATGATCCTAAGAAGATGAAAGGAGAAAATAGTAAGAAACATAGGAGAAGAAAGTTAGGTGTGCAAGATTTTCTGATTTCACAGGGACAAGAACCATACTCCATCTTTGAAGATCTGTCCAAAAGGCCTGCAAATATTACATATGGTCAACTCTTGGCTATGTCTTCTGAGAAGAGGTGGGAGCTGTGAAGTGGACTCAATGCTCAACGAAGGAAGGAGGTTGAGGTCCCTATTTTGAAGGTAGAGGCGGATCCCTACACTCCACAAGCTAAGGTATTATGTAATGGTATTTCAAGTCATGATGTCTTAGTTGATGGAGGTGCTGCAGTTAATGTAATGACCGAGTCTCAGTAATGAATATGTTGGGTTTAAAAATTGATCGCACCTTAACACTTATGTTAAGGTCATTAAATAAAGAAAAAAATAAACCGAAAGGTGTAGTCTCAAATGTGGAAATATCTCGTTATGGGTGTTGTATGTGTAGTAGACTTTCGGGTGATGAAAAATGGTACTTATTGTGTACCCAATGTTGTTGGGAAGACCATGGCAAAGGAGAGTTCATGAAAGAAACTATTGGAATGAAGGATTCATGACACTTAGACATGGTAGAGAGAGGGTGAAGATAAACATGATCCTCGACATCATAAGGAAGAACCTATGGATTCAAGTGATGAAACTGATGATTAGACATTATATGTACCCAAAATTGTAAGGTATTGTCTTGCCGAACAACGTGACACGTGCCCAATGATGATACAAGTCTCCTCGTAAGGTGTTCGAATTTAGAAAATCTCTCCAAGTGTGCGTTAACATACCCAATGCCCCGCTTAGCCCCACATGCTTTATTTTTCCTTTTCCCCTCTTTTCTTAGCCTTTTTCTCTTCATGATGAAAAAACCGCCGCCCGAACAGGCGGCGGTCCTATAACCACCACCACGGTTAGGTGGCATTCCTTTACGCATTTTCCGAAATCTCTTTTAACATGACTCACGTAAATTCAACATTTTACCAGCTTTCTTTCACCGCCATAAGCTTGCATTTATGATTTTGGTTCCCTGGAATAGTGTTTTGCCATTGTTTATAGTTTAAGAGTTCTATTTGGCTTTTACCTTGGGTAAATGCAAATGCTATAAATAAATGGCTTATCCTCAAGCAAATGGCCCCTCATTCACTTCTCATCTTCTCATTTTCAATAATTCATTCTTTTATTTTTCTTAGGATTCATAGTTTAGTTCATTACATGCTTAGTTAGTATTGTTTTACTTGTTGGTAAGCCACATATCCATCTTGTGCAAGCGGTGTTGTTATTTCATCCAATCCATTGAAGTAGAATAGCTTAGGAAGCCATTAAATTTGCAAGTTTTGCTCCTCAAATAGGATAGTTTCAGGTTCTGGATGCTTTATGTTGCATGACTCGCATAGATCCTACTAGGAATTGCATAAGCCAAGCTCGTACTCTTGCCCTATCCCTCTCCTACTCACATTGTATTCGATGTGTATTCTCGAGCTACCTTTATCCCAATATGTACTTCATTGATGCTAGCATTACACGCTTTTTTGGATCCACGTGAACATGAAGGAACGAGGAGATCACACTGAGGGGACAAGATCACACACACCATCAAATTCCCCATTGTTATGTAGAATCTAGGTTCTAGCTTTCAAAGTTCTAGTTAGAATCATATCAAATAGAGTAGTTAATTGCTTTATTTCAGAAATTCTATTCTCGATATTGCTAGGAAAGTCATGGGGATTGATAGTTTCGAGAAACTATTATTCACTCCTCACTTCGAGGTAGGATCGAGAATCTTGCAAATAGATTAGATGAGCTATTTTATTATTTAGAATAGATCTACAAATTGCATGAAAAATGGCTACACTCAATTATTTTGTTTGTTTTAAATTATTATTTTAGTTGTCTTTCTAGATATTTTAAATAGTTGTTTTCTTAAATTCGTAAAGTTCATCGAAAAAACACAAAAAAAGAGAAAACATATATGTCATAGATAAACTTCACATAGTTAAATTTCATTTTGTTACAGTTAATTTACTTTGTTACTTTTGTATGACAATCATGGGACCTAGAGAGCCCAGGGAATACATATTCGAGCCAATTATGCCCCAGCCCAATCTCATCATGGAAATAACCAATATAGATCAAAATCTTAGGATTCAAGTCTTCCGAACAACGGTAAGCTTATAACAAATCAATTCTCAGTTGAGCGGATTAAACATAGAAGACGACCAAGCACACACGTTTTGGTCGAATCAACCGAACTACATATTACCCTAGGCAAACATTCATATGACTGTAGAAGGGTTCGAAAGAGAACAAACCTTTGGTTGTGATCCTTTGGTCCCACAGCCAGATGCAGGAGACACTCTTCTAGATATAGATACTAGCCTAAGAATCCAGGTTGCACGAACACCTGTAGGGTATTATGAGAAAATCACACAGTTATTGATCCTAAATATAGAAACTGAGAAAGTATACAATTACTAGATATTAGGGATTATGACTTGATTTCACGCATGACCATAACATGTCCATAATGACTAAGAGTCTACGGTTGTGACCCACAAATCCCGCAGCCCAACGAATCCGCAGGAGAATTAGGCATAGACACTGGCCTACACACACTAGTATTCCAGTCTACTCCACTTCCACTTATCATCATCGAACAATTATCCTTGCTAGACACAACAGCTAACAAAGCTAGAGATTTCTGGACTAGGCCAAAGAACCATCCATAGATTTTACTACATTTACCATCCACCATATGACCACACCTGAGAAATACACGAAACTATCCTAGGTCATTTTCCACGTATTCCATAACCCATAGATTGAATCGCGCTGAGCTCGATATTGATTGGAGCCTTGAGCGGTCATCCTTGCTGACCGATCTATCACACTAGCCCAAGTTAGGAGGGATTTCTTTGCTTTAGATTCGCAAGTTCCGTTAGTGTGCATTGAAGACATTAGATTTCCTAACTAGTTTGTCTATATCTCACACATATTCCATCCCCACCGGTTGTCTCGGCATGACCTCGGGAGGTCGGGTGCGAGGAAGAGTCACTTGTAGATTCCCATGCTCGCTTGTCACTTTTCCGTCGTACAAAATTGGTGAACCCAACGTGAAACAAACAAAATTAGTGAAGCTGATGTGAACTTCCTACTTTCTAGTTCGGAGTCATAGTATCACGTGTTCTTCCAAGTTTAGTATACTTTTCATCATCTCCGCCTCATTGGCTTTCACCTTCGCTCCTTCCCATTATTCTACGGGTATTCATATACCCCCCGAATATGTCGGGATTCGATGCATATGGCAGACCCCTCTTTGGTCTTGAGGCATACTAAGCCCAATAGAATAGACAATCATCACCCTCGCTCTCAGTGTGGGGTGACAACTATTCAATTAGTCAGTTGTCAACACAAACTCCAAGGATCAGATATAGCTCACCCTTCCAAACAGAGGAGTTGGAACAACTCGCTCAAACGCAACAAATAGAGCCTTCAGGCTCGAACAATATGACGTTCACCGAGAATCTAGTTCATCTCCTCAGGTACTACTTAGACCACAAATTATTAGACAATCAGACTCATACCAAGGTTTAGGCACGAACATTTGGTATATTATGTTAGGAACGACCAATGTTCTCGAGGTATGTATCCACCTGTAGGAGGTTTACACCACAACTCGAGGTCTCTTTTCATGAAAATACCTCTATGCCATTGCATATAGGAAATACCCTTGGAGAAACTTGGCAAGATAGTGATCAGTTCATAACAGGATATCACATGCCTATACAACACCATAATATACAACAAATGCCACTACAACAAAACATCGTGACTTCACCAAATGAATTCATTTCAACTCTAATAGAAAAGGTTAGAGGGTTAGAACTTGCCCAAGCAAGTCAAAATTCATAATTCATGCAAGCGGGGAGTTCCAATCCTCCACACAATCCTAGCCAAGTGGATCTCCTCACGATTAGGCACGTTAGGCATGACTCCTCGGTATTCACAACAAATGCCAACTAGACCCACCATCTCTAGCACTTCCTCCCGGTCTAGTATGTCAAATCCATTCCCGGATAGTACCCGTCATACTTAAACATATACTCCAAATCACCACAAGGGGATATGATCTCCTCTCCCAAAATTTTTTTCTCAAACACAGGGGCTTCCTTATGCCCCTGCCAATGCATACGCTGCGCCATATCAACAACCCATCCCACCACCACTCCCTCAACAGGCACCATCAATGGTCAAAACATATGCGATAGGGACTTACTCAGAATATTTGAAAGAACCCTTGGATTTCACCATACAAAGCGTCATGCTTCCAAGACCTCTTCCCGATTTTCCCAAATACAAAGGAGAGGGAGATCCAAACACACATATCAAAGCTTACGCTACAGCCATTCAAGAACTACTCCCATGGGATGGGGTTGTTGCTAAAATATTCCCAAAAACCTTGGAAGGCATCGCTCTCGATTGGTATTATAGAATACTTGAGGCTTCCATCCATTCATTCAAACAACTCATTTCAGAGTTCATCAAGGCCTTTGACATGAACAAACTATTAAGAACAGGAATCAGGGAGTTCTTACACATCAAACAAGAACACAACGAATCTGTCACCCATTTCATCCAAAGGTGGCGTACAGTCCTTTATTCCTCAACAAGTGCTCCAAACATGGATCAAATGGAACTATGTGATTTATTCCTTCATTCGCTTAGCAGAGAAGTGAAGGAAGAAGTCCAGAAGTTCCCATTATGAACTTACGATGAAGTACTAGAGAGTGCTCTTCGAATAGATCAAGCAGCAATTGATAGTGGTCACAAAACATATGGAGCAAACGGGAGGTTAATCACCCCCAATCAAAACACTACAACTTATCCCACTACCACGAACGTCAATCAAGGACCTAAAATCCTTAACAAAAATCGGGGTGTAACAACAGATGGAGTAACCGACCAACCTAAAAAGGTAAATATTGTCAATACTCCATCACAAATAAACAACCAACGAAACAACAACTTTACCCCGACAGTCAATGCAGTGGATTTTAATCATCCACAACAACAACAACAACAACGGCGAAATCCCATACAGGGTCCAAGCCAAAATTCAACTAGGTACCAAAACCAAAATTCAAACCAAAGACAACAAACGCAAAATTTTAATAGACAACGGTTTGATCAAAATTTTGGGCCACAATACACATCAAATCAACAAACTAGGAATTACAATCCTAATTCATACCGAGGTTTCCAAAAATTCGGGCCATGACACTAGAACATGCCGTGACTACAATAAATTCATGCAATGCTTGCCGATGAACAAAAATAACTTTTTATGGATATGTTCTTAGCAGATCCTACATCACCAACGTCAAATACCTTTTCAGGGGTAGTTTCCCTCAAAACACACCTCTGAAGATCTTTAATGATCCACTCCCAAATCATGATAACAACAGGCTAAATCCAACTGGGACGAACAAGGGTGCAATGATAGGAAATAATGATCATGAAGCCGTAACTAGGAAGTCAACCACGACCTAAGGTAGTCGGTTTAGTAGAATTAGATGCTGAGCTACCCATCGAAGCTATAACAAGGATGCGAGAGTATTTCTCTCATCCAAGTCCAAACCACCTACCAGAGGCAGCTAATATCCAAAAATCATAGTAAAACCTGTGGGAGCCTATGATTTGATTAACGACCTAACAAAAACCTTCTTCTTGCACATTTCATTATTAGACTTACTAAAGAACTCTCTTGCCCACAGGCTTACTTTCTTTTAGAAGCATTAGGTTTAGGTCATCTAATTAACATCACTCCACCACCTGAAACATAGGTAAATCACGTGGACTTTGATGTTCATCCTCCACTACAGGTAGATAGGGATGTCAAATTCATATTCGAGATAAAAAAATGCCGATAGATCTTTGAGATCATACGCCAGAGGTGATCCACCTTACATTTGCAAGTATGGGTTTATAACAACTATGTAAAGCATGTAATGGTTGACGATGGGGCGGCAGTTAACATAGTCCCCTTCTCTTTCCTCCAAAAGCTAGGGTATGGAGAAACCAATTGCTCCACAACTCGAAATACACTAAGGGGCATTGATAGTCTTAAAGCCACCTCGGTTGGAACTATAATATTACCGGTCACCTTAGGACCCAAAACCATCTTGACTGAGTTTTATATTATAGATCAGAAACTAACTATAATATGATCCTCGGCCGACCTTGGATACACCATGAAGGAAATACCTTCTACACTATTTCAAGAAGTAAGGTTTTTACGGTATTCATGGCCAAAGGTGATCCAAAACCATTTGATGTACACCTAGCTGACTTAAAGAAAAGACTAGGCGTACACTCGGAGTTTGAACTCCCAACAAATCAACTTAATAAACCTACCGACACAAAAACAAACGAAAATTTGGTACCTACGACAGATCTTGAAGCTATGAGCCTAGCCAAAGTAGCCCCAACCCCTAAAGATGAGGCTAACACTATAGAAGCAGTATCATTAAGAACTACTGCAAAATCGTTGAACTGCTAGAAAATGATCTACCAATATTCTTACCATTCGATTCAGTAGGCATAGGATATCCCCTAGGCATTGGCTCTCTTCCAAAGAGGATCTCTCAGTATGGTGGAAGTAGAATATGAAACACAATAGATATCCCAAAGTGTCCATATTCCCGGTCAAATATTGGACACTCCATTTTGATGGAGCTAGATGCCGATACGGAGCGGGGTAGCTGTAATCTTCACTTCCTCCGAAGGAAAAGTCTTACCTTTTTCCTTTAAACTAAATTTCTAGTGCACAAACAATGGCGCCGAGTACGAGGCCCTCCTCCTTGGCCTCATCTTAGCTAAAATAATTGGTGTTGATAACATCGAGTCTTAGGAGACTCACAATTGGTAGCAAACCAAGTCTCAGATATATATGAAACCAAATCCAAGCATTTACAAACTTTACAAAAAGTTGTATTAGATTTAAGCAAGGAATTTGACTTCATATCAATTGAATCAATCCCACGAGAGAAAAATCTTCTCGCTGATTCAATAGCAACTTCCACATCATGTTTTACTCCAAGCAATAAGTTAGAGGATACCTATTTCATGGTATCCCTTCATGATGAACCATTGATAAAGACAATGACAAATTCTCTTTTAAACAGAAATGAATCTACTATCCTAGACCATGTTGATAGTGATATGGCCACTTTGGATTACTTAAACGCCTATGCGGCACTACATCTCTCCTATCATATGATAGATTTGTCCTTAATCCCACATTCGTCTTCCTACTTCGGAAATCCCATGGTGGATCTTCCCTCACAAATGGAACCTAGCATATGCACAGTAGAAAATGGGGATGATTTGGATTTACCTCCAGCGCCACCTAAGTTTGAAGAGGGTAACGCCTCTTTGATTGAAGAAACAATTGATATTAACATCGAATGGAAGACGAACCAAGGATATTGAAATTAGGGTCCTCGTTAACCCTAGAGGAAGTAGAAATACACACTCGGATCCTCAAAGAACATCAGAAGGCATTTGCATTTAATTATAAGGAAATGACAGGGGTTGCACCCCACATCGCGGTGCACAACCTCATCACTAAATCTGATGTAAAGCCAGTTAAACAAAAATCGAGACCCATGAAACCCAAGGTAGCTCTCATGGTAAAAGAGGAGGTAATAAAACTCCTCCAAGTAGGATTTATCAAGCGAGTCGATTACTCCCAATGGGTGTCTAACATCATTCCCGTTCTCAAGAAGAATGGAAATATACACATCTGCATAGATTTCTGAGACATCAACAAAGCGTGTCCTAAAGATGACTTCCCATTGCCATCCATTGATGTCATTGTTGATGCAACAGCTGGGTTTGAACTTTTGTCTCTCATGGATGGATTCTTGGGATACAATCAAATTAAAATATCTGAACAAGATCAAGCTAAAACCACGTTTATAACTCCTTGGGGAACTTATTGCTATGTTGTCATGCCATTTGGTCTCAAGAATGCTGGTGCTACATACCAGCGAGCTATGACATATATATTTCATGATTTAATTCATAAAATTGTGGAATCCTACATAGATGAATTGTTGGCTAAGGCCAAGAAGTGTTGTGACCATTCGGAAATACTCCGCATCATTCTCTCACGGCTGATAGAGTACGAGTCACTCTAAATCCGAAAAAGTGCGTCTTTGGAGTAATAGGAGGGAAGCTCCTAGGTTACATCATATCGTTATGAGGGATAGATGTTGACCCAACCAAAATTCAGGCTGTCCTCAAAATGGTTCCACCTTCGGATGAATCTGGAATCAGGTCATTTCTCGAAAAGCTGGGTGCAATCCAAAGATTCATCTTGGACTTAAGCTTTGCCATTCATCCAATCAATAATTTACTCAAGAAATATTATAGCATTGATTGGACTGAAGATTGCAATGAAGCTTTTGATGTAGTTAAGTGTTTCCTGATTATCACCACCTACGCTAATGCCACCTAAGCTAGATCACCCGTTAATTTTATATTCATGAGCAACTAATGTCTTGCTAGCCTGCATGCTGGCTCAAGAAGACGATGACAAGAGAGAACACGTGATTTATTTCATTAGCTGAACGTTGCTCGACTATGAAACACGTTATACCCAAGCAGAACGAGAATGCCTTGCCATAGTTTTTGCAACCAAACGCCTAAGACATTATATGCTAAATCAAGAAACAAGGGTCATGGTAAAAACGGACCATTTACGAACTTTCCTCACACAAGGGTCCTTGTCTAAAAAGGCTGGACATTTTATAACCTTAATGGGGGAATTCGAATTAACATTTGTAAATCAGAAGTCGGTTAAAGGACAAATCATCGCAGATTGGTTAGCTGATAACCCATTAGATGGAGGTGATCTAGTAGATTTAGATTTTCCAGATGAGTGTGTATACTACATCGAAACCCGACCCTCTATCTCTGAGTGTCCCTGGTACACTGATATCATTAATTATATCATGGACCATACATATCCAGAAGGAGCTACACCACAACAAAGAAGGTGGTTACGTATTATCGTAGCTAAATACATCATTATAGAGCAAGTACTCTATCGGAAAGCGTTCGATGGAATGCTCCTAAGATGTGTCGACATAGAAGAATCCAAGAAGATTCTCCATGAATCCCATAGTGGAATGTGTGGAGGCCACTTTGGTGGTCATGCCACCACTCGTAAAATACATCGAATGGGCTATTTCTAGCCTACTCTAGAACACGACGCATAGTAGAGTTCGTACGCAGGTGTCATAAGTGCCAAGAATTCTCCCATGAGATCCATATGCCGGCACAAGCTCTGCAACCAATCGCTACTCCATGGCCCTTTTCTACATGGGGCCTAGATTTAATAGGGAAATTCTCTCCCTCATCCACAGACAGCCATAATTTTATAATCATGGCCACCGAATATTTTACCAAATGGGTAGAGGCTATGCCTCTTACTACTGTACCTGGTTCTGTAATCGCCAAGTTCATTTTAAACCAAATCATTTGTAGGTATGGTATCCCACAAATCATTATCTCTGATAATGGAACTTCTTTTAAGAATGAAGAGGTTCACGAGCTATGCAATAAATTTAAAATAAGCCATCATACGGCTTCCTTGTATTACCCTCAAGCCAATGGATAGGCTGAAGCGACGAATAAAACACTAAAAGCCATTCTCCTTAAAACGGTGAAAGAAAACAAACGAGATTGGCACTTGAAGTTATATCTAGCCTTATGGGCCCACCGAACCTCAATAAAAACACCAACGGGAGCAACTCCTTTTTCACTAGTGTTCGGGCAGAGGTAGTTCTCCCACTTGAGGTTGAAATACCCAGTCTCCGCATTTCATTACAAGGGATTCTGGATGAAGACGCTTACAGAGAAGCACGTCTTTCCCAACTAGAAATCCTAGATGAAACTAGGTTAGATGTTAAACAACGACATAGAGTCTATGCTGACCGGATGTGCCGGAAATATAACAAGAAATTCTATGAGCGCGACATATATGAAGGTGATCTCGTTCTAAGACTAGACAGCCGGATCGACAAGAAGACCGGCGAAGGAAGGAAATTCTGGCCTAAATGGTTAGGTCCATACCGAGTCATGAAAGACTATGGGAATGGTGCATACCTCTTATGTATGCTAGAAGGTGAGGAATTTGGTGAAAGAGTCAATTCCCTACACCTCAAGCATTTTTACGCATAAGCAGCTAGCACTACATATATATATATATATCTACATTGCATCTTCATATAGATTAGGATCATGTTGTCCGCTTGTTCATACACAAATTGTGATTAAGGAATCTATTCTCAAAGCAGTTCATTACAAACTCATGATGTTGTTGGCATAAACTCTTTAATCATACTTCTCTATTTTCATGATATCATCAAATTATCTCATAATCATTTTATCAAATAAAGCTAGACATGGCAAAGTCTTAACGGTAACCATACCAAGATCTGCAAGTTTATTCTCACTTTTGATTTCTTCTTAGGGTAGGTGTCTTGCCTATGGTCTGTTCTAGAAGCTTCATGGTGTCACATCTATCCCATATGTATATCTCTTTGGAAATAAACACATATTGACATTTTACTCAAATAAACAAGTCAAACATTGATCAAACAGAAAATTTTAATTTTACACATTTCCTTGCCCCACCAACCTTTGGTGATGAGCTTGCGTCTCTTACTAGTGACGTAGGGTTGGGAAAGGATGGGAATGCCCTTACTCACCTATAATTTTCCCATGGTGATAAACCCACGCTTCTTACTAGTAGCATGGGGCAAAGTGTAGGGGGTCCTCTTGACAAATAAATGCAAAAAGTCATACACAAACAATTCAAACTTTGAAACTTTGAGTCAAAAACAAATGAATCAGATGTTCAAAGTCCCAAGAGAGTTAAAATCCTAAAAACCCAGATTTTGTCTACTATGTGGCCATCTACGGGTCTAAGTCTGGATAAACCGCAAAGCAAGTTGCATCCAAAACTATGAAGTCACTCGAGTAGAGTAGACTTGTGGTGTCCTAATTTTTTCCACCAAAGATTTTTTTGTCTTTCATCACTATCATTTCACTACACCTCATAACTTGCGCCCTTCCCAACTGTTGGTGATAAGCCCTCGCATCTTACTAGTTACGTGGAGTTGGGGGTAGGGCGAGTTTACTGTTCATCATACCGGTTTGTTTTCATCACCTTGCCAAAACAAACATGAAGTATCCAAAATTGCTTACAGAAACTAAGATTCAAAATCACATTATATCTACATCATCATATATCAGCATCATGAAACACAAAAGGAAAGTGAAACACTTGCATCATTTGTTCACCATTGCATATATTCTAAAAGAAACATATAAACGTACATCATAGCATACATGAGGAAACTGGAAATAGAAAGAAAGCCATGAATGCCAAGATTTTGATCTAGAATGAATGCATATATATAAATAATCAATGTTTATATACAATGCCATCATGCACTAAGCATGGTCAAAACACTCAAAGAGCCCGGGATATACAAAAGAATATATAGTACAAAATCTACGAGAGCCAAGTGGCTTCTCAATCCCTACGGGACCCCTCTGAAGGTGCATGCCCATGCCTAGGACTCCGGCTACGCCGACACTCTGAATGCACGGAGGGCTCAGGATCCCGAGGGGCAGCCGCAGTCTCACCATGAGAATGGCTCCTCATCAAGTGCTCAGCCATCCTGTACCCCGCTAGCTCTGTGCGAAGGGTTGATACCATCCTGGCCACATGCCAGATAGGAGCAAAGATGTCGGTATGTCTACCGCTCCTGAAGGCTCCCCAGCGTCCACAGACAGCTCTGCACGGGTCCTCTCCATGGGGATCATCAGGGTATCAGTACATACCCTGCGGATCAAGTCCCACCACTCATCGGTGGTCTCTGCAAACCAAGGAGAAAACAAATTAAAAACCAAACAAGAAATTAAAAGATACAAGATAGCAAGTAAAATGATCTTAAGTTAAACAAACACTAGAGAGGGGAGAAGGTAACTTAATTGGATCACCATGCCTCCATGATGGGTCTATGGAATCAGCGCCTGCCATAGATGTCGTTGTCGACTAAGGGGCTGCTCTTGTGGCTGGAGCAACATAACGCCCCGCAACAGACTCATCCTCCCCATGGCCCTAGGAGAGTGGCTCCTCTAAAACCAAAGTCACCCTCTCTGCACTCTGCTCGGCCCTCTCCGCCTGCATGATATCTTGGGTATCATGCCACTCAAGATCACTGTCCTTGGTCTCCTCCTCTGTCTCCCCCCCATAAACTCCTCAGACTTGGAGTCTACCTCAATGGGGTCATCGCTGCTGTGGGCAGGACCCATGGCAATCTGAAGTAAAGGCGCCTGATGCACACCGGCTCTCCCTCTGGCACAAACTATCCTCTTGGCTGTAATAGGAATGCCAGGAGTAACCACTGTCCAACCCCGGCCTCTAGGCCCCCCTCTGGCCTCTCGGACTGATCTATATACTGGCACCACTGGGGGAAGCATACCCATGTATGGTAGGCCAAACTGCTGAGGAACTCAACCAAAGGGGTGCATCTCCACTCGCCCCACTCTATCAATAAGCTACCCTGTCGTGGAGCAGGAGATCAAGGTAAGAGCCTCCGCGCCCCATATGCCTGCCATAGTCTGGTATGGTGTGGCCTCTATGTTGGCAGTAGTCAGGAAGGCAACTGGCTGATGAGGTGCTCTAAGCACTGACATATCTTTCCATCTGGCTGCCCTCACAGCTCCAGGATCTGCCACCTCCACACCCCCCGCATTAAGGGATGAAATGCTCATAGACCCAACTCATGACTAGAGTCGGGTGGCTCAATGATCCCTCGTAAATGGACCACCCCGTATAAGTCATGGTAGGTGGTCCCAAGAATGTCTTCTCCCGGGCATATATCCGACCATGCCCCTCTATCTATGAAATAATGGGGAACCAAAGCAGTATAATAATGTATCTCCTCCCTTGTCCCCGATCGGTCTCGAGGCAAGGATCTCCATGATGGCCTCGACGAAGTAGGGGGATGGGCAAAGAAGGAATAGATCAAACTCTCACCCCTTCTTCAGCCCCATGGAGATGACTCGCATCTCCCATATATGTGGCCCACTGTACAATCTGTGCCCGTGAGCCTGCTGTCTCTACGGTGAGTTGTCTCCCGATGATCAGGACCCCCAGAATGTGATAAACGTCCTCCAATGTAATAGTCCACTCACCATGGAACCACAGCACCCGGAAGGTGTTCTGATCTCGCATCCCAAGATGAGAACAAGTCACAAAGGATGTGAATAGATGGTGTAACGTGGGGCACACGTGAAATGCGTAGTATCCTAGCCCGATGAAGAGTGTCCTCCTCATCCTGTGAGAGGGCATCTAGTACCCCTGGGAGCTAATCACACTCCCTCTCTCGACTCCACCAGATATACTCCTCTCTCGCCTGCATACACCCAAAAACACACAAAACAAAGCAAGTTAGCATCCAAGTAATACTAGAAAAATCATGAAAGCATGTAGAAATGCTAAAAATACAAACATAATCTCAAAAAGAGGTTCCTTTTGCATTCTCAGTGCAAAATTGCCACCACTGACGCGGGCGGTTTTGTAACCGCCACCTTAAGGGTGGCGGTCATGTAACCACTGCCCTGAATAGGGTGGTGGTCATGTAACCGCCGCCCTAGGTAGGGCAGCGATCGTGGTCTGAAAACCCACGCGGGTTTTTAAATTTAAAAAGCCTAAAAACGTAAAAAATGACCATTTTACCTAAAAACAAAGCCTACCCAAGTGCGCCCCCTAGGTAGACCTTTCAACACCGACATTTTCAAAAATTACCCCCGACAAAGTATTTAGCATTTCAAATTTAAGGTGATAAAAAGGAGAAACTGAAGAAAACTAACCTGTGATCTCACGGGTCGATGTGCCACACGTGGAGGCATGATCGTTATCTCATCGTGGATGTTTTGACTCTACTCACGCAAGAAACCGTCACCGTGGGTCCCAGAGCTCAAAATCAATCAAATCGACTCACGCAAATGAATAGGAAAATGGGCCCACTTTCATATATATAGCACTCTGATTCGTTTTAAAATGACTTTTTCACAGGTTTGGAGCACTGATGGAGGTAAGTTCCTATCCCCACACAAATGGTACGTTCTCATTCCCTATTATTTTAGCGTTTATTTTTCAAACTATTGTGTCTATCTGCACTTGAGTTCTCTTTTCATTTTGCAGGTAGCGGGAATTTTGGATGGTGTCATTTCAACACACGGATGTATCAGGTATAACTTCTAACTTCCCATTTCGGGACCGCCATACTGGACCCATCGTTTTACGCCTCTTCATGGCTAAAATGCTTCTCTGAGGGGCAATATGTACGTACCCAAAATTGTAAGGTATTGTACTGTTAGAACAACGTGACACGTGCCCCAATGATGATACAAGTCTCCTCGCAAGGTGTTTGGGATCCGGAAAAGCTCTCCAAGTGTGCGCTAATATCTTGCATGCCCAACTTAGCCTCTGCGTGCTTTATTTTTCCTTTTCCCCTCTTTTCTTAGCCTTTTTCTCTGCAGTGACGTGACCGCCGCCCTACCTGCGCGGTGGTCCTATAACCGCCACCCTGCTCAAGGCGGCGGTCCTTTACGCATTTTCCAGAAAGCTCTTTTAACATGACTCACGTAAATTCAACATTTTACCAGCTTTCTTTCACCACCATAAGCTTGCATTTATGATTCTAGTTCCCTGGAATAGTGTTTTGCCATTGTTTATAGTTTAAGAGTTCTATTTGGCTCTTACCTTGGGTAAATGCAAATGCTATAAATAGATGGCTTGTGCTCAAGGAAATGGCCCCTCATTCACTTCTCATCTTCTAATTTTTAGTAATTTAGTCTTTTATTTTGCTTAGGATTCAAAGTTTAGTTCGTTACATGCTTAGTTAGCATTGTTTTACTGTTGGTAAGCCACATATCCATCTTGTGCAAGCAGTGATGTTATTTCATCCAATCCATTGGAGTAGAATAGCTTAGGAAGCCATTAAAGTTGTAGGTTTTTCTCCTCAAACAGGATAGTTTTAGGTTCTTGGATGCTTTATGTTGCATGACTCGCAATAGATCCTGCTAGGAATTACATAAGCCAAGATCTCGTACTCTTGCGCTATCCCTCTCCTAATCGCATTGTATTCGGTGTGTATTCTGAGCTGCCTTTATCCCAATATCTACTTTTGTTAATGCTAGCATTACACCCTTTTCGGATCCACGTGAACACAAAGGAATGAGGAGATCACACTCGAGGGACAAGATCACACACACCATCGGATTCACCACCGTTGTTCTAGTAATCCAGTTCTAGCTTTCAAAGTTCTAGTTAGAATCATATCAAATAGAGTAGTTAATTACTTTATTTCAGTAAATTCTATTCTTGATATTTCCAGGGATCTGAGAAACTATGATTCACTCCTCACTTCTGAGGTAAGATCGAGAATCTTGCAAATAGATTAGATGAGCTATTTTATTGTTTAGAATAGATCTACAAATTGCACAGACAAATGGCTACACTCGGTTATTTTGTTTGTTTTAAATTATTATTTTAGTTTTCTTTCTAGATATTTTAAATAGCTATTTTCTTAAATTCGTAAAGTTCATCAGAAAAACACAAAAAAATAGAGAAAACATATATGTTATAGATACACTTCACATAGTTAAATTTCATTTTGTTACAATTAATTTACTTTGTTACTTTTGTATGACAATCACGGGACCTAGAGAGCCCAGGGAATACATATTCGAGCCAATCATGCCCCAGCCCAATCTCATCATGGCAATAACTGATATAGATCAAAATCTTAGGATTCAAGTCTTTCGAACAATAGTAAGCTTGCAACAAATCAATTCTCAGTTGAGCGGACTAAACATAGAAGACGACCAAGCACACACATTTTGGTCGAATCAACCAAACTACAGATTACCCTAGGAAAACATTCATATGACTATAGAAGGGTTCGAAAGAGAACAAACCTTTGGTTGTGATCCTTTGGTCCCACAGCCAGATGTAGGAGACACTCTTCTAGATATAGATACCAGCCTAAGAATCCAGGTTACACGAACACCTGTAGGGTATTCTGAGAAAATCACACAGTTATTGATCCTAAATATAGAAGCTGAGAAAGCATACGATTACTGGATATTAGGGATTAGGACTTGATTTCATGCATGACCATAACAGGTCCACAACGACTAAGAGTCTACGGTTGTGACCCACAAATCCCGCAGCCCAACGAATCCGCAGGAGAATTAGACATAGACACTGGCCTACACACACTAGTATTCCAGTCTACTCCACTTCCACCTATCATCATCGAACAATTATCCTTGCTAGACACAACAGCTAACAAAGCTAGAGAGTTCGGACTAGGCCGAGAACCGTCCATAGAATGTACTACATTTACTATCCACTATATGACCTCAATCCCGTCAGAAAATACACGAAACTATCCCGGGTCATTTTCCACGTATTCCACAACCCATAGATCAAATCACGCTAGAGATCGATATTGATTGGAGCCTTTAAGCGAGTCATCCTTGCTGACCGATCTATCACACTAGCCCAAGTTAGGAGGGCTTTCTTTACTTTAGATTTGCAAGTTCGGTAAGTGTGCATTGAAGACATTAGATTGCCTAACTAGTTTGTCTCGTATCTCACACATATTCCATCCCCACCAGTCACCTTGTCTCGACACGACCTCGGGAGGTCGGGTGCCGAGAAGATTCACTTGTAGATTCCCACGCTCGCTTGTCACTTTTTCATCGTACGATATCCTCCGATTACTCGAGTACTAGTGAAGTAGACACTCGAAGATGAAGAAAGTGAGGTTGATGTTTCGGTCATGGACATCCTTCTAGTCACACCGACTCACGATCCCATAAAATTATCTGAAGAAGAAATTGATTATCATCTCCAACAAATAAAGATTGGTGATGTTGTGATGGAGAGTGAGAAGGAATCCTACCTCCAGCTCTTTCGAAGGTACATACACATATTCACTTTTGATTACAAGGAACTCCGTCAAGTAAATTGGGTAGAACATTCTATTGACTGGTAGATGGTGCTAAGCCCATAAAGAAAATGCCATATAGAATGAATCCTAATTTTTCCAAGACTGTAAAAGAAGAAATAGATAAGTTGCTTGATGCAGGATTTATATTTGCTATGGAGAATTTAGAATGGGTTTCTCCCATTGTGATCTCAATAAAAAAGAATGGGAAGCTACGCATTTGTGTTGATTATAGGAAGCTCAATAAGGAAACAAAGAAGGATCATTACCCTCTTCCATTCTCATATCAGATTTTGGACGAAGTAGCTGGCCAGAGTGCTATAGTTTTGCTGATGGATATAGTGGATACAACCAAGTTCGTATAGCAGAGAAAGATCAGCTGAAGACCACATTCACCACTCCTTGGGGAACGTTTTCTTATAGAGTTATGCCTTTTGGGTTGTGTAATGCTCCAAAAACGTTCCAACACTTGATGAATAAGGTGTTTGAACCCTACATTGGGAACTTCATCAGAGTATTTTTGGATGATTTTTGCATCTATGGGAGCAAGATGGACCACATGCACCAAATGGAGATAGCATTTCAAAGGTTAGATGAAGCACAAGCCTCACTAAACCCTACAAAGTGTGTCTTTGGATGTTTTAAAGGTATTTTGTTAGGGCATGTTGTATCCAGAGATGGTATTGGTACTAATCCTGATAAATTTTCAAAAATCAAAGAGTTACCATTTCCTATGAATAGAAGTAAGTTGAGATCATTTTTAGGCCATGTGGGTTACTATAGAAGGTTCATCAAGAATTTCTCAAAGATTACATAGCCACTAACCCAGTTCTTGAAGAAGGATGTTACTTATGAACCAGAAATAAGGCGCATGAAGCTTTTGAACAAATGAAGGAAGCCCTAGTGTCTTCACCTGTTTTAAAGAATCCAGATTGGAGCAAGCCATTCATTGTGTATACTGATGCCTCAAATGCAGCACTAGGAAGTACTCTAAGCCAAAAGGATGAAAATGGGAATGATCATCCAATTTACTTTGGGAGTAGACAAATGAGCAGTGCTGAGGTAAATTATACTATAACTGAAAAAGAGGCTCTAGCTATAATTTTTGTTGTAAAGAAGTTTAGAAACTACTTGCTAAGGAAGAAATTTATACTTGTAACAAATCTTCAGCTCTAAAATATATTGTCAATAATCCTAACCCATCAGGGAGGATAGCAATATGGATAATTTTTCTACAAGAATTTGAATTTGATATTATAGATAGGCCAAGAAAGAAGCATGTCAATGCAGATGCACTCTCTCGAGCCTATGATGGTTTAGGTTCACCTTGTGATGATGATGATTTCCTAGATGCAGCATTGTTATCTCTTGACACAATCCCTAGTGAATAGATAGATATTTGGAATTATCTAAATGAATTCAAGTTTCCTAATGGTGCCAATGCAAAGACTAAGAGGAAGATTACTCAAGCCAGTCGTCCATATTCTATTCTGCATGGAGTATTATTTCAATAGGACCTAATGGAAAGTACAAGAGGGTAGTTGGATGTGATCAAGGGAAGGATTTGATAGAAGAATTTCACAATGGTACATGTGGAGGACACTTCTCTGGACAACTTACAGCAAGAAGGATCTTGGACGTAGGTTATCACCGCCCACTCTTGTTAGAGATTGTTATAATTATTGTAAGACATGTGATATTTGTCAAACACATGGTAAATCAAGACTTCATCAGCTCCATTATGCCCTATTCTTCAACTTGGTCCCTTTAAAAAGTGGGGAATAGACATTATAGGTCCACTTCCCAACTACCCCACGCCAAAATAAGTATATTGTAGTTACCATAGATTATTTAACCAAGTGGGTTGAAGCTAGGCCATTGAAAATAGCTTCTATGGATGAAGTGGCAAGGTTCATATATGAACACATTATCACCGATATGGTTGCCCATTATAAATTGTAACAGATCAAGGAAGCCACTTCATTAATGAGGTGGTAGAAGCCCTAGTCAACAAATTTTCTATTAAGCACAGGAAGGAAACAACATACAAGCCAATCACAAATGGACAGGTGGAATGAACAAATTTTTGTTGTGTCAAATTCTAGCAAAAAAGATGTAGCCTTGCAGTACATAAGTGGGATAAAAGCATTCATGCAGCATTGTGGGCATATAGGGCAACATCAAAATCAGCAACAGGATACTCCCCATTTTAGTTGGCTTATGGAATTGATCCAGTTCTTCCTATTGGGTTTGATATTCCCACTGTGAGAGTTATGAAAATGAAAGGATGGATGAAAGTGATTCAGTAAATGAAAGGTTGGTACATCTTCATTTGCTAGAGGAAATGAGGGAAATAGCGAAGGATACAAGCTATAAGAAGAAAATGAAGTAGAAGGAATACTTTGATCAAAAGATATGTTGGTCTCCATTTCATGTGAATGACTTGGTTCTAGTATATGATTCTAGATACAAAAAAAGGAGATGGAGAAAATTTGTTCCAAAGTGGATGGTGCCCTACAAAAAAGCAGCTGTGCATGAAAATGGTACATATCGATTGGAGGAATTGGATGGTACTCCCATTACAAAATGGGTCAACCATGAAAAGTTAAATATTTTCCAAGCACCAGCTTCAGAATGTCCATAAGAGTCTACTCCAAGGATGGAGTAGAAGTTAGGAAGGGGGAAAATGTCGACATTAAAATTTTCCTCCGTAATTTCTATTTTATTAATGTATGTATTAGGAATAGGATGTTGTTAAGTATAATTAGTAGTGGCGTCCAATAGAAGATAACGATTTGTCGCACAAGATGGTGCCACCAATAATGTAGAGTACGATAACATTCTTTTTACAATAGGAATGTTGTAAAAAGTAAATATTTGTTGTAAGTGGTCCAGTAATGTTAAAATGTCAAAGTTGGGATAAGTAGAGAAGTAGGGTCTACATGATTAGGAATTAGAAATATTATATTTGTAATAAGGACAAAGAGTGATGTCATAAATATTTTGTATATTTTATTTGTGGAAAAGTCTAAAAAGGTGGAACCCATGTGAGATGATAAGGTTTATCTTATCTTAGAAGATAAGCCTACATGTAAAGGCAAGAGTTTAGGCATGGAATATGATTGGCCGGAAGAGATTTCCTATCCTATCTTAGAGATAAGGTGGATAAGCCTGAATTCCTATAAATAAAGAGGCCACCCCCCTCATTTAGCATAGAGAGAAGTAGTGAGAAATATTGTATGAGTAAGTGTGTAAAGGAAGCCATCATTTTGAAGGTGTGTTAAAGAATCCATTAAGAGGTGTAATTGTGAAGTTTCTCCCATAGTTATTGTTTGAAGGCAAGTGAAATTAATAACACTTGAAGAACCTCATGGGTGAGATTACAACAATTTCATGTTGATATTATAATTTACACTGATATTTCATATTTATCATTATTCTTTCTTAGCATAGTCTATGGTATTCTTGTGTTATGTTTGTTGTTGTGTTTCCATATTACATCCACCAAACTAAGAGTTGTGCATTAGTTAATAATCATAGCACGAGGAGTTCCCAGTGAAGAATTATCATAGTGTCGGATTGGTGTTGACAGATCAGATGCTTTCTTGGGCCTGTGGTTGAGTGTATTTTGTCATCTAGATGCTGAGAAGTCTCTGGTTCATGCTTGAATGCAATAGATCTCTCAGAACTCAAAATTACCAACCTCAATAAAAGGTTTCCAAAGGGTATATAAAGTGACCGATGATGGTCAAGGTGGCCAATGTCGGTTAAGGCAGAAATCATAGGTTTTCCAAAAATAGGAAAATCTTTGTTATTGTTTGTGTGCTCTGATTTTTAATTTGGGTCTCAAGTGAGGGTTACACTTAGATAAGCATAAGTTTTGTTGAAGAAGGATAGGACAATAATTTTATTTCTTGAAAGATTCCTAGTTGTTTAAGATAAGTAGAGATTCAGATCTAAGATAATTAATAAGATACGAATAAATCCATGGTGAGGTTTTTAGGTCATGTGGCTAGGTGAGGTGTAAATTAAGTTAATTAAAGGAATTAAATTATTTAATAATGTGAGGATAAACATTAATTCAATTTTAAGTAATTAAATTAATATGAATGTGGAGTAAGGGGTCATGGTTAGGTGAACACATTATGGTAATCAATTAAAGGGGACCAAGGGGTGTGTGACCCAAATTTGGTGTCTACATTTTGGTTTGGTTAAGGACCATTGTGACAATTTGAGGCTTATGTTTGAAAGGTGCAGGTAGTCAAGCATCTCCTAGAATATTAAGAAATCTATCTTTGCGACACCTTTTAGCACTTTACTTGGGCATATTATTTGTAAGGATGGTTTGTTGGTAGATCCAACCAAGGTCATTATGATCTTAGGATCATAAGCACATAACAATAAAAGTTAAGTGCGCAGATTTCTCGCTCATACAGGGTATTACAAGAAATTCATTAAGGGCTATGTAAATATTTCTGCACCCCTAGAGGAACTTTTAAAAGCTAAGGGAAAATTATGCTGGGTGAGGGCAATAACAGAATCAAAAACTAAAGGAAAGGCTAACCAATGCACCTATTTTTTGTTTCCTTCATGGGACAAACCATTTCATGTTCATGTGGATTCTTTTAGGATGGCGATTTGTTCCTTGTTATAAAAAACTAGGTGAAGGAATAGTATACCACCCTATTTGTTTTTGCAGAAAGGAAGTTTACACCAACCGAACATAATTATACAACTACCGAAAGTGAATATTTTTCCATGATTTACGCATTACACAAGTTCAGATAATACTCATTGGCTACACCATTTATTTTTTTCAAAGATCATATGACACTTAAGTATTTGTTCAATAAGCATATTTTACAAGGGTGCATTTGCGAGTTGATACTACTATCTTAGGATTTTCATTTTACAATAATTGTGAAACAAGGAAAATCAGCTCAAGACTTGATCATTTTTCAAGGATCAATTTATTTTAGGACGTGAAGAGTATTGAGGACACAATGCTTGATGCACAACTCTTTTGATTGAATTGTGTGCCCATCAAGTTGGAAGATATGTTAATATTTTTTTGCATTGGCCATGCACCCGAGGGTATGAATACATTAGAAAAGAAACAACTTGCGATACTCCCGACACCTTACCATTTGATTGGTGGATATTTGTACAAGTTAGGCCATGATGAAGTTTTGTGCCGGTGTTTACTTTGGAGCATGAGGGTGAGGCAATAATGGAAGAAGCTCGTGGTGGAATTGCGGGAGGGCATTATACAGGAGATACCACCGTGCGTAAGATTCGATGGTTTAATTGTAGTGGGAATCCCTATACAAATATTTTAACTAATATTTCAAGGTGTGTGATCATTTAGAGCACCTTGGGAATCTTGGATCCAGAGATGAGATGCCCTTAAGGCCTATTACAAGTGTTGAACCTTTTGAGAAATGGGTGATTGAATTTGTGGGTCCTATTTTCCTACCCACGTAGAGAACTATATTATTACATGTAAAAATTATTTGACAAGGTGGGAAAAAGAATCGCCTACAAAGTATTGCATGGTAACTACCATAGAAAGGTCCTTATGGGAGAACATTATTAGTAGGTATGGATGTCTATTGAGCTTGACTAGTGAAAGGGGCACTCATTTCCTTAATGAGACCATCAAAATTAATTTGGCCAAGTTTATGGTGGCACATCACAAGACAATTCCCTATCACCCAAAGGATAATGGGACTTCTAATGCTTTCAATGAGATATTGGGACACATATTGACAAAAATTTGTGATTTTGTAAGGAAAGAATGGGATGATAAAGTCTTTGTTGTACTCTTGGCATACAAGACAACTCACAAAATATTGAACAACGCTCCACCCTTCAAGTTAGTATTTGGCATGAAGGTTGTATTGCTTATTGAATTTATGAATCTATCCATGTGTATGTGTGTGCATGTGGATTGTGTGATGCATGTGATTAGATGATGAACAAGTTGTAGAAAAAACATGCCATGATAGAACATATTTGGAATAGAAAAATTGATTCAAAATGCACGTCACCTGGATGAAAGTTCATTAGTTAGGACCCTTTTTGATATATTAGAATGGAACCAAAAGACGGAAAAAAGTTACATGGCATGATAGACATATTTGGAATAAGGAATTTAATAAGCATTTTCTTTAGATGCTTTCAGGCTTGATTTTAACCTGATTATTATCTATGGAATTCATGCGAAGAGGACCACACATACTTTTAGTGTGGGTTAGATTGGAAAGAAGAAGTGATTGGTGCCTTGATTCAAATTGGTGTGTATTATGAAATTATAGGCTTTCAAAGTGAAGATGGTTTTGAAGAGAATTCGAATGAATTTTTCTTGTATTAAAGGCAACACTTAGATGGATGGATGCACAGTGTAATGTGGGGAAGGCAACAACATGAAATAATACTTGGTATGAGGCATAGTGGTGAAGTACTTTGGCAAAGGGATGCACACATAAGGAGGTATGGGGCCAGTAGTAGTGGGGGCATGCCAAAAGTTTATGACTAAGGCGTGGAAGAATATGGTGTGACACGTAGAAGAGTGATGGATCGTAATTACGCCACATATGGTAATAGTTGAGAAGAAATTAATGAAGGTAATTTTGAAAAACCTATAATAGATGGTGCTTATAATATTATTCTTACCTTGCATCCTTTGAGTTATCGATCTGAGAAGTGTGATGAAGTGCATAGAGAAAAGAGTGGTCATTTGAGCGAAAAACTAGGTGAATGCATGACACATCATTGAAAGAGCTCTGCGTGAATGTATGTTTGAGTTTGTTAGGTGGGTGAGAAATTTTCATGTGGTTAAGGTTTTAAGGAGGCATATTTATGGTTAAGGCATGCTAGGGTATGGGAAATCTAAAGAACCAGAGAGAATAAAGGAGTCCAAGGGATAGTTAGTGGAAATATATTAGTTTTTAGAGCACATTATTAATTGAGTGAAGTAAATGACACCAAGGAGAGTTGTGGTGAAGGATCCTGTAATAGAAGAGGAACCACAAGAGTGGTTCATAGAGATGCAATACCCGATGGAAGTAATTGAAGGAAGGTCATGGACATCCTAGCTGGCCAAATGCAAGATTAATGATTTCAATCACTAGACTGAACAAAATGTGAAGGATTTAAATGCAGAGACCGTATTGAAAATGAATAGGAGGACTACATATGGGAAAAGGGTGATGGATAATTCAATATAAAAACCCTTGAAAAGTGTTGGATTAATGCAATTGTATGAGATTCTTTTATTTATAAAGCCGAACCATTTTTACCATTGGCTAATGTCACGAGTACATGAGGATTTATTTTACTTTGCGGGGAGACAAATGTGAATTACAACAAAGTTTGTAAGAAAATTCAACGGTTTAAGTGACTTAGTGTCGAAATTGTAGGATTTTTTTCTAATGATGAGGGAGTAGAGGAAATGACCACCACATTCCAATACCAAAAGGGGGTTGGGCTCTCAATGTTGGAAACATATAAGACCTAGCTACAAGGGTAGCGACATGACTAGTCAGTTGTAAGTTAGGTGCCTCGAAGAGGTGGAAGGAGGTGAATAAACACTAGTTGTACATGGCACACAAAATGGAGAACAAGACATATTATAACATTGTAAGTTATATTACATAGAGCTTAGTGGCAGAAGTGTGCATCCAAGTAGATAAAGGTAAGAATATAAATTGGGGTGCCATTTTACTCTTGGTTGTGTTTCTTAAGAATGGCATGCACTGATGGGACGAAGGAGAAGGTATGTGATTACACCTTGGATAACAAGTCCTCGAGAAAAATTTTGCAAGGTATACATTCCATGGATCAATTTATAATACCTAAAAGTAGCGCCAGGAGAAATGTTACAGAAGGATGCACCAAGAATTTGAAGGAGAATGAAACATATCGCGAGAGTTTCCTAGTGTATTAGAGGGTTAGGAAAATTTCGCAACTTACCGACATTTCTACTTGGGCCTCTTTTACATGAAAACATGGGAAAATATCCCTTAGTATAAGTTACCTTTCACTTTCACTGCATGTTATTTTAAATATGTAGTGAACTGAATGCGTAGCACATGGAAACGAAGTTCAATGCCAATAAGGTAAATACAAATATCCATATTCTACAAAAAAATTATGTCTTCCCTAATAAGTAGGCATATGTGGAGACAATGGAGTTAGATAATATTGATATCACTCTACAAGTCATGGAAAATATTTAGATTAATCCCATGTGTGTATATGTTTATTTAAGGTCGAGGTTCAAGGAAGGAAAAGTTATTGTAGGCAAGGAATTGTCGATATCGGGTCATCTAAAAGGTAAAGAGACTATGGGTACAAAGAGGCCACTTGAAGAGACATCCCTAGCAACATAAAACATGAATTGGAGAATATCCTTGAGCGCGAAGATTCAAGAAGAAGAACGCGAGGAAAATATTGCGCTAGACCATGGCGAGAAGAAAGTTGCGCATGGGGCGGAAGAATGAATATATGGGCATTGGGACTTCCTAGCCTAGAATAAGGTCACAAGGAGTGAAGAATAATGAGGAAGGGAGGAAGAAAAGGTGGAAGTACATCTTGGTGGAGGATAGTGATGAGGATAATTCCTCGGGGGGGGCGCGTCCGATGAGGTTCTTAATCCTAGCCTTGAAGTTGGGATAGATGAAGGGGTCGGCGGTGAGAAACCATAGTTTAAGATAGAAGTCACAAACGCAAGCATACATGATCACGAGGAAGAGAGATGATGGTGGAGATACAAAGATAGAAGATATTGTTGGACACCCGACTGGTGGACTGAGGAGGAAGCTGGAGAATAGAATCATGAGGGCACCGGAACACAAGAACATACAGGAAATATCACTAGTGAAAAAGAGATAAAGATATGGTGCATACATAGAACCTTGGGTAAATTAACAAATCTACAAATATTATGTGTACTAGGTTCTAGAGCACTATTGTTAAGGAATAATTATATGGATGGGAACTAATGGATCCACAAATGACGAACACACACACTAAGAAGAAGTTATCATGGATTACATAGACTCACATGGATGAGCCTGTATTTGATGTGTGTGAGGAGTCATGCGTATTAAAAATAATGAAGAAGGCTCTGCATTCTAGACATGTGACCATCAAGCCAATGGAGTTCTCGGATGAACAAGCAAGCAATGTGTTAACAAAGATAACTGTAGAGGTTGCACACTGAAATGTTGATAAGGAAGATACTTTAAGATATTTTCTTGAGGATGAGAAGGGTAAGGAAGAGGAAATGGTGAGCATGATGGAAGAAAAAGAGAAGGAAATGAATAGAGAGGAGAATTTTCTTGAGATGGACAAGGAGATTGGGGAGGAGATTCTAAAGGTGTGGCCACAATATGAGAAACATGTAAGTGGTACGTTTCCC
This sequence comes from Taxus wallichiana var. yunnanensis, assembly GCA_018340775.1. Lineage (NCBI taxonomy): Eukaryota > Viridiplantae > Streptophyta > Pinopsida > Cupressales > Taxaceae > Taxus > Taxus wallichiana. The sequence goes on along the minus strand of CM031237.1, from coordinate 334,690,781 downwards.
TTAGCCTTGCATTATTTACAAACCTTAGTGCACTTACTATTGGATGAAGGAACCAAGACACCAAGCCAAAGTATGAAAGGAATAATCGTAGAAAAGGAGAAAGAGGTCATGGTGGGAAAAGACAAAGTAAAGAAACATAAGATGGAAGATAGTTGAGTATGATGCCATCCTTGATACATTAAGGGATAAGTTGAAAATGGAAAGTTTGGTGTTGCAAATGTGTGAGGATCCTGAGAACATTATTAAAATAAGGACATTAGAAGAGGAGGATGTATTCCTTGCAGTAAATAATAATGAGACTTTGGTGCATGAGGAGAGGCTGGTGATGTTAGCAGAAAAGTGTGACATGCTTAAAGCAACCTAGGATCCTTATGGTGATAGAATTACAGAATTGGGAAAGTTAATGGCACGATGTATGAATTTTATGGATAAGCGCAATCTCAAGATTAATGAATGTGTTAAGGGTATTGAAACATAAATGTGAATACATAAATTTATAAGGAATGGATATCTTGTGCTTGGAGATGTTCCCTCAAAGGAGAAGAAATGACTCTATGACTAGGAAGAGTTGGAAGAAGAAATAAAAAATGAGTAACTTAACTTTTACTACCTATAGAAGAAGAAGTGCAATGATTATTTTATAACTCTTTTAGTCTTGAAATTATTTATAAGGATATCTCTATTCTTTATTTCTTGGAATTATAAGTTAAAGAAACCTCATTTACGAGGAAAAAATGATATTAGTGTGGGGTAATGTTGATCTATTAAAGTATTGCATAGGTATTAATAGCATAGTTGATAGTGGTGCGAAGGAAGGAGGCACATAATTAGGCTTGAGGGTGTTACTGATTTACACCCTGTGTTTTACGCCCAAAAGGAGGAAGCTCGAGTACTTAGATGTTTTTACATGGATGGGATACAAATAGAGATGGTTTACTAAGAATGACTTGGTACAAGACATGAAGACTTGGAGGACATGTAAAGCTATTTTGGGAACATGAAGAAGATCAAGATTCATGCATAGATCAAACTAATAATTGGATTCGATCTAGAGTTAATTATAGATAAGATATTATTAGGAAAAGATTGCATACTTCCTTAGTTGATTTTGTAGCAATACATGGCTATTTTTGATCATGCAACCTATTTTGAATATGCATGGGTGATGAAGGGAAAGTCCCCACCCCTATATATATATATATATATATATATATATGTATTATTGATTTACATGGTCAAGAGAGAGAATGATTATTAGTTTGTATGTACTAGAGTTATCTTACTAGTTTATGAACACGCATGACCGATGACATTACTATGTATGTGTTCAACTTCGTGTTTGATGATGAATTAATATGATGGATCACTATGGATGGATATTGATTTTTGATGTTTCTTCTCATGGTAATTATGTGGTAAATCTAGTACTAATCCTTATGTGATCTGTATGATTACTTATTATGTGAGTTTCTAAATTGAGCCCATGCATCTGATTTTTAGATTAGGATATGTAATATGAGATTTGGTTATTACGAATATACATGTTATCACCCTCGTAAGACAATAATAAAGATGAACCCAGTGCCTTTGCATGATTTGGGTGAGGGCTTAGATTTTTCTGAGTGATGTACTACCACATATAGGGTTTTGATTGAGAAAATAAGACTACATAGGTCATTGGAACTCAAGAAAGAGGCGTGGTCAACCTTTAGAGAATACCAAAAGACTAGGGTCAAAAATACCTAGGTGAGTTATTGAGAATAAGATAATATGAGAGAGTTGAAGCACAATAAAATGAAGACTGAAAATTTAGAAATTGAAATAAATAAAATGGAGTTAAAAAATGGTTAAAGAGATTGGATGTTATGCTAGAGTAGATGGGAAAATATATGTGGTATGGATAGAGGATGAAAAGAAGAGCAAACTGACCCATAGAGCTACTTTTTCATAGAACTAGAAAACAAATTTCTATTTCTTTGATAAAAAATAAAAAGAGTTATGAGGTCATGAGGAAGAAACAAATAGCAAGTGAAGAAGAGATAGTAAAGTAGATACTCCTTGTAGAAGACAAGAATGAGAATGAATAGGTCATAGAAACATTTCTAGAGTCTCTCAAATATGATGAAGTAGAAATGTAGTCATCAAAAGAAGCACCAAAAGGGTTGATTATCTCAAGTTTTTTATTTTAACATTATTTTTAGTGTGTGAATGAAAGTTTTCTAGATGACTTGATGAATGAAGAAAAATAAATGATCTATTCACTTATGTGAATGAAGATTATTTAGTGACTGAGATGAAAACCTCATACAACTTGATTTTTAATTAACGTGCAACTAAACTAAAGAATACTAAAGATGATTGTAAAAGAGTGAAGACCAAAGAAAATATAGAATATTTTGAAGAAGAACAAAAACATTTCTAGGAAGAAATTGATGAGACTCTAAAGTCTTAGTGTTTTTCATATATGTGGAAGTGAAGAACATATACAAGAGAGTTCTTGAGAGAGTTCTAATCAAAAAGCTATAAGAATATATCTTCATCTTTATAGGATAGAGTTATGAAGAAGAAGAAAGAAGATAACAATTAGGAGAACACTAATGAAATTATAAGAATTTTATCAATTCAATACAATTAGGAAACAAGAAAGAAGAAATTATATGTTGAAATTGAGCATGAGCTCAAATCTCAACCCATCTGGGAAGTATGATGTGGGAGCATCATAAGACCTTTGTGATAGTTTTGTGAATATGTCTTCAAGTGATGAAATAATGTTTGAAGAGTCTTTATAATTTAGTAGAGAGTTAAATTTTTCCATTCTGAGTCTATAGGAGTCCAAACTCATTTTCCTCGAAAATGAGTAAATTAGAAAATTTTAATTTCTTAGCGTGAGTAATAAGGATAATGGGCATATGTAAGAAGCCTAAAATATGTTGAAATGGTAATATGGTACTATTATTGTTTGATGAATGTATTTAAACCTCATATGTTAATATAAATCCACTATAGAAGATATCCCAATGTAGATGGAGATAAAGACAACTTATTCTCAGAACAAACCCAAGATTTTAGGCAAGATTTTATGGAGCTAAGTAAGGGAGGTTGGTTTGAGTTATTTTGGAATGAATCATCCTTTGAAAATCTATAATAAACTATATAAATATGTAAGGAGGATGATAAATCAGATGTAGATGCATATATATTAAGAGGATAGAGACATGTAATCAAGGAAAAGAGCCAAGAAGGCTCTAAAGTCAATATGAAATTAAGAAGACCTTATAAATACAAATAATTCATGGATTCCAATATATATTATTGTTATTATGAGTTAAGAAACTTATATTTTTGTTCTTAAGTTTTTATGTTGTATTATTGATAAATCATCTTGATTCTTGGATTCTAAAAGATCCTTTTAGTGACTAGATCCACTTTACATGAAAGTTTCTATACAAATTCAATTGGTTGATCTCATGTTTGAATGTAGTGTAAATTTAATTTTAATATAGATTCATGAATAGATATATGAAGTAAAGCATACATGTGTTATGATTAATTCTAGGAAAGAAGAATATAAATTCAATCCTTAGTTGTAAGTGTGCATTGTTAAGATACTTTGCCCAGTCAAACTAAAATCAAAAGAAATTAGTAAGAATTTATTATAAAGGCACCCTTCATAATTTCATTTGGGGTTGTTTGGAATCCATTAAGAGTATCAAATATTGGATATAAAATGAAATTTCACAATCTCATGGAATTATGTTGAAATATTTTCATGTTCTTGTTATTTTCCCATGTGGTTTTAGAAAAAGCTTATTGCCCGAGACTTATACAAACAATCTTAGGTATAAATAATTGAAGGGAATGTGGTAGATAGTTTTCATAGTTCTAATTTAACTTATTATGGGTATTAGAAAGGAAAAACAATAAATATAAATCAGTTTTAATCCTATTGGGTTCATAGAAATCATTAGCTAGGGTTTTATATCAAATTCGTCATATATTTTTCACTATTGAGTCTCAGGGATGAAATTTTGAAAAAAAAATATAGAGAATTCGTCTTTAAGGTTTAAAAGTTTTTATAGTGTTTCAAGTCTACATATAAAATTTATTCATGACAATTCATTTGAAACAGAGGTTACATACACATGACACCTAATTAGACATAAAAATGTGAACTGGGTAAAATCCTTAACGAATTGAGATCTCAAACTTTATATTCCTCTTAAATGAGAAAAATGGTACTTTAAAAGTTTAACAGTGATTTGGGAAACTCGTTTAAATGAAATATAGACCGAAATGTGTCTTAAAATAGAATTACTAGCATAGAGTTAAGACAAAGCACTAGAAGGTAAGAGAGAGATCTTGGTCAAATGATTCCAAATTGTTACTAACTAAAGATGAATGGTGGTGTGACTATATTTAGGTAATTGATATTCTTGTATGTTATTATGTTACAATTTTATTTGATGTATTATCTTAGACATATACTTAGTCTCGAGCTCATAGTATATTTGGTTTGGAGCTAGACCTATGAATCATTTGGAGCAGCCCATATATTTGGTCTCGAAGATAGACATATGATCATTCGGAGAATCCCATATATTAATTTCAGATCTAGACTTATGAATGGTCTAGAGATTCAAATAAATTTGGTCCGGAGTTAGACATAGTATTTGTTGAGAGGTGTAAGATTTTTCAGTTTACTACAATGCTAACTTCATCATTTAGTCTCAATAACATAATGCACATTAAAATAACTATGAACATATGATGTGTTTTGGGATTTTATGGACCCTCACGATATAATTATCTAAAATAATTAAAAATATAAGTGAAGAGACAAGTCACCAAGAGGTACATGATTGTGCACAATAATGTTTAAATGAGGAAGGATATTTCCATGAAGGAGGGGATGGTCATTATAGACCTCTCATCCATTTTCACCCCCATGGTAAAATGGATAACTAGGAGGTCTAAGTTGGAGCACTTGTCAAGACACGAGGGCCATTAACTGAGTTGTAGGTAATTTGAGAGAAATTTCAGGTGTTTTCGAGTGTTGGGATTATAAGAGGATTTTTCCTCTTCTGGGTTTTGAACCTTAAGAGCTCAATTGGAAAGAAGAAGAGTGGGTCCCATAGCTCCACATGTAGTTGAGATGTGCAAAAACTAGGAAAAATTCTAAAAATATTTTTAGGGCCACTACTAGCCCTCACTAGTTCCTGGCATGCGAGGGGTTCATAAAAATCCAAAAATATTAGAAGTCTACAAATAGGAGCCAAGGAGGTAAATGACCCAAAAATGGCTCACCGAGTAGCTCGCTAAGTGGTTGAATTGCAGGTCACGGAGCCAAAAAATGGCTCACCAAGTATCCGAACGAGCTACTCTTCGGGTTAGGAACATGCATTGGGAAACCCAATTTTATGGAAGGGTCAAGTTCTTTGCCACAATAGTTAGGTATCGAGGATAGGTTCAGGTCACATCGATTTGGAGCACGAAAGATGGTAACTCGGTGAGCTCTCCTAGCTCCCGAGCTAGGAGAGACAATGGAAGTAGTGAATGACCCACAAGTTGGCCATATTAGTCGAGCCAAGTCACTCAAAGCATTAGAAAGGATCTTGCAGGTAGGAGGTAGCTCACTTAGGTGAATTAAGTGAGAGGATTAGTGAGTAATGGGAAGCACAAAGTGACTCGGGTGTGCAAGCGGAAACAGCTCACTCGAATGTGCTTAAGGCTAAGCCAAGAGAGGAATCACACCGGGACAGATGACATATCACCATTTTTGAGTTAGGTTATTTACGTTGGGGATGTAAAGGCGTCAATCTCATCATTGAGCTCATGGGGATTTCGTGGGTTAAATGGATATTAGGAAAGAGATATAGGGCCGAGGACCAACTCCGAGAGTGTTGAGGAAGTCGGGGTTCATGGATCCATGGAGAGGAGATGGTCAATCAAGCTGGGAAAATACAAAGATTTGGGCCCGAGAAGGTTAAATGCATTAGCACAAATGGAAGGAAATCTGAAATCTTGGGCTGAGCTCCCAAGCTCGGTCGTTTGATTGATCGGCATGAGTGGAAGGTAAGATGGCAAGCTAAGGCTGAGATCCCAAAGCTTGGAAATTTGAAAGCATTGGTTGGAGAAGTAGGGACAATATACAAGTCAATGGTAAAGGAGTGAGCTTAAGCCTAATAAGGAACTATAGAGGTAACTCAATTGAGCCATGCGGAAGTGATCGCTAGGTAAGAAGTTGGTTATGACATGGAGCTTTCCAATAGGTGAGTCAAGGTTGGGAAGGTAATCCTCAAGGAATATCTCATGATGAATGGAATCTAGGTGTAGTGTAAAGTAAAGATCGGTGAGGTGAAAAATTACGGCCAAGCTCGGTCGGTGAGCTCGGTGAGGTGATAGAACAATCTCAACATGAGAAAACATGAGTGAGTTGATTGATTAGTGAATGAAGTGTTACATTGAATAGAAGGGATCTTGTTTTGCAAGTAAACCGGGCCAAGTTTTCCGTTAATGAAGTAGAAGTAATGTTTTTCTGCTGCTAAGAAAAGGGTCGGATGGGAAAGCCTAAGTCATTGGGAATAACGTGAAATGTAGTAAATGGGAAAGGAAATTCTTATGTTATGGGCTGCTTTGAAAACCCTGCAAACATAGAAAAGTGTATCAAGGCGGTGTTTGGTGAGCCAAAGACGTGCATTTTGAAAACCCTACAAACATAGAAAAGTGTATCAATTCAACACTTAAGGGAAGCAAGTAAGGCCATTACTAGTGAGTTAAGAGGTGATTTGAAAGAATCCAAATTTGATTGGGAGCCCAAATTAAGTGATGAAAAATAATGAAAAAAATCTAAAAAACTAGCAAGCCACCGAGTCATCAATGTGAAGTGGTAAAATGAATGGTGGAGTCTTTACTTAAGAGGCCCGATTGTTGGGGTAGTTAAAATCATTCATAAACACCAACAAAATGGTAAGCTATTGGAGCTATCCAAAGAAGAAGTCTTAGGAAATGAAAAATTCATTTACCAAAGTGCAAAAATCCCATTTATCGATGCAAGAGCCAACAAGTTGTGCATTAGCCATCCAACAAGTTACTGAGGCCGAGCTAAGGGCGAGTTGGGTGGTGAGTTGGATTGCCACCCAAGGTAAGTAATGAGCCCTCGATTCCATGTAGAGAAGGCCAATGAAGTAAAGCAATGTGGTGAATAAAAAATAATTTCCTTCCCTAAAAATAAACAAAGTAAATATAATGGAGAATACCAATGATGAAGGAGAAGTAATTGGGGTTTTTTTCCCGTGGTTAAGCAAAAGTGACAAGAATTCCCCTTTGTTTCCCACAAAATTGTACAAATTAAAAATGCCATAACTTTCAGGTGAATTTGAGAGCTACGTTTTCACAATCTTAGACTTTCCGGAAATGCCTCAGATACATCTCTGGGAACTAGAATATTTAGATTTAAGATTTAGTGAGGGGAAGATGATGAAAAATGGAATTAATTCAGCTGCAATTTCATGTATAGTAACAACCAGCTACTACCATTAATTATGCATGGAGGCCAATTCCTCCCATAAGAAAGAGTACGAAGGGAGTGGGTCTTGCAGGTCACCCATGCTGCCTTCACATCAATAATTGATTTTGAGTGCTAAGAAATGAATGCATTTTGGTATTTCAAGTTTATCTCTCTTATCTCTAAAATTTCTATAAATTATAAAGGGGGCATCATTTGTAAAGGTGGTTATTGGTCATTTTTCCTCCCCATGCTTCCATCTTCTCCACAACTTGGATGTTGTGAATTTTGGGATTTAATACCTCCTTATGAAGCTCTTTAATGGCAATTTTTGCCTACTCTTGCTACATTGATGTACTGTACATACTTCTAGAGTAATAAAATTGGTGTTATGTGATACTTGTCTATCCTCTGCATTGTTTTGTTTCTTTCACTTGCCTCTCATCATGCTTACAGGTTTTGTGCATACTCTTGTGTTCATTGCAAGATTTAGAAGTTTTTGTGTTTACTTGGGATGGTGAAGTGCATGTGATTTTTTCTATGGTGCATGTCCACCCTCACTAGGATCATTCTTATCCATTGATAGATTAGGAATATTGTCTAGCACACACCCCCTTTTCTTAGTGTTATCACCACCATGTAGTATAGGATTTCCCTTTTATGCACTCTCTCTCATTCTCTCCTTGGAAGTGTTAGGATAGGTGTAGTTAGGTGTTTTTATTACATTTTATGTAGTGTATTAGTAGGATTAAGAAGAGGAAGCTCACCTTCTTCGGAGGTCCACCTTAAGCATGTAAGTCCCATAACTTGAGAGGTGGTACCCATGTTAGCAAAAAGTAGAGTTCTAAATTTTAAAATCTTAGATTTCCAATTTTTGGAGATAACAGTTCTGAAACACCCGGTGAGAGATCACAAAGGTCGAGTTTTTTTTTAGAGGTGTTTCATTGCAAGATCATAGCCACCGTGCCGCCTCCAATTTTTGGTGATAATAATTATGGCATGCCTAGTGAGAAAACATTGAAGTCAAAAATTTGAGCCATAGTGTAGTTGAACATTTTCCATCTTGATGAGTTGATGTGTTCTTAGAAAAAAAAGTTTCAGTTTTGGAGCGTTGTAGCAAAGAGTAGTTGAAATAAAGGGTCCTAGAACACCAAAAAGAAATTAAGTAATTGATGTTCTCACTTGACATTACTACTAAGTAATCATTAGTTGAAACAATGTAGAATTGAGGAGTAAGTGATTATATTTCAAAGCATCGATAAGAAGATGAGAAGGAAGTAAGTTGATTACTTAAAATGAGAAGACTTAAGTAATGGTCTCCCAAAATCTGATTAATTCAAGTAAGTGGGTTACTTCAAGATTTATTATTACTTCAAATTAGAATACTTAAGTAGTTTCACCTCTAAGTTGCACTACTTCAAGTAATCTAATTACTTCAAGTTGAAATACTTAAGTAATTTCCCTTAAATACGATAAGAAGGGGAAGTAATGCAGTTCTAAACACCAATGAATAAGAAGAAAGAAGTTGAAGTAATCATGTCTCAGAACTTGGATGAATAAAAGGAAGTAATGTAGGTCAAGAAATATGATAAAAGAGAAAGGAATCAGTAATTTGTGTTACTTCAAGTTATGCCATTACTTCAATCAAGTTCGGTTACTTCAAGTAAGTTGATTACTTAAAGCTTCAACAATTGAAAGACTTAAGTAGTCAAGGGTCCAAAACCCAAAACACATCTCGTAACTCTAGTGATCCAAGTATCCCACTCTTTGAGTTTTAGAACACAATGTGTTTCAAGCTATACCATCCTTGCTAACACCCTTTATAGAAGAGGCTACAATGGGACTCTCTTAAAATTTCTCAATATGGAATAAGCGAATCAAACACTAGTCAAGAAGTGCATTCATGTATTTATGGTGCACATATAAGTGGAATGGTATTAGATAAGGAGAATTTGTGTGTAGGATATTACTTACCTTCTATAGAGTCTAATGTATGTAACTTTATCAAAAAAAAATTGGAACTATCAACAACATGGTAATATAATTCATGCACCCTTGTAATCCCTTAAACCTATAACTTCACCTTGGCCTTTTTCCAGATGGGGGATTGAGTTAGTTGGAAAGATAAAACCCACATCCTCTAACAGACACACCTTTATCATTACCACCACTAAATATTTCACCAAGTGGGTGGAGGCCATGCCCCTCACCTATGTCACTGGGTCAAATATTTCCAAGTTCATCCTCAACCACATCATCTATTGCTTTATCATCCCTACATCTCTTATTACCGACAATGATATCTTCTTCAAGAATAATAATTTCAAGTAAGTAGCTAAAATTTTTCATATCAAACTCAAATGGGGAAACTCCTTACTACTCATAATGTAAGGGCAAATCAGAATCTTCCAATAAAACAAGAAAATTAATATTGGAAAAAAACATTATTAAGGATTCCCAAACTATGCACACTTAAGTGCATCCCATGTTATGGGATTATCAAACCTCATTTTATACTCTAATTAGAGCCACACCCTTTTCTTTATTATATGAATCTGAATCCATAGTACCCATAGAAGTTGAGCTCCCTTCCCTATATGTGTCACTCCAACACACAGTACATGAAGAAGATTACAACCAAGTGTGTCTTGTAGAGATAGATATCCTAGATGAGAGGTGCATCTATGATTTGGATAACTTAAAGGTATATTTTTACCTACTTTGATGAGACTACAATAAGAAAATTAAACCAATTCAGTTCGATATCAACGACCTTGTTCTTAAAGAGAATAAGAAGAATACTACCAAAGAATGTGAAAAACAAGGAAATTTGAGCCTAAATGGATAGGAACCTACACTATTACAACCACACTTGGATTCGGGCATATAAAATGTATGATAATGATAGTAAATAGATAAAGAGAAAATAAATGTGGTTTATCTGAATAAGTTCTATTCCCGATCATCTAAGAGTATCCTAGTCTTTGGGAGTATATCAACACTAAAAGAAAACATAAAAACCATTCATCTTGTATGAAAGAGATTTGATGAGAATACTTGTTGTAGGGGTCTAATAATGGCATGAATAGTTGAAAAAGGTCCAATGTGAATTTTTAATCTCATAACTCAACATTATGAACTAATGTAAGGTTATATTTCAAATGCTTAAAACTATCCTAGTTTTCATGTTAACAAGGGTTAAGGAGCTAAGTTGCAAATTTGCACTTCTCCACTTAACCCAAGAAAATGAGTGTTTTAAAGTTAATAATAGGACAATAATGAAATTCTAGTTTAAATTGATTGGAGTTAGCAAACCAATACTAGTTTTTGTGTCCTAAAGACTAGTATGAGAAGTCTTAGAAATGCATGTTCATTTTAGCCATATACATTGAAATTTTGAAATTTATTTGTTTGGGGAGATTACCAAGGATTTTATACCTCCATAAATATTAAATAGGGATCATGAACAAGAGGATAAGTGAGCTACCTAACCCACTTTATTAAGGCTATTTTTTGTGCATGAAAACTAACTAGTAACTTGATCAAAAATAGTATCCCATTACATGACTAAAGGTAGTGGAAATTTCTCCAAGGCTTGAAGGTGGACCAGAGTTCAAAAAAATATCTCCAAAATAATTATAATACTTTGAACATGAAGTTATCATTATTAAAGGATCATCCTTGTGACTATATTGTGTGAACCCCCATAATTGCGAGAACCAAGTTGTGATGAAGAGTAGAAGAGATATTTTTGTGCCATGATCTATAATCTATGTCAAGCATATGATGAAGAAAAGGAAATTTTTAAGGTCTCTTCTCCTTGAATTTAGTGCATGATATGAGTTTTAAATGTTGTTATAAGTATGATTTAGAAAACTATTTTTGGAGGTCCTAGACCTTAATGTGCGTGATAGCTCTAATGAGATCTTGAAGTTGAAATAATGAGTTTACAAGCATGAAAAGAGGTTATAGAGAAAATGGAAGGTATTTTTAACTTAAAGGCATTATCAGAATATAGCTAGAATACCAAATTTTCCATGTTGAAGAGGAAGACGAAGAAAAATTGCATGAGTGGTAAAATGAAAGAATCTAGATGTCGATGAGAGTTCAAAGTTGTAAAAATAACATTTTCAGTTATGCAATGAGTTTAGAGATATGTTAGTGATTGAAAAATATTCCATAACTTCCATTATATGTATTTTAAGTTTTGCATTATTTTTTACACTTATTCAAATTCAATCATTACATCATAACAATTTGTATGATGTCATCCACCTCCTTCCCGTACAAAGCTTGGAGAGTCAATAATCTCAATGTTCATAAGGTGAAATTAGAGAGGTTGAAGAGATGCTATTATGATGTATATTAAATATTTATTATTCATGAAAAGTTTGGTTTATTTCCATGTTATGTAAGTGAATAATGGCATGCAAAACAAGGAGAAAGAAAGTGATGCCTAGTGACTTGATGACCGCCATTTTCACGGGAGTATGCATGCTTCGAAATTAGGAGTTTGAGGAGTTATCCAAGGAGAGAGACATGAAAATGAGTATGTATGTTGATCGGTTAAAGTATGGAACCTAGAAAAAACATATAAAAGGTTTGCGTGGAAGAGCAGAGCACATTCAAAAGTGTGGGAAGATCATAAAGTAATCACTCGCCGACGAGAGACAGAGAGAATCGGGACTTAGTCATTTTCACGATGAGGATATTTTTTAGAGATAGCATGCGAGCATAAAAACATGTTAAAGACTTGTGCAAAATGAATTTTCTATTTTTGGAGGATCGATACGAAGCTCTTTGCATATATATAGGCTAAGAATAGATTTACTACTAATAGTTAACTAAAAGCAGTGTATTGTTAGCACACTTGCATGTGTGGATATTATTATAACAACGTATGGATAATAATAGCATGCGACCTATTTTGGGATTAGATAAGTGGTGAAGGGCAAGTCCCCACCCTTATAAATATGAAAAGAACTATGTGGCATAGGGTGACATGTGAGAACTGAGTTATTGTGAGGTTATGTTGCCAAATATGATGCGCACATAGACTATGGTATTATCTATTGTAATAAGATTATGTGTATTTATCATGTTTAATGCAATGGAATGTGTTGGATGAATCAGAGTGTCAAATCTTGAGTATAATTGGTTCATGCATGCTTGATTTCATCATGGTTATCTCTTAAGTTTGTTATTCTCTAGATCTAGATTTGAATATGTACTATAGAATGATATATTAGTCATAGATATGAATGCTTTAAGTCTTCATCATGCTAACATCCTGCAATAGTGACCATAAAGAGGGAATGGTACTTTTGCATGCTTTGAGTGAGCGCTCAGTCTAGAATGAGTGATGTGCCAATGTGTTTGGGATTTTATTGGTTAATTCCTACATTAATGTAAAATAGGGCATTGAATTCTATCCTTTTAATTATATGAAATGAATAAAAGAAAGGTGAATCAGGATGTGAAGAGAGAGAGAGATAGAAGAGCTGATTTAGAGCTCACAATTTTGTTTATAAGACAACCATGTGAGAGTGACCAAAACATTTTTAGAAGTCTAATTTATTGCTTATAAAATAAGTATTTGAATTTTCCTTGTAAGTTGTATCTTGCATAATGTTAGTGGGTGCTTGAATAAATTAGTTTGGAGTTAAATATTCCATGCAAGTAGGAACTTGCTAAAGATCAAGTGGGTGCTTGGTTAAATTTTGGAGTTATAGCTTCAAGTTGAGTGGATTCTCAATAGATGAAATACTTGTAACCTTTATAGGAAAATTTTTCCAACCTATTACATTTCTTTCAAAGTGGGTTTTTCTCCTTGAATGGTTTCCTACATTAAACCCATTGTTCATGTGTGTTTCATTACTCCTTACTCATGTTTAAATGTCATTATTATCTCATTTTTATTTGTAATCTTCATTGAATAGATTACTGATTTTCTGAAAAGTTTTAAAAGTTTAATGCATTGATTTACCCCTCCCCTCTTAGTTTTTTATTTTCAATAGATGAGTCTCTACATCAAAATTTATGCTTCATTTTCCCTTGGAACATGGCTAGTAGGACAAGAACTAGGCCTAGGGGAGAGAGAATGTAGCAAAGGAAATTACACCGAGAATTGAGCCAAGATATTTATCATACACATCAAAGGGGAAAATCAGTGCTTAAATATAATTTGATTTTTTTTGGTTGTTTTTGGTTTGTTCTAACCACCAACTCACTAGTGACCTTGTTCTTATGAATCTAGGACGATATTTTTGAACTAAGGTGAACTAATTAAAGTTTCCATATTTTTTCATTTAATTTGATGTTTTATTTGGCATGATATAGGGTTTGTCAAAATTTATCAAAACTATCATAATCCATGTTGGGATTCAAGGATAAAAATTGTAAGATTGAAGGGTTATTGACTAAATAAAATAGCTAATTTTGTAAGACTATAGGACTATTTTGAAGTGTTTAAACTAAACTAACATCATTGAAGATTGAGTGTGATTTAGTTCTACATCAATTTCTTAAGGAAAAAGGAATGACCTTATAATAGAATGTAGCCCAAGGTGTTGTAAATGTTGTCTTGTGCTAATACTCCTTAGTTATTTGAATCTAATTATATCATGAAAAACTATCCATTCAGGATAACATCTCATGTCCTTCTATAGATTCGAAAATCATGTCAATGATGGGTAGAGGAAATTCATTATTAGGAAAGGCTTATTGGAATCACAATACAATGAGAGGGGGTGAATCAATGTTATTATAAAATAATTCTTTTAATTATATTTACATATTAACTTACATGAACCATCAAACCAACATAGTGATCTTATAATACATTAAAAAAACATTCATATGAAAACAAAGAAAGAGAGAATGCACATGTATAAGTGGTAAACCCTTAAGGGTAAAAAAACCACTAAGAACTTATTTAAATGGAATAATCTCCTATAAATGATTACATAATCTAAAATTCAGTTCAACACCAACTCAACTTGTACCACCAACCATAAATAGTTAAACACCTACTTAACTAGGTTTTAGCAAGCACCAACTTGCAAGGAAGCACCAAATCCCTAATTCAATCAACAAAAATAATCCACCTCTATAATATTTTCACCTTCCTAACTCTTAGTTTCTCAATCAACAAATGATTACCATCTCTCGACCTTATTATCTTGAACACTCTTCAAACTACATGATATGCTTCTTCACTCATCAAAATTCTTCACATTGATATTCAACATAATACCTTTTCATATGCTCGAAAATACCTTCTACACCTCAAACATGCATTATTTATGTCATGCACAATCACTTCGTTAGATAGGCCTAAAATTGTCGTACATATATATACATTATTAAGGAACATATACAACTAGGTTGATCATGCATACCTAAAACCTCTTAGGTCGTCCATACAATAGACATTATAACATATTATAAACATGAATAAATCACAACATTAACCTCTTTTGGTCTATAATTAATCAATTATCCTTTTTTAACCTTTGTGTCTCATGAATACCTACTTGCGTTAGGTCTTCCTATATAACAATACAACTTCATCTTCTTGGGATCACATGGTCATTTTTACAAACTCAAAACCCTTTCAAAAAAAATTTCTATAATCTTTACTCACCTTCTCCATATTTTATTATATTTTAACCTTGCATTCATTCTATAAAATCTTTTTAAGAATAACATTGTCACAATACCTCAAAAGTACTCATGAGAAATTCACCTCATAGGACCACTTAGAGTGTCGAACCTATCAATAAACCACCATAGACATGAATAATTGGTCTCTAACACCCTTTATCATCCATTTTTTCATCTTGGAAAATGCAATTCTTGAGAGCTACAACAAATTATTGACAAAACATGTATGTACTTACACATTTTCTCCCTTGTTGGACTAGCCATCATAACTTGGAAGTACCTGGGAGAGTTCACTACAAGTTCCAATAGTTTATTTGGAATTCTAAATATATTCTAATCTTATTTTATTAATATATTTATCATTGAGTCCTTATTAGGGTTTTAAGAGGGTTTTTACCACTTTTGGTGTTAACAATTGTTCATAAAGGATAGGTCATAAAATCCAAAACCAATGCCTAGAAGTTTTACCTAGAACCCTTCCCCATCTCTCCTAAATAGCTTAACTTCCCATGTAGAGTTTAATGTTCCTATGAACACCGAAAGTGCTTCTCGATTTGGAATCCTCATTTTTGAGCTTGAGAAGGCCAAACATTATATTTCTTGAAAGATCCATAACATTATGACTTTAAACTACATCAAAATACCTAAAAATATTATATTACCTCTTTTAAATCTCACATATGCATTCTTTCTTTGAAAAATGATCATCATATCTCATTAGACCAGCCATAATTTAAGGAGTCTAGGTGCAGACCTAGAATGGATGTTTTACCCCAATAGGTGAACTCTAAATGACTTAACACCTCACTACCTTGTTCAAAATAGTTTTCAAACATCAAATACATTTTTTGACCATTTGTGGTTCTTCATCTCTCTTCATGCCTCATGACTAGGCTTCCTATGCACTTGAACACTCTTCAATGAAGACTTGTGTCTTGCATGCTGACCTTGACAACCTTCAAGTTGTCTTTAAATTATCTCTTTCAGAAATCATCATCATTTACCATTAATGAATCATTAACCTTGACATCATTGACAATTCTTTAATAATCTCCTCACATCATCCTTTAACATTATTGACAAAAATCAACAATCTCTCCCTTTTTCATTGATGACAACCACTCTCAGAAACACTATGGAAACCACTCTATTTCTCCCCCATTCTGAACATTAGACACCATTATCCCCTTTGACATTAATGAAAAAGAGATACCTGCAACTTCTTGGATCATACCTAGAACTTACCATACTAGAAGCATCAACCAAACATGCTCCCCCTATCTCCATGCATACCTTCTCAACACTACTTTATTTCTCTTGGAGATAAAGAATCACCTGATTATCTCCCCCTAAGTTATTGACTTCCTTAATGATTGCTAGGAATAGGAATTACACCCAACTCCTATCTTAAATGTTCAAAGTTTTCCCTTAAAAGTGGATTTGTTAGAATTTATGCAATTCGATCCCGAGTAAATTCATACTCAAACTGAATTTTTTTCACTAACCTACTCTCTTAGGAAATGATATCTTATGGGAATGTGCTTAGTCATTGAGTGCATGAATAGATTCTTTGAAATACTTATGACACTTGTATTGTCACAATAGATGGGAATAATACTTATACTCAACCTTATAGTCCTTTAAGTTGTATAATCCATAGAACTTGAGTACAACATGAAGCTTCTGCAATGTACTCAACCTCACAAGTAGATAAAACCACTAATGCTTTCTTCTTGCTTATCCATGAAACTAGGCATTCTCCTAAGAAGAAATATGCTCCACCACTGTTCTTCCCGTCATTTAGCCTCCCTTCCCAAAGTAAGCATTTATATAGGTTGTCAAGTTGAACTCCTTTATCCTTGGGTACCACAACCCAAACTCCATAGTCCCCTTGAGATACCTAAGTATCCTCTTGACTACTTGCAAATGGTTTTCCTTTGGATCTTCTTGAAATATTCCCAAAATACCTATTGTTTGCATGATATCAGGTCTAGAGGTAGTAGTATACAAAAACTCCCAATCATTGACCTGTATGATGTCTGATCCACCTTTAGAGACTCATCCTCCTTACTTAACTTACACCCTATGATCATAGGTGTGCTAACTTCCCTACAATCTTCCATCTCAAAATTTTTCAACATCTCTCTTATGTATTTGGCTTGTGAAATGAATATACCTCTTTTTGATTGAGTGATTTGCAATCCAAGGAAGAATGATAGATCTCTCAACATAAACATTTCAAATTCCTTCTTCATCACATCTGCAAATCCCTTGGTCATGCTCTCATTATTTCCACCAAATATGATGTCATCCACATAGATAACCACCATTAACTGATGATCACCTTTTGTATTTATGTACAAATTACTATCTGCAACTCCTCTCTTGAATTTTTGGTCTAATAGGTGTTTGTCCAATCTGGCATATCACAATTTAGGGCTTACTTTGTGCCATATAGATCCTTTTTCAGTTTGCATATGTATTCCTTGTCACTAATAATGAGAAACCTTCATGTTTCTCTATGTATACCTATTCTTCCAAGTTCCCATTTAAAAATATAAATTGACATCCATATGACAAACCATGAATCATTTTAAACTTACATAAGCTAGAAAACATATTGATAGCCTTGAATCTTGTTCTTTGGAGCAAAGGTTTCCTCAAAGTGAATTCCTTCTACTTGTGCATATCCCTTTGATATGATGCAAGATAATCCTCCTTGATATGTAAATAATACTTGTTACTATCATATTTTTCTTGCTAGTGTGATTGTAGGCTTATGAGGTTCTTATGAGTCAACTAGGTAAGTTAGTTTGGTCAAAGTCTGTTATAAATTTGAAATTTTCCTTTTCCCTCCAAAATTGCAAAATTTTAAATTTGAAGGCTTTTTGGTTTGATTAGGTTGAATTCATGAACTATCTTGGTAATTCATGGGTTCTCATGCATTAGTTAGGACCTATAAAATGTATGGGAGTCAGATTTTATGTTTTAAGAATATAGACCTTGGATTTCTATCTAGATTTAGAGTTTTGACAAGAGGAAATCAAGAAAACAAGGGTCTTTAAAGGTCCCAAATCGAATGAAAAACTATCTTGTAAGACTATATATATATATATATATATATATATATATATATATATATATATATATATATATATATATATATATATATATATATATATATATCATTTTGTAACTAGTTATATACCATCATTTGAATGGTCAAGTGATGCAAATGAAGGAGAGCTCCAAGATGAAGAAATACAAGAAAGTTGTTTGCAAACAAACTATGAAAGGTCTAATTCTGATTTTTGATGCTTGAAGTTTGAGTTTCATGTATCAAATGGGTGAATATATTGTTGATGGTGTTTAAAACTTGTAATATATGTTCATATCTATCCATGCATGTGAAATTTGTTGTCATTATTTGTTTTAGCCCTTCTTCGAAGATTGTGACAGGGTAGGTTTAAACACCGACAACCTAAGAAGACACTAAAATGAAGTTTAGAAAGGAAACAATCAAGGTTTCAGAGTTGGAAAAGGATTAATAGAGTAAATAATACGTGATTACTTTTGAAATCCCTCCAACACTTATAAATGCCTTATATTGCTTGGAAACCCTCACACAATAAAAGAATCTCTTATTATAGAAGTGGAGGAGGCTTTTTTTGAATCTTAAATGCATTTAGATAAAGGGAAAAGCCTCTCTATTAGAATACATTCATACAATAAGGTAACATAGACATATAGGAGAAGTTTCAAGTAGTGGAAGATAATTTTGGTCATTTTATTATAGAATTCCTCTTGCACAGAAGAAGAAAACCCTCACTAGGGTTTTAGAAGGAGTTAGTTGTAAGAAGCTTAAAACCTTGTTTCAAAACCTATAAATGTCTAAGAATCATCATTAGGGGTCCTTCATTCATATCAAAAATTAATAACAAAAAAATACGATCTCATTTGTTAGATATATTTACGAGTCCTTTACTAAGGATGTGAGAGAATATAAGGAGATGTGCTACCGTGATTCAAGGTTTTTTCCTTTACACCTTGAATTGAGACCTAAGACTTTATACACATCATTTCAGAAGATCCTAGAAATAAAATAAAGAATAATTTTTCCCATAACCTACCCCAACCGATAGGAAAACGTGGAAATTTTGGAAAAATACAATGATAAGACATGGAAAGGCTAATTCTAAAAGGGAAAACTAGATTTTGGAAGATGTGTTACAAAGTAAGTGTTAGTGTAGAATCACATCACTCCCTAATGATTTGATTTTGAGTGGTTCATTTGGTTTGATTGCACAACATGGAACCATCTCTCAAGTTGTGGGACTTGCAAAACTTAAGATGGGCCTCCGTGAGAAATTTGCTTCTTGCTTCCTAATCTACACGCCACAAGCTACTCTAGTGCAAGTAGAATATGAATAGTCCTAATCTAACTATTCCAAGGAGATAGAGAAAGAGAGAGGGTGAAAGATCCTACACTAAGTTGTGATACACCAGAAAAGGAAGTGTGAGATACTCTGTTGAGGGATAATGAAACAGGGGAAAATAGGAAGATGGGAAGGTCAGACAGAAGTGACACAAACCCAGATCCAAATCCATGATCAAAACTACATGAAACACAATACTCTACACCCGTGAATGTGAAATACATGCACAAAAATAAATTTAAAAGGGAGAGGCATGGAGAAATTAAAAAATAATGCAAATGGTTGAAAAAACACCACAAAAACACAATTTATTGCTCTATATGGGTGCATAGACAATTACATTCTTGATCGAGAGGCACAAATCCACTTTCTAGGACGTATGAGAAGGTTTTTAACTCAAATGGAATTGATAATTTTTTTATAGAGTTTCCTATGCCCGAATGTCTCTCCTCTTTCTCAAATGAGAAGTGTTACAATATATAGAAGTTTAGAACGATGAAAAAAAAGAGAGGAAGGATGAAAACAGACCTTGTTTTGAGAATTCAACCACCCCCATTAATGCCCCCTATAAATACACCTATAATATATCAAATATGCCTCTCCAAGTCTAGTTTGGTGTGTTGGAGAAGGAAGAATTGTGAATAAAATCAAATCAGGTTGTTGAAACAATCAAATCCTGTATTGATGGCTTGAAAGACGTTTTTCCCATTATCACCCACCTAGCCTCATCAAAATTAAAGTTTCAAGCTCCCATGGCATAGACGAGGTCGATAGCTTTCCAACGGAACCAAATTTGTTGAAAAATGAGATCTAGATTGAAAGATATGATCATTTGAATTTTTAGTTGGGTCCACACAAAAATGGTGAAAACTAGTTAGCAGAATGGGTCCACAGCCCGAAACTCACTTTGTGCCTTTTGGTACCAAAAATACAAAATGCAAAAATTTCCCCACAGCCCCACAATTTACTTTTGGCAAAAATAATTTTTGGGCCCGACGGTCTATTTTTTCCATTTGGGTGAAAAGTCACTCCAAGGCCCACCGACCTACATGCAATTGAGGCTTGACATGTGGCTCCTTGGGCATTGGTGGAGGCATGGCTCATTTTTTCACTTTACACCTTCTTGGGGTAAAAGTTCAAATTACCTCCGATGACCTGCCTTTGGCTTTGAATTTTCAACATGGCCATGTGTCCCTTTGTAGGCCTTAGGAAATTTTCTTCATTTGGCTTTAAGATCCCCTACAAACTTATGGGCCCAAAATTCACTTTGTGCCTTTTTGCAAAAAAACACAAAAGTTCCAAAACTCCCTGCAGACCTGCCGACCTGAAACTCACTTGGGAAAATTTCCCTCTTTGGGCCCACTGGCCCGCATTTTCCATTTGGGTGAAAAGTAACAATATCTCCTGATGCCCTGCCTCTCCGCATTGGCAAAAATCCTTAAAAACTCCCGCCGGTCTAATTTTGGGAAAAAATACCTTCGAAGGCCTGTCGGCTCGTAACTTGCAAAACATGAGGAGTTAGAAGGACTTCTTTATATTTTTGGAAAGGGGAAGAAATTTCCCACATGAGGAAGATGCTCTCAGGAAACCTTAAGTGCTTAGAATATCTGAAAAAGCTGATTGAAGCACTAAAGGAGGGAAAATGGGTGCAGTTAACCAAAAATAAGCATGAGCTTATTTTCGATAATAATTTGGCGACTTATAGGGGACATATGCCCGCTAGATGAAAAGATCAGTGGCCTTAAAGCATCCATTGGGCATGGAGTCTTCTGGTAAACACAAATCTGATTTGAACTTTGAAAATATGATCCCTGAGCCACTTAGAAACCACTGAAATGGGGGCTGATCTCACCAAATGTCATTCTTAATGCACTATGCAAGAGAAACAAAACACCACAACACACTATGTGCAAAATTGGAAATCATACACATCCCAAGTGGGATATGCAAAGTGTGTAAAAGCACTTCTTTTGTTGAAATAAAACCTACCTACTCTATTTTAACCAGAGAGAAAGAGGGCTCAAACAAATCCTACAACTGGTAGGGAGAAGTAGCTTCCTTTTCTCAAGAAGGGCAACCATGCAAATGATTTGAAACTAAATATGGCTGCTTGCATGAGTGAAAAAATGACTATAAGTTGGTCCTCCACCCAAATCATCAAGGTGTCAACTAGAAACAAGACAAATACCTCTTTTATTTTCTCTGTATTTAGATTGAAGAGGCATTGCAATTGATCCTTGGTACTTTAAAACTCATCCTCATGCTCAAAAGTAAGCATGAATAGTTTTGGCTTCTCCCTTGGCTCCAATGAAGCCAAGTACCTGATTGGGAAAGGTATGATCCTTTGAATTTACCCACTATTCTAATATTTAACTCCAAGAATGGAGTCTTCTAGCAGATCTTCTTGGATGGATGGTGTGGAAGAGATGATGAAATCCTCTTACTCTTTCCTTTCTCCTCTTGTGAAGAACATGGAAGATTCCTATCTTCCAACCTTAGTTCCAGAGGGTTGTTGTGAAATGTAGGTTGTTGTCCTTGAATTCTCTCCTTCATGGTAGTAGGTTCATGTACTTGGAAGGTGGATGATGGAGGAGAAAATGATGTGATCTCCTCTGGATCCTCTCCTTAAAAGCAATCTTCCAAGTCAGATAGATAAGTTACCTCCTTGTTATCCTGTTGCATGTGCTTAACCTCCTCCATGGTGTCCTCTTGATTTGAAACTTGCTCCCCATGGTTCCCCTCTTCTTTAAACATGGATTTTGAAAGCTCAAAATCCTCTTCAACATTAGAGATAGGGGGATGAATTAGGAGGAAGACTTGAAGGTTCTTATGTGGCCTTCTCTATACTTGAAGCCTCTTGAACTGTATGGTACTCCCCCATTATGGATTCATTAATCAAATCAAACCCTTCAAATGAAAGAAAAAAGTCTTCAACAATGCTTTCTTCATCAAGTTACTTTAACTCTGATTTGATCTCTTCCGCTTTTCTCCTTTTCAATAGGACTTGGAGATGATTATTACTCTTCCTAATGGATTGTTGTGCAGCTTGGGTTGGATCAGAATTCTCTTCAAATAAAGTGCCATCATGGGCACTTTGCATTCAGGGAAAAATGATTGTTGATCATCTCCTTCTTGTTCTTGTTCTTCTTCTGCTACAAACTCAGCCTTAGCCACCACTGGCTCTTCAACCTTGACCTCCTCTATTGGCTTAACCATTAAGGGGATCTTTGTAATCCCAAATTTGAGAGCCCAACTCTTCATATTTTCTATCATTTCTTCTTTGTTGGGTTCCTCTTCTTGATGCCCTTGGCTAGTTGTTTGATTTCCATCTCCCCAACATGGATTTGGGGATGCAAGAGGAGTGGTAGGTTGGGATTCAACTAGATTTTGATGTTTTTTTGGTGGAGAGGGAAGTGGAAATTCTTGTTTCTTTAGAGGGAATGAATACTTGGAAGGGAAAAGGGCAGAAGAATTAAGATGAGATGGAAGACTAGGAGATGGAGAAGGGAAATCAACACTTGAGGCAACAAATGGGAAGCTTGGAAATTGTAGCTTGGGTTGAGATGGTGCTGCTTGAGAAAGAGAAAATAAAAGCTATGAGATGGTGGACTTACCCATTGACAAGGTTGTCTTGTATCCAACTCATAAGCCTCAATCTCCTCAGTCCATTGTGCAAGTTGAGGTAACATTTCAACCATGAAGTCAAGCTTCTCTGAGGGTTGTAATGTATTGGAAAAGGGCCTTCCCATGGACAAGGTGCCCTGAAACCAATCTTGAGGGCCTTCATCTATGTTGTAGCCTAGATTACACCATGCTAGCCTCCATTCTTTGAATCTTCTCTAGAAAACTAGCATTCTTTGCGTAGATGTTACCATTGTATGTGTCCCCTTCTTCTTGATAAGCTTCATGGTAAAAAAGCTGGTTTTGACACTAGTCATATGGGTAAGCATAATGTCCCTACATTTGATAATAATTATGACTTGGAGGATTCATGATAAACATTGGAGGTGGTTTGTCTTGTTATTGCTGCAAGTGTGAGTTCCATGAGGGGAATGAAGTCATGATTGCACAACTTCATGAATGGAATAAAATGAAAGATGTGGAAATAAAGATGAATGAAGATGGGTGGGGAAAAAAAGGTCTGCAACATTAGAGATTGGGTTGTTGACCAGATGAAGTCACCAGATGTGCTTTACATGTGCCTCCAAAGGCTGAATCTCACCAAGAACACATCAACTTGATGAAATGAAGTGGTAAGGTGCTTCAAACCCATCCCACCGGGTGTGCCAAAACTATTAATGCAGAATCAAAACATCCCCAAATGGCTTGATTATGAGTGGGGAATTCGGTGTGATTGCACAACATGGGACCATATCTCAAGCTATGGGACTTGTAAAACTTGAGATGGACCTCCGGAGAAATTCGGTTCTTGCTTCCTAATCTACCTGCCATAAGCTACTCCAGTGTAGGAAGAATCTAACTAGTCCTAATCTAACTGTTTGAAGGAGACAGAGAGAAGAGAGAAGGTGAAAGAACCTACACTAAGCGGTGATACACCCGAAAAGGAAATATGAGATACTCTGTTGAGGGAGAATGAAATAGGGGAAAGAGGAAGATGGGAAGGCCGAGACGGAAGTGAAGCAAACCCATAGCCAAATCCATGATCAACACTCCATGAAACACAACACCCTCCACATGTGAATGTGAAATACATACACAAAAAACATATTTGAAAGGAAGAGGCATGGGGAAACAACAAAATAATGTGAAGGGTTGAAGAAACACCACAAAAAATGTTTTATTGCTCTATATGGGTGCACAGACCATTACATTTTTGCTCAGAGGCACAAATCTGCTTTCCAGACATAGGAGAAGGTATTTTAACTCAAATGGAGTCAGGAAATTTTTTTTGACAGACTTTCCCTACACCGAGAATGTCTCTCCTCTTTCTCAAATGAGAAGTGTTACAATATATAGAAGTTTAGAATGATGGAAAAACAAAGAGGAAGGAAGAAAATGGACCTGTTTTGAGAATTCAACCACCCCCATTAATGCCCCTTGTAAATCCACCTATAATCTATCAAATCTACCTCTTCATGTCTACTTTGGTGTGTTGGAGAAGGAAGAATGGAAAATCAAATCAAATATGGGTTGTTGAAATAATCAGATCTCGTATTAATGGATTGAAACACGTTTTTCCCATTTTCGCCCACATAACCTTGTCAAAACTAATTTTTTAGGCTCCCATGGCCTAGATGAGGTCGATACCTTTCCAACGAAACAAAAATTTTGAAAACCGAGCTCGGATCAAAAGATATGATCATTTTAATTTTTAGTCGAGTCCACACAAAATGGCGAAACCGATTAGCGAATAAGTTCGCTGGACCAAAACTCACTTTGTGCCTTTTGGCACCAAAAATACAAAATACAAAAATTTCACCGCATCTCTGTAATTCACTTTTAGCAAAAACTAATTTTGGGCCCGACAATCCACTTTTTCCATTTGGGCGAAAAATCACTCTAAGGCCCGCCATCCCGCATGCAATTGAGGCTTGACACGTGGCTCCTTGGGCATAGGTGGAGGCATGGCTCATTTTTTCTTTACACCTTCTCGGGAAAAAATTTGAAATTTCCTTCAACGACCCACCTTTTTCTTTGACTTTTCAACATGGTCACATGTCCCTTTGTGGGCCTTATGCATTTTTCTTCATTTGGCTTTAAGATCCCCAGTGGGCTTGCGAGCCGAAATTCACTTTGTGCCTTTTTGTAGAAAAACACAAAAGTTCCAAAACTCCTCGCAGACCTGCTGACCCGAAACTCACTTGGGTAAATTTCACTCTTCGAGCCACCTATCCACATTTTCCATTTGGGAAAAAAGTCACAATATCTCCCGCCTCTCCGCATTGGCGGAAATCCTTACAAACTCTCATAAGTAAACTTTTGGGAAAAACTACCTTCCAAGGCCCGTCGGCTCATAACTTGTAAAATATGAGGAGTTAGAAGGACTTATTTATATTTTTGGAAAGGGGAAGAAATTTCCCACCTAATCAAGATACTTTTAAAAGTGATTAGAATATTTGAAAAATTGGATTGAATCACTAAAGGAGGGAAAATGGTGTAGTTAATCAAAAATAAGCATGACCTTATTTTGTATAACAGGAAGACCTAGTGATACTTTGAAAAACATTAAAAAATCCAATGGGTATCCTAAAATGTACTTGGTATGGTAAATGAGTCATAAAAACACAAGATATGCTAGGAAAAGCCTCGGAGTAGGGCTATAAGGAACAAGAAAGTGAGTAGGAAGAATGAGTGGTGGAAAGGAGGTTTAGTTTTAGAGTTGGATTATTAAATTTACCCCAAACCTCAAGAATGATAAAGGGTACTCAAAAGTTTTTTTAATTTATTCTAGGTATATGTATTTTGCTCCAACCTTCGACCTACCAAAGGCTAGTTACTTGAGAAGGATAAAAGGAATTTTTGTAAGAAGGTAAGGAAAATTGATCTTTTGACTAATTTGATTCTTATGGATGGTTATTTTAACTTGGTCTTAGGTATATAAATATTTTGAAATGATTTCTTGAAACTAATGATGGGATACATCAGATTTTACATGAAGATCCTAATGACTAATTTGAGTTAGAATGATGAATATGACTAAATATGATCTATCCTGTATTAACATACTAATATGACTTTGTTCCTAGTGACTTATCCATATTCATTAAATTTATTCCTAAACACCCATGTTATGCCAATGACATTCTTGTATTTAGGCCTATGAACTAGTTCCAAAGTATCATTATTTTCTATTTGGTCTAACTCCTCATTCATAGAACTTATCCAAAACTCGTCTTTACTTGCTTCTAAAAATATCTTCATTTAATCTTAGATAATAATGCAACATTTTATTTTTATGGTTACTTACCATCTTCCTTCTTGTTTGTACCCTAAATCCTTAGTGTTGATGATTTGTGTTTAAGGATGGTATTTTTGAATCTGTCTTGGATGTCCTTTTGAGTCTTGTATTTCCTCAACTTCTTCTTCTTCCATAGCTATTCCTATAGCTTCTTCTTCACTCTAGGAGTCCAAATTCTATGATGCATTATTTGACTAAGAATGTGACTTCTTAGAATAAGTCTCATTAACCTTCACATTGGTGCTTTCCACTATCTTCTGCAATCTCTTGTTGTAACATTTATAAGTTAATCTTATTGATTAGTATCCTATGAATATCCCTTCATTGGATCTTGAATCAAATTTACCTAGGTATTATTCATCTTTTTGATGAATAAATTACTTCCATACACTTTAAAGGGATCCACATTAACAGGTTTCCTTTCCCCATCTCATTAGGGGTTTTATTGCCATTAATTATTATATGTCCTCTATTCAAAGTGTATATTGTAGTACTTACTATCTCTCTTCGAAGTATCCATCAAGTGGCCTTAATTCATTTACAATGATCCTTGTCATTTCTTAAAATTTAATATTCTTACTCTCCACTACTCCATTCAGTTTAGGTGTCATAGTTGCTGAGAATTGTCTCCTTATACCTTAAGATTTACAAAATTCATCGAATTCATTTGACCAGAAATTTCCTCCTCTGTCATACCTTAGACACTTTATTTTTACGTTATTTTTATTTTCAACTAGATCCTTGAAATCCTTGAACTTATCAAGATCTTTCGACTTTTCTTTCAAGAATTATAGTAAAGTCATTCTTGTGTAGTCATCTATGTGTAGCATGAAGTAGTTGTATTTTTGAATGTTTGAACCCCTGTAGGTCCAAAGAAATCAGTTTTTATTAGCTCTAAAGTTCTGATGTAGATTAATCCTTTAACTTTAATCTCATTTTATTTTTTCTATCATTTTGACATGCTTTATAATGTGTGTTTGCATGTTTTTTTATTTTAGGAATATTATTCACACACTTCCGAGAGTTGATCTTGACCAAGTTATCATAGTTTAGGTGGCCCAACCTTCTATGTCATGGCCAACATTCATCCATTTTAATCATGAAACATTTCTACTTATTGATATCATTCAAAACATACATATTATTCTCAGTTCTCTTATCCCTAGTAATTAGTCTACCCGAATTGGATCTCCTTATCTCACACTCTTTTTCTTACAATATAAGTGTGTATCCTTGACTACACATTTGACTTATGTTTCAATCCTTCTACATATAACTTATTCTTTTCCTAGTCTTCCCATTATAGAAACTTAAGGTACCCTTATCGTAATATTGGCGAGATGTGTTATCTGCAAATCTCAATGTACATGCAATATTATGCTTGAATGAAATGAACTTGCTCTTTGTCCCATGTCATGTGGCATGACCAACCACTATCTATATTCTAGATCATATCCTAATTTTAATGTGAAAAGTAGTCTGAACTATAAAATATTCTTCTCCTTTAGTCTTTTTCTCCTTCTTCACCTTACCCGTAGGATTTGACTTCATGAGTACATTTCTTTGCGTTGATTGTTCTTCCTCTTTTTCACACCTTGAAATATATTGTAATATGTCCTCTGTGATGACAAAGCTTGTATTACGAAATATACTTCTATTTTTGAAATTAGACATCATTCCATTCCTCCATGAGGGATTAATTCTACATCTATCTCCATATTTATTACATGAAAAACAATACCCTTTGAAAAAAATTACATACCTTGTCCTTTTGATAGGAATTGTATTCACTCTATCACTATCATCACTACTCGATGATACAACATTCTTTGAGGTCCGACCCTACTTTTTCTTATTTTTATCTTATTTGAACCAAGACCTACCTTATTTTTTTCCTTTCTCTTATTTTGGTAGTCTTTGAAACCAAAACCTTCCTTATCATGTGGATACCTCTAACTATTATAGATATTACCAATAATTTGAGTTATCTTTTCAAACTTTTGATGTGTCTTCAACTACTTTGTTTCCTAATTCAATTCTACCTTTAAGGACTCCATCTCTATTCTGAACTTGGTGCATTTTTACTCCTTGGTCTTAAGACTTGTTATCAAAAACTCACCCCGATTTTCTAGTTGTTTGATGAAATCCTCATATTAATTAGCCTTGTTATTGATTATTTCCTCATAATCAACTATCAATAACCTCAATTTTTTATTCTTCCTTCTTTGGTTCTTCAACTCATCTAGAGTACTTAGAAATTGTGCTTCAAGAGTCATTTTTGACTCTTATTCATCTAAATATTCATCTTTCATGAGGCTTTTCAATACTTGAACAACTTTTACTACTTATTTCTATGGACATGAATAAATTTTAATTGTTATAACTATTATCATTACTCTCAAATGTATTGTTATCACTTATATCGAGGAGCTAATGTCTTTAATGGTATAAAAATTATCTTGTTTTTGAATGGTCGTTTCTTTCTTTCGAACCTCTTGAAACTCCTTTTATTAATGTCATGTTTATAGGACTTCTTATCCTCACCATGATTTTCATCATTCTCTCCATCATCCTTATCTTTGTTAGGGAACTTGGATGCAAAGTGACCAACCTTACCATAGTTAAAGCACTTAAATGAAACTTACCTTTATACTTACCTAATCCTTTCCTTAGTTTTTAACAAACAAGAATTCTATCTTATCATCACCAATATATGAATTGGTGTATTCTTTAAAAAATTTACCTTGTGACTTCTTCTCAAAATTTAATGAAGCTACCTTTTTAGAGAGTCTTCCATCACTAATTCTCATTTTATAGGAATTCAAGAACTAACCCAAAATAGTTAAGCACCCATATAACTAGGTTTTAGGAAGAACGAACTCCCTAATTGAATCAACACCAAATCAACCACCTCTATAACATTTTCACCTTCTTAACTCTCAATTTTTAAATCAACAAATGATGACCATCTCTCTTCCCTCCTTCTCTTGATTAATCTTCAAACTACATGATATGTTTATTTACTCATAAATATTATTCACCTTGATATATGAATGCACAAACTATCTTTCATAAGCTGAATACGTTGATGATATTAAACATAATCCATTTAAATATGGTCTATACAATATCACATATGAATTATTTCTCTAAAAACATATAATCATTACTCATTATGTCAAGTAGGGATTAAGGAGTCTAGGTGCAAACCTAGAATGGATGTTTTCCTAATAGGTGAACTTTGAGTGAATTTCCACCTCACTAACATTATGACAACAATGTCCAGGACATCAATTACATGCTTCGACCATCCATGTTTCTTCATATCTATTCATTCCTCATGAATAGGATTCATATGTACTTGGACACTCTTTAATGAAGACTTAGGTCTTACATGCTGACCTTGACAACCTTCAAGTTTTCTTCAAATTATCTCTTTCGATATCATCATCCTTTAACATTCATGACTCATCAACCTTCACATCACTGAAAATACTTCAAAAATATTTCCACATCACCCTTTGACATCAATTACCTATGACATAACCTTTTGCAATTAATGACATCATTCAACAAGACTTTTTGATATCTCGAAATTCAAAGGTCTGATCTAAAATGCCTAGTGTCTTCTTCACAATAGTAACCATGTTAGATATCCACTCAAAGTAATCTATATATTTGATATAACCAGCCTCAAGTAGTTTTTTTATTCCCTATTTGACGAGCCATACAACCTTAGGATGTATTTTTATTTTCTCAATTTACGTTTTACAAGCTTCGTATATGGACAAACCACAAGGTTTTATATGATGATACAAGGATATAACTATGGAATATCCTTATAATACCATGAAAAGACATCTTCAAATTCTATGAGAAGTGTTTTGAATTCTTGATCTCTTATTATAATAAGCTCGCACCAAGTTGTAACAATTTGGGATTATCACTTGTTCCAATGTTGATTGTAGTGGTATTTTCTACAAGCATCTTCAATGTGTCATTATCTTGAAAATATTTTTCAGGTTTTTGTAGATCATTGGGTTGATACGGAATTGATTCTCCTCTCTCTAACTTCTTACAAAGGATTTCACCAAGAGATGTGTCATTTCCTTTTTCTTTGTATTCTCTTTCTTATTTATTTGTTTCTCGAATAGTGTCTCGGTGAGGTTTTCACTATAACATATTTTTTTCTTTTTCTTATTTTTAATTTTGTTGATTTTTAGCAGAAAAGAGCACTCCAATTCCTCACTAAATTAAACAAAATAATTGATTTTTATAGTGAAAACCTTCTTATGATTGGATGAGGAAATAAGTCATGATTCCTAAGGAACTCTTCGATGGCCTCATCATTCTAAAATAGGTCCATAACGATATGATTTTGTTGGTCATGATACATAAGGGATGGATAAATGATGTCAAGGGTATGAGTGGATACATTTTTAAGGAAGAGAATTTCTTCATCTAGGTCTTCAACGAGTGTGTGGACACGATCTCAACTTCAAAGTCGAATCCTCTTCACTAGTCATTACAACGAATATTACAAGAATCTTATTAAATATTTTCTAACCTAAACCATGATGATATAGAATTTATTCATATAATACTAGTTCAAGACAACCTTGTTCTTCTGGACCAATAAATTTTCCCTTCCAATTCACATTTCTTATCATCTTGTGGGCTATGTTGTAGTCTGAATATTCATAACAATCAACCATCCGACCATCGTATATCTAAGAGCCATCAAATCCATGAATATGTTTTTCCTCAAAATATCCATACCATTTCCATAAGTTATTACCAAGTAGGTAGATGGTAGATTCTTTCGGTGAGGTGTATTAGGTTATCCATAGCGACACGTAGATAGTAAAATATAGTCAACAAGAAATGCATTCAGTAGATTATACTCACCCCGACCCTTATGAGAAAGATTTAGTTTAGGAAGTGAGTTGGATGTAGGTGGCTATGAATTAGATGTAAATGTTTGGGGTTTAAAAATATTTACAATGTCCATATGATTATAACTAATGGATATGACACTTGGTTCAAAATATATGTCTGCGTGAAAGGATAATAATTTTCATGAGTGTATTATCTTCTAGAATCTTACTTTGTATTCAAATGGTTTTTCATATTCGAATGCAAGTAAGGTAAAATAATTACCATTATCTAGGAACTTGATACATTGATGAAATGTGGAGGGCATAGCTTGCATTGCATGTATCCAAGTCTAACCTAGAAGGATGTTATATGAATTCTCTATGTTAACAACATGAAAAATTGTGTGAAGAATCCATGGGCCCACTTGTAAGGAGAGAGTGATAGTTCTAGTATATTTTCATTTGATGTTTTCATAACCATGAATACTTATCATGTTATCTTTTGTATGGCCAATACATCTTAGTTTATTTATAGAATTTTTTAAAAAGTAATACCATTGACAATAAGGACTCTCTTAACCTTATGGTAGGTGATATAGAATTTAATATATATAGAATTATTGTTATGAATATTGGAGCTTAGTAAATATTGAAGACCAAATGACAGTATTGGACCACTTGGAGAAATATTTGAAAGTAATTGTTAGTGTAAAATCACAAAGCACCCTAAATGAGTCTATAGATCTTATTTTATAAGGTAGAATCATTTAGTGTAATCTGCATAACATTAAATCTTTCTCAAAGTGTGAGACTCTATATAATAGGAAGACTCTCCAGTTAAAGGTTGGTTCCTATTCCTCTGTTTAGGTGCATGCGTAGAAAATTGCAGAGGGTTTGTTCTTAAACCTAATCTAAACTTTACCAAGGAGGTAGGGATAGAAGAAATATAGAAATTAAAACAAAGCTACACTACGAGGTGATGCACCAAAGGAATGATGGACACTTGTTTTGCTGATAGACAAAACCAAATAAAATGCATACAATAATCGAGCACAGATAACCAGATTAATAATAAAAGATCAGATGAGAGAAAAGAAGACAAGAAGGATCTAGAATCGATCACAAAACATGTTTTATTGCTCTGTAGATTGATACAATACATTAATAGATGGCCAAGAGGTGAGAAAGCGTATTACAATTTTTATGGAAGGTTTGAACTCCACGAGTCCCTTGCTAGAAGGAAAGGGGAGCCTGAGAAAATATAAGAGAATGTCCAACCCTTTACAATGAGTCTTGAGCCTGTATTTATAGATCTGATATAAACGGGAGAAAGAGAGAGAAGCGGGAAAATAGCTCCAAGCTCAACCACCACTATTTAATGACTCCCATGAAATTTGTCTCAAATCTGTCTTGACTGCATCAAACCATGATTCGATGCCTTGAAAGAGGAGGAAACGACGGAGCAGATTGAATCCGATCTGGTAGTTGGAAGAAAGAGATCCTGCATTAAAGGCCTAAAGTTGTTTCTCCATTTTTCTCCCACCTAACCTCCCAAAAATTAAATTTTTAGACCTCCACGGCATAAAAGGGGTTGAGATCTTTACAATGTGTCGATTTACAATATTTCGAGCCTCGAGTCAAAAGATATGCCCCTTCGAAGTTTGCATCGAGTCTGTACAAATGGGTGGGAAAATAGTTGGAAAAATGGGTCTTCTTTTAATATGGAGTACGTGGCACCTTTTGGTTGGGTGGGGAGATGCAATTCCATTTTCTCCTTTGTGCCCTTTTTACTAAAAGGAAAAATTTTACCTTTTCCTCTGTCTCCCCTGCTTTGGTTTGACTCGGGCTCAAATGCTTTGACATTTTCCCTTTGGCAAAGTCGCGGCCCATTTTGCAAATTTTACACCTTTTGGGGTAAGGGGCTCAAACACCAACTTTTCCTCTAATGGCCCACCTTAGCGCTACTAGCTAGGCTCGACACGTGGCTCTTCCTCTATGACCCGCTCATTTTTTTTTTCCTTTTTGGTTAAGTCTTTTGTATGGCGGGAATATTTCGAACCGGGGACATGCGGTAGTTTGACGCTCCTTTGGAAACTCTCTCTAGGTAAAAACCTTGAAATAGTGCCATTCGGACACTTGGCACCTCCGCTAGCCTACCTCATGCATTGACTATTCAACCGACCTACCCCTCCTTTAAGACCGAAAACATGGAGGCACTTTGCGCTCGCTTGAAAACATGATTTAAATATGGCCTTTGGAGGAGCGTCGAGTCGATACTTGTAGCCTCCGTAGGTTTGTGGACTTTTCAATGGTCCCCCTTATCTTTTAGACTTTGGTATATGTGGCGCACTTGCACTCATTTTGGTCTCCATCTTTGGAAAAATTCTGAAATTCTCCAGGATGACACTTAGTACTCTCCACTTGCACATTTATACTTAGCCAATTTTGAGGCCCGCCCTATCCACCTTTGACTCTGTTTGACCATTTGACCCTGTCTCCATTTTGACCTAGGACACGTGGAGATGTAGCACTTGTTTGATCCTCCCCTTTTGGATTCATCTTTGGAGAAGCGTTGTTAGGACACGTGGCTCTCTCTGCTGGCTCCTCCATACTTAGTCAATTTTGGACTCTTTCCCGAACTATTTCAATCCTAAAAACTTTGATCTTCATCATTTTTTCCCTTCTTGCTCCTGGCCTCTCTATGGCACTGCCCCTTCTTCTTTAACCCTGTAATTCCATTGTTGGCTTATAGCTTACAAAATAGATTTAAGACATGAAATGAATCGAAAGAGTCATTTCTTCTCTCTCAGCCTTTACCACTCCATTTCTGAGTTTTCTTATTTCCTATTTGTAGGATCTGAACATGATTTCTCAGGCTCTTTCTCTACGAGGTCATGGCTGATCCAATATTCTACCCTAGGGCAAAAAAAAGGATAACAATTTGGTGACTCACAGGGGTATTTTCCTGCTACATGAAAAGACCAATTACCTTGTCATATCCATTGGGCATGGAGTCAAGGATGTCTGTTTGATGTTGATTCTACCTCTAGTTCACAAGACCAACCTGTTGGCACTCTTAGTTTTTTATAAGAAATCTTGAAATGAAGGTTTCTAAGAAAAAATTGTTCTTACCTAGGGCTCCATCTCATCTCTTTGACTGGATTACATCGAGCAACAAAACAACACCACAACTATATACAAAATAAAAACCATACATGCTCCAAATGGAACATGTAGAATGTGTAAAAACACTTCTTCGATGAAACAAAACCTACATACACTACTCTAACAAAGATTAAAGGAGCTCAAACAAATCAAACTTGTAAGAAGGAATAACTTCCCTTCCTCAAAAATGGCAACCATGTAACTAATTTGGCACTTTGGACATGGCTAGTTGGATGATTGAAAAACTAACTACAAGCTGAATTTCCACCAAAATCACCAAAGTATCAAGTGAAGAAAAAACCAATACCTCTTTTAGTTGCTCTGCATTTGGATTGAAGAGGTATGACATCTAATCCTTGGTGCTTTGTAGCTCATCCTCATGCCCCGAAATGGGCATGACCAGATTTTTCTACTCTTTTGGCTCCAATGAAGACAAATAATTGATAAGGAAGGGTTTGATCCATTTGATATGCCCATTGCTATGATTTTCCACTCCAAAAATGGAGTCTTCTTATAGACCTCTTTGGGTGAATGGCGTGGAAGGAATGGTGGAACTCTTCTACTATTTCTCTTCTTCCTCCTGTGAAGAGCATGGAAGGTTTGAGTCTCCCAAATTAGATTCCAAAAGGCTACTATAAAGTACAAACTGCTGCAAATGAGTGTTCTCCTTCATGACAACAGGTTCACATATTTTAAGGGTGAATGAAGGAGAAAACAATAGAAACTCAACTAGTTCTTCTCCATCAAAACAGTCCTCCAAATCAGACAAGTACTCTGCTTCATTGTTGTCCTACTGCAAATGTTCAACCTCTTCCATGGTGTCTTTTTGGTTTGTAACTTGTTCACCATGGTTTCTTTCATCCTCCAACATGAAGTTTGAAAGATCAAACTCTTCTCCAATGTTAGAGCTCAAGAAAGATGAAGTGGAAGGAAGAACTGAAGGTTCTTCTATAGCCTATTTTGTGTTCAAAGCCTTTGGATCTGCATTTTTCTCCTCCACAGCTAGAATGTACTCCTCTTCTTTTGGATTTGGAGTAGCTTCTCCTTCCTCTACTATTTGAAGACCATCTTGCTCTTGATTGAACTCTTCCTCTAGCATGAATTTTTCCATATCAAACTCCTCAAACTGCTGCTCTAGAGGACAAGTTGGGACTACAAGATTTATTTTAGAGCTTTCCTCCAAAATGGATTCATCAACCAAAACAGGCCCTTCGAATGAAAGCAAGAAAACACCAATAATGTCTTCTTCTTCTGCTGCTACAAACACTAATTTGGTCTCATCTAACTGCTCCTTTCCAATGGTACTTTGAGCTGATTTGTTTTCTCCTTCCTTGGATGATTGGGTAGTTTGAATTAGATTAGAATTTTCTTCACTTAAAGTGCCAACATGGACACTACATTCTAAGTAAACTGACTGCTGATTTTCTTCTTCCTTTTCTTGTTCTTTCTCTACTACAAATTCAGTCTTAGCCACCACTGGATCTTCCAATTTCTTCTCCTCTAAAGGATTGACCAACAAAGGAATCTCTGTTATCCCAAACCTAAGAGCTAATCTCACTAAGCTTTTAACCATTTCTTCTTCTTTCACTTCACTTCTTCTTCTTCTTGTCCTTTATGACTGATTTTTAAAATTTCTTCTTCTCCACATGGAATTGGGAAGGCAAGAGAAGGATTAGTTTGGGATTCAACCATTTTTTCTTTTTTTTGTGGTGGTGGAAGAGATGAAACTTCTTGTTTCCTTAGAGTGGAAGGTATTTATTTTTTCTCTTGTGGAGGGGATTTGGATTTGGAAGAGAAGAGGGTAGAAAATCTGAGATGGGATGGGAGACTAGGGGATGGAGGGATGGTTTTCACAACTGGAGCAGCATTGGCTAGGTTTACAACTTGACATTATTGAAATATTAAAGCTTTATATGAAGAAGAAGAAATAAAAGGAATCTGTTGAATGACTTACCCATTGACAAGGTCAATTCGAGAATCTACTCATATGCTTCTATCTCCTCAGCCATTGTGCAAGTTGGGGCAGCATCTCAATTATGAAGTCCAACTTCTCTTGAGGGCTATAGTGTCTTGGAAAAGGGCCTTCCCATGGACAGGTGCCCTGCAACCAATTTTGAATGCCTTCATTTGAGTTGTAGCTCTTGACTGCACCATGCCAATCTCCATTTTTTGGATCTTCTCTAGTAGACCAGCATATTGCATTTGATTTTCTTCATTGTTTGCATACCCCTGCTCTTGGAAAGCTCCATATCCAAACTGATTTTGGCATTGCTGCTCATAGATGTAACCATGCTGATTTTGGATTTGCTCAAAATGTTGATTTGAAGGATTTGTAAAGCTTGTTGGAGTTGGAATGTGTTGTTGCTTCAGAGATGTGAATTCCATGGTGGGAATGAAATCATGATTGCACAACTTCATGGAATGGAAAGAATGAAATAATATGGAAATAAGGATGAATGGAAGTGAATGGAAAATAGGTCTACAACTCAAAGAATGAGTTGTTTACCAAATGGAGTCATCAATCGATGTGTAAATTAAATCTTCTAATAAGCAAATTGCAACAAGTGCACATCAATCTTGTTGCAATGAAGTGGAGACCTATAAGGTCCCACTAGGCATGCCAAAACTATTAGTGCAAAATCACAGCACCCCCAAATAAGTCTATAGATCTACTTTTCTAAGGAAAAATCATTTGGTGTAATCAACATAACATTGAATCTTCCTCAAAGTGTGGGACTCTATATAATAGGAATACTCTACAGATTAAAGGTTGGTTTCTATTCCTCTATTTAGGTGTTTGTGTAGAAACTTATAGAGGGTCTATTCTTAAATCTAATCTAAACTTTACCAAGGAGGCAGGGATAGAAGAAATACAAAAATTAAAACAAAGCTACACTACTACAAGGTGATGCACCAAAGGAATGATGGACACTTGTTTTGCTGATAGACACAAACCAAATAAAATGCATACAATAATCGAGCATAGATAACCAGATTAATAATGAAAGACCATATGAGAGCAAAGAAGACAGGAAAGGATCTAGAATCGATCACAAAACATGTTTTATTGCTCTGCAGATTGATACAATACATTAATAAATGACCAAGAGGCGAGAAAGCATATTACAATTTTTATGGAAGGTCTGAACTCCACGAGTCCCTTGCTAGAAGGAAAGGGGAGCCTGCAAAAGACAAGAGAATGTCCAACCCTTTACAATGAGTCCTGAGCCTGTATTTATAGATATGATACGTCTTTGGGAAAGAGAGAGAGGTGGGAAAATAGCTCTAAGCTCAACCACCATTATTTAATGACTCCCATGAAATCTATCTCAAATCTATCTTAACTGCATCAAACCATGATTCAACGCCTTGAAAGAGGAGGAAATAGTGGAGTAGATCAAATCTGATCTGTAGTTGGAAGAAAGAGATCCTATATTGAAGGCTCGAAGTTGTTTATCCATTTTTCTCCCACCTAACCTCCCAAAAATTAAAGTTTCAGACCCCATGAAGTAGAAGGGGTCGAGATCTTTCCAACGGTGTCAGATTTGCAATATTTCGAGCCCCGAGTCAAATTACATGCCCCTTCAAGTTTGTATCGGGACCATATAAATGGGTGGGAAAATAGTTTTAAAAATGGGTCTTCTCTTAATATTGGGTACGTGGCACCTTTTGGTTGGCTAGGAGATGTGCTTCAATTTTTTCCTTTGTGCCCTTTTGTCAAAAGGAAAATTTTCACCTTTTCCTCTGACTCCCCACTTTGGTTTGACTCGGGCTCAAATGCTGACTTTTTCCCTTTGGCGGAGTCACGGCCCATTTTGTAACTTTTACACCTTTTGGGGTAAGGGGAAAAAAACCAACTTTTCCCCGATGGCCTACCTTAGTGTTGCTAGCTTGGCTCGACACATGGCTCTTCTTCTATCACCAGCTCAATTTTTTCCCTTTTTGGTTAAGTCTTTTACATGGCGACACATATTTTAGAACCAGGGACACGCAGTATTCTAGCGCTCCTTTAGAAAATCTCTCTAGGTAAAAACCTTGAAATATCTCTATTCATACACTTGGCATCCTCCCACCCCTACCCTATGCATTGACTATTCCACTAACCTAACCTTGCTTTGAGACTAGACACGTGGAGGCACCGCGCTCGCTTGAAAACTCGATTCAAAAATGGCCTTTGGAGGAGCATCGATTCGACACTTGGATGCCTCCGCAGTTTGTGTACTTTTCAACGGTCCCCCTTATCTTTTATAATTTGAGCTACATGGCGATCTCGCATTCATTTTGGTCTCTACCTTTTGAACAACTGGTGGAAATGCATTAGGATGACACTTGGCACTCTCCTTTTACACATTTATACTTAGCCAATTTTGAGGCTTTTCCTATCTTTGTTTGACTCCATATGACCATTTAACCTTATCTTCATTTCGACTGGGACACATGGAGATGCGGCACTTTTTGAGCCTTCCCTTTTGGATTCATCTTTGGAGAAGCTTTTTGGGACACGTGGCTCTCTCTGCTAGCTCCTCCATACTTATTCGATTTCAGACTCTTTCTCGAACTATTTTGAGCCCAAAAACTTTGAATCTTCATCATTTTTTCCCCTTTTTGCTCCTAGCCTCTTTTTGCACTGCCCTTCTCCTCAAACACTACAATTCCATTGTTGAATCTTCCTGAAGCTTACAAAATATATTTAAGACATGAAATGGCTTGGCAGAGTCGTTTCTTCTTTCATAGGGTCGTTTCTTCTCTCTCGTTTATGATATGAAACTTTACCACTCAATTTTTATTTTTACTTGCTTCATGTTTGTAGGATCTTAATGTGATTTCTCAGGGATCTTTCTCTGTGGGTTGGTGGCCAATCCAATATTCTACCTGGGGGTGAAAAATGGATAAAAATTTAGCGAATCATAGGGGTATCTACCTTCTAGATGAAAAGACCAATTGCCTTGTCATATCCATTGGGCATGGAGTCAAGGACGTCAATTTGATGGTGATTCTACCTCGGTTTATGAACCTAACTATTGGCACTCTCAATTTTTCATAAGAAATCTTGAAAAAATATTTCTAAGAGTAAAAAAAAATTTCATCATAGGGCTCCATCTGTCTCTCTGAATGGACCGCATCGTGAGCAACAAAGCAACACCACAACTATATACAAACTAAAAAATCATACATGCTCCAAATGGAACATGGAGAGTGTGCAAAATCACTTCTTCTAATGAAAAAAACCTACCTACACTACTCTAACCAAGAGCAAAGGGATCTCAAAAAAATCCTAGAACTGGCAGGGAGAAGTAACTTACCTTCCTCAAAAATGGCAGCCATGCAACTGATTTGGCACTAAACATGGCTGGTTAGATGAGTGAAAAACTAACTACAAGTTGATCTTCCACCCAAATCACCAAAGTATCAACCAAAGACAAAACCAATACCTATTTTAGTTTCTCTACATTTCGATTTAAGAGGTATGTCATCCGATCCCTAGTTCTCTGTAGCTCATCCTCATGCCCTGAAATGGGCATGACCAGATTTGGCTTCTCCTTTGGCTCTAATGAAGCCAAATACCTGATTGGGCAAGGTCTGATCCATTTGATATGCCCATTGCTCTAATTTTCCACTCCAAAAATGGAGTCTTCTTGTAGACCTCTTTGGGTGAATGGCATGGAAGGAATGGTGGAACTCTTCTGTTGTTTCTCTTCTTCCTCCTGTGAAGAGCATGGAAGGTTTGAGTCTCCCAAACTAGATTCCAAAAGGATGCTATAAAGTACAGACTGCTGCAAATGAGTGCTCTCCTTCATGACAACAGGTTCACATATTTGAAGGGTGAATGAAGGAGAAAACAATAGAAACTCAATTGGTTCTTCTCCATCAAAATAGTCCTCCAAATCAGACAAGTACTCTACTTCATTGTTGTCCTGCTGCAAATGTTCAACCTCTTCCATGGTGTCTTTTTGGTTTGTAACTTGTTCACCATGGTTTCTTTCATCCTCCAACATGAAGTTTGAAAGATCAAACTCTTCTCCAATGTTAGAGCTCGAGAAAGATGAAGTGGAAGGAAGAACTGATGGTTCTTCTATATAATGTTTTGTGTTCAAAGCCATTAGATCTACATTTTTCTCCTCCACAGCTGGAATGTACTCCTCTTCTTTTGGATTTGGAGAAGATTCTCCTTCCTCTATTCTTTGAAAACCATCTTGCTCTTGATTGAACTCTTCCTCTAGCGTAAATTTTTCCCTATCAAACTCCTCAAACTAGCTACTCGAGAGGACAAGTTGGGACTGCAAGATTTCTTTTAGAGCTTTCCTCCAAAATGGGTTCATCAACCAAAAAAGGCCCTTCGAATGAAAGAAATAAAACACCAATAATGTCTTCTTCTTCTTCTACTACA
The DNA here is from genome assembly GCA_018340775.1 of Taxus wallichiana var. yunnanensis. Classification (NCBI taxonomy): domain Eukaryota; kingdom Viridiplantae; phylum Streptophyta; class Pinopsida; order Cupressales; family Taxaceae; genus Taxus; species Taxus wallichiana. Next base: position 334,649,827 of record CM031237.1, on the reverse strand, counting down.
AACTATGATTTCATCTCATCCACTTGCTCCTTTCCAATGGGACTTTGAGCTGATTTTTTTCTCCTTCCTTAATTGATTGGGTAGTTTGAATTGGATCAACATTCTCTTCACTTAAAGTGCCAACATGGACACTACATTCTAAGTAAATTGACTGCTGATTTTCTTCTTCCTTTTCTTGTTCTTTCTCTGCTACAAATTCAGTCTTAGCCACCACTGGCTCTTCAACTTTATTCTCCTCTGAAGGCTTGACCAACAAAGGAATCTCTATTATCCCAAACCTAAGAGCTAAGCTCACTAAGATTTTAACCATTTCTTCTTCTTTCACTTCTTCTTCTTCTTGTCCTTCATGACTAATTTTTAAAATTTCTTCTTCTCCACATGGAATTGGGAAGGCAAGAGAAGGAGTGGGTTGGGATTCAACCATTTTTTTATTTTTTTGTGGTGGTGGAAGAGATGAAACTTCTTGTTTCCTTGGAGTGGAAGGTATTTATTTTTTCTCTTGTGGAGGGGATTTGGATTTGGAAGAGAAGAGGGTAGAAAAGCTGAGATGGGATGGGAGACTAGGGGATGGAGGGATGGTTTTCACAACTGGAGCAGCATTGGCTAGGTTTATAACTTGACATTGTTGAAATAGTAAATATTTATATGAAGAAGAAGAAATACAAGGAACTCACAATGACTTACCCATTGACAAGGTCGATTCATACTCTACTCATATGCTTCTATCTCCTCAAACCATTGTGCAAGTTGGGGCACCATCTCAATTATGAAGTCCAGCTTCTCTTCAGGGCTATAATGTCTTTGAAAATTTCCTTCCCATGGACAGGGTGCCGTGCAAAAAATTTTGAATGTCTTCATTTAAGCTATAGCTCTTGACTACACCATGCCAATCTCCACTTTTTGGATCTTCTCCAAAGTAGAATAGTATCTTGAATTTGATTTTATTCATTGTTTGCATACCCCTACTCTTGGAAAGCTCCATATCCAAACTGATTTTGGCACTGCTGCTCATAGGGGTAACCATGTTGTTTTTGGATTTGCTCAAAATGCTAATTTGAATGATTGGTAAAGCTTGTTGGAGTTGGAATGTGTCATTGCTTCTGTAGATGTGAATTCCATGGCGGGAATGAAATCATGATTTTGTAACTTCATGGAATGGAAAGAATGAAAGAATATGGAAAGAAGGATGAATGGAAGTGAATAGAAAATAGGTCTACAACTCAGAGAATGAGTTGTTTACCAGATGGAGTCATCGGATGGGTAAATTAAAGCTTCTAATAAGCTGCAAATTACAACAAGTGCACATAAATCTTGTTGCAATGAAGTGGAGACCTCTAAGGTCCCACTAGGCATGCCAAAACTGTTAGTGAAAAATCACAACACCCCCAAATGAGTCTATAGATCTACTTTTCTAAGGAAAAATCATTTGGTGTAATCAACATAACATTGAATCTTCCTCAAAGTGTGGGACTTTGTATAATAGGAAGACTCTCCATATTAAAGGCTAGTTCCTATTCCTCTATTTAGGTGCCTGCATAGAAACTTCTAGAGGGTGTGTTCCTAAACCTAATCTAAACTTTACCAAGGAGGCATGGCTAAAAGAAATATAGAAATTAAAATAAATCTACACTATGAGGTGATGCACCAAAGGAATGATGGAAACTTGTTTTGTTGATAGACACAAACCAAATAAAATGCATACAATAATCGAGCACAGATAACTAGATTAATAATGAAAGACCAGATGAGAGAAAAGAAGATAGAAAGGATCTAGAATCGATCACAAAACATGTTTTATTACTCTGTAGATTGATACAATACATTAATAGATGTCTAAGAGGTGAGAAAATATATTACAACTTTTATGGAAGGTCTGAAATCCATGAGTCCCTTGCTATAAGGAAAGGGGAGCCTACAAAAGACAAGAGAATGTCCAACCCTTTACAATAAGTCTCGAGCCTGTATTTATAGATTTGGTATAGACTTGGGAAACATAGAGAGGTGGGAAAACAGATCCAATCTCAACCACCACTATTTAATGACTCTCATTAAATTTGTCTCAAATCTATCTTGATTGCATGAAACCATGATTCAACACCTTGAAAGAGGAGTAAATGGCGGAGTAGATCGAATCTTATCCGGTAGTTAGAAGAAAGAGATCTTATATTGAAGGTCTGAAGTCATTTCTCCATTTTGATACCACCTAACTCCAAAAATTAAAAGTTTCATACCTCCATGGTGTATATTAGGTTTTGATCTTTCCAATGGTGTTAGATTTGTAATATTTTGAGCCTTGAGTCAAAAGATATGCCCCTTCGAAGTTTACATCGGGTCCATACAAATGGGCGGGAAAATAGTTTGAAAATGGGTCTTCTTTTAATATGGGGTACGTGGCACCTTTTGGTTGGCTGGGGAGATGTGCTGCAATTTTTTCCTTTGTGTCGTTTTATCAAAAGGAAAATTTTCACCTTTTCCTCCAATTCCCCTCTTTGATTTGACTCGGGCTCAAATGCGACTTTTCCCTTTGGCGGAGTTGTGGCCCATTTTGAAACTTTTACACCTTTTGGGGTAACGGGAAAAAAAGCAACATTTCCCCAGATGGCCCACCTTATTGCTACTAGTTGGGCTTGATATGTGGCTCTTCCTCTATCACCTACTCAAAATTTTCCCTTTTTGGTTATGTATTTTGCATTGTGGGGCATATTTTAGAACCGAGGATATGCGGCGGTCTATCACTCCTTTGGAAACTCTTTCTGGGTAAAACCCTTGAAATAGCACCATTCAAACACTTAGAATCCTCTGCTTTGGCCTTTTGTATGCATTTACTATTCAACCGACTCGGCCTCCTTTGAGATGTGACACGTGGAGGCACCGCGCTTGCTTGAAAACCTGATTAAAAAATGGCCTTTGGAGGAGCATTGAGTTGACACTTGGCAACCTCTACGGGTTTTGGAATTTTCAACGGTCCCCCTTATCTTTTAGACTTTGGACTACGTGGCGAGCTTCTACTCATTTTGGTCTCCTCTTTGGACCAACTCTTGGAAATGCGCCAGGATGACACTTGGCACTCTCCACTTGCACATTTATACTTAGCCAATTTTGAGGCCCGACTATCTGCCTTTGACTCCGTTTGACCATTTGACCCTTTCCTCATTTCGACTAGGGACACATGGAGATGTGGCACTTGTTTGAGTCTTCCCTTTTGGATTCATCTTTGGGGAAGTGTTGTTAGGAAACATGGGTCTCTCTACTGACTCCTCCATACTTAGTCAATTTTGAACTCTTTCCTGAACTATTTCGAGCTCGAAAAACTTTGAATCTTCATCATTTTTCCCCTTCTTGCTCCTAGCCTCTCTACGGCACTGCCCCTTATCTTGCAACACTATAATTCCATTATGGATTATGCTTGTAGCTTACAAAAATATTTAAGACATGAAACGCTCGACAAAGTCGTTTCTTCTTTCATAGGGTAATTTCTTGTCTGTCATCCTCCACCACTCCATTTCTGAATTTTCCTTCTTCCTGTTTGTAGTATTTGAACATGATTTCTCAGGATCTTTCTCTACATGGTCGTGGCCAATCCAATATTCTTCCCACTGGAAAAAATTGGATAATAGTAGTACTTGGGCTTGTTAGGAATTAATGTCCTTAGGAACGCAAGCTTCTTATAAAGCATGGGTAAGGATGATCTTTAGAGTGGTTGATGGCTTCAGAACTCTAGGAGAGAGATATGTGTAGGTTTCATCTCCAATTTTTTAAAAGGTCATATTAACTTAATGTGGAAGCTTTACTTTGGTTGTTGGTTTATGATTACTAGGAATTGTCGATTGATAGAATCTCAAGGCATATAGAAGGTTGATGGTTGTGTTATGGAGGGAACCCATACCTTCTTTTTCATGTGGACACTACGGTAGTAGGATCTTGAAACTTAATAGTAGTAATGGAATTGAGCGTTTTTTCAAAAAAGGATATGATTGAATTAAATTTAACATTATTGATGACTAGGAATTTTTAGTAGTTTTTCCACTCATGTCATGCTTAGGAAAATGGTTTGAAAACACATTTAAATGATCTTCAAGTGTCTTATTAGATAAGGTGATTTTGAGCGTGATGTCTCCACTATCAATGAAATCTTGAATGTAGTGGAGGAGACTCATGCAACAATCTATAGTTTGACCATCAATGTGATGAAAATTGCAATACACATTTACCTCGTACTAAAATGGTTTTAGTTCCCATTAAACTTGGTGATTTATGATAGGATAAAGGACCATGTTACTACTTATTAGTTGTCATAAAATAGTTGAAAAATATAACCTAATGGCGTAAATTTTCTTCACTTGTTATCATGAGGAGGGGAGCCTCTTTACTAGGCACCACAAATTCCTATCTAGATTTAGATTTACTAATTTTTTATTCTCGCACATTGTGTACATTACAGTTATCATTTATGCCATCGTTGATGATATTGCAATTGTGATTGATGTATTTGGATTTATCTTGATTAACATTGTTGGTATTGTTGTTATTGGTGTGATTGTTATCCCTAGAATGAGGCTTGATTAAGCCTTTTGTAATGAGGGATTTTTATATTTTATTTCCTTTCTCTATAACCTCCTCAAAATTGTTGATGTAGTACATCTACATATGAAAGGAAATTTTTTTATCACGGTTTTGTAAAAATATGTTGACCAATTATTTCTTAGGGATTGAATATGTGAACTAATTGTTATTCGTCTCCATTGTTACAAGAATTTTGTAAAGCTTTCATTGTTTCATTGTTTTGCATTACAAAAATACATCATGGTTATTTATGAGTCTATGTTAAATGAGAAAGATTTGAAAAATTTATTCGAGAGTCTGAGAAATTTTTGATTGATCCATTTGGGAGATGTAGGAGACAATCAAACGATTTCCCTCCTAAAATCTTAGGAAATAGGTGCAAGAGAAAGATATCATTATATGTCATTTCTTGACATGCCATGAATATTTATTTGATACACTCTCGTGGATCATTTTTCCCTTTTATTTGTTGAATTTGGGTGTCTTGAAGGATCTTGGGAAGGGTATGCATAGGAATTCCTTATCAAAAGGGTAAAGAAACAATTAATTGAAATTGAATATTTTACGTTGTTGTTGCATGCCTAAGATTGTATCCTTCATCATTTTCCAGTCTTGAGAAAATGGTGAATTAATTTGGGGTTTTTGGGAAAATTTTCAATGTGTACATTGGTTGTCTCCTTTTCTAGTTCAATCTTTATTTTTGATTCATTGAAACTTTTTTCATCACATCGTCATTTTTCATGTTATTATTGACTTTTGAGGCCACGAGAGCTAATTAATTGGTTATCTTATTGATTTTATCTACTAAATATAGATTACGCTCGAAGGAAAATGCATTAGAATTTCCCTTTTCATTATTTGGATTCTTACTTACTTCAAAATTAATGTTCTTATTGGGTTTGGGTTGACCTCATAGATTTTTCAAATTCTCATCATCAAAATCTTATGGTAGTTTTTCTCCCATTTACAAGAGATGGAGAAGGAATTGGGGTTTGTTTTTATAATATCCCCTCAAAATGTGTCTGCATTCTTCTAAATCGGGGCCATTTGGTTCATGTTCTTCTACCTCCTCGTCGGATTTATTTATGTGAGGGTGATTTTTTATTTTTACCAAAGAGGTCATAATCTCTATATCTCATTCCCACAATTGTGTATGAAAAATTGATTACATGTAAACTTGTTTTGATATGATTATATTTTTAGTAAAGTGAATTCCAAAATGTAAGATTAGGAAAATAATTTGACCAAATAGTCAACTCTTAACGAAGTGAATGTTAAGATAGAATAGTATAGGTAAAATATGTTTGAATACTCAACCCCAATAACATGAATGTTAATATTAAAGAGTTTAACGATGAAATGTGGGTACTCAACCCACGTATAAAAGAAAATGATAACATGGAAGAGATTTCAAAATAATGTCTGATTACTTGATCCTTGGAAAATTGAATGTTAAAATGGAAGATTTTGGTGATGAAGATAGATATGCTCTACTTTTAGAAAATTCAATTTTAAGATAATAGAGGATGAAAATTTTGATTGATCAACCCTTAGAAAATTAAATGCTATGGTAGAAGAGAATCAATAGTTTTTGTTCAAACATTAATAAAATGAATGTTAAGATGGAAGAGACTTTCGATTGATTTCTCGACCATTAACAACGTGAATGTTAAGATGGAAGAGACTTGCGATTGATTTTCGACCCTTAACAAAGTGAATGTTAAGATGAAAGAGGATTAAATTCAAATAAATGTGCTTAAGTTAGGATATGGGTTCCCCAAAATAAAGATTTAGATTATGATTGCAATGCGAATGATAGATTGATAGATAGTTTGTAAAAAGAGTGTGAAACATAAACTTAATAATATGTAAAGGATGTAAATCTAATTTTGTTGAAGGAAAGCTTCTAATCTCAATTTGGCTTAGTCAAGGTATGGCTTCCTATTAAATGGTTCTCTCCTAAATTCCAAAAGATTACCCAAGTAATCATGGTATGCTATTGCTAGCTTCCATATTTACTTTACCTCTCTTGATAGGATAAGATGGATTTTACTCCACTCAAAGGATCAAACTTGGGTCGCCACTATGGATAACTTTGACTCTAATCCTCACAAATATATACTAGTCAAGTATTTGGGGATCTCGTTTTGTTGGCTAATTTAACTCAAGGTACCAAATACTTTTGGGTACCTATGGTACTCCTCACAATGATTTTTGGCCCCTAACCATGCACTTCCCATCACATTCTGATCGGAAAGGGAATAAAACTATCCTAAAAAATTAATTAAAGAAATTTTTTATAACGTTTAAGAAAAGAATCACGAGTTTTTAAATCCATGAAAAAGGAAACCTACAATTAGTAGTTTTGAGAAAAATATTTGTAGATATGGTCCTGTAATCAAATGAGTTAGAAGGATTCCTATGGTAGACAAATGAGAGAAGAAACAAAAATAAACCAACTTTTTTATTTTTAGGATCACTTATAAAGAACTATGATAAAAGAGAATATGTATGAGCTTATCAATATTAGTTTCATAAAAACTTCCTAAAACACAATAAAATCCCCAAAATATTTAATTATTTTCACAATATCCCCAAAAAATCAGCTAATGAAAAATAAACATTAAAAATCTCTAATTTCATTAGATTGTAGGTGCTCCAAACTTTTCTCCAAACAAAGAAGTGGTTATCTTATGAGTAAATTTGGACACATGGATTTATAAAAGCAATTTTGGAAAAATTTAGCTACAATTGCAAAAACCTTCCAAGGATCATATTGTAAAGGATATGGCTTGTTTTTATAATTGAGGGGAGGCCATGAAAATTGGATCTAAATTTGAATGAATTTTAAGACCATCAATGTTTTACCTTTAAAAGTAAGTGGATTTGGTTTGTGCATTTTAGTCTTTGAAGGGGCAATGATTATTTGCTAGGTAGTAATATTTCATCTGAAAAATAGGTTGTACGTGTAATTTTATTTCCCCCACATTTTTAGGATTCTAGGAGTGGAGTGGGAATGGAGTGACTAGGATAGTAGTGTGAAGTCCAAGTAGGGGATGGATAGGAGAAATAGACTTATTTCTATTTTTAATAACTAATTTAATTAGTTATGAAGTATGATAAAATAATTAACCATTTAATTAAATAAATGTTTGATTAAATTAGCTAAGGGTGTATAACTATAGTAGAATTTATTTAATTAATTCTAAAGCGTATGGGTGATTAATAGAATTAATATAATTAAATCTAAATGGAAGAAAATTAACTTAGTTATTTCCGAAGGCATGTAAATAGGATACAAACAATTAAGGATATCTATGAATAGGTATGTATTTTTACGGTATCTACATATGCAATTATGGAAACATTTCTTTCCTGAAATACATCTATATCAAAGTTATCGATAATCGTGTCATGTGTACAATTTAGTGTTGTAATCGGGAACCTTTTTCAAACCTCATACATTACCGAGTTAATAATGAGCAACACGAGAAGCACTTGGAGTTATTTTTGATGCCATGAAATGAATACCCCAATTAGATGTTCAATGGACATGTCTTTTGGATTTTACATATGATTATTATTTTGGTCCTAAGGAACTTAAATAGATTGTTTACTTATTCTTACACTTATGGATTATTGGGAAGTTGGTAATGGATGTGTTATACCTATGAAATGAATACAAGATGATTTGAATTTGAATAATTAAATTCATATCACCTATTCTAACTACAATATAAAGGATTTAGAAATGTAGTTTTATATTGTGAACTACTAGCTACTAAATAAGTTTAAAAACATCATTATCATTACGTTTCTAACATGTATAAAAATAAGAAATGAAGTATGAAGTTTGAACCATATATGTTATCATATTTTTATTAAAATTGTTTCCATTATCTTCAACCACTTTATGTTTTATGAAGATTATTTTTTTGAGATAGATTTGATCTACACAAAGGTGGATACACTAGATTACGCATAAAACACTCTAACACAATAATAAAGAAAATATTTAAGATGGGTTGTTTATTCACTTTCATAACATTTCACAATTACAAGTGCATTGATTATAGAAAATAATTCCTCTTACAACTCTTCTTCTTTATTTATATGTAATAAAATAAATTGTGCAATATTTAAATTATAGCCGTAATATATAAACATACTCAAATTCCATTTTATATTACATATATGTATATATTTCCAACAAAAGTTCAATAAAAAATTCATTAATACTAGTGAATTTTTTATACAAGATTCAACTTTCCTAGTCCCCCTAAGCCCTTAATTTTGTATGTACTTTCCAAACTAGGCTTTTAGCCACGTGTCTTAAACACCTTCCAATATGCAACATGTGTAGCAAATTTCTATCGTATATGTATTAGATGTGCATTTTGGATAGCTAGTTATATAAATTCATATGTTATATGTATGGATATGATTGGTGTGATATTATCATCCAATTCACATGTTTGTTTTTACCTTTTTTCAAAATTTTTTCATCATGGTATCATAATCTTCCATTTCATTGGTCAATTGAATTTCAGCATAATTCTTATTTCTATATTTAACTCCCAATTATGACACTCTCACCTCTCATCTCCATCCTCATCTTCCTCAATTGTTTTTAGATACCTTAAGGAATGATTCTTTGATGGAATAAAGTTTCTTTTCTAGTGTTTAGTAACTTTTGGAATGTGTAATAGGTGATGAAATCACCAAAAATATCCTTAATTCATCCACTTGTGATTTTTTTCTTTATCTTCAAATTCTCTATTTTAAGTGGCTTCATTTGTGTAGCCTTGTATTTTCCATAACCTCGTCATGAGTTTTTGGTCATATTGTTCTAACATAGTTAAGAGGCATTTGGCCATTGATTCTTATAGTTTTCTTGATATCTATCAAGTTTCATTTGGATTGTATTACATCCTTACCTTTTGCATATCTATAGAAAATTTGTCATCACATCTTCACCGCCACATACCTCATCATCCATTCTCTATGGTCATTTTAATTCAAGAGATCACAAAGATAGGTGTTTTTGTAGGGAATAAGGTTATTCATGCGTACAATATGGCCTTCTACACTCATGTCAACTACTTACTTTTTGAGAGAAATCAAACGAAATTATCATCTTTTTGAAATAATGTTCTTGATTGCATTTTATTCAAGTTCTTTAGCCTACTCACATGAGATGGGATTTCAAAGACATACACATCTCCCCAACTTTTTTATATCATGGCTATTTTAATTTTATTTCCCTTTTCTTTCTCGTCGTTTCCTTTTTCCCTCAATTTAAATTCTTTTTCTCTATCAATTCCTTGGTGGCATTCTCCTAAACTGTTAGTTCTTTCCTAGCTTTGTATTTTAGGTTCCACATTTTTTATTATTTTCATTTTCCTTCTCTTCCTTCTCCTTCTCTTCATAATATTTATTTTTGTCCTAAATTGACTTATTATTTTCTTCATGTTCTAACTATTTTTAGGCCTTAAAACCCTTTTTATTGGTTTCGTCTTCATCTATGCATTTTGGGTCTTTTCGGTCTTCTTATTTCTTTCATATACTTCTTGTACCTATTTTTTATTTTTCTATTAATATTTTAAGTTGTGCCTTTACTGCATCCACTTTAATCTCTTCCTCGATTTTTTCTCCTTCTATTGTAATTATTTTTATGTCCTCTCTATCTCACTTATTCCTCTTCATCTTTAATAGTTTTTGGGGATTTTTATTTCTCTCTTTGTATACAAACATTCTCATGATGTATTTTAGCTTGTAGCTCTTCTTGTACCTTTTTTATTTTTTTCCTCTTCATGAATTAATTCATTTTTTTACAATAACTTAGCCAAATTTGCATCTTTTCACATTTGTGCCATCTTATCATCTTCCTTATATGTGTCCCTTATTATGTTGGTTATGGGGACATGGATATGGTCTAAGATGTCTTGTAATGGGTAGGGGGATACTTTATGTACTTTATTATTACCTCAATAATTTTCATCTTCACTTTCATAAATGTCTTCTTATATCTACTACTATTATCTCAATTTTGCCCTCAAGTAAAATTGATCAAACACAACCTTGCACAAAAAAATCTAAGGGTCGGCTCTGTCATGCGAGCCACATTTCAAATCCAAAAATCGATCCCGAATCGAGGAGCAGAAGACTCAAAATGGAGGAAAAGTGTCAAAAATGGGGCCAAATGATGTTAAGGAGATCAGATCTCGATAGAAGAAGATCGAATCAAGGGGCTCAAGTTTCGGTATTCACATACGATTCAACTCAATGTCTGAACCTCCCAAGTATAATTGGACTTGTGGAAGGCACCATGTGTTAGCTTAGTACAACTCCAAGGATAGAATCTAAAACGGAGACCCCAAATGAGCACAGGTTCGCCACGTGACCAGGAGTCAAAAGAGGGGGAAGAACTGAAATTTGAACTACCAAATCGACTAAGTATAGAAGAACTAGTGAAATCCTCCACATGTCTCTTTAGCACACCTTCAAGGGGAAAAAAAATTGCAAAGAATCAGACAAGCACTAAGCCTCCACACATCCCAGGTATGAAAAGGAACAAATTTGATAGTTGAAAATTCAAAACGGGGCAGAGCCGCGGAAGGTTCCACGTGTCGACTCTGTGCATCTTCAAAGATCAACTTTGAGGGCAGTTCCCCAAACTAGCACTATCTCTCCATGTGTTCAGAGCCTAAAATTTACACCGGCATGTTGAAAATTATTAAGAGCAGTGGAATATACCACGTGTGTCTTCCAAAAAACTTCAAAGGAAAATCCAAAGATGGATCTCCAAATGAGCATGGAGATTCCACGTGTCCTAGAACCTAACGAAGTAGTGTTCACTTGAGGCCTCGAATTAGCTAAGTATAAGAGCATCGGCAGAGGCCTTCATGTGTCTCATCGGTGCAACACCAAGGATGGGTACAAAGAGCAGAGACTCAAACATGCACTAGCTCACCACATAGTCTGGGACCAAGAAAAGGCAGCAGGCCCAAATCGGCTAAGTATAAAAGAAACAGAGCTAAGTTGTGGAGGCCTCCACATGTCCAATCCACGTAATTTCAAAGGCACGGCCCCAAGCAGAGACTCAAATGAGCGCGAGGCTTCCACGTGTCCCAAGTCCAAAATGGGGGAAAATTTGGCCATTTAAATCGACTGAGTATAGAAAGGTCAGTGGAAGCCTCCATGTGCTTCGTCCATGTAACTTAAAAGGTAGAATCCGGAGGGACAATCCTAAATAAGCGTTGAGCCTCCACATGTCTTAGGTAAGACATATGGCCCACCAAAAAAAAAAGGAATTGGATAAAATATAAAGAAATAGACAATCTGTGGAAGGATCCATGTGTCTCTTCGACGCAACTTCAAAAATAAAGTCTAAAAGTGGTCCCCAAATGAGTGCATGCTCTACACGTGGCCATGTCTCAAGTCAAGGTGGGAAGGTGGGTCATCGGGGAAGTTTGAAATTTTGGCTTGAGAAGGTGTAAAGTGTAAAAATGAGCCACACCTCTGCCGAAGCCCCGAAGAGCCATGTGTCGGGCCTAAATTACGTGCGGGGAGGTGGGCCTTGGAAGGATTTTTTCCCAGATGCGGGCCGAAAAGCACTGGGGAGACCTTCTGTAATTTGATTATGTGCACCTGAACAAACGAATAGGATTCTACTTCATCTGGAGAGCTCTCTAGACTCACAAAGTCCCACACTTTGAGAGATGCTCCATGTTGTGCAGTCAAACTGAGGATCTCAACCCATTAGGTTACAAATTTAAGGGGTGTTGTGATCCTGCAACAACAGTTTTGGCATGCCCGGTGGGATAGGTCTGAATAACCTTACCACTTCATCTTAGTAGGTTGGTGTGTTCCTATTAAGGTTCATCCTTTTGAGGCACATGCAATTACATCTGTCAACAACCCATCTTTAAAGTTATAGACCTTCTCCCATCCATTTCCACCCACTTTTCTTTCCATATCTCCCATTTTCTTCCATTTCATGAAGTTGTGCAATCATGACTTCATTCCCTTCATGGAATTCACACCTACAGTAATGCATTCCACCTCCAATGTATTTCCCAACTCCTCCATATCAGCATTATGATCAGATCAAGAACCATTATGCTTACCCATATGAGCAGGGTCAAAACTAATTTGGCCATGGAGCTTATAAAGAACAAGTGGACACATATAATGGTAACAACTACATAGAGAATTCTAATCTACTAGAGAAGATTCAAGAGATGGAGGCACGCATGGTGCATTAAAGGGCTACATGACTTAGATTAAATAATTCAGATTGGCTACGGGGCACCTTGTCCTTGGGTCGACCACAATGCAAATACATTATAGCCCTAAGGAGAAGGTTGACTTCATGATTGAAATACTATCTCACCTCACACAATGGATTGAGGATATTGAGGTATATGACAAAAGTGTGAGACAACCTTTTCAATGGGTAAGTCAATCACCAGCTCCATGTCCTTCATTTTCTCTTTCTCAAGCTTTATCATTTCAATAGTGTCAAGAGTCAAGCCCCTCAGTTGCTGCCCCAAGTGTTGATTTCTCTTCTCCATCTCCTGATCTCCCATCTCATCTTAATTATTCTTCCCTTTTCCCTTCCAAGAAATCATTCCCTCCAAACAAACAGGAAGTTCCACTCCCTCTCCACCACAAACAATAACAAAAATAGTTGAATCCCAACCTACCACTCCTCCTTCTTTCCCAAGTCCATGTGGGGAAGAGACTCAAGAATCCATTCAAGGAGAACAACAAAGAGAGGAGGAAACCAACAGAGAAGAAATGATAGAAAATATGAAGAGTTGGGATGCCAGATTCTAGATTAAAAAGATCCCCTTGATGGTTAAGCCAACAAAAGAGGTCAAGGTTGAAGAGCCAATGGTGGCTAAGGCTGAGTTTGTAGTAGAAGAAGAACAAGAACAAAAAGGAGAAGATCAACAATTTGTTTACTCTAAATGCAGTGTCCATAATGGCACTTTGTCTGAAGAGGATGTTGATCTAATCCAAGTTGCATAATTAGTCAAGAAGGAAGAAGAACAATCACCTCCAATTCCAGTTAAAGAGGAGCATATGGAGGTGACAAAGATAGATTCAGAGGCACTGAATCATGAGCCAGTTGCACAAGAAATTATATACCCCTCTCCCATTCAACCTCTCCAAAATTCTGATTTTTGGAAGATCCTAAACTCACTAGCTTCATGTTTGAAGATGAAGCTTCATATGGTGAAAATAACAAATATTTTAAGATCACCATGCAAGAGGGAGAGACCTTTCTATAGTAGGAAATGTAAAGAGTTTGATTTCCTATCAAACTTAAAAGAATGTTTTGATAAGAAGGAGCCAATTGAAATTGCAATCTTTTCTCCCCCATCATTCATTCTTCAACCACAAGAACTTGCTGCCATGGAAGAGAACATGCAAGCACAACCTGTAGTTTGCAACATGCCTCTTGAATCAAAGTTGGAAGATTTTGATCTTCCAAAAGCCACACCTGCTACAAAGGAAGGGAAAGAGTATGAGGCTATCATCCCTCTCACATCACCCATCCAGGAAGATCTGCAAGAAGACTCCATTTTTGGAGTTAAATATCATAGCAGTGGGCAAATTCAAAGGACCAGACCTTACCGAATCAAATAATTGGCTTCATTGGAGCCAAGGGAGAAGCCACAACCAATGATCCTTACTCTTGAGCATGATGATGAGCTTTAAAGTACCAAGGATCAACTGCAATCCCTCTTCAATCCAAATATAGAGAAACTAATAGAGGTATTTGTCTTATTTCCAGTTGATACCTTGATGATCTGGGTGGAGGATTGGCCTATTGTCGGTTTTCAATCATATCAATAGCTAGATTAAGTTCCAAATCATCTTCATGGCTGCAAATTATAAGAAGGGACAACTACTTTACATTGTTATTATCAAGTTTCATTTGAAATTACTTGTCTCTTTTGTTAGTGTAGGGTAGCAGTAGGTTTTATTCCTCTAAGTGCGTATGCACATTGTCTTGTTATAGTTTAGGTTTGTTTTCAGTAGAAAAGTGCTTTTCCACACTCTACATGTCTTATTTGAGGAATATATGATTTAGTCTTTGTATATAAGTTTTGATTCATATTTCTCTGGAGGTACCATATGCCAGGCCCTTTAGTGTTAGTAGTAGAGAGACCCATAGTTGCCTGTAACAGTTGCTAATATCAAATGAAATAAATATAGAGTAACTAAAATCATTTTCGAGGGAGTCCATTTTATAGGATGGGAAAGCCCCAGGCGAAAGGTTAGGGTCAGCAGGATGCAGGCAATTGGGGAGAAGTTTCAAAGCAAAAAGGATCAGTATTAGGCTATAATCCTTTACTCCATGCCCAATGGATTCTTGAAGGCTCTTGGTCTCTTCATCTAGCAGAAAATGTACCCATGAGTCACCAATTGTTATCTCAATTTTTGCCCCTAAAATTGATAAAACACGACCTTATACAAAATACTCTAAGGGTCGGCTCTATCATGTGAGCCACATTTCAAATCTGACAATTGATCCCAAATCCAAGGAGCAAGAAGACTCAAAATGGAGGAGCAGGGTTAGAAAATGGGGCCGAACGTGTCAAGGATATCGAGACCTTAAAAGAATAAGATCAAATCAAGGGGCTTGAAGTTTTGGACTTCACATACGGTTCAAATCGAGGCTCAAGTACCCAAGTATAAATGGAATCACGAAAGGTGTGATGTGTCACTTAGGCACAAATCTAAGAATATAATCAAAAAAGGAGACTCCAAATGAGCACCGGCTTGCACGCATGTCCAGGAGTAAAAACAAGGGAGAAAAACTGAAATTTGAATCGCCAAATTGACTAAGTATAGAAGAACCGGTGGAAACCTCCACATGTCTCTTGATGCACCTTCAAGGGGAAAAGCAAAAGACAAAGACTCAAACACGTGCCAAGACTCCATGCATCCTAGGTCTAAAAAGGGATAGAGTTGACAGTTAAAAAGTCAAAATGGGGCAAAGCCACGAAAGGTACCATGTGTTGACTCGACGCATCTTCAAAGATGAACTCTGAGGGTAGTTCCCCAATCTAGCACCATCCCTCCATGTGTCTAGATCCCCAAATGTTATAACAGTTGTTGAAAAGTCTTTATAGCAGTAGAAGATACCATGTGTCTCTTTTGAGTAACTTCAAAGGTAAATCCAAAGGCGGTATCTAAATGAGTGTTGAGCTTCCACGTGTCCAAGAACCTGATGAAGCAATTTTTAGTCCAGGCCTCAAATCAGCTAAGTATAAGAGCATTAGTAGAGGCCTCCACATCTCTCATCGGCGTAACACCAAGGATGGGTAAAAAGAATGGAGACTCAAACATGCACTAGCTCACCATGTAGTCAGGGACCAAGAAAGGCAGTAGGCCCAAATCGGCTAAGTATGAAAGAAATAGAGATAAGTTCGCCGAGGCCTCCACATGTCCAATCTATGTAATTTCAAAGGTGCAGCCCCAGCGGAGACTCGGATGAGTGCAAGGCTTCCACGTGTCTTAAGTCCAAAATGGGGGAAAAGTTGGCCATTTAAATTGAGTAAGTATAGAAAGGTCATTGGAAGCCTCCACGTGCCTTGTCTGTGTAACTTCAAAGGTAGAATCCGGAGGGATAATCCCAAACAAGCGTCGAGCCTCCACATGTCTCGGGTCAGACATATGGCCCCACAAAACAAAAATAACTTGGATAAAACACAAAGAAATAGAGAAAAGCTGCGGAAGGAGCCACGTGTCTCTTCGGCACAACTTCAAAAACAACGTCTAAAAGTGGTCCCCAAAAAGTGCATGCTCTACACGTGGCCATGTCTCAAGTCAAGATGGGAAGGCGGGTTGCCGAGGGCATTTTGAACTTTTGGCTTGAGAAGGTGTAAAGTGTAAAAATAAGCCACACCTCTGCCAATTCCTAGAAGAGCCACGTGTCAGGCCTAAATTATGTGCGGGGAGGTGGGCCTGGGGGAGATTTTTCACCCAAATTGAAAATGCAGACCGACGGGCTCGAGGATGGTTTTTGGCAAAAGTGAAATGTGGGGCTGCAAGGAATTTTTTTCATTTTTTTATTTTTTTTGGTGCCAAAAGGTACAAAGTGAATTTCAGGCCCGTGGACCTGTTCTGCTAAACTAGTTTTCGCCATTTTTGTATGGATCTGACTCAAACATTAAAATGGGCATATCTTTTGATCCAATGCTTGAAACCCAACAAATTTGGTATCATTGGAAAGGTATCAACCTCGTCTACGCCATGGAAACCTAAAACTTTAATTTTGATGAGGTAAGGTGGGTAAAAATAGGAAAGTGCCTTCATGTCATTAATATGTAATCTGATTACTCCAAAAATAGATCGATTCGATTTTTAATCCATCATTCTTCCGTCTTCAACACGCTTGAATAGACATAGAGTGACAAAATCGATAGATTGTGGGTGGATTTGCAAGGGAATTGATGGCTGGTTGTTGATCTCCAAGTCAGGTTTCCCTCCTCTTCTCTCCTCTTCTTTTCATTGCATCTATAAAGGTGAGAGTTTCACTCATTGTAAAGGGTTGGACATTCTTTCTTTGTGCCCTCCCTTTTCTCTTCTCTATAGGCAAATTCGTGGAGTCCCAAACCCCTCTATATAAATTGTAATGTAATTTCTTCATCTTAGATGTTATAATGCACTTTATCAATTCTTGGAGTAATAGAATAAGTTTTTGGATGATTTCAACCCCCTCTTATGCTTTATTGTTTCTTCTTGATCCCTCATTGTAATCTTGGTCATCTGTGCATGGATATTGTTTTACATTTTAATGGTTTGTGTTTAAAATCAATGCAAGTGTTCATCATTCCTTTGGTGCATCACCTCTATTAGATTATGTTTTATTTCTTATATCCCCTTAACTCTGTCTCCTTGGTAAGTTAGAATAGGATTTAGGATAGACCCTCTACAATCTGAATGTGTGCACCTGAATAGAGGAATAGGATCTGACCTTCATCCAGAGATATCTCTTGACTCGTAAAGTCCCACACTTTGAGAGATGCTCCATGTTGTGCAATCACACTGAGGATCTCAACCCATTAGGTTGCATATTTCGGGGTATTGTGATTACGTAACATCACCACCTACATTGTATAATGCACCCCTCCTAGATTTTTCCATAAGTGCACCTCCTTCTTTTAGAGGTTCATCCTCAACAATCATAAGGTTAAAATAACATCATGATTCTTCTTATTTATATGAAATTTAAGTATCCTCCTCGTGGTCCTCTATAATTTATTATATCTTTGGTATCTAAGAGAATAACTTATTTCAATGCTTTAGCATGGGTATTTTTCTTGTTACTTGCATGCTCTTTTTAATGGCTTATTGAGGAAGAAATATTAACTCTTTTTACTTTCCTTTTATTCCTTTCTAAAAGCTACTCTAATAGTTGAAAAATTGTGGTATTTCCCTTTTCTCGAAGGGGGCATCTTTAGTTTTAATATGTTTTTTCATTTAGGTGCATATTGGTCTATCTTCTGTCTAAACTAATTTTCCTTAAATACATTATTTTCATAAATTATATTTCTAAAAATGTTATTAAGGATCCATAGCATAAATCATGTTTATCATTCTTCATTTTCTATCAATCATCATTGAATTATTAAAGAATAATCTCACATAGGTTATATTTGAATTCAATTGCCACCATTTCATATGAAATTTTAGTACTCTTGGGATGTGTGGCATCATCTCTCTTGGTGTGGTTGAATTTCCATGTAACCTCCTTAGCTACTTATCTCGGGGTTGCATTTGGGATGTTTCCTATTGATATTAGGACTCTTTTTTGAAAATAGTCTTGAATAACCTTACAATACTATTTACCATAAATTTACCTTTCTTGTTTAATCTATACATGTTGTTCACATCTCTCATCAACCCCCTTGAGTTTTTTTACCTACTCTATTATTGGGTATGTGTTTTCCATATATGTCATTTTGTTATATATTTGAATAAGTAATATTTTAATTGTTTTCACTACCTAGAAAAAATAGGTAAAGTGCATCAGACATCTAGTTGCATGCATTAAATTACCTTTTTATCCTTCCATTACTTCTCTATATGTGGACTCACTTTAACCAAATATTCTTTATCTAACTCCATTTTGGTGGTTTATCTCTTCTTTTTTGGATTGAATGTATTGTTGAACATCGCAGTAATAGGAAAATTTGTATGGGATGTGTGAAAATCTCCTTACACATAAGGCACATATGCTCTTATATTGTGATTCCATCACTTTATTTTCTTTAATCATTATCCAATAATATCTTAGGAGTGGAAATATCTAGCTCTAAGGTTTCTAAATTACCTATGCTTTATTCTTAATTCGCCCATATTTTTGTAGCCATATTTTTCCAAGTATGGAAATAGTATGAAATACTTCCTTTTTATATTTTAATATTTTATCACAAATTGTTTACTTTGATTACTCATTATAGTTAGTAAATCCCACTCATTTTACATTTATTATCAATTTCTGAGTGAGATTTTATTTTTGCATTTATTACAACTTGTGTTTTTTTAATACTTTATAAAAAATTAAAACCAAGTTAGTATTGTACTTTACTTTTTCTATTAATAGATATTTTTCAATCAAACATATTTAAAACCTTATGTTGTAGTTTTATATTCACCCATTATGTATATTCCTTAGGTAGTCATATCATATTTACATGTCACTCATAAGCATTAACATTTTATTTTAATTGTCATAAAAACTTCAACATGGATGCATGGATAATTGGAAATATATAAGACTATAATTTTATTCATCATGGATTTGGGTTATAGGAATTATAGTCATATTCACACTAAATCACTTAGAAGATATGTGGCATGAGGCAAAAATCATGAATTGTTGCATTTGGAGACTTTAAAAGTAGTTGTGTAAATGAATGGACATTGCGCTCCACTTTTAGTTTTTCATATCATAGGTAAATAGGGGATCTATAATGTCTTGAAAGTCAACTAAGTCCTAAAACACAATGAATCAAAAATATAGATTCATATAGAAAAAATAATCTTATGGTTGAAGCATATGGTGCCAATGTTAAATTGACCTTGCATATTATAGAAAATTCAATTCATCATTAGCTCAATCTTCATTATCCATATATTATTTTTCATTATCATTTTATATTTTTGATTTATTGTATTAGAGGACATAGTTTATTTGTGTTCCTTATTAGATTCCTCTCACACATGTGATACCTTTGTATCCATTCCTTGTTGAACTAATAACATGATATCTATATATTTTCAAAGTTTTCATTACTTTTTCCTTCTAAATCTATCAAATATACCTTATTATTTATTTTGTCTCCTTATATTTATTTTAAATGAAAAGAGAATTGTGAGTAAGAAGATTCAATATGAGAAATCAACATGGTATCACTAAAGAATCACTTGGAACATGGATTAGGAGGTGAAATTTTAGAAAAGACGGCTATTTTTTAATCAAAATCCATAGAAATAGATCCAAAATTAAAAAGGGTTGGAAAGAGTAAAATATTGATACAAATAGATAAATCTTTGTGTCATGGAAGATTAATTAGAAGATTAGTTACTTTGATACAAGTTAGTTGTCAATTGTTAGATTGTTTCACATTTTATTAGTTATGGATCTCTTTCACCCTTGTTTCATACTATGTTCATCATTTTTATTTGAGACTTGTAAAGTTGAATCTTAATCTTTTGGGATTGTAAAATGATTACACTACCTTTCAAAAACGCTCCTCTTAAGCTTATTAATTTAAAAAGTTATTAACTCCTAGTTTAATTGTTCAAGGAATAAATAATGAATGAATTTTTTTTACACATGTGTAACCATTGAGAAAAATATAATTATGCACAAAAAATTCACAATTAAATCCAATGATATTAACAACATTAATAAAGAGGAAAAAATTAGAATATTATACATGGTACATAGGAAAATTTCTTGAAGTTTTACTATATGACTATCACGGCCCACGGGTTGGAATCTTGGAGGAAGCCAAGGAATATAATACTAGGTGAACCTGTGGAATATTTTGGGAAAGCATAAATATTAAATGGAATTTTCCAAATATTCAACAAGAAAATAGAGTAATCATTTTTGTAGTTGTGTTCACACTAGGTCTAGTTTATCTGGCTATTATCTATCTAGTATAGTTTAGTATTATTGCACACTACAACTATGAGTTAAGTGCATATTGGGTTTTAGTTGATTGTTTTTGGAGATAATCTCATTTTATGTGAATCTATTGGATCGACTTTATTAGGGATTCTCCTATTTTGAGGGTTTTCAACAATAAATTAGATTTTTTCAATGACCTCTTAATCTTATTTAGAGGCATTTTATAAGATAAGAGATCATCTAGATTGTTTATTTTGGAGATACAATAATATGGAGACCTTATTGAGTGTATATTTTTTTATTATGGTGTGATATCTTTATAGTGAATTATATATTTTGTGTATATGTTTAGTTATGATAGTGCTAATGCTTAATTCTACTAGATTGATTGAAGTGTGAGATTATTTAACCTCCTATATAATATCGAAGTAGTTCTAGTAGTTATGACCTAGCCATATCTCTTAAATCATATTTTTAATTCTTATTTTTCACACATATTTTCCATTAAATTTTATCTTATATAGAGCCCCTTTTTGTATATGTGAGCTCCTCTTTGTATGTGTGACATCCTCTTTGTATTCTTTGAGCCCTTTGACTTTGCTAGTGAGTTAGTTTTACAACTCAAATGAGATGCATGTGTTCTCCAAGTCTAGGTGTTTTGCGGTCATATCTCTCTCCCATCAGCCATTATTCCAATCAATTTACATGGCAATTTTGCATGTGATTGGAGAATTTTGTTCATATCTAGCTTGGAGTTTTTATTTTGCGGTGGTTGGTTTCTTGTATTTTCTTGGGATATTTATTTCTACATATTTTATGTAGAAACGAAATCACACACTTTATATGTACATCATACCTCTAAGTATACTCATTATATGCATAATTCCTCGAAAGAAAATTTTACATTAACAACACTTTTTTTGCTTTTACATTGCTCTATCCTTTTTTCATTTTCTTTACTTTGGAATGATTAATTTTCTTTAGACATTAGAAAATATGTGATCCATATCATTATTTCTTGTTCTATCCTCTCGAGTATCCTAGACAGGACCACTCATTTAGGATAGGAACACCCAAGTGTTATTATCCCCTCTAGGAAATTAGGTCATTTTCCCTCTTTTTCTTAAATTTGAAATGATAAATCGATTATTATATTTTATAAATTACTTCCTATCACTTTGGGTCAACCTTTTAAGTTAGTAATGGTGAAATTAAAACAAGGAAATAATATATATACATGACTTACTCACTATTATCATGGGAAAGGAAATTTGGGCCATTACTTCCTATCTACCACTTGGTCAAAGAGAAATATTAAAGTACTACATTTAGGTTGCATCATTTACTACATAGAAAGGTAAGTTTTTGAATTCCATATCTCTCATTCATCATAGGGGAAAAGTAGTTATATCCCACTATCTTGGTATAGTTGGAACAATGGAAACCTAGCTTCAAGTGACATCATTCTAACACACACACACACACACACACACACACACACACACACATAACTACATTAAGTCTAAAATGTAGTGTAGTTCTCAGTGAAAGTTACATTTTAGTGACTATTGAGGTCAATATGACTCAAGAATAAGAATTATTTTTTCCATTTAATGTGTGTTTAAGCCTTGTATAGGAAGGTAGGATTTTATTTTGTAGGTATAGGTGTGACGGTAAACCCTATAATGAATCTAGAGTGAAGTGAAGAAGACAAGGTCAAACCATGAAAATACCATATCTAGAAATGTTATTAGGACACTAGCACTTGGGGTGTCCATGTCCTTCTTTGGGTGGTTTTTTCTCGGAAAACTTTCATATCTTTGTTCTCCGTAAGAATCTTACTCATTTCAGATATAGCCTATTCTACCCAATCTCCATCTCGAAACTTCCCATAAAGTAATATATAAGATAATTCACTCTCATATTCTCATTTATTGTACTTGTTTGTCATTATATGTTATATCTTTCTTAATTTAGATATATATATTTGATCTCGTTCTATAATAAGATGTAAATTTTGTCAAATCATTTGGTGAACCCAATCTTTTCATTCTCTTTATCATATCTATTCTTCTCCAAGCCCAAACCCTAGTTCCATTAGGTTTCACATATGAACCTTATCTTCATATTGACACCTTGTTTTCATCTATCATTTGACATAAATCTGATCTATGTTTCTTGGTTCATTCTATCCTTTGGGTAACTTTTTAGGGTCCCTAATTTTAAAATCAACATTTGCTTCATATTTTGATCAGAATAACTATATTTTCAAATTCCTTTGTTTTAATTTTTAAATTTTACATATTTCAAAAAAATATACAAACTGTTTTCTATAATTTTTAGCATAATTTTCATAACTCAAAATTACACTATTTGGTAACTAAGGCATAATTTTAAAAATACAAAATTTTGATAAAATCCATTACATGTTTTTATTTTAAATAATTATATTAAAAAAATCAACTCAAATTATATTTCAATATATCGTCATTTTATTCATTTGAGGACATTCACTTTTGATTTAACATCACATTCAAAACAAATCTATTTGTCTATCTAGCTTTCTTGAGTTAAAAAAATGGCTTACCATATAATTGATGACAATACTTATCCATTTTATATTCAAGTTCAAATTTTTAATGTGCTTCTTG
Source organism: Taxus wallichiana var. yunnanensis (assembly GCA_018340775.1). Classification (NCBI taxonomy): domain Eukaryota; kingdom Viridiplantae; phylum Streptophyta; class Pinopsida; order Cupressales; family Taxaceae; genus Taxus; species Taxus wallichiana. The sequence goes on along the minus strand of CM031237.1, from coordinate 334,626,448 downwards.
AGCATTCATTATTTGATAATGGATATGGTCTTAATGTATGTAACATTTCCTTTTCCACCAAATAGGACCTTATATTGCTAATCTAACTCCATATACTCTATGTATTTGTGGATTTGATAACACACCTAAGAAAGTGTTTGGATAAATCAATATACCCATTATTTTAGGCCCTTTCACTCTTGATGTTATATTCCATGTTATGCCTAATAATCTCAATTATATTATCCTTCTAGATCGTCCTTGGTTACATACTAGGAATGCAATTCTTTCTACCCATGCCCTTACCACACCTTCTTCTATGTATAATGCTACAATACATTCCACATCTCATGTTTCTAATATTTTTATATCCCTCCCATACATGATAATGAAGTTACTACTTACATTGCACATCATTATTCTCCTATGATGGACTACAATGCTACTATTTTAAATGGTGAACTTTCTATTAGAACTCATGATAATCCTCCCACAATGTCTCATTCTCATCCACATGATGTTTGATCCATAATTCATATTGATGCACACTTTCCTATATCTACAAATTTGTCCCCTATAATGATTGATACATCTACGATATCTAATGTATTAGGAGACACTCATATCCCCTTCAAAATGTCACCATGACCATGGTATTCAATTTTTTTCTTGGAACAACTCTAAATGTACTTCTAATGATCATATTTTTGATAATTCTAATGTTACATCACTTTCTACACTTTTCTCATCATAAGTTATAACATAGAGTGCTGATTTGATAATGATTCCTAATTATCTCATTATCTAAGCATCTATGCATGTTTCATTAATTATGGCTACACCTTATCTTGTTACGTCTATTGGGAAATCAATTCCCATATTTACACATTTATGTGTATGGTCATAAGGGCTAGTTCAAACATCTTTAATGTCTCCAGTATTCCCAAATTCCACCTATTGCTTATGATGAGTCGTGTATCTCTCCCTCCATTATTTTTAGTTGACATTGATGAGCCTCATATCACTATATATGTTACAAATCTCTTAACTAACACATTTATCTTTATGTTTTTTGTTACTTTTTCTACTATTTCCAACAATCCCAATGTTCTACATATTCTAGTTTCTCCTACTATACACACTCTTATTGTTTATACACTTCCTACTCATGTAATTGGGATATTGGTGTAGACATGTAAAACGTTTTCATAGTTAATTAATAAATAAAATATTTATTATACATTATTAATCCCCCATCACTAACTCGTTATTACAACTCTCGTCTTAACCATATCATATATATGTTTATCTTAATTGTTCTCACCATTCACCTAATATCCCATCTCAATCTTAATCCTATAATTCATTATTAATATCTTATTATCCCACTATTAATCTCTATTACTATTTTCTAGGAATTTAATATTCCTACTCACCTACACCCTACTCCACACCTACCCTACACCTAGCTTCTCCATCAAATCGTATACCTAATCACAATTAATCTCACCTATTCCTAATTGAATCAAATTCATCACCTCCAAATCTAGAGGCTTATATTTCTATAAGCCTCTAAATAATTCCCTCCATTTTATTTAAAAATTCAAATAAAATTCCCTACATCCACTAAATTACAAATTTAATGGAGGCTTCTCTTAATTTCTTGAGTTTTTCTCTAATTCTAGATTTATCCATCCTCTCATGCAATAACAATCATTGATCCTCATCTTACTTGGATCAATATCCACCCTCCATTTATCCTCCCATAACCTAAAAAGTGGATTTTCACCCTCCATGGAAGCCAACTTTTTAATTTAGAACTAAGTGTTGCCAAATTTTCTAAAGAGCCATACAACAATCATCAAATATTCTTCAAGAAAAATCATCAAGTTACGAGGAGGTACTATCCAATTGAATCCAAAATCTGAAGCAAGAAATTGTAATCCAACATCTTCAACACATCAAATTCATCAAAGGGAGCTATTCATCTTGTAAGTGAAGGTATTGCATTCTATTCCCTTTCCATCTTGCTCAATCTAAATTATTTGTTAGAAGGATTAGAATAGTAGAAAAATTGTAGATTATTTTCTTATATAAGAATACTAATATTTTCTAACCATATATATTTTAAGAACCATCATGGGGCTTATTCCCCATTTAAAATAATTTCTACTCTTATTTTATCCCTAGAATAGGTCATCCAAGTTTCAAGAATTTGCATTTCCGTTTATACCTTAAAAATTTGAAATTCTGAGCTCAAATTTTGTTCCCAACATGAAATAGTTCCTATGACTCATATATTGGCACCTATCTGCACATACTAGCACCTTTTCCTTAGATTAATGCTTTTGTGCACATTTATGCACTTTTTCATGTTTTTGTGCCTTTTCTACCTGAAGTAACACCTTTACAAAGTATCACCTTTGCAAAGTGGTGGCTTTGCAATGTGTTGTGGCACATTTTTTTCTTTTTTTTTACTTACATTCTGAGAGCCATAAATTTTGATCCCGACCTCAAAATGACTCCATATTTTTCCGTAAAGGTATCAAAAAGATCCATGCAATGAAAGTGTTAATTTAGAATTTTATAGGATAATTTATTTCTTCTTTTCATTTTCCTAAATTTTGTCATTTTAATTACATTTTGAGTTATATTTTTCTTGTTCCAAACAAATAACACTTTTTATGCAGCTTTCTACACTTATCAAATACAAAAATCAATCTAAAACTACTAAAACTTTGTTCTATAGCATGAGTGGTCCAAGAATTTTGGGTTTATAAAACAAATTACTAATCTTTTTGTTGCAGGTCCTCCTCTTGAAGACCTAATCACATAATATTTATCGTTAATTTTATTATCTTCCATCTATCATCTTTTGTGTGTGTTTTGAATTTTCACTTGTTTATCCAAAAGGTGAAACTGTGTATGCTCTCCTCTCTCATCCTAGGACTATCTTGGGGATAAAAAGTGTCTAAAATTATTCCCTTTTTACTTATAGGGGTAATGTAATGTGGAATTGGCATCCACACAATTACCATAGTCCTAGGAGTCTCATGACTATGGAATTTACCTCCACGCATGTAGAAACACCCGTGTTATGGTAGGGTATATAAATTCTTAGAGATCTGTAGTTATTGGCTAGGTGGTTTCTTATCATAATAGCACTTTGTGAAGTGAGGGGATTCCACGTCTGAATACCCAGGCCTTAGAAAGTATCCTTGCAACAGGACTTGAGACTCCGCATACCATAACATATATCGAGGACACCCCTAGTAAGCTCATACATCATACACTAGGTAACCTTTTGGCCACAATCAAACTATAGTGCAAGAAGGCTGCACTCCCCAATATTACTCATTATTCAACCCCACATTTACACATAGGCAGAGATCTAATTTGTGGCACCATCGTCTGTGTGTGGTATTGAAAGTGGAATATATTTTGATTATAATCCCACTTAAATATTTAGGGTGTGTGGTGCATGTTTTTTTCTTTCTTTTGAACACCCTTAACCATCATATCCTCTTAAAATTTTAATCAATCAAGCATCATCATAATCAACCATCCTTAATCACACAATCCCAATCATAATCCCATCACCACACTTAGTCAACCAATCTAATCCAAATATAATCCCCCACACATCATATAAAACCATGGCCTCTTATTCTCAATCCCCATCCTCTCCAAACCAACATCAAAACCCCTACCTCTTTTATAAATCCATCAAGCCATCTATCTTACTATCCCCTAACCATCAAATTCAACTATCTCACTTTGATCATGAAACTCCACACACTATCCAACACCTTAATAAATAAACCTGATATCTCACATCCTAACTCAACCAATCCCCTCCTTGTCATCTAAATCAACCATCCCATGTTGATCCTAACATCCTAAAAACCATCCAAAAACTCAATCAACAAATATTTGATCTTAAATCATGTATCAACCAATCACCTCCTAAACCATCATCTCTAAAATAACTCCATCCAAAATTTACCCTTCCTAAGATCCCTACCCCTCACCCCATTGAATTCCTCTTTGAGGAACCCAAATCATCTCATACACACCCTGACCTAAATTATAAACATAAACCACTATCTCCCAAATCCAATTAGATTGACTTTGAATACCTCACTAACTTTGGCCTTTACCAAGAGGACCTCCTTTATGTCCTTCGTAATCTAGTAAAAATTCCAAGCCCACACAACCATCATAAATTCCAATCTCCAAATCCCCTATAAATCATCATGACGTACACCTTCACCCCCTCAAAACCATGTGGATAATCCACCACCATACGAAATCTTAACTCCTAAATCCAGGTCATTGTAAAACCTATAATCAAGTCCCGTTCACATATTCACAATAATCCCAACAACTTAACTAAAAATTATCATCCCCACATCTCATCTTAGTCCTCCATCCTTGTCATCTTCATCATCCCAATCCAAGTATACAAATTTTCTCCTAGAGAGTATCAAATCCCCTAATCAACCATCAAATTGAGCCTCAAAGCCTATTTCATCCCCTCGATCTCCTAATCACAATCCTATCAAAACTATCTCATCCACCGTGACTCCTAATTCACCCTCATTCCCTTCTATCCCCAATCCTAAACCATTTAGTGTGGCTTCTAAAGCTACCCTCATCATATTCATCTACACCTAATCCTATATTAACCCCTTCATCACATAAACCTAACATTATCCTATCTGTTAATCCTATTTCATTTCCACCATCCCCCAATCCTAAAACATCTAACATGAATCCTAAGGCACCGATTCCTAAACCTACCAAATCCAATCCCAATCCTCTCCCCACCCCATCTCCTAACCAATCTAATGAGCCTCTTATGCCACCTTCATCTAATTCACCTCTAAATATACCAAATCTTATGTGGATCCTACACCACACCCATCTCCCTAATATCTTTCATCTCCAACATCACCCAAATCCACTTCAAAACCACATACTCCAACCAATCCAAAATCATCTAAATCTACTTCGACCTCCAAGCCTAAACCATCCAATTCAGCCCCAGGCCTATTCCAAAGAAACCAAAACATCTCATAATCCACCCAATCCTGCACCTTTACTTCTTACTCCCCCAAAACCATTTAATCCAAACCACTTCACTCATTTAGGAGAATTCTTGACCACCATATTCCATCATCTAAAAATATTCAACATGATCATCCATCCCCAGCCAAATCACATGATCAAAACCTTCCCAAACCATCTTGGTATTGGGAACACTATTATTGTGAATTCAGTCACACCCATGGACATTTGACCTATCTTTGCATGTAATTTAGGTCTTATTTCCAAAACCTCAATAACCAAGGGATTCTTATCCTTGTAACTCTTTAAGAACCATATTTCCATCCCAATCCTCTCCCTAACCATCTTCCACCATCCAAATCCCACTTTACATCCAAACATCATTAGCCATCCAAATCTCATCGTACATCCAAACATCCCCCACCAACCAAAAACCATGATAAATATCACCTCCTATCCTTTTTTTTAAGTATGGCCTTTTAGAGGATGAAAAAACTACAACCCCCTAGTCTCATGATGACCACATGGCATCATCTTCCCCATCCAATTCATATCCTATAGCCAAAAATATGTTCACTAATATGAAACATCGAGGCAAATACTTAGGAATCCATGATTAAGGCATTCCGGAACCCATATCCCTTCATAAAAATTTAGGTCATTTAGGTTTAGGATATAAACCTAACACTAACAACATCCCACCCACTACTCCATCACAATCCATTTCTACCACTCCCCTTTTTGATCCTACCATCCCAACCACTAAACCCAATCACAAATCATTTAATCCTCCTAAAAATACCAAACACCTAAAAATGGATTGAGCACATAATTCATCTCATGTGTATGGATGTTCTTTCCTTCCCATCATCCTCCTTCCATCCAACATCCAAATCCATTTGAATCTAATCCATTATTATCATCACATCCATTTATTTCCTCTTCTAATCCATTCATCTAAAAACTAGACCATCTTTCTCACACATGTTGTAAGACAAAAGTACCTACTACAACCATGTGACCTTGGTCTATCATTACCTCCAACATTCAATAACAATTGTCTTCCTAGAGATCCACACACTTTAACACAAGTATTAAAATTATGGTGAATACCCTTAGGAATGTCTTTTGACACTCTAGCCAATGTCATCTCCACACTCATTTCCATCCTCCCATAAATCCACCAAAGTGATTATTAACCCCTTGAAATTTATCAAGAGAGTGGAACCTCTTTATGCAAAATAATTTAAAATATTAAAAAAAAATCATATCAAAATTAAAAATATCAAATAAAATCCACCTTAAGACTCTCTCTAGAGGTTTTTTTAGAATATCTATAGGGGATATGGATGCATGGCTAGAATTAGATAAATGTTGTGATAAGAATCGATGCATCTCTTTCACGGCTATGGATGTTGGCGATAGCGGAGCAATGCATGACTTATCCTTACGTTCACCCTCCATCAACCTATTTTAACTTATCACTCCCTACACATTGGCTATTTTTTCTTCACGTACCACCCATTAATTCTTCACTTTAATAAGTAATTAACCCTAAAAATCAAACACACTTGTTTCTCATAGACATATGGTTCACATGTTGTCAAGTATAGTTTAGACATTGGTCACACTTTTTTTTAGTCTAACTCTTAACTTACAACATGTGTCATTTATCTCAACTTTTGTTTATCACTGATTTCATTTTCCTTCCATCCATCATATCCACATACTTTTTCACTTAGGATTGAACATCTATGGGAAGATGATGATCATTTCCTTTTCATACAATCTTTTACATGTCATTTTTCAATTCTCATCATCATGACAAGGGGTTTCCTTATTACCATGCGTTAGGGCCATCATCCATTTTAGATGCCCCTCACTTCCCATCCTACCCTACCTATGGAAAAATCAAACCCATCCATCCATCCACACCAATCACCCTCCTTTACACTTGGGGGTACACTGCATCTATCCCTCAATCCATCCCCCTATACTTAGGGATATATATTATCATCTTCAATATCCCCCATCTTATCATATACAACATCTCCCATATCCACAATCTTATCATATCCCAAATCCCATCTAATACTAACCTATTAACCCATCCATATCCTATCCAATGTATCTGATTTCCCTCATTCCTTCCCTTTTACCCTACCAAAACATGTTTTGGGACTTATAGGAGAAAGTCACATCCCTCCTTACATCCCTTTCCATCCCCCATGATCTATCCCATCCTAAATACTTTCATCTTACCTATCCTCAACCATTCCCCCATCCCAAATCAAAAATCTCAACATCCAACATCATAAAATCTAAACATCCAAAATCCAAAATCTAAAAATCAAAACATTTATAAAAATACGAAAAATGCAATGTGTATTTTTAATTTTGTGTCTTTTCTTTCTTATCTAAATTATCATTTTAGATGATGATACGAGGCCCCTTTTTGTTTATTTTTCTTAGACATGGTCCAATGATATGAGGACCATTTTTGTATTAATTTTTCCAATGATATGAGGACATAGACATTTGGAAATTATGTCATCATGGTTTTAATACCCTGGTGCATCTTTCTTTATGCCATATAAAAAAAAGTTGATTATGATAATAGTGGGAGATTTATGATAGAACACCACCTTCTATCATCATATTTTAGCCTTATCATCATCCATACCTAATCCTCGTCATAATCAAACTAGTTATCTGACCTCTTCACCCTTACATCAACTCAATCCTTTATTAAACAAGCAATCGCTAATCAATCTTATCATCTCTCATACAACATCATAAATATTCACCCCTTGGATAGAGCATCTTCTTATATCCTATTATAAATCAAACTTTTCACTTCATCAATCATCATCCCAATCCTCTTCTCATACATTTCCTATCATCCAAATTGATCCAAAACCAAATCCTTATTCTCTCATCCAAACATCATCACATCTAACTGTGACAATTTTTCGACTCATGAAAAAATGGTCAACTCAAAAATTGTTTACAATGGAAGGAATTGATGAAATGGACATAACTTAGGGAGTCATACAATTTTTATTATGTTTTCGATTAAAGCAATTGATTAACTACATGTAATCTGTAGCTATGTGTGTTGTTACAAAATGTAACACCTCACATAGACTTCCATTCCATGTTCATCTTCAACAAGGAAACATAAAATCCCCGAAGGACTAATGCATTACCTTGATGAAGGAAGGAATCATAGTTTAGGTGAAATGTTAAATTCAGGAGCAACAAGCAGAGTTGCAGTTACATGGAATTGAGAAGAGTTCATTATTAAGTTATAGGTACATCAAAACTCATTATTTCTGCATGTTTAAATACATTTAATTATGTGATTGAGTTGTTTATTTCATTATACAATCAATATACATCATAAAATATGAATGCAAAAAGAAGTATACAACTCAGTTATAGAAATTAATGTCATTTATTCATGAAGAAATTTAATGTTTCCCACACAAGTCATATGATGTAACTCATAACTCACAAGTAGGGAGTACAGTGCATAAAGCTAAAATTAAAAGAGTATATTGAAACCCATCATTGCCTTGGGTTCTCTCCTAGTATGATTTTTCTCAAGTTCTTTCTCCATCTTTCATCTGTGTTATCCAAATAGCTTCTGATGTACCTAAAAATGAAAGAAAAGGCATCAATAAAGAGCTCGGGGTTTAATCTGTACTCATGTATTGTCTAATTTCATGTAAATGGATTTCCTAATATCATAGGCATAAGGTACATCCAAGTAACAGATATAGAATTGATAAAGCAGTATCCTACAGTAGCACATATGATTCCCAAAATCATGACAACAAAAGGAAAGAGAAGTCATTATGAAACATAAGAGAGGCCAAAAAGCCTAATTATTTTCTAATTATTTCTTTAAGTGTGCAGGTATAGGTTGCAGTAGAAGAGATCAATGCATGTTTTAAAATTTTGTACTATCAAGCATAAATTAAACTCAATAACTAAACAGAATTAAAGGATTATAGAGGAAGACTCACTCATGCATTCAAATGTTCGAGAGGAGACACAAAAGGAATACTTTTGCAAATGTAAGAATCATTGAACAAGAATAATGTTATCAAGCATTAGAAGAACATATCAAACCAAAGTACATAAAATGTTCAAATTCATGATTACAAGAAAGGTGAATAAATAAAATCTTTGTGTGTACATACATCCGAACAAATAAGGAATTACACTTCATGAAGAGTAGGGTATAACTTTTTATGATATAGTATGGATCAAGAAAAGCTTGAATATAGATGTTGCATCCATGCAATCAAAAGACATTAGTTTTTCATAAAATTACATTCAATTATAAAGTACATATTATAGAATACATGTAACAAAGATATAGTCTAACTAATGAAAGAATAATCTGTATTATGCAACAAGCATCAACCAAGTAGAATGGAGCTGTAATTATGATGGGATTTGGATAACATTTCAAAGAAATGAAAATTTTAAGTATAATATCAGGTACCAATACAACCATATGAAGATCCAAGTTGTTGTGACATCTATGAAAATAGGTTTCCAACTACAAGCAACTTGATGCATCATAATTGCAAAAGTAGATACAAGTTTTCAGACTCAACAAGAAGATGGAATGATATTGTTTTCAATCAACTCTTGCAAGTACAAAATGAGTATCAAAATCTACAACAGCTACTCAAATAAGGTATGATTTATAAGAAGAAGGCATTGGAACACTGAATCAAAAGTAAAGAAGCAATGTACAAGTAATAGTTCCTGATTTTGAACAATTTTTTTATCAAAGCACAGAAAATAAAGTAGGGTATCTTCCAGTTTTCATGAATAAATCTATACAAGAAACCATGAAGAGGATAGTTACAAGTGATACTACAATGAAGAAAAGGGATAAGTTTGAATGAAGTATGAGCAATCTAAATAGAGTTGAGAAACAAGTATGGATGCAAAATCAACTGCATCAAACCCATTTTTAGATAGCAATTATTCAATTTATTTCCACAGTCCGTAAGTATCTACAGGAAAATAGATCTTAGGTTCTACAATTATGCCATGAGAAAATTCAAGCTATAAGAGAAGGAGTTCTTAAAAGGTACAATGTCAATATCCGAGAGTTTGGGCTAACAAATAATAGATATTTCTGCTACTCACTTTGATTCATCGGGAGTAATTGCTGATATGAAAATATTATGATCTATGAAATATAAGAGTTTTGAGAAAATTACATCAATATGAAGCAATGTATATAGTCATCATAAGAATTCACATATTTACAAAAGGAATTAATTTACAAATCAGATTTTAGCCTTCACACAAGTACATTTGAGAACAATTTCCGAGCTACAAAATTCTTCAAAGTTAATCTTAATAAAATATATGTCATTTTTATGGTATAAAGTTAAAGCAACATCACGGCTATAAAGGAAATTATCAAAAATATAGAATTTTTAGAGACCAAATATGCAGTCCCAGAGATCTTATATTATTAAAAAGGTTACAAGAATCAATTCAAAGTAACTTCTACAAGAGGAACAACAACTATCTACAATTGGGATAAGAAAGCTACAACTTCGAATATCACCTCAGATTTTGAATATCAAGGATCAAGCTTGAAATTTCATACTACATGAGAATATAGATTCTATCAAAAGAATCTCCATCTAAGAAGAAATCCAACACGAAATTCAATGATCACATTTTCAAAGTAAGATGAGTTACACCAAAATACCATGTTTCGGAAATATATAGCCTTGCATAGTGCTCTCAAACTAGAAAGTTGAGGACACGTTACTTCAGTCTAGTTATACTAGAAGATGATTATAAGGAAAACTAAATATTCTCAACTAAGAAACCCAAATGTAGTGAACCTCTTTAGCAAAATCAACAAATAGAGAGTAATAAAGAATTATAAAATTTCCAAGTTCAGCAAAAATGCAAAGCCTCGATGAATAAACAACAAGCAAGGTAATTGTAACTCACAAGAAAATACACTAACAAATGGGACATGTCAATTATATTTGAGCTTTCAATATAGATAAAAAATGGAATACTCAAGCAAGCACGGACTCGAGTCGTAAAATCCTAGATCAATGAGAGAAACAATAGGGAAAATCGTAGCAAATCCATTTTCTCAAACCCAACTCATGGAGAGTAATACAAACGGGCAGACTTTCGAATCGAAGAAGATTTTAATGCATAATTATAAAATATGAAACAAAGTGGAACTCAAAGAATAAGGAGATGCAACTCACCGGTTCAAGTTCAAATCCTACAAACCCTTAGAAGATCAAAGAATTACAAAGTTGTAATAATGAATGTTTTGGATTTTTAATATATTACTTCCTCATTATGAATAGAATACAGAAGCTCTTGAAGTCTTAATGTTTTTTGGCATTCATAAATATCTAAAAGGAATACACACATATAGAGTTAAATCTCTCTACTATAAGGCCTTACAAAACAAAGAAATTTTAGAAGCAACACAAAGTCGAGCTAATGAATTACGAAATTCTCGGATAAAAGAAAAATACAAACCAGAATTTTGTATATAAAATAAAGCCAAAGATAACCATATCGGGAGCTCAAGGAAGCATAAGTATTAGCATAAAATACAAAGGTTTGGACTTAAAATTTACAGCTTACTAGTTTTATAATAAAAGAGACCACTTACCGATTCAAAGCCCATAACATACATACAATAGCGTGCCACAAAAGACCGATCAATGAAAACTCACAAATTTTTCTCGAGTTCACGAGAAACCCACATGGAGGAAATAGAGCTTCGAGAAGCAAAAAAATAACGTAAAAGCTCATAAAAGAAGATAAATGTATCAAGGTTCAAACCAGGTGACAAAAGAAATGAAACGATGAGATTCATGTATACAAGAAATCAAAATGTTTTACCTTCTTCGAGATAGATTTTTGCACATAGATTCATTTTTAAAAATAACGGATGGGAGCTCAAATAATCAAAATGGAAAATGAGAGGGAATTCTAAACCTCAATCTATAATATAGAGCTTTCCTCATAGTAAAGAACCTAGAAAATTCATGCTTAGAGCTTCATATATGCCGAAAATGCAAAAAAAACAAGCTTCGGATCATCGTTAATAGCGGCACGAGAAACAATTTCCGTGGATTTTCCTATTTTTCCATCATGAAATGAGAAATGAGTTAGGTTTCAATTTTTTTACTCAAGTACCACCTAACACATGGCAAAACCCAGAGTTACCCATCGACGGTCAAGAGATGAAAGTACCAAGATTGACAGATCAGTGTTGATCAAAACTGTATGCCAACTATCAGAGTAAGCTTCGATGGTGAAGATCAAGGCAATACAAGATCAAACGGCCAAGGATCAGTAATATAATCTTTTCTAACATATACATTTTTTATGCCCACTATGGGTGGAGAGCCAATTTTGGCACCACTTTCGGTGTGTGGTATTGAAATAAAAATATAGTTTAATTACAATCCCACTTAACTAGTTACGGTGTGCTTGCATGTTTGTACTTATTTAAGTGTTTTGTCGAAACCAAAGGTGTATAAGCATCACACTAATCCCTCTCATCAACCTATACACCGATCATCTATCTAATTTGACTATGACATTTGAACTTAATTTTTTCCACATGTCATTTACCTTATATCTTTGACCATATTAATATAAATCAAAATAATTAATAACCTTTCCACTTAATTAGTAAAATTTAAAACTATAAAAGGACATTTATAAACATCCCCATTTCACAAAATCCACTTAATACATCCCCATCTTATCTACGCAATTTATTTCACACCACCTTACCTAATCTAAACAATCACCCATCTCATCATCACAAAACCCCACTTAATCGTGTAATGTTTTCTATTAGTTTCCCCATACTTACCTAGGTCTAGAGGAATCCTAGAGTAAGTATCACATCTTACAAGAAATGTTTTCAACTAAACATCCTCACATATTCACCAAACCCTACACATACACTTCCTTACATCCTCACATCATCAAACATCTTATCCAAGATTCCCTATCAACACAATTAATTCAATCTTACTAATCGAAAACTTGATACAAACACCAAATATTTATCTCATACTAAATCTACACAACCCTTCACACCGAGGCACATCATAAGCCATCACATTGAGGAAAATCCTTCTTCAAATCCTCTCAATCCTCTTTTAATACTCTTGTCCTAAAATAAGGATCGATTATTGATATTGTGTATCAATTGATAAGGAATCTTATCCTATTTTACACAAACATTTTTCACTAATTTAATACACCTCCATCCCATCTACACATCTCAAAAAAATCTAGGATCTAATGACACCTAGGAGAAGACCTACCCAATCCCAATATGGAAACGAAGATGAAACAAACCACCAATAAAACACATAAAACAAAATGACATCCTCAATCATAAATACTATGATGTCAATGTCGAAGAACAACATAATCAGGGAGAAGACTAAAGAAACAATGGTTAACACTAGTAGTGATGATGACTCTAGCACCTACTTCACAGAGGGAAGCAAAGAGAAATTCTTAATTGATTCGTTAATAAAAACAAATATTCCCTTATTCTCTAATTATATCACATGGGGAAAAGTTTCCTTCGATTATACACATGACGAGATTCATAGTCTTCTCCCCATTAAAAATGAATGAATTGTACAACCTCCTCCATCCTCATTGAACTGTAATAAAAATAATCCAAATCAAAGTAACCATCACATTCCACATATACGTAATAAGATAGAAAATGTCAATAATTCACATATATCTAAGGATGCCATATTATCCCAATTGCAACAAATGAGCAACTAGATTACCCAATTTACCTCTCAACTTGATCTCAATGACCCAATGACAATGATTCCAAACATTCACCACATATTTATTTTAACTTACAATTCACTAACCCTCAAGAACCTACCTTTGAGTGGGAAATCAATTCTATGATGGAAATAATTCAAGGGTTGCAACTAAGAAAACAAGGATGATGGTAGAATTTTGAGGAGGTTTATCCCTATCTATTCAACCATGACATATTATGAGTCACATTTCCTCCATAATTAGATCCTTTCAAGATTAAAAATATAAGGGGAAAGGTGACATTTGTGAACATGTTAAAGAGTTTTATATGTTTTTTCCACCATCAAAATATCCCACTCATTTTTAAATTCAAGTTCAAAAATTTTGAGCCGACACCTCCGGGGTGTTCAAGTAAAGCTAGAAGTCCGAAAAGATAGATAAATACATGCTTTGAAGTTGTTTAAAGTCTCCATTTTGCGTGGTTTGATAAATTTTTTGTTTCCTGTCTGACGCAACGTGAAAATTCTATTGTAGCCACCATTTGAATGAAATTTCCCATCTTTTCTATGGTCATGGATCATTGAATCTTGTATTGTTCTCAATTCCTTGGTTCATGAAAGATATTTGAAAATCGGGAGCAAAATGGTGGAGTTTTCTTCTTCTCTACATTTTTCCACAGGTTGTTAATGACGGGCATTTTCTTCCCCATAAAATTTTGGCCACATTATCCATGGGTACGTGGAAATATCTAATTTAAGGTGGGCAGGTAGAGAAATTTGTGGTTTTGATTCTCTTTGTAAAAAGGTTTAAATTCATAAAGTGACCCGCAGCCCCAATCATGCTATGAGGGAAAAGTCAAATGTCAAGCCCACATTGAAAGTCAAAGTAGGGAAGTGGGCCATTGAGGAGATTTGAGGATTTGAGCCTTGTTTTCATTAAATGGGATTCAAGTGAAAAATTTACCCGCAGCCCCACCCATGCCATGAGGAAAAAGTCAAATATTAAGCCCACATTGAAGGTCAAAGCGGTGGGCGGCCGCAGAGCAATTCATATTTTGAGCCCGCATTGAAAAAAAGATAAAATTATAAAAGTGGCCCATGACTCTGTCTCCACTCAAGTGAGGCCACATGTCAAGACCTTATCAAAGGCAAGTGAGTGGGCAAAAATGTTCCAAATTGCCAAATCTCTATAAAGTCACAAAATGCAAAAGGAATCCTCCACACACACTCCAGAAATTTCTCCCACGTGGAAGACTCTGGTTTAAAGTTTCAAATGTGAGATGAACGATTCAAATTCAAAGTTACAAAATGAGTGTAATGACCGCATAATGGAAATTCTATTTTTCTCGCCATTGGTGTTTCTTCACAAATCAAGAATCTGAATAGACGTGGATGATTGAAAAGGTTGTAAACCATTTCTTGCTAATAAAGAAGAAGTTATAACCATTTCTTGCAAGATATTTAATGGCTTCTTCACGCCATTGTAAAGGGGTTGGTAATTGATCTTGTAAACTCATGAGTGCATTGCACTTAGAGAAAGAAAAGGAGATAGCCATTTTTCTTCTACTTCCCTCCACTCTCAAATTTCTTCCAATCCCACATTATGCACAACTTTTGTCTAAGAATCAATATAAGAAGAAGGACTTTTTAGCCTCTTTGATGAGGAGATTTAGGAAATTTTAGTTCACAATCTCATCTTGTCTTGTTTCCATTTAAAGAGTTGTTTCTTCCCATAAATGCATGTGTTGAAATTTCTACATAGTGCGTGTAGGAATATGATTTTTTGTTAGGAATTAGTATTTATATTGTGTAGATAATAATTACATTTGGTAATTATTATTATATTAGTAATTTTTTATTTAGTTGTTATATAAAACAACTAATAACAAATGTGTGTTGAGTTGTTTGGTTGTTACAAACAACTCACGTGATTAGTATTTGTTAGTAGAATAGTTTCCTAATTTATAGGAAACTATGTGCCTATATATTTGTAATTGCATCTTATGTAAATTATCCGGAATGAATTGAAAGATATATCATTATTCCGTGCATTTTATTCTGCAAATATAGTCCAGCTCTTACATTTGGTATCAGAGCAGGTTATTCCTATGAGAGCCAAGAAGATTTAAGAGGCCAAAGAGAATATTCAAAAATCCGTCCAAAAAAATACAGCAAGTAGTGTTCAGTAAAATGAACATATCTTCCTCATAAAACATCGGATTGAGGCGATTCTTTTTGGGTTGAAAATATGAGAAAAATACACACAACTTTGTAGTTTACATCAGGGTCAGATTCAGTATGAAGATATGACAAAATTGCTATCAAACAGATGTTTTTGTGGCTGGAAATGCACATCCGGTAAAAGAAATGTAACACACAGGTTTTTTCTTATTGGTCAATTTTTTTTAATTATTTAACAAAACTATAGTTTAAAATATATATATATTTCTATATTTTTTTCTTAATAATTGAATTTTGAGGGCAATTCAATTTTATTTTAATTGGACCAATTTACGGGAAATTGTAACCTCAATAAATTTTGCACGGTAACTCAAATCTGAGCATCATTTTTTGCAAAAGTGTTTCTTTTTTAATTCTCATTATAGTGGTTCTAATTTTGGGATAAAATACCCACTTTGAAAAATATCATATTTTTTGGCTATTTTGTGGGACACATTATCGGTTGTACCCGACATCCTAAAACTAAAATGTTTCACATTGCGGGGGGAGAATAACTTCAATGTGGAAACAAATGAGCTTAAAATTTTCATTTGGCTGAGTTAGAAGCCACAAAGATGGAGGAAGGAGGCATCGGAGGAAGGAGGTCAAACAACGACCTCTCGTCAGTCACCAACGACGGGGCCACGCAGAAGCTGTGGTGGCATATGTATGGTGTGAGTATATGATTTTCAGTGTGGTTTCCATTTTCTCAGTATGATTCTTTTTCAGAGTTCCTGTTTTGTGTGGTATTTGATGGATGTTGGAAAGAAATTTGTGTTGGAGCGCAGATGACTGTCAGTGATCCTCTGACTGACTTGGTCCTCTGACTGCCATACTTCATTGGAAGATGGTCAGCTAGAAGAATACGTTCACTAGCATTAGTGACCATGTGCAGCAAGACCTAACTAGCAAGATCCATTCAGGAGTATGTTCTTCGATGCATTTTGCTTCTCAGTATCTATATGAGTGGAATTTCACATTGTGGGGGGGAATACATACCAATGTTCCATTCCCATTCTGCACCCAAAACGACTTAGTCAAGGAAAGCTTCCAGTGGCAGTGGTAGTTTTCTATGTTGTTCGAGATCGAGTGGCAGCGATCAATGACAGAGACTACAATTAAGAACATTACGATTCTTATAGGAAGTAATGTGAAATTTTTTCAATATATCTTCTATTGTGTAGTTTTGTGATATGCAAGTTGTGTTTCCTACATAATTCCCTGATGTATAAGCATAGTGATGAATAAAGCACACCGAGTAAGTCGGTTCATGGATCTTGAAAGGGTTTATGGGAGAATCAAGAAAACCACACGAGGTGGACAGGTTGATGAGGTCCCTATCACGTTAAGGTTTGTGGTAATCTGTTTAAACCCATGGAAGGAGAGAGCCTTTCTTTTGGATCAAGTTCATGAGTCACGAGTTAGACATGCCACGGGGTGAGCATACTGTAGTTGAGAGTGTGGATGTTTTTCTACCATGTAAACACTAAGGGGGGGAATGTTAGGAATTAGTATTTACACTTTGTGTAGATAATAATTACATTTGGCAATTATTATTATATTAGCAATTTGTTATTTAGTTGTTATATAAAACAACTAATAACAAATGTGTGTTGAGTTGTTTGGTTGTTACAAACAACTCACGTGATTAGTATTTGTTAGTAGAATAGTTTCCTAATTTGTAGGAAACTATGTGCCTATATATTTGTAATTGCATTTTATGTAAATTATCTAGAATGAATTGAAAGATATATCATTTTTACGTGCATTTTATTCTGCAAATATAGTCCACTCTTAGATTTTTACCTACAACATTAGTTCTCCTACTTCTTTTCTCACTCCCTTTCCCACCTTTATAGAAAATTTCCCCTTGTAGATAACTACAAGCATTTTCCATAGGGTCAGTGGAGTGCCCCTATTGGAACCCTAGCCGAAAATCCACCATAGAAATCCACGCTTTCTCGTTCATGCAAACATGGCAGCTGCACCGGTTAAGTAAAGGGACTTAGATTCCTAGAATGTTAGAAAGGAATTCACAAATTTGTCCACCTGAAAAAATTTCCTCGCTAACAGTTTTTGGCCTCCACTGTGGGGCATATTTAGTAGCATCTGCACCCAATATGCGACCGCAAGATCTGAAAATTAAAAAAAAAAGTCAAATATTGAAAAATAAAAAGAAAGAGTTCATGAAAATTCATTGTTGAAAGATACACTATTGATTTCTACACGTGTCTTTTCATATTCCCACTTCAATAATTTCAAAATTTTGGCTAAAGAAAGACACAAAAAGTTGAGCACGTCGAGAGGTTTTGATGATTTTAGTTTCGAGGCTTCACAAAATCATAAAGAATGAATTAGAGATAATCCATGCTTCTTCTCTCAAGCCTCCTCTCCATCTAACTCTTCACGACGTTCACCGGAAATCCTATCAAAACTTCTCGTGGATACTCTCCTTCAAATTCTCCCATTCTTTAACCACCATTGAGCATTGATCTCCGAGAAGAAGAATAATTCATAGAAGCAAGAGCAGAAGTAGAAATGACAATGGTAAACGAAGAATAAATACCTTAACCCATTGTTCCATGGGGAAGGAATACGGGCCCGCTTTCTCTTGAACCAACTCTCCATGATCTACCAACAAGTTCCCGCAAGAACTTGCCAAAGTTCAATGGCGACAAAATACAACATCCAGAAGAACACATTGTTGCTTTCACAACATCATGTGGAATTCTTGGTGTCCAAAATGAAGACATTGCTATGAGATTGTCCATGGAGTCCCTCCAAGAAAAAGAAACATAATGGTTTTACCTCCTTCCTTCCCGATCCATCATTTGTTGGGATGACATCAAGGCTAACTTTGAGGAAATATTTAAATCAACTAAAGACTGTCAAGACCTCTTGGTGTACTTGGGTCAAATGAGGAAAGGAGAAAGTGAAATGATGAGAGACTTCATGGCTCGTTTCGAATAGTTGCTTCGTAGGATACCGGAAGAAGATTCACCCTCTCATAATAATATCAAAAGATTCTTCATAAATGCTCAATCACTGGAGGTATTATTTATCTTAAGAAGAGTTCAATCAAGGAATAATGTAGAAGAAAAAAGGAAGGCCATTGAATGGATGCCGATCTCATCCTCTCTGGAAAGATCAAGAATTTATCAAAGGGAAAGACCCAACATCCTCGAAGATGAGAGAACTAATCCATTTCTACAAAAGTTGGTGACTGAGATATCAACTTTGAAGAGGGAAATATTTGAACACATTTTTTCCCAAAGAAGCAACAAAAATCAGATTATGGGAGCACCCCAAAGGCTTGCCTAGGAGGCCCTACCCGTGAACATAAATGGTAAATTTCAAGAATGCGAAGAAGAGCTTGAACAAGAAAGTGAAGGTGATGATTTCCTATAAAATGATGAGTTTGAGAATGACATACAAATCATATTTTGTGAGTATTCTAGATGTGATAAAAAATATGAAAAGGATGTGCACATGTTCTCATGTGCGCTATTGACTCATTCTCAGTTTGACAAAAAATCATCTCCTTCCATTACTTTAAAGAAAAATAAGACTAATGATCCTCCTGTGGTAACTCCACAAAATAAAATAATCAGTCGAGGATCCCCACTTCCATCTTCCATGAAGTCTTCATTGTTGGATCCTATCCCTATAGTGAGTAAGAAAATTCCTGCAATCCCAAGTAAGTCTTCCGATGTCTTTTCCAAGTCTAAATCTAAATCTTCTCTTGTAAAATCTAATACCTTGAAAGATCCTAGTGTACCATTCAAAATATCATCCATTCCTCAAAAATCAAATCCTTCTCCCAAGCCTATCCAAACTCAAAAATAAATCCCTTCACCCCTCTTTTTCACATCTTCTCCCTTTGACTTCATAGAATATGTAAACGAAGCCAAAGTGTAGATTACCAAAACCGAATATTTGTGGACTCATCCTAAACAATTTGAGAGGTTCGTCTGATATATCAGGAGTGGTACTCTAACACCCAATGTTGTAACATCTAGTTCTAAAGTCATGCTACCAAACTTGCCTACACCTCCCTCACAGAACATGATTTCTCTAAGTGCATAAAAGACTGATAAAGTTGAACCTTTCTATGTCTCCCTTCTTATTGGAGAATATGTACTAAACAATTGCATAATAGATTTTGGTGCCTCAAACAATGTGATGCCTTTGAAGGTTGTTATCGCTCTCAAACTTGCCATGACTCCACCCAGTGGCTCTTGTTACTCTTTGTAATCAAAATAGGTCCCACTTGCAGGGAAAGTCAAAGATGCACAAGTGGATCTTGCCAGATTTATAGACAAGAAAGTTTCAGTGATGATTTTGGTAGTAGACGTCCCATCCTCATTCGGAATGTTTCTGAGTAGAAATTTCTGCCAAGAGTTAGGAGGGAAAATTCAGATGAATTGGTCTTTTACAACCATACCAGTGAAGGGAGACATGGAGAAATTACTTCCCGAGAAGAATATGAGGTACACAGTATGAAATTATGGAAGCTCGGAAGCTAACATCTTGCATCAAGATAACAGGTAGATGAATCACTTGGTGACAACCAAGGAGGAAGAAGATGTTCCCATCTTGATAGGGCAAGATATTCCTTCTCGAGAGATTTGGATTTTGAAGAAGCATTGAGGAGATTCAAGTTATAAGAGGGCAGCCCAAAATCACCAGATGATGTAGACAACGAGGAAGAGGAGATGGTTATATATGATTTTCAAGAAGAAAAATCATCCTATATAGTTTTCCAAGATGAGGAGTTATTATCATTCCCATTTTGGGATGAAGATGATCTCAGTTAGGCCATCTATGGAGAGAAAAATCATCTTGCGATGAGCCTTTGAAAGGCTTGAAATAAATCTCCATACAAGGACTACTAAGAGCCACAGAAGAAATAGAAGACCCTGAGATTAGTCTTGATCTCCTGATGCAAGCCACAAATCTGTAAGACAAGTGTGAAGCTGATTTGGAAGCCTTAACCAATGTGAAGGTTGGCCATATTGAAAAGTATGATGCCACTTTTGAGCTAATGATTGATGGATGCAATAACAAAATGGAGGTATTTTCTTTCCCATTTGAAGAGGAAGAATGTTTCCATGATGAACAAACTAAAGCAAGAAGTTTTGAGGCCTTTGAATTTGAAGCTCCTCTAGACAAAGGAGTGATAAAATGCAGCAGTTCCCAAGATGATGAGGTAATCCCTCCAAATAGTTTCCTTGAGCTGCAAAATAAAGATCCTTCAAAGGCATATAAAGAGGAGCTATAGGAAACAATGAAGCATAACTCTGTGCAAAAAATATTGGATGCAGTAGAAGTTGTGGAAGATCCTAAGCTGATTCTTGATCTCTTCACTAGTGTCATGGACATACAAGACAAATATTATTTTCCCTCCGATCCTCCCATCAGTACTCAAATGCCTCATAGTGAAGTAGAGATAAAGGATGAATCAAATGTTTCTCATGGAGAAGATGTCAATGAGCATAGACCCGGAAACAAAAGTAACTCAGAATATACAAGGAATTTGAATGAAAAGAATCCCTAGGAAGAAATGAGATGTTTGATGGAGAATCAGCTATATGGATAAACATGGAAGGAAACTGGCATGATGAAACTTATTTTAAAGGGCATGAAGGTAGTGGAATTTCCAAGCAAGGACTTGAGCATCAAGAAGCTCACATGGACTCACTCCTACAAAGTAAAAGTACAATCATGGAAGCGCTTGGATTCTATAAACAATTGAAGAGGGGAGGGTAATTTTGGAACTTTGTCAATATCTTTGCAAAACATCATCACTCAGTGTTTCCCACTCATGGGTAACTTTTGAGAAATGGAAAGTGCTTCAGTGAAAGCGGGTTTTCCCTCGCCTTGTACCATAGGTGATTTCTAGGTGTTTCCCTCTTATGTGTGTGTGTTTCCTCTTCTTCCTTTTCATGTGTGTGTTTGTTTCCTTATTCTTTATACCTTGTTATAGGTTGTACACAACTCCACAAGGCCTAATGGATAAGGCATTGGTTAATGAATTATATGGTCAAATTTAAAAAAATTAGCTCACACCCTCTAGAGGTGTTCAAGTAAAGTTGGATGTCTGAAGAGAGAGAAATTCATGCTTTGAAGTTGTTTAAACTCTCTAGTACGTCGTTAGATAAATTTTCCGTCTCCCCGTCTAAATGCATGAAGATTCTATTGTAGCCTCCATTTGAATGAAATTTCCCATCTTTTCTATGGTCATGGATCATTGAATCTTGTATTGTTCTCAATTCCTTGGTTCGCGAAATAAATTTGAAAATCGGGCGTGAAATGGTGTAGTTTTCTTCTTCTTTGCTATTTTCCACAATCGTGAATGACGGAAATTTTATTCCCCATCAAATTTTGGTCCTATTATCCATGGATACATGGAAATATCTAATTAGAGGTAGGCCAAGTAGAGAAATTTTTGGTTTTGAGCCTCTTTGTAAAAAAGGTGAAAAGTCATAAAGTGACCCATAGCCCCGATCATGCTATGAGGGAAAAGTCAAATGTAGAACCCACATTGAAAGTAAAAGCGTGGAAGTGGACCATCGGGAGATTTAAGGATTTGAGCCTCATTTTCATTAAAGGGGATTCAAGTTAAAAATTGACACGCAACCTCGCCCATTCCATGAGGAAAAATTCAAATATCAAATCCGCATCAAAGGTCAAAGTAGGTGGGTGGGCGGTGGAGCACTTCATGTTTTTGAGCTGCATTGAAAAAGATTAAATTATAAAAGTGGCTGCGACTATGGCTCCACTCAAGTGAGGCCACGTGTCAAACCATATCAAAGGCGGGTGAATGGGCCAAAATGTTCCAATTGCCAAATCTCTATAAAGTCGAAAAAATGCAAAAGGAATCCTCCATGCCCACTCCAATAAATTTCTCCCACGTGGATGACTTTGGTTTAAAGTTTCAAAGGTGAGATGAACGGTTCAAATTCAAAGTTACAAAATGAGTGTAACAAATGCATAATGGAAAGTCTATTTTTTCTCGCTATTAGTGTTTCTTCGCAAATCAAGAATTTGAATGGACGTGGATTATTGAAAATATTGTAAACTATTTCTTGCTAACAAAAATAATTTGTAACTGTTTCTTGCAAGATATTTAATGGCTTCTTCATGCCATTGTAAAGGGGTTAGCAATTGATCTTGTAAACTCGCAAGTGCATTACACTTGGAGAAAGCAAAGGAGATAGCCATTTTTCTTCTACTTCCCTCCACTCTCAAATTTCTTCCATTCCCACATTATGCACAACTTTTGTCTAAGAATCAATACAAGAAGAAGGAATTTTTAGCCTCTTTGATGAGGAGATTTATTAAATTTGAGTTCGCAATCTCATCTCATCTTGTTGCCATTTATAGATTTGTTTCTTCCCATTAAATGCATGTGTTGAAATTTCTATGTAGTGCATGTAGGAATATGATTTTTACCTACAATATTAGTTCTCCTACCTATTTTCTCACTCCCCTTCCCACCTTTATAGAAAATTCCCCAGTAGATAATCGCAAGCATTTTCCATAGGGTCGAGTGGAGTGCCCTGTTGATCCCCAAATGAAAGGCCACCATAAAAATCCATGCTTTCTGCATGCATACAAGGCAGATGTACCGGTTAAGTAAATGGACTTAGATTCGCGAGCATTGGAAAGGAATTCACAAAGTTTTCCACCAAAACATTTCCTCGCCAACAATATGCTATGTCAAAAATTCTCTTACAATGATTCCTATTTACTAATACTCTTTTCACAAATCCTAGGAGGTCCCTCCCTTTAATAGTTCCTCTATTTACCAAAGGGATCTATCACTATATTTTATGCCTTTTCCAAAAAAATTCAATAACTTCTCATATAATATGGAACATGATGTCACCATGATTGGCTTATGTAACACCACCACAAACAATGCAATGGAGAAATATTTTCATCCTTGCTGCAATGATGGATATCCTTGCTATACATATTCCTTGGCTAATCCCTTTAAAAAAATTAGTCACCATCTTTGTCACCAATCTCCATCAAGAACTATCTTTCCACCTATAAGTCCATTGTGCCAACACATTTGATGACATCATAGAAAAGGAAAGAAAATAAAAAAATTCTTATCACCAAAGAACTCCTTAAACTATATTCCCACAAAAACTACAATCAATC
Source organism: Taxus wallichiana var. yunnanensis (assembly GCA_018340775.1). Classification (NCBI taxonomy): domain Eukaryota; kingdom Viridiplantae; phylum Streptophyta; class Pinopsida; order Cupressales; family Taxaceae; genus Taxus; species Taxus wallichiana. The sequence continues at coordinate 334,602,167 of CM031237.1, read as the reverse complement.
CATCCATCCTTCCACATTCAAAACTCCTAAATATTTCAATAAGAATAAAAATATTTTCATCGATGGAGTGAAAAAGAAAAAACATAATCATAATATTCACAGAGTTGTTGTTATATCCATCCCCAAAGGTCAACCCCAGTCCACTCAAGATCTTAAAATATGATCATACACCCTTGTTGGTGAGTCCATTGAAACTGTCCTCAACAAACTCATTATCTGCTAATATGGTTGTGTTCCCACAAACCCAACCGATCAATGAATCTATACCTAAACCCTCATGGTTCAAGGAAAATGAGTATTGCAAGTTTCACAAAATCAAGGGTCATGTTACCAACAGGTGTATGAAACTCAAGAACTATATCCAAGACCTAATCGACCGATGTGAAATTGAAATCAAGGAAAATTCCTATTCTTCCTTTTGAAATCGAAGCTCGAGATCTATGAAAATTCCACTTCCCAATCATGGTCAAAATCATGCTTCACATCACGGACATCAGAAGTCTAGTAAATCCCATGAATCATTTAAGCATCGGTTCAATCAAATAAACTACAAACATTTCATCTTCCATTATGAATCCCTTTTCGGCCATATTCATCATCATCCTAATCAAGTGGCCATGATAAAGGTTAAATGATCCTCTCAAAACCCCTAGTGTGTGGTTACTACTCATAGGAGCCATGTAGTGGTTCATGGAGCTGATCCTTCTTCCGCAAATCCACCACCACAAGCTCTAGTAAAACATAAATAGATAACTTGAGAAGACTCCTACACAAATATCCATTATGGATCTTCTCAAAACATCCTTCATGCATAAATATATCCTTTATCATTCCCTTAAGAAAAATTATGTCCCAACTGACATCAATCCCATGCAATTCCAATACCTTGGCTATCATCTTTACCACCATCTGAAATTTTAACTTGCCTTCACCAATAAGGACTTTTCACTACACGGTCCAGCTCAAAACCTCCCTCTCTACATTGAGGTTCACATTGAAAATTATCACGTCAAAAGAGTACTAGTGGAAAATGGGTTTGGGGTTAACCGTTGTACCCTATCTCTCATTTGATGGCTAGAGTACAACTAATCGAGATCTACAACTAGAAGTAATCACTATTAAAGCTTACGAGAATATCGAAAGAAATTGGGGGATATTTGTACCTTCCTATTCATGTAGGGTTGTCACACTTCCCACCTTGGTATACGTATTATAAATATAGTTCCCATACAACTTGTTGCTTGGTTGTCCTTGGATTTACAAAATGCATGTCATCCCATCTACATTACATAAATGTCTTAAATTCAAGCATTAAAACATGGAAGTCACCATCCATTGTGACCCCCAACCATTCTAGTATTTCCAAGAACTTGAATCACAACCCTATATTGTCCCATCACTAAAACCATCTCTTCACAATCTCTATCTTTATCATCCAACACACTCCACTTCATATGTGTCTCTTGGTAGTATTTTATCCACCTCACATAATACCTCATTGCTATTTCCTCCTCTCTTACCCACTCCATCCATATCCACTCACATCCTACCCACTTTACCTCTCAAGCTCAAATCCATAGAGTTTAGAAAGTATCAAAATTTCATTATCAAGAAACTACCACTATTACCTAAACAGTGTAGAATGCCCGACATGTGTCTAGCTAATAGGTAAAAATATTCATTGGGTTCTTCCACTTTTATCCATTTTAGGTATCTTCTTGATGATTACCTTGAGCCATCTGACACCACATGGGCCATCAATGACTCTATATCGTCTTGCTACTTGAATAATGAATATACAATCACCAAAAGGATGATGAACCATATGAGATAATCTAGTTGAGGACTAGTTCTCCATGCATAAGGCATATATGAAACTCTTTCTATTTTCCCCAATCCCCATGGATGTGGACTAGGGTACTAGCCACCTGGTGAGCGTGTTCCTAATGACTTTAGTGATACCACCGAAATAGCTAATCATACCATATAAACAATCGAAAAAATTTATGTCTATAGGAAATATGAAGATCTCTCTACCACAAATCTCTTTCCATGAAATCGTTTTCCTCTCCATTAATGTCACCCTCACCTACCCCCAACTCATCTAGTGGGACCAACAATCTGAACATATCACTCTAGATACATTTCAAAATGACGAGGAAATTCTTGGGTTCATCGGAACTTGGGTTAATGTACCAGCCAATGACCATAAGAAAGGTTTCCAAATATGTATAAATGTTGATGCCTACTTTGGAAAATAGGATCCTACGCCCTATTTAATCTTGATCTACTATTTATCATCCTAATTCCTCTTACCACCTAAATAAGGAGGATCTCCTTTCATAATTATTCCAAAATCCCCCTACTCTCAAACATGATTAAGTTATGGATCAAATTATTTTGGCTCCTGAAACTCTACAAGATGGATCAACATCATTAATTAAGGAAACCATTGACATTAACATTGGTACTAAAGAAGACCCCAAGATCCTCAAACTTGGGGCATCTTTATCATTAAAAGAACAAACCACCCTTAAAACTCCTACAAGAATTCCGAGACGTATTTGTATGTGTCCTATATGGATATGTATGGTCATGATCTATCTTTGGTGGTTCATAATCTCATTGTACGTAAAGATGTGAAGAAAGTCAAACAAAAACTACGTAAGATGCATCCAAAGGTAGCCCTACTTGACAAATAAGAAATGTACAAACTTCTCGACATCAGCTTCATCCATCCTATTGAATAATCTAATTAGATCTCCAACATCATCCCATGACGCAAAAAGACTATGGGCGTCCTTATTTGTACATTATTCCACGACATTAACAAAGATTTCCATAAAGACAACTTTACCTTACCTAATATCGACTGATTATGGATTTGGACGAGGAAAGAAATTTTATCCATCATGGATGGCTTCTCTAGATATAATCAAATCAAAATCGCTGAATAATACCAACGAAAAAATACTTTTTCTACACCTTAGGAACCTTCTAGTCTTAAAAATATTGGAGCTACATATCAACATGTCATGACCATCATATTTCATGACATGATGCATGACATTGTTGAGGACTATGTCGATGATATTATGGGAAAATCCAAAACCGAGACAAGAACATCACATGGTTCTTCACCGCATATTTTAATGACTCGGGAATACAAAGTTTGGATTAATCCTAAGAAATGTGTTTTTGGTGTTACATCTAAAGCAAGCTACTTGGTTTTATTGTCTCATGACATGGAATAGAAATTGACTCAGATTAATTTAAATTTGTGGTTCAAATTCCTCCACCTATAAATTTAAAGAAAATACAAAGCCTATAGGGTAAAATCCAAGCCATCGAATATTCATAGCTTAGTTCACTAATAAGTTCCATCTATTTCATCATTTTCTCAAATCGGAACAATATTCCATTGGAATGAGGAGTGTCAAGCCTCTTTTGAAAAACTCAAGAAATACCTACTACATCGTCCATTATTAGTGACTTCCACTACGAGAATTCCTCTACTCCTTTACATTTCATCTACTCATCATGCCTTGGGAGCTCTCCTAGCACATTAAGATGACCATGGAAAAGAGCAGGCTATCTACTACCTAAGCCAAACACTAGTGGCTTATGATCTCAACTATACTCCTATGGAAAAGGCATGTCTTGTCATTGTTTTTACTTCTCAAAATCTATGACATTATATACTTAATAACATGGTAAATCTTATAGCCAAAGTAGATACTCTAAAATATCTACTTTCAAAGACGTCATTAACAGGATACATGGCTAAATGTATATTGCTCTGAGTTAGTTTTACATTGACTATGTTAATAAAAAATCTATCAAAGGACATGTTACGGTAGATAAGTTAGCCAAATTTACATATTTTTATTCCAAACCACTCAATACATGGTTCCTAAATGAATTTATATTCATCGTTGAAGAATCATATCCTAGAAATTATACTTTGATGGACATTTTACAAATCATGGCTCGAGAGCAAGAATTCTATTTATCTCACCCAAAGGATATATAATCCCTAAGTCCTTTCATCATACCTTTCCATGCACTAACAATATATATAAATACGAAGCACTCATAGCTGGAATAAGAATGGCCATCCAATGGAACATCAAAACTCTTAATGTATTTGGAGATTCGTACCTCCTAATCAAACAAGTTAACAATGAATATTACACTAAATACGATAAAATTGTTCTCTACAAGAAAATGGTGGTAACTTTCAATCTCTACTTTAATCATATCTAGTTTGACTAAGCTCCATGAGTAAGAAACAAATTAGCAAATTCAATGGTGACCATTGGTTTTCTATTGAATATTCCTTAATATGCCCGTAACTCTCGGTTCTTGGTTGAAAAACTCATGGTTCCGGCCTATGGAATCCCACAATTTGATATGGTATGTGAGATTTTTGTTCCTAACTCCCCATAGTGCCATGAAATCTACACTTGTCTCCATGACCATACCCTTCTACCCAATCTTCCTTAAAACCATCGTAAATCCTTCATCCAACATGTATCCAAAAACACCATCCTTGGTGGCATCCTATATTGTAGAGGATTTAATGGAACTTTTTTTCGATTCCTTAATTCATAAGAGGACGAATTAGAAATCAAAGAAGGAAACAATGGAATCGTAGTGCCCACACTAGTGGTGTGGTACTTTATTAATATACTCATGTGCACCAGCTACTATTGGCTCATAATAAAAACATGTGCATTCTCATATGTCCTCAAATGCATTCTATGCCAAAATCATGGTGACCTTATCCATGCCCCTCACAATCTTTGCACCCCATCACCACTCCATGGTTGTTTTCTACCCGTGTCTCAATGTCATGGGAAAATTTAATTGCACTTCATCGATGGCCACAAATTCATTATTCTTTGCTATGGAATACTTTACTAAGTGGGTTGAATCCATTCCACTTACATATGTTCACTTTGGAAAGCAAATATCAAAGTTCATTCTTAATCACATCATTTTCCATTATGTTATTCCATCCGCTATAATCATGGATAATGGTAAGTCATTTAAAACTCAAGAAGTCCATAAAATTTGTGACCATTTCCACATCAAACTCAAATTCTCCATGTCATATTACCCACAAGGAAACGGCCAATCTGAAGCATCCAATAAAATGCTAAAACACATCCTTGGAAAAATGATTAGTCAAGTAGGACATGATTGGTATACACAAATTTATCCTACACGATGGGCATATCGTGCATCCATCCACACTCCCACTGGCTCCACTCTATACTCTGTCATCTTCGAAAATGAAGCTATCCCGACTATTGAGATTGAGTTTCATTCCCTCCATGTTTCTCTTCAGTAACTCATTGATGATGAGGAATATCAAGTGCATTTCATACAAGAACTCAAGATGCTAGATGAGAAATTCCTCCAAGCCTTGGACCACCTCAAATCCTATCAAAATCACCTCCTTAGACACTTCAAAAAGCACATCAAAACCCACAAATATTATGTTTGTGACCTATTCCTTAAGGAAAAATAGCATAACACTAATGCTAACCATGTGAAGAAAGGAAAATTTGAATGAAACTAGCTCGGACCTTATGTCTTCATCCCCAAATTTGGCTCAAGTTCTTATATGTTTTTTATTCGGGATGGGTATGAGTTTGATGAGCCGATAAACATCATGCATCTCAAGAGATTCTACGCCTAAGTTCCCATATCCTGAAATAAAAATGAAAATGAATAATAAATAAAATAACATAAAAAATAATCCATCTAATTATGAAAACCACTTTGGTGGCACCTTGGGCAAGTACCATGGTGAAAACTGGTCCCGATGCCATGGTAAACCAGATCCTATGTCCACTTGTGACATAAAAATTCAATCATCACACTAGGGAAAGCCCATTTATCCATACACACATCTCCATCCATCCTAAATCCATACTTCTTCTGATCCTGACTACAAAGAAATGGTTCTATAATGAATGGGAACATTATCTTGATCCTAGCTAAGGTCACATTGTCTACAACAACATTTTAGCAACTACACTATTATGAAGCATCCAAGTCAAATGCAATAAATGCAACCCTTTTAAGATCAAGAGCTTTCATTTCTCTCTAATAAACCCCTCATTCACTTGTTATCCCTATATATTCTTCTTCGTAATCGCTTTCATGTATCTCCATTTTTACCTCATTCCATGTAATGGTTACGTCAAAAATATTTGTACAATTAAATTACATTTTAAATTTCCTTTAGTAACATTGTAAATATTCATGACATTATCATATGTATATACCCACGTAAATCAATCATCACCATATTTGATCTACACTAACCATAATCCACAATAACTACATTATCCATGATATCAAACATCTCATCATTGTTGTTATTCATCTACAACATCCGCATATAACAATTGAATCACATATCAATAACAATAAATAATCATCATCATCATCATGATAAATTTATTCATTTTGTATCCATAACACTTCACAGTTGGTATTGACACATTACAATCTATTTCATCATCACAAAACTACATAATCATTCAATTTGCAATTACTTACCAACATATACATCATAATCCAAACATCATCCCATAAATCATCTAAGCACAATAAATCATCATCTAATCTCATCACATCATTGTAAAAAAATGGATATATCTAAATAGGTACATTACACAACATTACCATGTCAACATCCATTACTCATCAATACATCATCATCAAACCAATCATCAACACATCATCATAACATCACAATAAAATTATGACATCATAATCATCATATAGAATATCTCGCTCACAAAAAATAATACATCATATCATCATAATAATCCAATAACATCACATCATCAAAATCATGCGTATGTTTCATCATCACACCATCGGTACATCATCATCAATATAATCAAACACAACAATAGTAAAGTGCATCATCATCCCAACAGAAAAAACATCTTCATCCTACATCATCCTCATCTATACATCAACATCAATGCAAAGTATGCCATTGAAATCATCATATCCAAATGAAACATCAAAAACATAATAATACATGTCATCAAGATGATCACATAATACATATATATCATCAAAATACATGTATACATAAAAAATGTGACCATCATGGTCATCATATACAAAAAGAACACAAAATGTACATCAACACCCATCACTATGCCAAGCTACACATATCATATAATACTTCATTCGGTCTTATCTCTAACACACCCGTTGTGCTCCCTCGGGACATCGTTCATACCGACCTCCTCTCAACAAAATATTATTCATATCCTCTCTCCCATGGAAGTTGCAAAGTCACGATGCACTCGTAATAACACATCTCCTCTGCGCCAGGCCTAGTAATGGCCCCATGTCATGGTCCTTATGCCATCTGTCCTACTCCTTGAGAAACTCCTTGTATCTCCCCCACTCCCTGAGAAACTCCTTTTATATACCCCATTGAGAGGATCCCCGTGTCTCACTCACTTCATCCACTGCATCCAACACACCATATCTATCCCTATATGCACTTTGTGGTGATGGTATCGATCTCAATTCCATATCACATGATCCATATCCTATCTCAACCCATAAAGTGCCCACTTTATCCCCGTCCCACTCTCCCTATAGATGAGATATCTCCGCTACCATACTCTCCCCTACCCCATCATCTGAATCACCAAAACAGAGAACATACTCCCTAAATTTCTCAAGTATTGTATCTCTCTCAAGTGAGCTACACACATATTTCTTGTAGACCTACTATCTCCACTTCCCACACATGAGCCTCTACCTCTAGTCTATCAATACACACTTGTAGCTCTTCACATGTACATCCTGTCCTAGATGGTCCTACTACATCTACATGTGATGGCATCACAATCTGTAATGGCCCACTCAAATCATCAATCTCTATCACATCAATTTCCTATCTATCCGGACTCATGTCCTAGTTCATCTTGTACTAGTGAATGAGGCACTAGCCACTAGATCAAGGGCCACCCAATATAATGATAGGTACTTTGTTTATTGTAACTCCTCTTATGTATGTCCATGTGGTACATGCACCACTAACATCTTCCCATACGGACCTCCTATAAACACTGTCTCTCGTCCCATTTACAAAACTCATACCTCTCAATGCCCATGTAAGGTTGGCTAGCTTAATCCTATACTACCACTCCTTATATCCTTATACTATCCTGGACCTATAATAACTGGTAAGGACATACTAGATAACCTATACATCGTCAAAACTAGCTCTTGCCACATCTATTGGAATTGGAGCACCCAAATCCTTAGTCTCACGAGTGGTCCATGTAAACACATGGAGTCCTATAGGTATATCCTATATAATACCAAATTGTCAAAGGACATGATCTAGCTATTATTTCTCTACAATGTATGGCTAGCCCCATATCGGGTAAAATGATGTATTAATCCTACTCATTGTACTGGTCTCCCACCCATACCTCATAATGACGATAGGGTCACCATGTAATGCCCCCTTCCTGCAACTCATCTATCGTCCACCTATAGAAATAAATCTCCCCCAGATGCTCCCTCTTACCCATATGAGTGTGTCACTCAAATACTAAGGGCTCACCATCCCGTTGTTGTTATTAGATACCTATCATCTTACCCACAACTATGTGATCATGGCTCCAAATCTATATTAAAATACATGCTTCAATGTTGTTACCCCCTTGGTAGGCTACCTGTGTATATCATGATTTAAGCTTGCAAATACTATCAGAGCCCATGTATACACTATCTCCGCCCGCCACATTACATAATGGCATCTACAAATCCAATGCTAAAATATAATCCTCCACCATATGGTAATAAAATAGAGATAATTAGGGAGTATAGCAACATTGAAATATGCTTCATATAACCCTCTCTAAAATATAACTCCAAATCAATCTGAATTTCCCCACGTGTTTTACCTCGTACATATGTTAACAAGCACAACCGCGACCTAGGCCTATCCCTATGTCACACCACCCACTCTCCCTCCATTAGAATCTGATATATACGGTAGAAATCCTCCACCATCACTGTCATCTCCTTTATCGGCAGCCATAATGTACTAGTCTCACAGAATGCCACCTCTATGCTAGTGTAATCAATAACCCTCGGTCCTCCCGCATAGTAGTCGGCATCCAAAGCGACAGATCACCGATGTCGAATGTACATTATATCTAACAACATCTGTAAACAAAAACCCATGTATATCATCCCCACCCATCATTCCCATCTTATTACCCTCTAAACCCATCATTCTACCCTTCAAACACCCTAAAACCCTAGCTAAGCATGGGCGCCACTTTATAGCTCATAGGCACCATTATCCTTCACATAGGTGCTAATCCTAAGCATAGGCATCATTTATCACCCAACCTTGCACATAGGCACCAAAGACACTCTGCATAGTCACCATTTCCTATCCCTACCCGCATAAGTGTTTTCCTTCTTGGAAATGGCACCAAACCCTTGCGTAGGCACCACACTTCATACCTACCACCCTCTATGACGCATAAGGGTCGCGATATGGCGCATAAGAACCATTTCATGCACATATGCACCACGATATGCCGCATTGGCGCCATTTTTTTAGCATAGGTTCTGATCTTTACCCACAAGCACTAAACCCTACCCCAAAACCCTAAAAAACCTCAAAAACACATAAAATGATAAAATAAAAAATCCAAGGTATGTACCACAGTCCATCAGATTGTTGTTCGTTGATACTCTCGCTACATCTGCTCGGTGCTCTTGAATCCTTGCATATGTCATCATTATCTCTCTCAAGGGCTCTTGTTCTCTACTACATGCAATGAAAATGACTTGCCAATTGGTCCTCGAAGCTCTTTTATACTGTTGTGATGCCCTAAAACACTCTAGGCATCCATTCTCCCAACTGTTCATCTATTTTTCCTCCCGTTTCTTCCGAACCTACCTACATTTTCCGTCCATCTTAAAAAATTGAAAAATTCCAAAAACTTAAAAATTGAAAAACAAAAAAATAGTAAAAATCCAAAATATTAAAACATCGAAACAATTAAAAAACTTTAAAAATCGTAAAAAATCGAAAACATTAAAAAAATTATAAAATCAAAAAAATCGTTAACAAATGAAAAATTAAAAAATCTTTAAAATCAAAAACTGAAAACATCATTAAAAATCCAAAAAAATATTTTTTTACCAAATTAAAAATCACAAAAAAATTTTTTCCAAAAAATCAAAACATCGTAAAAATCCAACAAAATTAAAAAAATCATGAAAATCCCACAATTTTAAAAAATCATTGAAATCCTCACCCAATCAAAAATTGAAAACTCACCCAAAATATCCAATTTTTCATCCCGAACCCATTCCGACATTTTTTCTTTTTTCATGCATGCTTGTGAATGTTTTAATTCTTATGTTTCTTGGTCGTTGATATGAGGCTTGTTTTCTTTCTTTTATACGGTCCAATGATATGAGCACCCCACCATTTGGCAATATAAGAATCATGGTATTTATACATTGTTGTATTTTACTCTATGCCACATTGCATTTTACTAATGATGACAACGTGGAAAGTTTTAAACAACACTAATCCCTTTCTATACTCATCTCTTCATTATCTAAAATTTTCCTTCTCACATTTGATCCTTCTTTCATCCTCTTAACTATTATTCACCCACTCAACTACCCCATCCAACATCCAATTGATCTTAAAAATCCAAACCAAGATTGCAACAAGTGTGTGGTGTAATGGCAAAAATATATCAATATCAACAACATCCAACGAAGCCAACTTCAAGTCCTATTATCTAGATTGGGAAATATTCCTAACCAATCGACATCCAATCCATTAATTACATAATCCTTCCTAATCCCTTTCATATATCCATGATTGGGGTATCAACTCTACTTCATCCAACTTAATCTTCTTGACTAGGACATCCTCTTAATCCAATCAATCCAATCCCTCTAATCAACTCAATCAATCCCTCCAAGCTCATCCTCTTGGCTTGGACATCCAATCAATCAATTCAACTCCCCTTCCCTAGGGAATCTTATCATTTGGCTCCCTTGGTGGGGCATCCTATTTCTCAATCTTTCATCACTTTCTTCTCTTCCTTTTGAGTGTTCACTTGACTCATTTTCTCTTCACCGACCCTTGATGGGGTAATGCCCTTGCCATCTATTATGGAAACCTTCTTTCTTTAAATGGTCATTTCTTCGCAATAACCCTTCAAAGAGGGGGAAAATGTAGACATGTAAAATGTTGACATACTTATGTAATAAATAGAATATTTATTGAACATTATTAATCCCCCATCACTAATTCATTATTACAACTCCCATCTTAACCATATAATAATTAATCATAAGATTAATTATTATCAATCCCTTTTATCATATATATCTTTATCTTAATTATTCTCACTATTCACCTAATATCCCATCTCATCCTTAATCCTCAAATTCATTATTAATATCATATTATCCCACTATTAATCCATATTATCATTTTCTAGGAATTTAATATTCCTACTCACCTACCGCCTACTCTACAACTATCCTACACCTAGTTTCTCTATCAAATAATATCCCAATCAAAATTACTCTCACCTAATCCTAAGCTAATCAAATTCCTCATCTCCAAATCTATAGGCTTCTATTTCTATAAGCATCTCCAAACTTCCCTCCATTTTATTTAAAAATTCAAATAAAACTCCCTCCATCCATTGAATTAAAAATTCAATGCAAGCTTCTCTTAATTTCTAGAAATTTTATCTAATTCTAGATTTCTCCATCCTCTCATGTAATAACAACTATTGATCCTCATCTTACTTGGATCAATCTCCATCCTCCATTTCTCCTCCCATAACCTCGCAAAGTGGATTTTCACCCTCGATGGAAGCCAACTTTTGAATTTGTAACTAAGTGTTGCCAAATTTGCTAAAGATCCATAAAACAACCATAAGCATTCTTCAAGAAAAATCATAAAGTTATAAGGGGAGGTACTATCCAATTGAATCCAAAATCGAAAGTAAGAAATTATAATCCAACATCTTGAGCACATCCAAGGCATCAAAGGGAGCTCTTCATTTGGTAGTTGAAGGTATTGCATTCTACTCCCTTTTAAATGTCGTACTCAATATGAAGTATTTGTTAGAAGGATTAGAATAGTAGAAAAATTTGTAATTTGTTTTATTATATTAACATACTAATATTTTCTAACCAATAATCATGGAATCTATAAGGTCTTCTTGTCACCTTGACATAATTCTTTGGTAGATCTTGTTTTATCACCGTTTGTTACTCGATGACACACCCTTATTCTAGGTTCAAACATGACTTTTGAGGGTACAATTACCTACATGAATCTCATCTTTCACATATAAACTAGGGGAAACCTTTCTCCCATCACTTAGTCATACCATTTCATATTCTCATAATTCGAAACATTCATATATTGGAAAAAATACAAAAACATTATCTTAGAATTTGATTGCATATAGCCTTGCTTTCTTATACTATTATATGTTTCACTTTTTCTATCATGTTACTTTTATTCATAGTATGTTTTATCCTTTGTCAATACACATGACCATTCACATGACCCTTTGAAGTGAATCAAATTCATTTATAAGTTACCACACGATGCATGTTACTTAACATTGTTCTATGACAAGCTCACTGAGGCTCCTGGGGGCATCTACATTTCCTACTTATATATATTTAGGTTCTATCATTGTAATATCTACTAATTTCATTCCTCTTTTCAGCTATATACATTGTGGTATATTATCAATTTTTTCTAACATGATAGTGGGTGCTTCATGTGTATCATTTTTCTTGTATCCCTAATTTCAACCATGGTTATCTGATCATACTAATTTCTTGTGTCATTTTTTCTATTATTTTTATTTTTATCTAAGATATTCCCTATGATTTCTTACTCATTTTCATGTATGGAATTTATGGATATGATTATCTTGTGACATCCTAAGTGGTGTTCCAATTATTTAACCAGTACACGTTATTTACTATTTTATTGCATGTGTTAACTAGTTTCTATTACATCATGACATGTTTTTTATCACTAACACGTTATGCAAGCCTTTTTGATTTATTTACATATGCCATGGTTGTTACCATGCACATTCCATATTCCCCCTATAGGATTTATATTTCATATGTGCACTGAAGCTTTGACTTTCCTCATTTGGGTCACACTTGCATTGGTTCATCTCACATACACCAAATGAGTGGGGCATTCATAGGTGATTATTTCACCAACCTAGTAGTCCGAAACTAGGTATATAATGGTACACAAAAAAATATGAACAAACATGATGTAATAAAATGGTTCATAATCTAAATTGGACAAAAATAGAACAGTGATAGAAGCACTCAATACATATAATAATGGTGGGTGATAGTGTCCCATCTAAATGGTTCTTTCCTCATGGTAGAAATATGTACAATACATGCTCAAAAGGTTTTCGGTGAAAGGATTTTCTAAATTCCAACATTACATAATTAGTTACATGTTACTATCAGTGCAATAGGAACAAAATCAATGGAAAGTTTCATACTTTAAGAAATGGATTTAATTACTATACTTTCTTAGTTAACATTTTCTATACCACTATCAAATAAGAAATGTTACTTAGGGCATATGTAGGATAACGATATGCATAGAATAATGTGCCATTGTGGCTAGTTTTTATTGGGTTTGTGACCATCTACAGTGGTACTTAACCATGGTGAAGCATTAACAGCTTAGAGGATAAATCATATAGCTCTCCCAATAATCTTCCCTTGGCGACAGGATTCCTAAATCCTTAGTATAGTGATAGGATTCCTTAATCCTCGGTACTCGTCCAACCATATCCAAGGTAAAAAAACATAGAATAATTATGTATTTTGTCTCCTAAAACTTAGGTTTATTTTATGGTTGACTCACTTTTTTTCATACATATTGCTATTCTGATTTCTCTAAGTTAAAGTTCAATTTTATATATCATGAGCATTGACTACATGTATCTTCTTTTGCGAGTTCTTCCTTATCTTGACAAAGGAAATGTAAATTGTGAATGGAGCAATCTCAAGCATAATATGATCAAGAAAATGGAATATTTAAGGAACAAATATATGATTGATTTATGCTACAAACACAAGATCACCCCTTGGGTTATATTCTCCTCTTATATTCTAGGATACACACATTACAACTTCCACTCAACACGCAATCAATTTCCATCTGGCACATTTTTGGCTACAACTTCCTTCATCTCTCCATAAGGTACACTCTTCTTATCTACTTTATGCTACCAAATATTCATTCATCAACATAGAGTGGGGGAAAATGTAAACACAAAATCACACACTTATTATTTAAATCATGCCTCTAAGTATGCCATTATATGTAAGATTTATAAGTAAGAAAACTATACATTAACAACACTTGTTTTACTTTTACATTATTTTATCCTTTTATCATTTTTTTCTAGAATGACTAATGTTCTTTTGGATATTGGAAAATATGTTACCCAATTCAGTATTTCCGGTTGTATCCTCTAAGCATCCTAAAAAATACCACCCATAAGGAACAAGAGAGCCCAAAAGCTACTAACCCCTTTGGTTACTTATGTCCTTTTCCCTCCTTTTCTTAAATTTTAAAATTCATTTGGAATATTGTATTTTCTAAATTACTACCTATCATTTTGGGTCATATTTTTTAATGATGAAATTAAAACAAATTAAAACAAGGGAATCATATATATATATATATATATATATATATATATATATATACATGACTTACTCATTATGTTTAGGGCATAGGTAATTTGGGATATTACTTTGTATTTTTAAAAGAGAAAACACTCAAGAACTGCATTTGGGCTTCATCATTCACTTTGCATATGAGGGGGTTATTTATGAATTCCATCTCACACATTCATCTTAGGGAAAACTAGTTGTATCCCATTATCTTCATGAAACTAGCATTAGGAAACCTAGCTTGAGGACATCATTATAGCACCGAAACACTAAAATGAAATTGTGTATGAAATCTAGTGCGATTCTATATGAAAAGCACATTGGGGTTACCACCATAGTTTAACTCATGTATAAGCATTATTTATTCCATCTAATGGGTGTTTAATTCTTATGAAAATAGCTAGGTTTTTGTATGTAAAAGTGTGATAGTAAACCCTACAATGAATCTAGAGAGACAAAGACAAAAGTGAAGAAGAAGACATGATCATATTCTAAAATTACCAAATCTAGAGTTGTTGTGGGACACTAGCACCTAGTTTAGACACTAGAACCTGGGGTGGTCCTTTCCTCCTTTAGGATTTTATATTTGGAATAATTTCATATCTTTGGTCTCCAAGACAAAGCTTACTTAGTTTAGATCCAATATGATCTACACAATATCTAGCCTAAAAACATCCCAGATGATGATATACATGCTAAGCCACACTTATCTTCTCATTTATTGAACTTTTTTCATCACATGATAGATCGTATTTTTATCTATTATATTTTTTTTTTCTCTCGGTCCTCTGGTAAAATTTAAATTCCATAAAATCATTATGGTCTAAACTACTCATGATAATCCTCTCTTGAATTCCCTTCAGTCCTTCTAAAGGGCATAGAAGTTTCTAATAGTGAACATTTTTATGATGAAGACACTATTGTGGATCAAACATAACTTGATTCTCTCACCAAATTTTTATATTGCATGAAAATACCACTCATGTAACACATGTTTTCAATGCTCTATTAGCATCCTAGTTGAATCTTAATTACAATATATATTTATTTACGAGTCTACTACCTTCTTTGTAATAATGTGTTATTTTTCACTCCTTTCCTAAATTTCGTCTTTAGATCATTTATGTCATAATCCTAAAGCACCTTAAAATAAGTTACTTTAAATGGGAAAACTTAATTAAGGTGATAATATTTCCAATCAATCTACTAGAAATTTTAAAACCAAATCTACCATTAAAGGTGAGCGTAGTGAGCCCAAGCCTATTGTAAATTTTGTATCTCAACCTATAAATATCTAACTACAATTTACATGACTCACTTTTAGTAGATTTCCATATCTTCCTTGTATGTTGTTCCCTCAACTCATTGAAATCATTTTTATTTCTATTCCATCTCCTCTTGAGCTAGATCTTAATCACCCTCATGGAAATAGTTTTGATGAAAATGGATATTGTTATTATCATAGATGTAATGGCCATTCTACTTATAGGTTCTTCAAGCTTAGACATTTACTTCAAGATCTTATTGAAAATAATGAAATTGAGATAATTAAGGTTACTTTTTGTTTCTAAATATCCTAATGATAATGACATGCTTAAAATTTTCAATGAATCCAATCCATTAGCCAAACATGTAAAAGCGACTTTCGAATCTTCTTCTAGTCATGTTTATCATGTGGTTCCACCATCATACTCTTAAGATCATCCCTTTGGATTCCTTTTAGGTACTACTAATCTTCCTCCACCTGTCATTAATTTTATTGATGCTTATTTTCATGCTTCATTTTCATCACATAGATTACATATTGACACTTCTATTGGTACTCATGTTGTTAACAATATCGTGGTGCATCATAAATTCAACTATAATGTATCTTCATTATTTTCTTGTAATCTATTGGTTTTTATTTATCTCATATGACACGTAGATCACCCACTTCTTATGGGTATATAGTTATCCCCATAATTATTGGACCTCTTACTATCTCTATGCCTTTCTCTGTGGCATTCAAGGTTACAGATTGCAATATGGTCTTAGGAATTTCTTGGATTAGGGTTTCCAAAGCCACCCCATCTATAGTCTACTTGTGCTTTATGTTTTTACATAAGCGTCATGTAGTCACCATTCAATTCATCCCACATGGGATCCTTTATCGATATATTATATCTCTCTATAATTCCCCACCTTGGGAAACAAATAAATATCTTATATTAGTTACAAATTTGGTGTAATTTTTTTTTGGTTTTTTTTAAACACTTATTTAATTCTCATTTCATTCCTTAACAAAAAAAACTATATTACTCTTATTTTGCTACGCCATAACTTTTAACATTACTACGATTTGTTACCCATATCAATTATTTTAAATAAATATATGTTCATCATGAGGTTTCCATTTCATTGTAGGCTGGCCCGATTTCACGTTACATTTGTTTTGTACCTATATAGAATATCATATAATTTTATTGAATATTCAATTATACTTGCCATGCGCATAATAATATTACTTTAGCTCCTCATTCTGTTACATAAATGTGATGGAAATTTTTTCACGGTATTAATACAAAATACTAACCTTGTGGAGCCACTATAATTCGTGTAGATACACTAAGGTGTTGGTCTTACTCTACCATTCCTACTATACTCAAAATATATAAACATACACTAATAAATTATTTGCATTATTAAATGAGTTAGTTTTAAATAATCTCAAAATATATATACATCCACTTATAAATTATTGACATGATTAAATGAGTTAGTTTTAAACAACCTACCCACGTCATGTTTTGAGCTACTTCCCCAAAAAATTATGAACTTTTGCCATATTAAAATTCCCATCGAGGAGGAATTAAATGGGTGACATCTAAATCCCTAAGTTTATAGGTTTTGGTTTACCCTTTCTTTTTCTTTTATTTCTTTGGTGGGTGCGGGGACATGGTTGAAGTGGTGGTGATGAAGGACAAGGGGATGGAGAAGGGTGGGGTACCATAGGGAGGCATAAAAGATTTGGGTAGGTTGTGTAAGGAGGGGCGACCATCGTAGGTTTGAATATGGGCGGAACAATACACATGGCCACACTAGTAAAGGGAGACTGGTGAGGGGTTAACGGTGGCATGATGAGGATAGGTGGAAAGGGTAGTGGTAGGTGAGGCTGGAGTTACCAGGGGTTGGTGGGACGAGAGTGCAGCCCACCAAAACCTCATGTTTATCTTTTTTTTTTTCTTCTTTTTAAAATAGCAATCAGGGCCCATTTTAAAAATAAACAAAACAAAACACTTGATTTTTGTGTGTGTGTGTGTGTGTACGTGTGCACATGGAGATAACAAATATCTGACATATACAAGCTAAGTCACACTTATCTTCTCATTTATTGAACTTTTTGTCATCACATGCTAGATCTTGTTTTTATCTATTATATTTTTTTTTCTCAATCCTCTGGTAAAATTTAAATTCCATTAAATCATTATGGTCTAAACTACTCATGATAATCCTATCTTGAATTCCCTTTAGATCCATGTAAAGGGCATAGAATTTTATAATAGTGAACATTCTTATGATGAAGACACTAATGTGGATCAAACATAACTTGATTCTCTCACCACATTTTTATATTCCATGACAATACCACTTATGTAACACATGTTTTCAATGCTCTATTAGCATCCTAGTTGAATATTAATTACAATATATATTTGTTTACAATCTACTACCTTCTTTGTAAGAATGTGTTATTTTCAACTCCTTTCCTAAATTTCGTCTTTAGATCATTTATGTCATACTCTTAAAGAACCATAAAATAAGTTACTTTATATGGGAAAACATTAGTAAGATGATAATCAAAACAAACAAAACACCGATTGTGTGTGTGTGTGTGCGCACGTGTATATGTGTGTGTGTGTGTGTGTGTGTGTGCGTTTGCATATGGAGGCCACATATATACAAAAATATATGTATGTAAATAAATTTGTATTCTTCGTAAACGAAACACATATAGGTGTAATAATAAGATCCAATAAGATTTTATTTTATTTTTTTAAGAAAAAAATAACTTGTTTTTTTGTTATTTTTATTTTGTAAGGAAATTGAATATATATATATATATATATATATATATATATATATATATATATATGTAATAAAAATACTATGGAGTGGAGTAATAATACCGGAAGAGTTGGAAAAATTCTATGTTATTATATATTTATTATTATTTATTCTTTTTGGATATTTAATCATGTAGGAATATTAAAATTTATGATCAACCCTTACCATTTATAACAAAAATGAAAGAAGGGCCTTTCACCATATAATCTAGAGTGGATAATAACTCCACATACTATAAATTCATCCGAGCATACAAAAATTTCTCTTAATAAGACACCCCATGTCTACTTTAAACCAAAACTAGATATTAACTTTCATAGTGAAGAAATGATTTTGCAACCAACTTAACAATAAACTTAATGACCCAAAAAAAAAAAAGATATATATTACATACATATATGCATGAAATTAATATTATGTCATCACTACTAATTCTCTAAATTTTGTGAATGAGAGAAAGACAGGAGAACTAATTTTATTATTCCTAACAACCATTACTTTCTAACCTTTCTCATTTTTATTCCAAAGTAAAATCTCAAGCTTCATTCATAACTCTGTCATTAGTAATATGTCCAACAAGCCTACAAGCTAGAATACAAGTGTTCTTTCTCATACACAGATCAAGTCCAAATTCTCATCAATAATATCATACAAGAGAAAGTCAAATATAACCATTTTTTTAATAAGGCTTACACAAAACTAATACAACACTATTTCTTCAAATACAATTCATTTCCCAACATGAGAACTTACAAAGAAATATGACTCTTGACATGGCTATATTCATATGATAGCAAGAAGTAGAACACTCCTAAAATTGGGAAAACACATTGCCAAGTATGCAAGAAGCTTCAACCATCCTCAAGCTTGAACTCTAACTGTAGTACTCCACATAGTATTCAACACAAAGATAAGGGCTTAATTTATCACGTAACCTATAGGCATCATTACATGCCTTTCCAAAGGTTGGAAGACATGTTAGCCTCCCTCAAGCCCATGGGAAAGAGAGCTAGCTTCAAAAATGTGCACAAGAAAAGGTATAGGTAACCACAACATTACTAAACACATACATCACAAAACACAACCAATGACCGCTAAATAAAAAGAGGAGAAAACCATATTCATTCTCAACAAGAGGAAGAGTGGATGATACATCCAATATTTTCATAGAGTGTGGTCCATCCATAGGATGCAAACTTACAATTATTAAAAATCCTCCTTATTCTTCCAAAACAATCATCCCTCCTTATTACTCCTCCCATTCACCTAAATTCCTCCTTGGGAGGATTTTTAAACCCATTGGGTTTCCTCTCCAAGGATGGGGAAGGGGGTTCAAATCATATGAACCACCTTCCCCACCTCAAACCATATGAGGGGATAAAGAGAACCAACATGGCTTGCCCATCAAGCCATGAGGTTTAAAAGGGAAAATCCCTCCCTCTTCCCCAAACAAAACTCCCAAATCCATCAAGCCATATGATGGATGGAGAAACAATCAAAAGAACAAGAACAAGCAAGCATACAACACATGTAAAACAAGAACATAGATTTAACAATATGCAATCTACCATTTATGTGCAAAAATAACACAAGGATCAAATATCCTACCTCCAAAAATCTCTCCAAACTCTAAGCTTCTCCGAATCCTTTTCCAAAAAAAAATCCAACTCACAAACCATACCAAACACAAAATGACAAGAAAAAAATTTCTTTCTCCCACATGAGGGAGTATTTGAAGAAAACTAAGTAATTTTCCTCACAAATGAGGGGGTGACATGTGTCACCCCTCTCTTCCCTCCAAGTCAAGATTCCAAAAACAAAAAAAAAGAAAAGATAAATCCTCATTTAAACATAACTTCCCCAAATTACCCAAAAAGAAAGTAAAACAAATCCATGCAACTTTTCACAATACACAACCCCAACCATTCTTACATGAATGGTGATAAGAGAGACAAAATGGGAGGAAACCCCTTTGGCCTTGAAATTAAACCCCGCCTACCTAATAGGTAGGGTCCATGGGAGCTTATTTCTATGCTAAGAGAACTCATGAAAACCAAAGGAGTCTCTAAAAATGTCAAAAATAACCCAATTTCGGGTTTGGCACTCTTAGACACAAATATAGAAGATGTGGGGCCCACTCAAGGGTGCTTATGTGACCCAAATCCTCATTAATTAAGAAAACACATACACAAATACATTCCTAATGCAAGTGGGGACCATTAGGTCCCCTAACCTAGTTTTCTAACAAAATAAAACAACTAAACACTAATTAATTTTACCAAATATACAACATTATAATCTAAGGGTCACTCATGGTTCCCCAAAATACATGCAAGCAATAAGGCTTCATACAACTAATATGGCTAAGACTCGACCTAGAGACTACTTGTGCACATTCATGTAGCCACCTTGAAACCCACGTTCTCTTGTGCTCTGTAATTTGCACACTCATTGCAAACATTAAATGTATATGTCCAATAAAAGTATAAATCAACTAATCAGTAAATTAAAAGAAGTATAAACATGCTAACTATACTAACACATACATCAATATGGAATTGTAATTGATAAACATACATAATTTTACATAAATTCACCATGTGTTAGTCACTACAAGACATGTCATCGACATATATCCATGTTATCATATGATCACATAAAATTAAACAAAATAGTCCACAACCTCAAGATGTGTGACAAAACCATGTATCCATCATATATCGAATAAGCTAAATAACATAGTAACATGTTAGTATCCAAAACATACAATGAAAATAACTATCATAATAGTCAAAGCTAAGTTGGCACTACGCACCCAAATCATCATACATGTCCATGAATGATAAAAATAATAACATAATATCAAAATGTGCCATAATCCATGTCTAATCATCAAATATGAGTATAGAGTCGAAGATAACTAAAGCTAGAAAAGGTGGGCACTACATCCCCCTCTCCTAAAATTATAATTCCTCCTAAAAGTCATTGCGAGAGATAGTTATGTAACCTGGGAGGTATCGTGTTGTATCGTGTGGTTGTTGGTCATAACAAGCATGTCCCACCAATTCAAACTTGGTCCTGTACTAAGTGTTTTTTTCATTTAGAGTAATTTAGTTAAAGAAAGTTGTAGCTTCCAATTAAATTGTTATCAAAATAATTGTCTAAAACCCCTACATGATCACACATAGTGTATGCCCAACATTATGGTCATTATAAGGGAACTATATTATTATTTTTACTTAACAAATATGTCTCATCAAATACAACATGCTTTAAGGTCAAGTGTGTTTTTCAATTAAGAGAATGTTACTCAATGATAATTTTAGCTTCCAAATCAAATTCATTTGCCTCATCGTCTAACCTTCCTATAAAGGTCCACATTTAAAGAAACTATTGAAGTGTGATCCCAAGGAAACATAATTGTTCTAAAAGGGTTAACAAGTTTTGCATACTAGATGTGTACAAGCCCACTCATGGAAACCATCCTAGGTGTCACGATTACCATACAAAAAGAGAGTACAAGTTTCCAAGTTTACGTGTGGTTTCACCTTTGAAAGCTCACCATTAACTTTAAAATTTGGAAAGTGGTTCACAAGCCTTTCTAAGTTGGTCTTAACATCTGCATTATTCATCAAGGAGGTCAAGGATGAGGATTCACATAATGCCAAGTGTAATTAAGGGTGATGACTCGATTTGACCATTATTTTTACATTAACATAGAAATAGTGCCAATAATGTTTCGGTGAAATATGTAGCCAACCATCAAGTTAGGATCGATTTTCTAGTTGGTTTCCAAATTTTCATAGCATGTAAAATCTTATAGAACATCTCAATTGCACTTCAAAGCTTGCTTTAGAAAACTCATAAGAGATAGTTTAATTCATTATTGTCTAAAAAATTTGTAAAGGTTGTCACATGAAAAATCAACTTTCAAACTTTCTACACCTCAAACAAGCCATAAATCCTTAATGCAACAACAAAAAATGAATTTTCGATTCAATAGGATATATGAAAATTTTTACTTAAATTTAATCATTTCTTAAATACTATAATCAAGAGAAAACATGAATGAGTTAGGAAAAACATAATCCATTTAAAGTGAATGTTTCCCTAACCTATCAAAATACTAGAAAATTATAATTTGGATGGAATACAACTTGTCTATGCATACCTTCCTCAAAAGTACAAGAGATCAACACACATTTTCCTTTAAGGAAAGGTATAGTCTAATGCTTCTCAAGATATGGAACTTATGTTAACTTTTACTTAACAATTATTTGGTCATAATTGGCCCATTGGGTTGCTAGAGATAGATATATATATACACTCATTAACTAGAGGGTGAATCCATTTTACACAAATAACTTTAAATTTTGCCACACTATTGAGTGGTAACAGATAAATGGGGCCATGTTTTAAAGAGTACCCCAAAACAACATAGCTTCCGATACCACTCCACATTTTTCTTTTCTTAACTATGGTTTACATTGATATCAAAGGACATCTTCACCCAAGGTAGGTGGAAGAAATA
Source organism: Taxus wallichiana var. yunnanensis (assembly GCA_018340775.1). Classification (NCBI taxonomy): domain Eukaryota; kingdom Viridiplantae; phylum Streptophyta; class Pinopsida; order Cupressales; family Taxaceae; genus Taxus; species Taxus wallichiana. The sequence goes on along the minus strand of CM031237.1, from coordinate 334,578,724 downwards.
GATAATCATTATTCTTAGTCCTTATTGTAGGGTTACATCGTTTATTCCATTGAAATGAGAGTTTATGATCACCTCAATTTTAGATTTTAATAGGTAACAAATGATAACATTGTTAGCCAACCAATGTTTTTTTCAAATACATCTTCAAATATTTTTTCCCCTTTTCATTTAATTTCATGATTTTATTGTTGTTTATAAGGTGTACATACATGGTTATAGATATATGTATATTTTGGTGGGTTATGAATCATTGTATTCCTCACCATTTACACCATATTGTTGTAATTTCAAGTTCAACATTATCATGGTACACCATGTCACCTAACCAAGACCGTAATTGACCCTAATTTATTTTATTTTATTGTTTCCGAGAGAGAGAGAGAGAGAGAGAGAGAGAGAGAGAGAGATTGTTGTTATTTTTTATTTTTGTATTTTATTTATTCATGATCATTGTTCTTCTAGATCCATTAGATAAGGTTAGAGAAAGAGTGATTCCATGATTTCTACACATAAGTATTAGCGTTATAAACAAGATTAACTAGGAACATTTTAATCAATTCGCAGGTTTTATAATCACACGTGTACTTACGAGGTAAGACATTTTAACCAAGTTATATTACAACAAAATTTAATAAGTGGTTATAGTATGAAAATAGGTTTATCGAGCTCAAGAAGCATTAACATAACTTTATCATTACCGAGCTAAATCCAAATGTTATATTGAGAGCTTTGATGAGAACTAGATTTGTTTTATAATAGCACAATGTATTCTTTGTTTACGTGAAGAGGATAAACTAGCTATGAAATATCACTTCAAGTAACACAATTGTATTAAAAGGAGACACTAAAAATCCTTTCCTTTTACCAGATATTGTTTAGAGACATGTTATAGGATCTTACATTAAAAAAAAATCATCCAAGTATGTTAAATTTAGAATTACGCCTTAAAAAGGGAAACAAGTTTATAAGGTTGTTTAGTAGATTTCCTTATAAAGAGGGTTATAAAATTTGAGATTAGTAACAAAAACATGAAGGGTAGAAATTATTCCTATTCATAATAATGAAATTTCAAGACGTGGAAGACCATTTTATCTTGTTATGTGGTTCTATACAAGGTACAATTATTTATTTTACGTCCATACCAAAAGGGTTTGTTAGGTACAAATGTGGTGTCCTTAACATTGCAAGTGAGTTTTCCCACGAGGAAATGAATCACTAGAAGAGGCACCAACTGATCAAATACCTTAAACATATTACCTCGACCAATAAAAATAGTTCTACACTCGTGCATCTGAACACAAATTATTTGTGAAACAATCATGACCGCCTATGGTGGCTAAAGTGGTCAAACTATAAAAAAGCACTTAGCACTCAAATGCCTCTTAGCATATAATTTGTTTTGGGTCTTTACATTCAATTTAGAAAATGTGTAACATAATCCAATAATTATATTATAATCTCTTTCCCCCTCCAAGGTGTCCTAGGAATTTGAACAGTTCAATAAGACCCAATTTTCTTGTTCTACAATCTAGCAAAAATGGCTACAAAAGGGGCTTACCAAACAAGTACCCAATACCCAAATGGAAAAATGAATACTTGTGAAAAATTATTTATTATATAGGAGTCAAACAAGACATACGACATTCAAAACAGGTGAATGAATCTAGAACTAGAAGCACTTTCTTGGAGCCAACTATTAAAGTTTTGCTATTGCATTTCAATAGATTTTTAGTGAAATTGGCTACAAAATGGGTTTTGAATATAAGTATTCACAACTCAAAAATGTTTTCTATAAAATCTCATCTATTTTATTATATATCTAAAATCCGATGAAACTTTTGGTACATAATTATGATAGCCATAACTCTAGTTATAACCTCTCTTCCGGAGCTAATTTATGTTATTGACAAGTATGTGTTATGTGCCGTAACGACATTGAAGAGGCCTATTAAACATGCTTGAAAAAATAGCTTCTAAATATTTTTTCACAAAACTAATTAATCGCAATCAATTAACATGCAGAAATACTAAGGTCGAAGTGGAATAATTCTATTTTCTACTAAAGCTCCCTAAACCATGGGTCAAAATCAAAATGAATTTTCTTAAATTTCAGCTATTGTCCATACAACAATGCGATCAATAGGGCTCAAAATTCCTTCATTTAAACAATCATATGATCCTATAAGTTGGGTTTAAATTTTGTTGTGACTTCTAAGGTCACTAGAAACTATGCTCATTCTAACCAATCTCTCTGCTATGGGAGTCATGAAGCCATTTTACAAGCTAATTTTGAATTACTTTTTGTAACATTTACAAGAGTTTTAGCATAGACCAAATTGGAAAAGTTAGCATTCCAATCACCCTCAATTGTTCCCTTTCTTAGTATTTCCCACGTAAGAAGGTATTCGATAACAAATCCCATCTAAGGGTAGGGTCTACACCGCAATGTGGTTGTTTTAGATGAGTGACATCTAACTCCTCATTACGGTGTTTGGAACAAGTTAGGAGGAAGTTAATATTTTTAGCGAAAAATTTTTCACCAAATGGGCATCCAATCAAACTAGAATGATTACCTATTTCCCGAATATACCCAATGTTCCCGGTGTTGGAACCTGAGCTCTGATACCTAATGTAATGCCCCACCTTGGGACACAAATTAACATATCTTATATTAGTTACAAATTTGGTGTAATTTTTTCTTTTTTGTTAAAACACTTACCTAATTCTCATTTCGTTCCTTAACAAAAACAAAGTATATTACTCTTAGTTCATTGGGCCATAACATTTAATGTTATAATGAGTTATTACCGATATAATTTTTTTAATTAAAGTTATGTTCATCATGAGGTTTTCATTTTGTTGTAGGTTGGCACAATTTTGTGTTACATTTGTTACCTATATAGAATATTAAAATATTTTATTGAATATCGAATTATATCTGTCATGCACATAATAATATTACTTTATCTCCTCATTTTGTTACATAAATGTGATGGAAATTTTGTCCCTATATTAATATGAAATACTAACCTCATGGAGCCACTATAATTCGCGTAGATACACTAATGTGTTGGTCTTACTCTACCATTCCTACTATACTCAAAATATATAAACATCCACCTATAAATTATTAACATTATTAAATGAATTAGATTTAAATAATCTCAAAATATATATGCATCCACTTGTAAATTATTGATATGATTAAATGATTAAGTTTTAAAAATCTACCCACGTCATGTTATAAGTTGTTCCCCACAAAATTATAAACTTTGTGCCATATTAAAATTCCAGTCGAGGAGGCAATAAATGGGTGACAGCTAAAGCCAAATATTATAATCTTTTTATTACTTAACCCTATATACAAATTCATGTCCCTTATAAAAATTTAGGGATTTTGTATTTAGTTAAAAATTATTTTCGTTTATAGGTTTTTTTATGAAATAGTCTATATTACTTTATAAAATATTATAGCCTATCCACACAAAAATGGGTGGTAAAGGGAACACCCCATGCAAAAACTAGCCATGATGGCTAGGAGACTAAAGTATCAAGCCCAAATGACAAGAAAAAACATAGCAACAATGCCAAAAATGAAAGGAAAAAAAAACTAGGTCGCCATAAGCAAACATAGAGGCGGGGCGGTGGAGGCCCCTTATCCTCCCGATTCTACCAGGAAGATCATTTCCATCTAGAAAGGGCAGCCATCATGAAGTAACTTCTTCATATTTGTCTTCTTACTAATTAGGAGAAATGGCAAGATCCAACGCAGGGAACTTTGCTAGAATCCCACCCATCTCTCTATATAGGAGGCGGGGAGTGGTGGCGGGAACCCTAGCCACTATCTTGCCTGAGCAGTGAGGGGACCCCCAACCACCACAGTTGATAGGGCTATGCCAATGCTCTGGTTACTGCCAGGGAGAGCGATGATGATGAGTTTGGTCAACCAAATGGCCACAGCCACGACACCCTCTTGAACGAACACTCCCAGAAGGGGTGGTAGGGGGTTCCCATGCCATAGTGCAAGGAGCATTGGCCCAATGATCCAGAAGGTTCTGAAGGTTCCACACCTCCAACTCCACATTTCAGGCCTGGTTTTAGATCTATAAGAACACATTCAAGATAAGGATGGCCTTATCATAATGCGAAAGAGTGCAAGAAACTACGGAATTAGCAAAAATAGTAGAATTGTGTTCTTTCCATATAAAAAAAGAATTTCCACTCTAAAAGTATGCCACATTTACACATAAGCATGGGGCATGGAAATAGAATCCCCTAGCAAAACATGTTGCCAAATAAATTGAGCTGGTCTAAATGGCTAAAATAAATCATGGATCCAGGCCAAATAGCTTGAGCTTTTGGGTAGTACCAAAATAGATGTATGAGCATCTCAATGTGCCCATAAAAAGGGCATAGTCAAGGAGTGATCCGGTAATGCACTAATTTGTGCCCAAGAGGGAGACCTTGATAAAGCAAACACCAAGCAAAATAGGCTAGCTTGGGCTGAATGATGGCTTTCCAAATGGTATGAAATCTAGCTTCCCAGGATGACCATCTAGAATTGATGGACCATCTGGAGTTAAGCAAGGCCACCATCGGTAGCCTGGGGGTGAGCAGAGCATAACCTTTTCTGGGGAGTAATTTAAGAAAGGGGTATCTGGAAACCATTTCCAATCCTTCCACCAAGGCCTGAGAGAGACAACACCAACTTTGTGAAGCATCTCGGCAGGAATGGAGTCAAGAACTTCCTGATAAGACTCTTTGTTAGTTAGAGCAAGCCAAAACTTGGCTTTAGCTTGAGGCCAAGTGAGAAGTAATTTGGTCTACCTGCAAAAGATGTCTTTAAGAGTGCACAAGCCTCATTGATACAGCTTAAGAGCATGAACCCAGGGCACTTCAACAAGCGACACATCATGAAAATTGATGAGAGGAGACCACCAAATGTTGTGGTCATTAATGGATAGCCCATTTCTGAATCCATCCCCTTCCCAGATTAAAAAGGGTTTGAGTAACTCCCAAGATTTCCATATGCTTTTGACAAAAAAGGTTCCCACAACCTTAACCGGGGATTTGATAATGAGTAGACTATGAAAATCCAACCCTTGCCAAGTTTTGCGCCCTTGAGGGGAGCCTTGACAAATACAGTTTGAATCAACACTTTCCAAGCTTCATTGCCAGTGTAGGCCCGAATGATCCACTTGGCTACTAGAGCAGACCCCTGGTGGCCAATGTCAGTCAGACCAAGACCTCCAGAATCCCTAGGGAGACAACAATATTCCCAAGAAACTCTATGAAAGCCTTTTCCAAGCTCTCGAGCTAGCCCAAAGGAAATCTATGAGGAGTTTCTCCAATTTCTTGTAAGAGGCTTTAGCTGGCACCCAACATGAAGAATAATAAACATGTGTGGCTACCAATATCTTGGAGAAAATATGAAATTTTCTTGCCAACAAAAGGGGTTTAGTAATCTAGTACTCCAACTTGTGGGAAACCCTATCAATAACATATTGCCAAAGTTGACTGGGAGAAGCATCAAAAGCAAAGGGAATGCCCAGAAATTTAAAAATTTCTCCATGTTGGATATATTTCTAGTCAAAATGATTCAGCCAACCAGGTTTAGGGAGAAAATATTTCCTGAAGCACTGGGTCTTTCTCCATTGGATACTGGAACCTAAAGCTAAACAATACGTGTCCAAACATTGCATGGCATTATTGATATTCGCTTCCTCCTCCAGGAGCATGAGGAAGGAGTCATCTGTAAAATGCCCATTGACAAGCTGAAGGGGAGTCGTAGAAGGGAGTTGAATACCCCTCACAAGCCCTTGATCACAAGCATGGGAAAGGAGGAACCCAAAACCTTCAGTGGTTAGCACATAAAGAGCAGTCCTAAAGGAAAACCTTGTCTAATAGAGAAAAAGAGCCCAAAATGCTAGGAAATATGACCATTAATAGATAGTGAGGTCATGGCATCTGCAAAAATCATTTTGATAGAGGCAATTAAAACTTAACCGAATCCCGTTGCTTCAAGCATCACCAGAATGAAATGCCATTCAATCCTGTCATAGGATTTTTCAAAGTCAAGTTTTCCAAAAATGGCTGGTTTTTTAGAGGTTCTGGCCCACTCCATACCTTCCCAGACAACAAAAATATTATCCAGAATGTACCTGCTTTGTATGAAACCAGTCTTCTCAGGACTGACGATAATGGGAAAGATGGGTCGAAGCCGAAGAGCTAAATCCTTAGCTATGATCTTGTATGAAACATTGAGCAAGGTAATCGGCCACTAATTATAGATGAGCTCCGGGTCTCCTACTTTAGGGATGAACTTTATGTGACCCCAATTAATAAGGGCACCAAGGGACCCTGAGTGGAGAGCCTCGAGGTAGACTTGTAGCAGATCCTGGCCAACCATGTCCCAAAGGGCTTTGTAAAACTCGTAAGGGAAGCCATCCATTCCAAGAGCTTTATCATTGGCCATAAGGGAAACAACTTCATATAAGTCCTCTAGAGTAAGTAATCTGTCACAGACAACTCTGTGTGCTAGTGAAAGCTTGCAAGGAACTACCGAGAGGCATTCAACGAGCATGGATTTTCACTCAGGAGACTCGTCCTGCACTTTGAAAACCTGAACATAGTGCCTAACAAAGGCTTGGACCATCTGAGGAGTGTCTGAAATCTAAACACCAGCATCAACAATGGCAGAAATTTGTCGGTTCATGTGCTTGGATTTGACCAAATTGGTAAAACTCTTTGGTTTTGTTTTACCCTTTGTTTTTGTTGTTCTTTGCTAGGTGTAGGGACATTTTTGAAGTGGTGACAATGAAGGAGAAGGGAATGGAGAAGGGATGGGTGACTTAAGGAGGTGCCAGGGGTTTGGGTAGGTTATGCGGAGGGGCGACCACCGTGATCAAGGGAGAGACGTGGTAGTGGGGTTTAGGGGATAGTTGGGAGAGGATAGGCCGCGCAGTCGTAATAGGGGTGGCACAATACACGTGGCCATGTTGGTGGCGGGCCAACTAGAGTGAGGGGTTCGTAGTGGTGTGAGGATCGAGGTGGCCACGAAAGTGCCGAGTTGAGGCTGCCGATTACCATGGTTTGGGGGAGGGTGTGGCCCCTCCCAAAACCTATGCAATTTTTAAATAACAACTAGACCCCTTTCAAAAAAACATTGATTTACATTATATTTCACCCTTGTGTGTGTTTACGTATCTCATATATATATATATATATATATATATATATATATATATATATATATATATATATATATATGCACACACACAGAGAGACCACATATATACATAAATATATGTATGTACGTAAATAAATTTATATTCTTTGTAGTAAAGGAAACGCATACATGTGTAATAGCGAGGAATAAGATTTTCTTTTATTTTTTAAAGCACACACTAACTCTTTTTATTGTTATTTTTATTTTTTAAAGTAAATTAATATATATAAGAATTCATATATATGTACTAAACATACTATGGAGTGGAGTAATAATGCGAGAAGAGTAGGAATAAATTCTATGTTAGTATATATATTTTTTATTATTATTTTTTATATTTAATCATGTACGAATATTAAAATTTATAATCAACCCTTACCATTTATATAAGAAATGAAAGAAGGTTCTTTCACCATATAATCTAGAGTGGATATAAATTCACATTCTATAAATTCATCCAAGTATACCAAATTTGTATCTTAATGAGACATCCCATGTCTACTTTCAACCAAAACCAAATCTTAACTTTCATCTAGTGAAGAAATGATTTTGCAACCATCTTAACTACAAAATTAATGACCCAAACATAAAACTTCATATATATTCCATACATATGTGCATAAAAATAATAGTTCATCATCACTAATAATTCCCTAAATTTCATGAATGTGAGAAAGACAGAGAACCAACTTTTTCACTCCCAACAACCATTTCTTTCTAACCTTTCTCATTTTTATTTCAAAGTAAAATCTCAAGATTGATTCATTACTATCATTAGCAATATGTGCAGCAATCCTACAAGCTATAATACAAGTTTTCTTTCTCATACAAAGATCAATTCTAAATTATGTCAATAATTTCATACAAGATGAAGTCAAATATAACTAATTTTTTATAAGGTTTACACAAAACTAATACAACACTAGTTTCTCAAATACAATCCATATCCCAACATGGGAACTTACAAATAAATAGGACTCTTGACATGGCCATATTCATATGATAGAAAGAAGTAAAATATTCCCAAAATTGGTAAAATACATTGCCAAGTATGCAAAAATTCCAACCATCCTCAAGCTTGAACTCCAACTCTTGTACTCCACATAGTCTTCAACACAAAGAGAAAGGCTTGATTTACCACCCAACCTATAGGCATCATTACATGTCTTTCCAAAGGTTGGAAGACATGCTAGCCTCCCCCAAGCCCATGGGAGAGAGAGCTAGCTTCCACAAATGTGCACAAGAAAAGGGAGAGGTAACCACAACATATCACATACAAGACTAAACACATACATCACAAAACACAACCACCGACCACTAAATAAAGAGGAGAAAACCATATTAATCATCAATAAGGGGAAGAGTGGATGAGACATCCAAATAGTGCCATAGAGTGTGGTCCAACCATAGGATGCACACTTACAAATATTCAAAATCCTTCTTATCCCTCCAAAAAAATCATCCCTCCTTATTACTCCTCCCATTTTCCTAAATTCCTCCTTGGGAGGATTTTCAAACCCATTTGGTCTCCTCTCCAAGGATGGAGGAGGTTAAAACCATATGAACCACCTTATTCAACTCAAACCATATGAGGGGATAAAAGAGAACCAACATGGCTTGCCCATCAATCCATGAGATTTAAGAGGGAAAATCCCTCCCTCTTCCCAAACAAAACTCTCAAATCCATCAAGCCATATGATGGATGGAGAAACAATAAAAAGAACAAGAACAAGCAAGTATGCAACACATGTAAAACAAGAACATACATTTAACAATATGCAATCTACCATTTATGTGCAAAAATAACACAACAAGGATCAAAGATCCTACCTCCAAAAATCTCTCCAAACTCTAAGCTTCTCCAAATCCTTGTCCAAGAAAAAGCTCCAACTCCAAAAGCATACCAAGCACAAAATGACAAGCAAAAAGTTTTCTCTCCCACATGAGGGAGTATTTGAAGAAAACCAAGTAATTTTCCTCACAAATGATGGGGTGACATGTGTCACCCCTCTCTTCCCTCCAAGCCAAGATTCCAAAATAAAAGGATAAATACTCATTTAAACATAACTAACCCAAATTACCCAAAAAGAAAGAAAACAAAATTCATGCAACTTTTCACAATACACAGCCCCCAACCATTCTCACATGACTGGTGATAAGAGAAAGACTAAATGGAATGGAATCCCCTTTTCCCTTGAAATTAATCCCCCTACCTAATAGGTAGGGTCCAAGGGCTTATTTTTATGCTAAGAGAACACCCAAAATCAAAATGAGTTTCAAAAATGCAAAAATATCCAATTTCGAGTTTGGCACTCTTAAACACAAATGTAGAGGATGTGGGGCCCACGCAAGGGTGCTTATGTGGCCAAAAATCCTCATTACTTAAGAAAAATTATATATAATTACATTCCTAATGCAAGTGGGGACCATTAGGTCCCCCAACCTAGTTTTCTAACAAAATTAAACAACCTAAACACAATTAATTTTACAAAATATACAACATTATAATCTAAGGGTCACTCATGGTGCCCAAACAATACATGCAACCAATAAGGCTTCATACATCTAACATAGCTAATTCTTAGCCCCGTGGGCCACTTGTGCACATTCGTGTAGCCACTCACGAACCCACATTCTTACGTGCCTGTAATTTGCACACTCATTGCAAACATTAAACGCATCTGTCCAATAAAAGTATAAATCAACTACTTAGTAAATCAATCGAAGTATAAACATGCTAACTATGCTAACACATCATCAATATGGAATTGTAATTGAGAAACATGCACAATTTCACATAAATTCACCATGTGTTAGCCATTGCAGTACATATAATGGACATATATCCATGTTATCATATGATCACATCAAAATAATTGAATAGTCCATAACATCAAGATGTGCGACAAAACCATGTATCCATCATATATCAAATAATATTGATCATAGTAACATATTAGTATCCAAAACATCTAATGAAATGAACTATCATACTAGTCAAATCTAAGTTGGCGTTACACACCCAAATCATCATACATGTCCACGAATGATAAAAAATCATAACACGATATCAAAAATGTGCCATAATCCATGTCTAATCATCAAATATAAGTATAGAGTCAGTAGATAACTAAAACTAGAAAAAGGTGGGCACTACACTCTCCTACACCTTCAATTGATGTTATACCCACTGATACATCAATTACTGATAGTCATATGGCATTGATATGTAATTTTGTTCAATCTAAGGCTCATGTCTCTTTTTACGCTACTTCCACACCTTCACCTAGATCTCTTACTGTAACGCCCCTAATTTCCCAACTAAAAACTAGGAGTTTTTTTATTTTTACAGTGTTACGGTACTTGAACGGATGTTTTCCTCGTTTTTGTGTTTCTTCCGTCTGCAAGCGCCATACTAATATTGTCTTTATCGTTCATATTTTATCATGTCTCTGAAGAGACTATTACGTTGGACATCATGTTGAACGTCTTATATGCATTTAGTTGATTCCACTAATTACCATAGCAATAAAAGATATTATGGATATTATACGTATAGGCTTTATAAATATTATTATAATCATCTCAATAATGTGATCATATTATATGTTAGTCGTTGTTCATGATATAACATTATTTTATTACGTATTACAAGTTTTATACATATAAAAACATTGATTTTATAGGTATTACCATATGGTAAAAATGTGTTCTAGGTACACTATGATATTTATAAGAACTATTACTTAATGATATAATAATGATACGATAACAATATAAACTCATTTTTACCATATACTACATTATAACCCATTTTATATTTTAATATATACATTTGTTTAATTTATATATTACATATGACAATTATTATACTAGTAATGTCTAATATATAATATGTTAGGGTTGGATTATATATATATATATATATATATATATATATATATATATATATATATATATATATATATATCCAATGATCTATGCTATGATATAATTGTACATGGTAATTATGATATAGTATACTCCATATAAATTATATATTATATAAATAGATATTGTTATATATATATATAATATCTTATATTATTCCCTAACTATCTAGAACATATGTTTTAGATTATCTAACCCTAATTTAATTTACAAAGTGTAAAACAACCTTTGGGATTTGACTTAAATCTTTTTTTTTTTGCAATGTGATGGGACGAGGAAGTGGAGGCATTGGGGGAGGGAGGAGGAATGTTGGGAAGACATGGCGAGATGGTGGAAGCATAGGGTAGTTGGGATGGCCATTGGTGGATATGTAGGCCAAGGTTAGGGTTTTATATCATCCAGAGCGATGTCTGGTTAAGGTAAATGGTGGTTGGGTCGGAGAGAGTGGAAGGTGTGAGGGAGGCCATGGTAGTGTGGCAAGTTGTTGGCATGGAGGTCACCGAGTGGCATGGTGTGCAAGAGTGGCTATGGTGGTCATGGGTTGAGCATAAAAGTTGGGTATATGGTACATGACCGGGTGGGGTCGATTGGCCCTACCACCCACCCGCACTACCTCATTTATTTTTAAAAATATTTCGGGGCACGGGTGGGTAAGACCACCTTCTAAACACTATATATTTTTTATTATTATATAATTTAATTTTTAGGCCATATATGTATTTATGTATGTATGTATGTATGTATGTATGTATGTATGTATGTATGTATGTATGTATGTTTATATATATATAAACATGGGGGTTGGGTATTTGGTGGAGAGAAAAGGGGTGTTTTAGGAGTTATAAGGTGTAGTGGAGGTATAAGAAGGGTTGGATAATAATTGTTATTAAGGAATAACCCACTACCCAACTTGGAGTTATAAGGATACTAAAAATATCTCTCCCTCTCCCACTTGGCTTAGTGTCGATCAATTATTCTTACTTGTTGTGTTTGGATGTATGTTTGTGTGTTTGTTCTTGTTTTGGGTGTAATGGAACATGAACAAAAGTTAGATTTTCTCAGGGGGTTTTGGTTTTCCATGGTTTGTTTGTTATGGCTCGGGGCCATTGTAGAAGTGGCACCATTCTCCAATGGATATGGTTAGTGTAGAGCATCTCTTGGCTCCCCTTGTGTGTTTGTGGATAGATTTAAAATTCCTAGAGACCCCATATTTCACCTCTCTTACTCCTTGTTGGAAAAATTTATTCCATATTGTAGTTCTGACAAGTAACTTATTGTATCCATTATTTGAAAGCTTGGAAAGGATGTTCTTTTTGAACATTGTGATGTATTATAAACATTTTCCATGAAAACTTAAAGGAGGTGTGCCTTTGATCTTTGTGAAGAATGTAAACTAAATTTAGTTTTGTGAAATTTGTAAAATTGTATCATTTTGTAATGGAGAAATTTGAAATGAGAAACATTGTTGTGTATTTGGGAAATATGGAAAATCGTTTCATTTCCCATTGTTAAACTAATTAGATATTAAGTTATCTAGTTCTTGATAAGAAAGAATTTTGAAGAGTGTGTGTGTTGGTTTGGTTATAGGATAATTAAAATAGTTGTAAATTTAAATTAGTTATGGAATCAAACGAGTAGCTAGTGCATTCCACTAATAAGGGGACACTCACATAGTGAGATTGATCTCTTAATAGTTGGAATTCTCTTGCCATGAAAAATGTGTGGAAGGGTAACCATATCCATGGTGAACCACCATGTCTTCTTATAAGTGTTATTTGTATTTGAAATGAAACTTTTAGTTGTTGTCTTTGCATATCAATAAATTGGTAGCCTTTCCTTGCATTATCATTAAATGGAAAAAAAGGATGTTAATATCTTAATAAACTCATACATTATTGTGTTAATGTTTGGTAAATTTTAACATCAATGTATGGTATCAAATACTTTGGAAATCATTTACGCTTTACATTGCATTAGAAATGAGAATTTTATTTATTGTTCTAGCATTTGAATAATTGGATAATATTATTATTTATATTTTACAAAATTTCAAATCACTATTTTATATTACGGGAAATGGGAATAAAATGAATTTCATTCTTGTTGAATATGAATCTCATAGTTTTTCGAACAAATCCACTTCCAAATTTTTTCCATCTAAATGTGATTCACATTTAGGTTTATGTTCTTGAAAAATACTTCAACTAGTGAATCATAATGAAATAAAATAATAGAATTGATATCCTCTCATTTCTTACTCGAAACTTGCCGGGCATTTCCAACAACCTTAAATTTAATACAAGATTAATGATACCTATAAACATACATACATACATACATACATGTACATGTATACTTTATAGGTATCATTAATCTTGTATTAAATTTAAGGTTGTTGGAAATGCTCTGGCAAGTTTCCGTGTTAGAAATGAGAGGATATCAATTCTATTATTTTATTTCATTATGATTCACTAGTTGAAGTATTTTTCAAGAACATAAACCTAAATGTGAATCACATTTAGATGGAAAAACTTTGGAAGTGGATTTTTCGAACAAACTACGAGATTCATATTCAACAAGAATGAAATTCATTTTATTCCCATTTCCCGAATATAAAATAGTGATGTTGAAATTTTGTAAAATATAAATAATAATATTATCCAATTATTCAAATGCTAGAACAATAAATAAAATTCTCATTTCTAATGCAATGTAAAGCGTAAATGATTTCCAAAGTATTTGATACCATACATTGATGCTAAAATTTATCAAACATTAACACAATAATGTATGAGTTTATTAAGATATTAACATCCTTTTTTTCCATTTAATGATAATGCAAGGAAAGGCTACGATTTATTGATATGCAAAGACAACAACTAAAAGTTTCATTTCAAATACAAATAACACTTTTAAGAAGACATGGTGGTACACCATGGATATAATTACCCTTCCACACATTTTTCATGGCAAGAGCATTCCAACTATTAAGTGATCAATCTCACTATGTGAGTGTCCCCTTATTAGCCGGAATGCACCAACCTACTGTTTGATTCCATAACTAATTTAAATTTACAAACTATTTTAATTATCCTATAACCAAACCAACACACACACTCTTCAAAATTCTTTCTTATCAAGAACTAGATAACTTAATATCTAATTAGTTTAACAATGGGAAATGAAACGATTTTCCATATTTCCCAAATACACAACAATGTTTCTCATTTCAAATTTCTCCATTATAAAATGATACAATTTACAAATTTCACAAAACTAAATTTAGTTTACATTCTTCACAAAGATCAAAGGCACACCTCCTTTAAGTTTTCATGGAAAATGTTTACAATACATCACAATGTTCAAAAAGAACATCCTTTCCAAGCTTTCAAATAATGGATACAATAAGTTACTTTGTAACTACAATATGGAATAAATTTTTCCAACAAGGAGTAAGAGAGGTGAAATATTGGGGTCTCTAGAATTTTAAATCTATCCACAAACACACAAGGGGAGCCAAGAGATGCTCTACACCTAACCATATCCATTGGAGAATGGTGCCACTTCTACAATGGCCCCCGAGCCATAACAAACAAACCATGGAAAACCAAAACCCCTTGAGAAACTCTAACTTTGTTCATGTTCCATGAGACCCAAAACAAGCACAATCACACAAAGATACATCCAAACACAACAAGCAAGAACAATTGATTAACACTAAGCTAAGTGGGAGAGGGAGAGATATTTCTTAGTATCCTTATAACTCCAAGTTGGTAGTGGGTTATTCCTTAACAACAATTATTATCCAACCCTTCTTATACCTCCACTACACCTTATAACTCCTAAAACACCCCTTTCTCTCCACCAAATACCTAACCCCATCTACCTAAAACTCCCTCCAATAAATTACAATAACATCACCTTCACAAAAATAACCTAAGATCATTTCCCTTCCACAAAAACCAATCAAAGTCACTCCCATGTAAAACCCCACTTAAGGGTTTTCTACCCATCCTAAGCACATTCCAAGGAAATGATAAAACAACTATAAGAGGGAAATCAATGAAATCCACCAATAAAATTTCAAGTCAAGAAACACCAATAAACAAGGACAAAACAATTAAGATATAATAACAATATTGAAATAATCATTGGGAACAAGTCCCTACCTTGAAGCCATAGCAATGATCTCTACTTGCTCCAAGCTTCAATCTACTCCCAAGCTCCTCCAAGCACAAGAATTCTCGAAAATAGAACAAGAGAGTGTAATAATCCAACCCTGATTACTAAACATATAACTTATTTATAGAGTTTGCAAGGGAAGAGGGTGAGTTGGCTCCACATGGATGCCAACTAGGTGTACTCATTCCAACTCACCCAAGGTACATATCATTATCCAATGCAAATATAATTTTCCTCCAAAAATTAGTCAAATAACCATTACTCCCAAATCAAGAGTACACCCCAAAATCCAATGAAAATAAATGACCAAAAATAAATTCAAGCCAGTAAACTTATTTCACATCCATTAATCGAAAATTCACATCAAAATTAAAAACACACATCTACCAAGAATTTAAATTCAATTCAAGATTTTCAAGTGTAATTAAAATTAATGACAAATTCCACAAAATGGGTTAAAAGCATAAATTATCCTTGAAAAATATGTCACCCATGATGGGTTATGGGTATGGGTTCATTTAATATGGCTAGGAAAAATTTATGTGCATTCAAGGTTGTCCGAAAATCCACTCAAATCCAAAATCATCCCCTCCAATATTTCATTGGGTTTAAGGACCCATTAATTTTATTTTCATCTACTAAAAGGGTCGTAACACTTGTCACATCAACACATGGGGAGGAATAAATTACACAATTTACAATTTACAAAATGTAAGGGTTAATTTACAAAAGGGGACATCAACATAGGATATGTAAAGCAAATTAAACAACCATAAGAAACAAAAGGTCTTAGCCACTTCTTCTAAACCCACAACCAAGTTTCTCAAGGTGGCCAAGGGTTCGGCCCACACATCCTTTGCGTGTTGGTCCCTTGCTCCCCACGTGTGTTTTTAATATAAATTTGTACACCACCGCACACTTCACATACACATAAAATCCATCCAAAATATTTCCAAGTAATACATCCACATAGATAATCAACTTTGCAACACAATGTACAACAATCATAATCGCCATTTCATTCAAGATATGAAATCCAAGCACACTGGGGATTAATATAAACATTTAACATCTAAAATCCCACAAGATATAAATGTTAGCACATCACGATCATCAAATAATCACATATATGACCAATATAAGTAATGGAAAAACTATGGATCCTTGCATCACAAAGTTAGAAAATCCATGTATACAATATAATAAACATCAAAACAATCCAAATGATTCTTTTTTCAAATTCCATATAATGGTTTCCAAATGTCAATACTCTAAATATCATAGTCCCTATCAGAAGGAACATGAGATAGATAGAATGTCTAGAAATAACTAATATAGTGACATAAAAAGGGTCTAAGGGAAGTGGGCATTACACATACACATGTGAATTTTCTTATCAACCAAAAAAATACATCAGTCACATAGAGCACCTCATAGGAATACGTATACACATAATATAAAAACTATACTTGACACATCTAGCGCCACTTCACGGTCTCATACCACTGCATACTTGGCATAGTCGTAATTCACACATCTTGACACATGCACTTTCACATGGCACTAGTTCCTTGGATCATGTTTACAGTTTTTCCTCTCTGAATTAGTAGATAGTGGGCCCTTTCCCTCTATCCTCATTTGACAGACCACATGGCATTCACACTCAAGATTCATTCAATTTCCCTTTATTACTTGAATGTTACACTCTTGTTCTAGGTTCAAACACAACTGTTAAGGGAGAAATTACCTACATGAACCTCTTCTTGCACATGTACATAAGGAAACCTTGCTCCCATCTCCTAATCATATTATTTCATATTCTTATAATTCAAAAAAATTCAAATATTGGTAAAAATACAAAACCATTAGCTTAGATCTTGGTTGCATGTATCCTTGCTTGTTTATACTATTCTATGTTGCACTTTGTCTATCATGTTACTTTGATTAATACTATTTTTAATATTTTTGCAATACACATACACGTTCACATAGTACTTTAATGTGAATGCAAGCATGGATCTATAGGATATCACACAATGCATAATGTAAGTGATAATGTTATCTACCAATCCCATTGAGGATCTGGGGAATCCCTCTTTCCTACTTATCTATATTCATTTTATATCATTTAAATATCTACTACTTGTATGCCTCCTTTCATTTATATACATTGTGGCAGTCTATCAATTTATTTCTAACATCCTAATAGGTGATTTATGTGTAACTCGTAGGCCTACTTCCAACCATGGTTATCTCGATCATACTAGTTTTTGTGTCTTGTTTTCTACAATTGTGATTTGTTAATGGGATATTTGCTTTATGATTTCTTTGTCATTTTATTATACATCCTTGATGATTGTGTCTTGTGACACCCTAAGTGGTGTCACACGTATTCGAACAGATTACTTTTTCTTTTGAATTTTATTGCATGTTTTGACTTTTTCTACTACATCACGCCATGTGTGTTTATCATAACACTTTATGCTAGAATTTTCTGATTATGTTGCATGTGGCATGGTTATTACCATGCACATTCTTTATTCCCTTTACAGGAGTTCTATTTCGGATGTGCACATTAGATTCTACTTTCTTCGTTTGGTTCATTCTCACATTGTTTCATCTCATGCACCCCAAATTAGTAAGGGCAATCATTGGGTGATTATATCACCTTCCCATTTTTATAACATCAAGACACATAATGGTACATAGTAAAATATGACCAAAAAAGATCTAATAAAATTATTTAGAATCGAAATTGGGCCAAAAACAAAGAAATTCCATATGTTCCTAAATGCAGAGACAGAATAGAGTGTACCACCTAATAAGTTTTTATTATGGGTTAAAAACATCTATATTATAGGTTTTCAATCATAGGTTTTCCAAATTCTAGTTACACATATTTAGTTACAAGTTAATATCAAGTACAATAGGAACAAAATTAGTGGTAATTTTCATACTTTTAGCAATGGAAATAATTACTCTTCTTTTTTAAATTATTTTCTCTATTATTATAAATTAAGGAGTGGTACCTAGGGTATATGTAGGATAATGATATGCTTGGAACAATGTGTCATATGTGGATATTTTCTATTAGGTTTGTGAATGTCTACATTGGAACTTATCCATGAGGAAGTTGTTATCTAAATAATTCTTCTAGTTATTTGGATAGCTTTTATCTTCATTCCACTTTGTGATGCTTCACATTTTAGGTTGTGTTCCCATAGGCTACAGCTTCTTTCATACACCCCACACAATTTTCTTCCTTTATGTCTCCCCGATTCCTTTCCTCTGTAGTCTCATTATCCCTTTTCATTTTTTTCTTCGCTCTTTCCTAAAGCGTGCCTATTTTCTCCTTATCATATTGTGTACTACTTGCATGCCCTCTCGCAAACTTTTCTTCCGAAATAGATAAGTCCCTGGCATTCCTCTTACATTCTTGTATGACCCATTTTATCATGCACCCTCTTTTCTTCTTAGCGTCGAGCGCTCCTTCTTACTTCCCCATTGCATTCTGCTTTCCTTCTAGTTCCCCCTCTACACATTCCTCTTGCACATGTGCCTTCTGCACCTTCCTCCCATGAGCTCACCTTCTTTCTTATCCCCTTGGACCCTCCTCATGTATCCCTCTACATAATTTCCCAAAATTGGCTAAGTCTATGCTCTTCCTCTTACGTGATTTCTTACACCATGTTACATGCGCACACCCTCGTTTATGTTCTTCCATGAACCCTCCTTTAGTTAAACACCTACGTGCCCTATTTCCATGACTTCCATAGGTATTTTTCCTCCCCGTATGCACACCTATGTGTGTGCCTTCTCTCTATTTCCCTTCCATGCCTTGCGCTTTGACTCCCGAACTTCAAAAGGCCATAACTTTTTATCCAAAGCTCCGATTTTCACAAAATTAGACTTTTCAAAATGGGAGTTCTTAATTTTAATGATGGTAGATATATGAATTTTAAAGAAACATATCCATCTCTAGTCAATTAAATACCCAATCCCGTCAAATGACAAAAATTCTGGTAAACCCAAAATAGTCATCTCCACTCAGAATGCCATATCTTTTGCATTTCTCAACGAAATCACAATAAATTGATACTGTTGGAATGGTGGCTCCATGACCGATGCACATAAATCAATAAATTAAGGATTTTATAAGGAATTGATGGTTCTTTTTTAGAAAACATGCCCAACTCGAAAATTTTATTTGGTAGTTAGGGTGCATTAAATGAAGGATGGGATGGCATTTCTCATTGCTGCAAGTCATATGACAACATGGTAAGCCTTTTGCAAGCAATAAAAAATCATTTCACTTAATTTACTACCTCTTGTAAGTGGTGAGAAGACAAATTTCAGGATTTCCATTTTTCCCTTTCTCTCTTTCTCTTCTCAGAAATCTATAAATTAGAGTGTCGGGCTCATTGCAAAGGAGGTAGTTTTGTGTAGCAAAAATCTAACAATTTTTTTTTGTGAAGCCAATGTGTTGCAGGACCTTATGGTGGACTCCTTTAATGGTGATCCAGACCCTTATTCTATAATAGATTGAACTGTGCATATCAATGAAAGCAGTAGATACAAGTTTGTGGATATCTCTTCCCCTGTTTTGTTTGTTGCATTCTTCTTTCCCTTTAAATCTCATGCAAATATATTGTGTCTATTTATGCTCTTACAAGGATTCATTCTCAATGTGTATGTATGGAATATTGTTGTGAATACATTTTCTATCTTGTGAGAAGCTGTTATCACCTCTTCTAGCATGCACTTTTCTTCTATTGTTTCACATCTTGGAAAGTTATTCTCACACCCTCCTTTTACGGTGTATCACCGCTTTAGTGTAGGCTTTGTTTTCATGCAATATTTCTCCTTGGTACCTTGGAAAGTTAGATTAGGATAGATAGTTTTACCTACATTAGAGTAGATTTTTGCCGGTAGTTTAGGAGTAAGAACCAACTTTCGCTATAGGTCTATCTCGAGTAGTAAGTCCCACACTTGGAGATAGTACCCATGTTATCCAATCACACTTTGTGAACTCAAGCACACACTTGTGAAAAACATAGGGTGTTGTGATTTGGATATAACATAAGTGTCAACATTTGGAGGGAAAATACTACAGCTCTCCCAATACTCTTCCCTTTGTAACAAGATGAATAAATCCTTAGTATGGTGACATGATTACTAAAACCTTAGTATGGCGACGTGAATGTTGAAATCCTTTGTACTCTTCCATCCATCTCTAAGGAAAAAAACATAGAGGAATAGTTGTATCTTTTCTATCATAAAATTCAAGTGTATTCTATCCTTGAATCACTTATTTTCATACATACTTATATGTTGATTTCTCTAAGTTAAAGTTCAATTTCATATATCATGAGCATTGACTACACTTATCTTATTTTGCAGGTCTGTCCTTATCTCAACAAAGGTAACGCAAAATGAGCAATGAGCAATATCAAGTAGAATATGCTTAGAAAAATGAAATATTCAAGGAACAAATACATGCATCATTTCTACTATGTGCACAAGGTCACCCCTATGGTTCTCATCCCCTCTTAGATTCCATGATACATACATTACAATTCCCACTCGAACGCGTTATCAATTTCCATTTGGAACACTATTGGCTACAACCTCCTTTGGCTCTCCATAAGGTACACTCTTTCTATCTACTTGATGCTACCAAATATTCATTCACCGATATAAAGTGGGGGAAAATTTAAACATGAAATCATGTGCTTACTATTATAGACACCAAAATTAGGTCACACTCCCCTTTGGTCCCTCGTCAAATAATTACCTTGAACACATCCACCTAGCCATGGCCCGCTTCACCCCACTATAATATTAATTTAATTCATTTAATTAAATTAATTCATTATCCTCACCTTATTATTTTTTTAAATATCCTAATTGAGATAATGCCCACATATCCACCTCACCAAGACCCCTAATCTAGCCACCTCATCATAAGATGTATTCTTAGTAAGTTGTCATAACTAACTAAGACCTACCCAAACCCTAAAAATCAATTCCTACATTCCCTATAGCCACATTCCCACTCATTATAAGGAAGCTTCCATGCTAATCCAAGGAGTAAAGGAAACAAGATCCCGTAAAATCAAGGGGATCTCGCTTGAGTTTAGTAAACCTAGGAAATCTCACTTTAACCGATGTCGGATACCCTTTACAACCGCCGGTTAAGTTGAAACCACCATCGATTACATTTAACTCCAAAAACAACCTTATTTCAAGGTTGGAACATTTTTAGAGAGAGAGACATCTCTTGAGAACAAGTGATGAAATCAGAGTTGCATGCAAGTAGAACCAACATCCGTACAAGCATCAGAACACCCATAGCCAATACCTGAAGCAATGACACAGCCACCTACCTTCACGGGAGCATCTAGGAAGGCGTCAACACTACACAAAGTTCATTTGATCACCCACCATTACCAACCAGGCATCAAGCTCATAAAAACAGTAAGTTTGTTAACCCGTATTGGTTCCTTATCGTTTGAGAAGATCCTTTTACATTTGTTATTAGTTTCTGCTTTTATTTTCATTCCCCACCATTTTATCCCATGTAAACTTAACCACCTATTTATCCATACTATTGAACCATTAATACCTAGATTTTCATCATTCCTATGCATATCGAGGATCCATACAAACCTCGCCATTTCCCTTCCACCTTTATCTAACCCCTGGATCTATCACACAGCCAAGTTTTATTGAGTTTCCTGTACCCACCATACCAACTCCAGTCACCCATAACCATTGCTAGTTAACCTAAAACGACATCGGTCTCTATTTATTTTACCAAAAACCCGGATCGAGCCTAAAACCTCCACCCAATACCCTAAACTATCCAGAATCCGACCTTGACCAACAACAGTATCTTAATACTGACCATGACCTTTAGATTCAATCATAGCCTAACATGTTGTGCATGAATTTTCTTATTGTTGATGAATGAGATACCTAAATCATTTTAACTATAGTAGGATTTACTTTATTAGCAGCATTAAGTTGTTTTCAATAATGGATTGATAGTCATCCAGGAAGTATCACACTTCCTGGATCTAGCACACACTAGGCAGTCCACTGCACATATTGTTTAACTTTTATTTGGTGGTCTTATGTTCCATTTCAAGTAGTTCCTCCAAGCAAAAAGGAATCTCTCACGATCATATGTGGATTCAAAATTCATACGCATGCAACAACCTATCAACCAACATTTCAATAGGTATTCCTCCTAGCCCATTACCCTTATTTGTTTTGTCATTCTCTAATAAATGATCTAGAATCAGGTGAAACATTTTGGCACGCTTGGTGGGACCCATTCAGGGTTCCTTGCATTCATTCATTTCTAGGTGAAAATTTGCATGTTTGTTTCCTTTTCAAAAGGTTCTTACGTTTAAATTTCTCCCCTGGAATCATCTCTCTTTCTATTTGTCTAAAAGTAATCGTACTTTGGTGCTTTAAAACGAACACATCTTCCCTTTCATTAGTATCACATTAGTGAAAGAGCATCCCTTCTCTTATTCATCTAGTTGTGGCATTGAATTCAAAATTTCAATTTGGGCTTAAAAATCATTGCATTTCATTATGCTTTTCTATATTAGCTCACATTAATTCAGGGCAACCTATATGTTGGAAGTCATTCCTAGCTAATGGTTGACAAACAAATCATAGAAAGCACTTTCTTTCTCTTTCTCTCTCTCTGAGTCTTATCCAAACATCACAAATTTAAAATACCCACATTCTTAAACAACATATTTCCTGGAAGAAGTTGTAGGTGATCACATGATCACGGTACAGTGGGCACCTAGCTTGCTGCTCTGTCGAGTCATACTTCAGAGAGAAGCCCACCCCCACCATAACAAACCTAAAACCTCACCTTTTAGATCTCCTTCTTCGTAGGAAGCCTTCCTCAAAAAAAAATTGTTCTATAGTTCATGAGTCAATCCTTAAATAACATAAGCTAAACAAACATAATAGAAAAATCACTCTTAGTATCATATTTTTCTTAGTGTTTATGCTTGGCTTACGTTTTGAGGTGAGAGATCATGCTCTTCATTTTTCTTATTTCTCCTTGCACGCTCCTCATCATAGTTGGTGTATTCTGCTTTATCTGAGTGTTCTTGACCATATTCTCATCATTCCCAAAATTCTAGGTTTGATTCCACATCAAATTTTAATTCACAACCACATTTTCTTCATCATTGTTTCATTTTCACAAAGGACCTATGTTGGTCTAGCGACCGTCATTAGTTACCCTCGACCTTCATCGGTTATACCCAATCGGCATCATTTCACTGTTATTTTGGTTGACCTACCCAAAAGGATAAATATTCACCTTCTTTGACTATTTAGATTCCTATAACTCTTATCATATTCACTTTCTTGGTAAACTTGACCTTATACCTTGTTTTTGACCAACTGTCCACTTTCCACAAAGGTGACTAGCGGTGGTTACTGTGACCAACATAGGTTTACCTTAATCGGCATCGATTAGCCTATGTCATTTTCAACTATCATTTAGCCCCAATTCACCTACCACCTTCTATTTATCCTACCTATGTTATATTTCTATGTCACTTATAGAAAGCAGTATTACCATGTTAGTACCTGTTCACATGGTACTTGATGCGTTGATAAGCAAGTTCCTCATATTCCATGCTAGTTGTCAACCACTCCCACCTAGCCCTTCACCACCTTCCACTTTATCACCCGCCATGGAATCTATTCCACCTATCACTATCGCTACAGGAGATGAGGAGTTCACATGACTCCTTGACCAAAATCCATCGCCTTACAATTTTATCTTTCCCACTCGTCCACTCAATATGGCTCGGTCGGTTGATATATGGCATGCTCGTATCTATCCCCCCGAATCTCGTTCCCACTCCTGCATCAGGCTCATCTCGGCTCCGTGTTACCCACATCTACCTTACCCCTAGTCATTTCGTAGCTAGGCCCTATACCCGCTATGACTACCACATCTGCTACATCCATTACACTCGCCACATCCACCATACCTTTTCCAACCACCCAAAACAAAACCTCATCTACACCTATTGTCTTGCATATACCCATAGCTACACAACCACCCTTAGTGTCGGTGACCCCTACCCCTTTTCAAAACATCGACCTTTCTATTCCACAATTGTTAGCCCTTATTGCCACTAGGGTCATCACGACCCTTCCACCTTCGTATACATACTATCACCAGCCTCTTGCTTCATTTGTCATTCATCTTAGGTATATACCCCTGTTTCACCGCTTTCTTCTCAATCCACCTATATGGCTACACCATATACTAGAATGCCACCCCATCATATGCCCAACACCAAACCTCTTACGCTATAGGAGGCACGTAACCATCACAACCTACCAATGACCTAATAAAATTAATGATGGACAAGATGCAAACATTGGAGGCATCAGTTTCTGGCTCCCAAAACACTATCACCTATGATGAGATTTGTAATGAGCATATCCACCAATCCATTCCTATCTTTCCATACCTCATGCATTGGGAAATGCCTAAATTCAACCATTTCAATAGCAAGGAAGACCCACAAAAACATTTGCGGTCTTTTAAACATGGGTGCTACCTAATCTCGCATGATGATGCTTTGCTCTTGAGGACCTTTCCCATGTCTCTGACTGGACCTGCGTTAGATTGGATAGTGGGTTACCTAGACACTCTATATTTTACTTTAATCAAGTAGCCCAAGCTTTCTTGGATCACTTCTCCATCCATATCATTAAGAAGGTTACCATGACTGACCTATACTCCACACGTCGATGATGATGAATCTCATCAGATTTCATTGCTCACTAGCATAGTCCGATTAATCAACTCACATTCCAACTATCGCAAACCAAACTCATCAAGCTCTTCACATGGGCTTGTGCTAGTCATATCTCACCAACCCTATAGGTCCAGAATTTCCGAACCTTCAACGAAGCATTCACCATGGCATGAAAGCTAGATATTTGGGCCATCGAAGAGAAGAAAATCCAATTACGCAATAATAACTCAGCATTCAAGTCGAATGACGCCTCTTCTTCTTCAAAACCACATAATAATTATTCAAAAGCTAAGGGAACTTCTAACGTTGTGGTGCTCAAAGATTGTCTAGCTCATCTATCAAATTAGGCTATCCCCTCATCTAATCTCTCACCAATCCATACTTTTCAATTTAGACGAGAACAATGGAAATATACCCCAATTGGGGAACCTTAATCTTCTGTCTTAGAAAATCTCATTAAATTTGGGTCCATCACCCTTCCTCCTATAAAACCACACATTGGTTTTAACCCTTCTCACCCCACACCTGCATGGTATAAAGAACATGACTTCACGTAACTATCATCGAGTAAAGGGTCACAAATGACGGCAATTGCATCACTTTTAAAAGAATTATCCAAGAAATTCTCAAGAAAGGCGAGTTAACCATGGATAATCCTAACACACATTCGAATCAAAACCTACACATCTTCAAGAAACCCTTTCCTAATCATGCCCCTTTGTCTGATCAAACTGGTGAGACCTCAACTCATGATAGCCATACCTGTGAGGTCCACGCTATTTTCAGCAGTGCACCGTTACTTCCCAATTACCTCATATTCCATCCATTGAGGAAATTCTAGCCCAAAGTCCTCCTTCTTCATTGGAACCCACCTCACCTATTCCTCCACCCGTAAAGGAACACTTTTCACCTCCTTCCTCACCCGTGGAGGATCCTTCTCGCTAATATCGAGGTTATTTCACCTTTGGCTTCTCCACTTAGACAACCATCACGCACAAGATTTCAATCCATCGAGGATACTTGTGTATATCCTCCACCCATAGAGGAGCACCCATCATATCCTCCACCTATAGAGGAGAACCCATTTTCTCCTCCACCTATCAAGGATCTAGTAGAGATACCTTTTCCTCTAGGCGAGCATTCTCCATCAGCTACCCAAGATCCTACAGACCTACTTTCAGCTCTTTTACCCACAAAGTGAAGCTAGATGATTCCCCATCTCTAAGACAAATTTTAAAGGAATTTCCATTATAACCGCATCAACCTCACCTACAGACGTGTCGTTCTCATGTTTAGCCAATCACTTAGATTATGTGGATAGATCCTTACTATGGGGCGTCTTCTGCTTCATGTCTCAACACAGATGCAAATGTCACTTGCTAACACTTCCACTATCTACCCAAAGATATTTCAACCAATTAAACCAAACACAACCACCTCTATCACAACTTCTTCCGTGACACCTATCACAACTCAACATACACCCTCACCCATAACCCAACATACATCTAAATCCAAACTTGCACCTACATCATCTTCCTCAACTAAACCTATTACTACCTTAGGGGTCACCCCAACCACTAGCCTTACTCATCCACCTATCAAACTAGATTTAGCTATATCCTCCACAGTCAACACCCAACCTACTCTGGCACCCAATCAGAAGAACCAAACCCATAGAACTCACACCCCAACTACGCCAATCATACCTTCATCACCTTCACCCTTTCTGTCCATCTTAGGACCTCAACCTCCCAACGCAGTTAAGAAACCTCCACCCGTCAATAAACCAAAAACACAACAGCCCATTCCTTCCTCACAAACCTCTAACATACCCAAGCACCCAACACGGCTTACACACACACCTACAAAGATCCTTACCACCCATACCTCTAATACCCTAAACAAATTCTTCACTACCCACTACATTTTAGTCTCTTTCCCTCACACCCCTTGCATGACCCACATCATCTACCTTCACAACACCTCCATTATCCCCGAGGTAACTCACCCTCTTCCCCATCCACTTTTCCCTCTAGATCTTGTACACCCATATCACCTTTACCCAAGAAAGTGTAACCCAAAGACAAAATTCCACTAACCTCCAATAAGGTAGTCAAAATAACCATACACCCTCTTGCGGTTCATCTACCATACCCCTACCCAAGAAAACACGAACAACACCCAAGACCACTCCAAGCACCCAAAACCATAACTCAACCCACTCCCCTCCTGTAAGGACCATTCCTCAACAATCAGCCACACTTACGCCCAAACCCACTATCACTTCCCATCACACCCACTAGTAGGGTCCTATGCCAAAATTTTAACCAACCTCCTTGAGACTTTTTTCATCACATTAGCGCCGCTTAAACCTTATGACCCCCTCAAATCCAAGCCAAAAGGGTTTGATGACACTAAAGTTGACACCTACCATCATGTGTCGGGGAATGATGTGGAGAACTATAAGGCTTTGAAAACCATCCTTATCTAGTTGTGTCCTCCCAAAGCAAACTTTGACAATGATGTCCTTCTTGATGAGGACCTCATTTAACCAACACCCATTCCCAAAGTAATTCCCTCACTACCTACTCAAAACCACAACCTTCACCCCCTCAACTCTTAGAGCCACCCCCATGATTCAAAATTGACATGGTATGCATCAAAGAATTTACCACACCATCACCTGGATGTTGTTGTGCCCTGCTCACCTTACAAAGCTTTTCTCCTCCCAGGTAGGTTTTTTCCCATCATGTCGTTATACCACTCATCCTACACCTTATCCATTTACTAACTCCCCTCAAATCAACATGATCCACATTGTTACCCATGCTTAGAAGGATAAAGGTAAGGAAAAGGAAACTGACTCACCAACTAATTCCATACCCAACATACCATCTGCACCCACGCCTAAAATCACTATCCACGATCCCACATATCCTATTTCTAATGGGGTCACACACTGTACAATGCTCAAAAAACTACACCAATCCCCCAAAATGTCCTTGTAGGACCTTACCCAAACCTCGAATCCCATCATCAAGCTCTCATGGAAGTCCTACAACTGTGAGGTTTTACCCAATGACCCTACACCCGTAGCCTCCATTATCACACCTCATAACGTAGCCTCTCTCACAAAATTTCCATCTTTATCCACACCTCACCCTACTCACCAAGTAACCTCCCTTAGCTTCTTAGAGGAAGAGATCGTGCCACACCAAATCGATGACCCAAACCCAGCTCTCTTCATCTCTATCCACATCGATGATATACATGTACAACATGTAATGATCGACGGGGCACTAACATTAACATAATTTCATCTCATGCATTCACTCGAATGCACATACTCGATAATTACATGCATAAACATCCTGTCATGTTGTATTCATTAAATGACGCTATTACCTCTACACTAGTGCACCTTTGTCATCATCCATGTTTGCATGGGCCTCCACATTGTTCCAGAGTTATTTTACATTTTGGAGGGGAATTTTAATATAACATGTTGCTTGGTAGACCCTGGATTCATGTCATGGGTTGTGTTCCTTCCACTTTGCATCGTTGTGTAAAGTTTGAGCATGAAGGACACACCTATACTATTCCAACTGATCCATCACCTTTTAAAACATGCAACATGCTTTACCAACCTAATGACATGCTCATACCCATTAAGGCATCTACCTCCACAACCACTACCACTTCACCTACACCTCCGCTTACTAGTACAGTCGCTACCTCAACCACACATGCCTCCTCCATTCCTACCACTACCACAACCTCCACGGCCAACCCATCAGCCTCCCAATCTGTTAGCTCCACCTCTGCGTTGACCACCAACACATCATCTATTCCAACTACCCACATACCAACCACCGATCCCTTAGAAGGCATTTTTCAATGCCTCACTTCGGGAAATATCACCTATATAGTGTCAACACATTCCTTACTCCACAAGAGTATGGAAGTCTTCACCAACACCCTCACTATGATCACCGCATAGGAGAATGCCTCCTTTATGGTCCTCCTCACCTTCATACCAGTCTCACCTATGGGGGACTTGATACTACCACTTACACACCTGAACCACCATCACAAACCCACCCATTTTCCGCTAACTTCTAGTCACTCACTAATCACCATTTCATCCACACCTTCTTGGACCAATGTGTATGGAACGGTTTTGGTTTTGGATTTTATGAGGGCCACCATACTGTCATTCCATGCACCACCCGTAAACATAACGACCGTAGTGGTATCAGCTTTCTTGAACCACCTACCAAGCAAGCCTGCATTGAACTCAGCAAGGACATCAGCCCTTCTCCACCCTCTTCACCCACTCCACCTTCATCACCGCCTTCGCCAAAAGAGTTGATGGACCCAGAATCTATCCCTCCTAATTTTTTTTTATAAACACCATCTTCTTGGGACCTCTAACTTATCAACGTGAGGGCTAGGCTCCTTCCTCTCTTACCTTCCTCGTATCTGAGATGATCGATGATGGTACACCTTTAATTAACGTCATTCAATGTCGGGATCATGAATCCATACTCACCTACCTTGGTGCAGAAGACTCATATATTCATCGATCATTACCATCTAAGACACAAACCATGTTGAATGAATCGACTATCGAGATCAACATTCATACTTAGGATGACCCACACATCTTAAAGATCACCAATATTTAGATACTACTTGAACAAGAAGCCATCACTTCTTTTCTAAAAACCACAACCATGCATTTTCTTGGTCTTACACAAACATGTTCGGTATTGACCCCACCATAGTGGTCCACAATATTTTCTCCATTCCCAATGCCAAACCCATCAAACAAAAATTAAGGAAAATGCACCCTCATATTTCCTTCTCATCAAATAATTTAAGTGCCTTCTTTCCATTTCCTTCATCTTACCCATTGATTATCCTCGTTGGATTTCTAACATTTTCCCTATCACTAAGGCGACAGGGGACTTCACATTTGCACATATTTCCATGACCTCAACCTAGCTTGCCCAAAAGATGACTTCCCTCTACCCGGTATTGACCAACTGGTTGACCTTACCACTAGTCATGAGATGTTATCACTCATGGATGGCTTCTTAGGTTATAACCAAATCTTTCTTGCCCCAAAATATCAACACAAAACTACGTACATCACCCCTTGGGGGACCTTATGCTACCGAGTCATGTCTTTTGAACTTAAAAATTATGGTGCCACATATCAGTGGGCTATGACTTATATTTTCCATGACATCATGCATCATATATTGGAATATTACGTGGACAATATCCTAGCCAAATCTAAACACTACTCCGAGCACCTTGTTGTCCTCAAAACCATTTTTGACCACCTCATTAAATATTGCATTCACCTTCATCCCAAGAAGTGTGTCTTCGCAGTTCTCTCAGAAAAGCTCCTGGGATTTATTGTTTCCCTACGTGGTATAGAATTTAACACTACTAAAGTCAATTCCATTCTCAAAATTCCTCCTCCCACTAACCTTAGACAACTCCGTGGCCTGTAAGGTAAGTTGCATCTATTCACCATTTCATCATCTACTCAAGAAGGATGTCTCCTTTAAATGGGATTATGACTGCCACAAAGTTGTTGAGGCCTTAAAACAATACCTTCTTCACCACCCGTACTTATCCCACCTAAAGATGATCAACCTTTCTACCTATACATCTCAGCTACCAATCACTCCTTGGGAGCCATGCTCACTCAACATGATGAACAACACAGGGAACAAGCGGTTTATTACATAAGTCATACTCTTTTGGACTATGAAACTTGATACACCCATCCCAAAAACTTTTCTTAGCCTTAGTTTTTGTTGCCACAAAACTCCACCATTACCTACTCAACCACAAAACCTATGTTGTGACCAACACTGACCCCTTACACTTCATGTATGCTAAACCTTACCAAAATCAATGTGCCACATGTTGGCTTATGATTTTAGCTGACCTCGACCTCAAATTCATTCATCAAAATTCCATCAAGGGCTAGGATATAATCGACCAATTGGTTGACACACCTATTTCCGGGGATCAACTCTCTAACTTTGACTTTCCAAATGAGTCAATTGCTACCCTTTCCCTGGATGAACCCACTTACCAAATGACACTCTTCTTCTATGGTTCCAATTTTCATCATGGGGGTAGGGCTGGTGCTATCATCACCCTATTTGATGGTGAACCCATGTCTTTGTCTTTCAAACTCGATTTTGATTGTACAAACAATATTGCTAAATACGAAGCACTCGTATTAGGTCTCCAAGATGCCTATGCCCTAGATGTCAAATCAATCAACATCTTTGGTGATTCTCAATTGGTCATAAACCAAGTCAATGGTATATACCAATGTCATAATGAGATACTTCAAAATTATAAACATCATGTAGACATACTTTTGACCACCTTTGACCGTTACGCCCTTCAAACCATCCTCGCTCGACCAACAAATTTGTAGATACCATGGCCTGCTTGGCTTCTCAAATACCCACTTCACCTTCCGATTCTAAAATATTTGTCACCATACAATGACTCCAATCACCCTCATATTTACCTCGTGAAATTTACTCCATCGGAATTGTTACCCCCGGACTGAGTGACCTTTGGTATAAACAATACTTCGATTATCTTTCTCTCTCCATCTTACCTCCTGATCTCACCCGTAATGGACAATGTGCCTTCCTTAAAATTGTCTCTCATTACGTCATCATGGGGGCATCCTCTATAAGCGTGCTTTGATATTATTCTCTTATGATGCCTCACGAGTTCTGAAATTCCTTATACAATTAAGGAATTTCATGATGTCATATGTGGAGGTCACTTCAACGGCCTTTACTTGTTGCTAAGTGTATTCTTCGCCTAGGCTATTATTAGCTGATCCTTAACCATGATTGTTGTGACTACGTCAAACATTATGTAAAATTCTAGCAACACAACAACCTTCATTATACACCCAATTATGCCTTACAGGTTTCCCGTGACCTTTAGCCCTACTCTTAATGGGGTTTGGATCTTGTCGGAGAGATCAACCCCATTCTTCCTAACGACATCAATGGATCATCACCGCTACCGAATTCTACACAAATTGGGTTGAGGCCATACCACTCATCTCCACAAAAGCCAAGAAAATATGTGAGTTCATCAATCATCACATCATTTGTCACTTTGGCGTTCCTCATCGCCTCATCATTGATAATGGAAAACAATTCAAAAATAAAACATTACAAAAAATTTGTGACGCCTTTGGCATTCAGCTAAGTTTCTCATCACCTTATTACCCACAGACCAATGGCCAAGCCAAATCCACTAACAAAACCCTAAACAAAATTCTTATGAAATCGGTAAATGATACTTGGGAAGGACCGACATACACACATTCATTTTTCCATGTGGGCATACCGTACTAGTATCTATACTTCCACTACTACCACACCATTTTCTCTAGTCTACAAAAGACATAAGTTGTTCTACCTCTCAAAGTATAGATTCCCTCACTCCACATTTCTCTCCATGACATGCTCAATGATGATAACTTTTGTTAGGACTGTTTAGCACAACTTGAGTTATTAGACAAATGTCATCTTAATGCTCTTGACCACCTTCAAGTTTACCAAAAATGTATCAAATGTGCCTACGACAAATGTGTCAATGAACGAATCGTCGACATTAAAATTTTCCTCTGTAATTTCTATTTTATTAATGTATGTATTAGGAATAGGATGTTGTTAAGTATAATTAGTAGTGGTGTCCAATAGAAGATAACGGCACCGTCGAAGACGGCCGCCAAAGAATGTAGAGTACGGTAAATATCAAAGTACAATAGGAATGTTGTAAAAAGTAAATATTTGTTGTAAGTGGTCCAAGAATGTTAAAATGTCAAAGTTGGGATAAGTAGAGAAGTAAGGTCTACATGATTAGAAATTATAAATATTATATTTGTAATAAGGACAAAGAGTGATGTCATAAATATTTTGTATATTTTATTTGTGGAAAATTCTAAAAAGGTGGAACCCATGTGAGATGATAAGGTTTATCTTATCTTAGAAGATAAGCCTACATGTAAAGGCAAGAGTTTAGGCATGGAATATGATTGGCGGAAGATATTTCCTATCCTATCTTAGAGATAAGGTGGATAAGCCTGAATTCCTATAAATAAAGAGGCCACCCCCTCATTTAGCATAGAGAGAAGTAGTGAGAAATATTGTATGAGTAAGTGTGTAAAGGAAGCCATCATTTAGAAGGTGTGTTAAAGAATCCATTGTGAAGTTTCTCCCATAGTTATTGTTGGAAGGAAAGTGAAGTCAGTAACACTTGAAGTACCTCATGGGTGAGATTGTAACAATTTCATGTTGATATTATAATTTACACTTATATTTCAGATTTGTCATCATTCCTTCGTATCATAGTCTATGGTATTCTTGTGTTATGTTTGTTGTTGTGTTTCCAGATTACATCCACCAAACTAAAGGTTGTGCATTAGTAAATAATCATAGCATGAGGAGTTCCCAATGAATAATTCTCATAGTGCCGATTGGTGTTGACATTTTGGTTCCATTCTTAGCGACCATTTCTCGTTGGTGGATTTTACGGAGAAATATTCCCACTTAGTCAAAAATCATTTGGAGGGTAACCTTATTTTTACTGCATATAGGAGTTACCATGGTAAAGTCATTTTTACTTGTGAATAGTTTTTACCCCAGTAGCTTCATTTTTACCATGAATAGTGTTTACCTCGGTAACTTCATTTTTATGTGAATAGTG
Organism: Taxus wallichiana var. yunnanensis; assembly: GCA_018340775.1. Classification (NCBI taxonomy): domain Eukaryota; kingdom Viridiplantae; phylum Streptophyta; class Pinopsida; order Cupressales; family Taxaceae; genus Taxus; species Taxus wallichiana. The sequence goes on along the minus strand of CM031237.1, from coordinate 334,544,788 downwards.
TTTACCACAGTAAAGACAGTTTTTACCGCAGTAAGTCAAGTTTTACCATAGTTTACAATGGTCATTTATATTTTCTATTATAGTGATTCCAATTATTTGTGCACATAAGTCTTGTTGATTGTACTTGTGGGTTAGTATTTCACTATGGTTACTTTTGGAAATGGGGAAGATTCCTGTTTTTTCAGCCCAATCTAATGAAGATGCTTCCTCTTTCATTCAAGAGTTTAAATGATCTTGTATTTGTAATGGCCTTATAAGAAGGGAACAATGGACTGAATTTTTTCCTACCTTTTTGGATGGTTCAACCCTTAGGTGGTTTGAAACACTAGGTGATAATGTGAAAAATTCATGGGATTTATTAACTGAAAGTTTTCTTGAAGAATTTGGTGAACAACAAAAATATGTAGATCTCATGATCGATATCAAAAAGCTATCCCAAGGAGAGAAGGAGAAGATAAGGGATTATCATGCTCGTGTTCTAGAGCTAAGGAGGAAGCTCGATGCCCAGATCCGAAAGGAAGGATTAGTGGATGGGTTAATGAATGGCATGGATAATATCCTCTGTAAGCACTTCATTCTTGGGATGAATCCAGAGAGATCGAACAACGAGTGAAATATGACCGCCCAACTACCATTGATTAAGCAAAGGAGATTGCAAGAAGGCAAGAAGAAAGCATGGAAGAGGAGCCCAAATAAATTTTTGCTAAAGTAGAGCCTACACCAACACCTTTGGTCCGAATTCATAACCACTCTCGGTGAGCACAAATCCTTCTCCTAGTACATCTACCGAGTATGAAGATCTCGTCAAAAACATGGGCTAGTTAACTATTAATCTTCTTCAAGGAAAAGAATTTAGTTCTCGGGAGGAGATAGAGATCCAAAAAGAAATATTTTTGAAGTGTATGTTATGGTTGTTATAAAAATGGTCATTATAAGTATAATTGTCCGGATAGAGCTTCTACATCATTGTACAAGAGATAATGATAAAGGAAAGCACCTGTGAATTCTTTTGATGTAGTAGATAAGAGCATAAATAATGAAGTAGATGTGTTTGTAACAAAAAAAAGAAAAAGAAAAAGATAACCAAGATGGAAATGATCCTAAGAAGATGAAAGGAGAAACTAGTAAGAAACATAGGAGAAGAAAGTTGGGTGTGCAGGATTTTCTGATTTCACAGGGACAAGGACCATACTCCATCTTAGATGATCTGTCCAAAAGGCCTGCAAATATTACATATGCTCAACTCTTGGCTATGTCTTCTGAGAAGAGGCGGGAGCTGCGAAGTGGATTCAATGCTCAATGAAGGAAGGAGGTTGAGGTCCCTGTTTTGGAGGCAGAGGCAGATCCCTACACTCCACAAGCTGAGGTATTATGTAATGGTATTTCAATTAATGATTTCTTAGTTGATGGAGGTGCTGCGAGCTTAATGTAATGATCGAATCTATAATGAATATGTTGGGTTTAAAAATTGATCGCCCTCAACACTTATGTTAAGGTCATTAAATAAAGGAAAAAATAAACCGGAAGGTGTAGTCTCAAATGTGGCAATATACATATATGGGTGTTGAATGTGTGGTAGACTTTCGGTGATGAAAAATGGTATTGTTGCGTACTTAATGTTGTTGGGAAGACCATAGATAAGGAGATTTCATGCAAGAAACTACTGTAATGAAGGCTTCAAGACACTTGGACGTGGTAGAGAGAGGGTGAAGATAAATGTGATCCTCAACATCATAAGGTAGAACGTGTGGATTCAAGTGATGAAACTAATGATTGGACATCCTCTGATTACTCGAGTACTAGTGAAGTAGACACTGAAGATGAAGAAAGTGAGGTTGATGTTTCAGTCATGGATATCCTTCTAGTCAAACCGACTCATGATCCCATAAAATTATCTGAAGAAGAAATTGATGATCATCTCTAACAAATAAAGATTGGTGATGTTGTGATGGGGAGTGAGAAGGAATCCTACCTCTAGCTCTTTCAAAGGTACATATACATATTCACTTTTGATTACAAGGAACTTTGTCAAGTAAATTGGGTAGAACATTCTATTGAGCTGGTAGATGGTGCTAAGCCCATAAAGAAAATGCCATATAGAATGAATCCTAATTTTTCCAAGACTATAAAAGAAGAAATAGATAAGTTGCTTGATGCAGGATTTATATTTTCTTTGGATAATTCAGAATGGGTTTCTCCCATTGTGATCTCAATAAAAAATAATGGGAAGCTACACATTTGTGTTGATTATAGGAAGCTCAATAAGGCAACAAAGAAGGATCATTACCCTCTTCCATTCTCAGATCAGATTTTAGACAAAGTAGCTGGCAGAGTGCTATAGTTTTGCTGATGGATATAGTGGATACAACAAAGTTCATATAGCAAAGAAAGATCAGTTGAGACAACATTCACCACTCCTTGGGGAATGTTTGCTTATAGAGTTATGCCTTTTGGGTTGTGTAATGCTCTAACAATGTTCCAGTGCTTGATGAATAGGGTGTTTGAACCCTACATTGGGAACTTCATCAGAGTATTTCTAGATGATTTTTGCATCTATGGGAGCAAGATGGACCACCTGCACTAGATGGAGACAACATTTCAAAGGTTAGATGAAGCACAAGCATCACTAAACCCTACAAACTATGTCTTTGGATGTTCTAAAGGTGTTTTGTTAGGGCATGTTGTATCCAGAGATGGTATTGGTACTGATCTTGATAAAGTTTCAAAAATCAAAGAGTTACCATTTCCTATGAATAGAAGTAAGTTGAGATCATTTTTAGGCCATGTGGGTTACTATAGAAGGTTCATCAAGAATTTCTCAAAGATTACATAGCCACTAACCTAGTTCTTGAAGAAGGATGTTACTTATGAACCAGGAAATAAGGCACATGAAGCTTTTGAACAACTGAAGGAAGCCCTGGTGTCTTCACCTATTTTAAAGAATCCAGATTGGAGTAAGCCATTCATTGTGTATACTGATGCCTCAAATGTAGCACTAGGAAGTACTTTGAGCCAAAAGGATGAAAATGGGAATGATCATCCAATTTACTTTGGGAGCAGACAAATGAGCAGTGCTGAGGTAAATTATACTGTAACTGAAAAAGAGGCTCTAGCTATCATTTTTGTTGTAAAGAAGTTTAGAAATTACTTGCTAGGGCAGAAATTTATAGTTGTAACAGATCATCAGGCTCTAAAATATATTGTCAATAAGCCTAACCCATCAGGGAGGATAGCAAGATGGATAATTTTGCTACAAGAATTTGAATTTGATATTATAGATAGGCCAGGAAAGAAGCATGTCAATGCAGATGCACTCTCTCGAGCCTATGATGGTTTAGGTTCACCTTGTGATGATGATGATTTCCCAGATGCAAAGCATTGTTATCTCTTGACACAATCCCTAGTGAATACATAGATATTTGGAATTATCTAAATTAATTCAATTTTCTGATGCTTTTGCCAATGCAAAGACTAAGAGGAAGATTACTCAAGCCAGTCATCCATATTCTATTCTGCATGGAGTATTATTTCGAATAGGACCTGATGGACAATACAAGAGGGCAGTTGGACGTGATCAAAGGAAGGAGCTGATAGAATAATTCCACAATGGTACATGTGGAGGACACTTCTCTAGACAACTTACAACAAGAAGGATCTTGGATGCAGGTTATCACTGGCCCACTCTTTTTAGAGATTGTTATAATTATTGTAAGACATGTGATATTTGTCAAACACACGGTAATCGTAAGACTTCATCAACTCCATTATGCCCTATTCTTCCACTTGGTCCCTTTGAAAAGTGGGGAATAGACATTATAGGTCCACTTCCAACTACCCCACACCAAAATAAGTATATTGTAGTTGCCACAGATTATTTAACCAAGTGGGTTGAAGCTAGGCCATTGAAAACAACTTCCATGGATGAAGTGGCAAGGTTCATATATGAACGTATTATCACCAGATTTGGTTGCCCATTAGAAATTGTAACAGATCAAGGAAGCCACTTCATTAATGAGGTGGTAGAAGCCCTAGTCAACAAGTTTTCTATTAAGCACAGGAAGGCAACAACATACAAGCCAAGCACAAATGGACAGGTGGAATGAACAAATTTTGTGTTGTGTCAAATTCTAGCAAAATATGCAACCTTGCAAGTATATAAGTGGGATAAAAGGATTCATGCAGCATTGTGGGCATATAGGGAAACATCAAAGTCAGCAACAGGATACTCCCCATTTCAGTTGGCTTATGACATTGATCCAATTCTTCCTATTGAGTTTGATATTCCCACTATGAGAGTTATGAAAAATGAAAGGATGGATGAAAGTGATTCAATAAAAGAAAGGTTGGTACATCTTCATTTGCTAGAGGAAATGAGGGAAATAGTGAATGATACAAGCTATAAGAAGAAAATGAAGCAGAAGGAATACTTTGATCAAAAGATCCGTTGGTCTCCATTTCATGTGAATGACTTGGTTCTAGTATATGATTCCAAATTAAAAAAAAAAGACAGAGGAAATTTCTTCCAAAGTGGATGGGACCCTACAAAATAGCATATGTGCATGAAAATGGTACATATCGAATGGAGCAATTGGATGGTACTCCGATTACAAAATGGGTCAACCATGACAAGTTAAATATTTTCCAAGCACCAACTTTAATATCCATAAGAGTCTACTCCAGGACGGAGTAGAAGTTAGGAAGGGGGAAAATGTCGACATTAAAATTTTTCTACGTAATTTCTATTTTATTAATGTATGTATTATGAATAGGATGTTGTTAAGTATAATTAGTAGTGGAATCCAATAGAAGATAACAATGCCATCGGTACAATGCCGCCAATAATGTAGAGTACGGTACTAGTCAAAGTACAATAGAAATGTTGTAAAAGTAAATATTTGTCATAAGTGGTTCGGTAATGTTAAAATGTCAAAGTTGGGATAAGTAGAGAAGTAGGGTCTACATGATTAGGAATTAGAAATATTATATTTGTAATAAGGACAAAGAGTGATGTCATAAATATTTTGTATATTTTATTTTTGGAAAAGTCTAAAAAGGTGGAACCCATGTGAGATGATAAGGTTTATCTTATCTTAGAAGATAAGCCTACATGTAAATGCAAGATTTTAGGCATGGAATATGATTGGCTGGAAGAGATTTCCTATCCTATCTTAGAGATAAGGTGGATAAGCCTGAATTCCTATAAATAAAGAGGCCACCCCCCTCATTTAGCATAGAGAGAAGTAGTGAGAAATATTGTATGAGTAAGTGTGTAAAGGAAGCCATCATTTAGAAGGTGTGTTAAAGAATCCATTGTGAAGTTTCTCCCATAGTTATTGTTGGAAGGCAAGTGAAGTTAGTAACACTTGAAGTACCTCATGGGTGAGATTGTAACAATTTCATGTTGATATTATAATTTACACTTATATTTCAGATTTTTCATCATTCCTTCGTATCATAGTCTATGGTATTCTTGTGTTATGTTTGTTGTTGTGTTTCCAGATTACATCCACCAAACTAAAGGTTGTGCATTAGTAAATAATCATAGCACGAGGAGTTCCCGGTGAATAATTATCATAGTGCCGGATTGGTGTTGTGAGAACCTTTCAAGTCGGTGACCTTGTCCCGAAATAAAATCAACATGTAACTAAAGAAGAAAAAAAAGTGAACAAGGCAAATTTTCTCCTAATTGGCTTGGACCATACATCATGACCCATACTTTAGATCATGTTCTTATTGTTTATCTTCACTCGATGGTAAACCCAAACCTGAGCCCCTTAATGCCTTGCATCTTCGATCGTTTCTATTGTTTAGTTTTAGTCCTACCTCACCTTTTGCCTCTTTCCATCCTTTTCTCTTGACCATTGTCCACTTACTACACCTCACCAATGATTAAATAAGAATCATGTATGTACCCATCACTTGTTATCTTCTCTTGAATATGTGTACCACAAAGATCGCACATAGCATTATTCTCATGAATAATTTTCATCTTCTTTTAGATGAGATCCCATGGTCAGTTCACCCTGCTTTTTGAACAAGATTCATATTCTTCACCTTGGTCTTGTCCATGACTTAAAAATCCCCACATGGGACCCAACTCCTTGAGTTAAACTTCTAATAAAATGATGACTCTCACAAAAGGAAATATTCCTCTCTGCAATCGCTGATATAAATAGATTGCTCCTTGAAGGACAACTATGTAAAGTTTTAAAAAAAAGAGCGAGAGAATTTGAAGCTTCTCACATCAATCAAGATCATCACGAATACCTCAAGGAATTAGTTTCCTCATCCCATATAGACTTCCCGCATTGATCGGTGTATCTCAAATATCACCAACACGAAATCCTTTTAGTCATGAACTTGCCCATTGTGACCTTGGATCTCTTGCCCAAATGGCATGCTACCTCATACCATATAAAAATTAACTACCTTTCACCCCTCTCACCATTCTCACTGCCATTTCCTACCACCTAAAGGGACCTCTTAGAAACCATGATATTTGGTGATCATGTGTCTACTTTTCACCCTTAGAATAATCAATCATGCAATGTCTTTAATGTCTTATGTTCATCACCACCTCCAAGGTATGATCTACCCAGTATGATCCTAACCAATCAGGTGGCTTTCTTTCGCCCTCTTATCTTTAAAAACTTTTTATTTATGTTTTGATTACCTTATACAGGACTTGGTCCTCAATGCTTACCTTTGGGGTAATCTTATTCTTCTACCACAATCAAAATTGCCTATACCAAGTTGCCCACAACTCACCCACACCTAACAGACCTAAACCCAAATCATGCCTAAAACCTACCAACTCATTTTCATACCTCCTCATATTCTTCCCTAGCTTATGGGAGAACTACATCGACCTGAGGTCCCTTTTCACTGGGACTATGTAGGCAACACTCTGAGGGCATGGGGCCCTTAGAGGTTAGCTTGGCCACTCTCTACCCTAACCAATTCATCTTTCATCTTCCTAAATTACATTCTACCCCACTTAGTTTCCTTTTTATGTCAAAAATTGGAAATTAAACCAACCAAACAACAAGTTTCTTAACATTTTTATCATCATCACAACATACATTTATTATGACTACCATTTATCTACCATCATCATGCATGTATTATAAAGCATCTTAAACATGACCCATCCCATCATTCATTGCACAAATTAATGAATCATAACTTCAACCAATTTAAACTCAACCATGCCTATGACCTAACTCAACCATGCCTACAACCCGAATCAATCCATACCTACGAATTGAATCGATCCATACCTAAGACGTGACTTGATCCATGCCTATGACTTGACTCAATCCATGCCTAAACCGACCTACCTCAACCATGTCTATGACCCGAGTCAATCCATGCCTACGACTCCGACTCGATCCATGCCTAAGACCTCACTTGATCCATGCCATGACTTGACTTAATCCATGCTTAAACCAACTTGACTCGATCCATGCCTACCAATTTAGATTGATCCATGCCTAACCAACCTGACTCCATCATGCCTCACTCACCTAGTTTCCATCCATATCACGAAAAAAATTAAAATTCTCATAAAACACCAACAAATCAAGAATCTCATCCATCTCATCATATAAACAAATATGTGGGTCTCAATACAATATACATGGATATCCAATCCTGTCCATCTCTCAAAATCATTGGCACATAGGCCGATACTCAATAAAAATGTCATCTACACATAGGATAGTATCATATACAATAAAATAATAAAACAATACAAAATCTCTTCGACACGCTTGAGACCGGTATATGCTTTGAATAATAGAAAACTCTCATACATCCTCACTCTCTTTAGCATGCACGAGCTATTACGTGATCAAAAATATAACAATCTCTCAAAGACGCATGATGGTATATATCACAAATCAAAACTATGTCAAAATTGGGAGCCATATATCAGGAATCCTCTCACAGGACATCCTCCATATCTCGTATCGCTTTGTCCCCTCGCCTCCTCGGCCTCCTTGTCTAGTGACTGCTAACATCTCCCCACCCATCATAGGTGGTGGCTAGGTCCTTGTTGGTGCACCAACTAGAACTGGCCTTCGGGAACTGGTGGCCTCACCCTGACCATGTCTTGGGGCTCGCTGGCCCCCAGACTCTCCATGATATGGGTGCATGATTTGGTCCTCTCGCTAGAGGCCTACTATGCCCTGTACTCGACATATGATAAACAATCTATCCCTACCACTATCAACTGGTCCTAATAGTACCTAGCCTCCTCTCTCACCTCTTGTAACTTGGGTATGGGCACTGCTGTGGTGGCCCCATTGCCATCTTACCCTACACTGTCCCCGGACCATTTCCCACCCCTACCTGTGAATTGGGACCCTATCCTGGTGCTTGTGGTAGTACCATCAGCCCCTACCCCTAGGCCTATATCTGGGCTTGTAAGGCCCCAATATGTGCATGTGTTGTGGCCAACTGGCCCTGTAACCCTATCACCTATTCCTGTAGGGTAGCTACCCAACCATCATCCCCATCTCCATTTCCATCCCCACCCTGGGCCATCTGGGCTTGAAGACTAGAAAATGGTTTATGTAACTCAGCCACCTCCACCTCTAAGCTAACAATTTGTCCCTACACCATACCCAACTAGGTAATCAGGGTCACCACCTACCCCTGTAAGGTGTCCCTCTGCACCGTGATAGTGGCTAAATCAAGCTACCCCGCCTAGGTGGTACTAATCATAAATGATCCACCCACCACTGTCTGTATCTATTTGTAACCCCGACATCATCAATCTACCGGTCTACCACCTACTCCTCCTACCCTGTGGGCACTGTCGGTTGTGGTAGAGGCAATGGCCTCTCCATGTCATCTCTCTTGTACTACAGGGAAGGGTGGAGGTATGTCCTATGGCAGTCCAAATTGTCATCTAACCCTATCCACTAGGATCATCTCGTGCTCCCCAACATGGTGCCCCTCTATCCATCTCAACAACTAAAGACCATCTAACTCATCATGCATCTGCCTGAATGAGGGATAACCCACATACGGTCTCCATATGATGTCCACTTTGGATAACCCCTCCAATAGTCACCTATAGTATGCTACATCATGTGTAACCATGTCTAATCTCCTCTCTCCAATAACATACACCCATCGCTTATACCCAACCCACACCAATCTCAGTGGAAATGCATTTGCTTGAGGAATCCCTAATGATCACACACAAACTATGTGCTCTTAGGCTCAAGAAGTGTATTAAAAATGTGCAACACATGCTAAACTTGCACGAGATGCACATACACCCATAGATCTTTATATAGCTACACACCAGGAATGTTGGATCCTAGGAAAAGTGGGTTTGATCTATCACCATGTCATGTAATACCCCCATCAATGAGTGGGGAAATCTCCCTCCCTTTGCATTCGGCAATGTGCAAAACATCACACTGCCTCCATCAATAAAACAACAAGCCTCATCTCCTCTAGATGGGTCTGTGTACATCCCTCCATAGCTCAGACTGGCACTATGGAATGTCATGTCTTCCAATCCCTCTCTAAACACTATCAGCATCAACTCCTCTAAGGCCTCGGAGGAAATCAAATACACCTATGTCCCTAGTATCGTTAGCCACAAGATCCTAAACACATCCTCCGGGTGACTCTTATCTCATCTGTCAAGATGTGGAATGTGTTGGTCATTGAATCCCATTTATCGATGAGATCAACCATCAAACTTGGCTACTAAACCACATGCCGATAGTTCCAGCACCCCACTCCGGCCCACCTCCTCCACATGTTGTCACTCCTCAGTGGTTTCCACACCTCGTACTCTCAAGAGTAGAGGTGGTACCTTATCTCTCATCCACAGTGATCTCTCCCTTGTATCCAACACAAACAATAAATTAATCCACATTCATCATACCCATACTCACCCTCTATCATTTGCGTAAACCCATTTTTCCCCCCACCTACTCTAGTTTTTTAACAATGCAACCTATTCTACCCTTCCCTATCTCACCCACTTAGGCCCCTTTCACCCCCGATCCTCTAAAACCCAAACGGTGCCAGTTATCTCTAACCAACCCCGGTCACCCCTAAACTGGCATCAATTACCTATTTTGTGACCAATACCAGTTTGATCCTACCGACGGTGGCTAACCTCGAGCGATGCGATCAACACTGTCGTGGTAAATACCGTGACACCCAAACCCTCCATTCTCTAAAAAATCCACCTTTCCCTCTCTTCTACCCACCCATCCTCACCTAAAACTCCCCTCATCTCCCTCCACCCCTCCTTCACCCACCCACCTCTCTCCCCATTCCTATTCTACCCAATTTACCCTCTCACATTTCAAATTTCATTTTCCACCCCAAAACAAAAAACCCAATTTGTCACACCCCGCCTTACCAACTAATCTACCTCACAAAGACACAATAAGGGTTTGATGCTTACCTCATCATGTTGTTGTCACTGTGGTGGCACATCTGGCCACTGCACCGGTGGCCCACCCGATCCCTCTCTGGCCTTTGCCATCACCAATCGCTACCCACATCTCTAATCAATCAAATCACACAATCTGATCCTGTGGACCCACCTGTCAACTACCAATCACTAACCGTTTAGCACACCAACTCAACTCTCTATTCTCGCCCAGACACTTTTCCCCTTTCTCTCTCTCTTGTGTTGTTTTCCCAATTCACAAAAAGATAAATGAATTGCAAAAAACGTGGATTTTTTGTTTTTATAATAAACCCGACCTAACCGATGTCGCTTTACCTTCACCAACATTGGTCATTTTCCTACTCTACCGAGGTCGGTTACCCTATACTGGCATCGGTTACCCTTGACTAGCATCGATCACCCTCTCTTCCACATTGCCCCAATTTTCCCTATTACCTTTCCCATCACTCTTTTCCCTCACCCAATGTTCACCCCGACCATTCACCTTACCCTCCTAACCTCATCATTTAATACCTACCTCGAGTACTCATTCGGGGACTTGTTATTTCACCCATACCTCAGCCCTACCCATCTTTGTGACCTAGATTCTTGGACTCGGAACATTCTAGTGACCTTTGACCTCATGTGTTCGCTATACCTTATGGCATTGTTACTTTCGTTGATTGACCTAATGACCTTACCTTGCCTCTTTCCTTGACCATTTATCTTGACCCTACCATGGGTGTACGAACACACCTAAATGTTCATGCACCCGCACTTTGTGGGTGTTTCCCCATATCATATACCTTAGATATCGAATCACCTCAACCTTGATTGGATAAAACTATCAACCTTAGGCAATGTAGAGTTTTCCTCGCTCTTCAACCCGGTACCATGCCACATTTTATACGTGCGTGTGCATTTGACTATTATTACCTTTGACCACGACCCATTACCTAGATTACCCGAGTAGACCTTTTTCATTTTTCCCCAATCACCCACCTTCCTCTTCATCACATTCACCTTTTATAAAATCACTCACCAATTCTTCCTTCTACCTCATCGGTTCTGGTTTGGGGGATCAACTTCACCCACACATGGGGCAACCACATCTTATTTTTGTCGGTGTCACTTACCAATATAAGCTACGCAACAAAAAGGGACAAAATGTAAACACCAAAATCAGGTCACACACCCCTTTGTTCCTCACAAATAAATACCTTGAACACATCCACCTAGAAATGGCCCCCTTCACCCCGCTATAATATTAATTTAATTCATTTAATTGAATTAATTCATTATCCTCACCTTATTTGTTATTTAAATATCCTAATTGAGATAATGCCCACATATCCACCTCACTAAGAACCCTCATCTAGCCACCTCATCCTAAGACCTATTCTTAGTAAGTTTCCATAACTAACTAAGACCTACCCAAACTCTAAAAATCAATGCCTACATTCCCTCTAACCACATTCCCACCCATTAAAAGGAAGCTTACATGCTAATCCACGGAGTAAACGAAAAGAGATCCCAAAAAATCAAGGGGATCTGCCTAGTTTAGTAAACCTAGGAAATCATGCCCTAACCGACGTCGATACCCTTTACCACCACCGGTTAAGACGGAACTACTATTGGTTACCATTTAACTCCCAAAACAAACTTATTTCAAGGTTGACACATTTCTCGAGAGAGATAGAGAGACATCTCCCGAGAATAAGTGACAAAACCAGAGCTGCATGCAAGCAAAACCAAAGATCTATACAAGCATCGAACACCCATATCCAATACTTGAAGCAATGACATAGCCATCTCGCTTTACAGAGCATCCAGGGGAAGTGTCGGGACTACACCAAGTTCATTTGATCCCCACCATTACCAACTAGGCATCAAACTTGTACAAACAATAAGTTTGTTAACCCACATTGGTTCCTTATCTTTTCGGAAAATCCTTTTATATTTTTTATTAGTTTCTACTTTCATTTCCATTCCCTACCATTTTATCTCCATGAAAACTTAACCACCTATTTATCCATACCGTTGAACTATTCATACCCATATTTTCATCATTCCTGTGCATATCAAGGATCCATACAAACCTCGACATTTCCCTTCCACCTTCATCTAACCCTAGATCTATCACCCAGCTAAGTTTTATTGAGTTTCCTGTACTCGATCATACCGACACCGGTCACCCATAACCATCACTGGTTAACCTAAATCGATGTTGGTCTTTGTGTCTTTTACCGAAACCCGGATCGAGCCTAAAATCTCCACCCAATATCCTAAACTACCCGAATCGACCCCCGACCAACAACAAGATCTTAATAGTGACCACGACCTTCGATTCAATCATAGCCCACCTATTTTGCATAAATTTTCTTATTGTTGACGAATGAGATACCTAAATCATTTTAACTACAAGAGGATTTAATTTATTACTAGCATTAAGTTCTTTTAAACAGTGGATTTACAGTCATCCAGGAAGTATCACACTTCCTAGATCTAGCACATGCTAGGCAGTCCACTGCACATATTGTTTAAATTTTATTTGGTGGTCTTGTGTTCCATTTCAGGTAGTTCCTCCAAGAAAAAGGAAATCTCTCACGATTAGCTGTGGATTCAGAAGTCATACACACGCAACAACCTATCAACCAACATTTCAACAGGTATTCCTTCTAGTCCATTACCCTTATTTATTTTGTCATTCTCTAATAAATTCTCCAGAATCAGGTGAAACAACTATTTACATCGCACCTCTAAGTATGTTATTATATATGTGATTCCTAAGAAAAAATACCATACATTAACAACACTTGTTTAAATTTTACATTGTTTTATCTCTCTTCATTTGTTTTTCTAGAATGCCTACTTTACTTTTAGAAATTGGAAAATATGTGACTTGGCTCAGTATTTCCATTTCTATCCTTTGAGAATCCCAAATACTACATCCCATTGGAGATAGGAGTGCCTAGTCACTATTGTCCCCTATGGGAACTTATATCTTTAACCCTCGTTTTCTTAAATTTGAAACACTACCTCACCTATTATCTTTTCTAAAGTACTAGATATCACTTTAGGTCGGCATTTTTATTTGTTAATGATTAAATTAAAACAAGGGAATCATATATATACATGACTTACTCACTATTATTAGGGGTTGGGAAATTTGGGTTATTACTTCCGATTTAGCACTTGGGAAAAAATATTCAAGGACTACATTTGGGCTACATCATTCACTACATACAAAGGGCTATTTCTGAACTCCATCTCACACATTTAACTTGGGGAAATTATTTTTAGCCTGATATCTTGGTGCGAATGGCACAAGGGAATCATATTTTCAAGGGAAATCATTCCATCACACATACATTAGAAATACATTGAGTCTAAAATGTAGTGCATCGATCGATGTGACAATCATATTGGGGTGACCAATGAGGTCATTCTAAATCAAGCATATATGCATTATTTATTCCATCTTATGTTTTTTTGATCCTTGTGTAGTTAGCTAGAGTATTATTTTACAAGCACATGTGTGACACTAAACCCTATAGAAAATCCAAATCGATAAAGAGTGAAGTGAAGAACAAAAGATGAGACCCTAAAAAGACCATATACGTAACTATTTCCGGGACACTAGGACTAGGGGGTGGCTCTATCCTCCTTCGAGAATTTTATTCTAGAATACTTTCCTCTATTTTTTCTCTAAAAGAAGTTCACTCAATTCGTATAAGCATGTTCCACTATGTATCCATCCAAAAACATATCGATAGTGACATATAAGCTAAATCACTCTTATCTTTTCATTTCTTAAACTTATTTTTCATTGTATGTTAGATCTTTCTTACTTTAGATACATTTATTTGATATCATTCCTTTGATATGATTTAAATTCTATTAAATTTTTGGTCAAAGAAATTGGCTAAGTTTCCATAAAACATAAAGGCTTATGGGCAAATAGAAGGAGAGGGAAACACAAAAAGGTATAATGGGTCAATGTGCGAGGCTGCACACACACATGCAAAATAAAAATACTTAGATGATTTTCTAGAAAGGATAAAAAATATATAAGAAGTTGGAGTGCCACTCAAGTAAAGATCCAGAAATAAAGAAAATCATAAATACTTGGTGGACAAGCAAGGAAAGGAAATAACATGTAGGTCAATATAAATCACATGCATGGGGAAAGATAATAATAAAAAGAAGATCATGTTATATTTATTCTAGTCTATTAATATGAAAATCATGTAGGATTATTTTGTACGCATTCCAATTATTAGGAAAGTTCATGAGTGGTGAAGGGAAAGTCCACACCCCTATAAATATATGATGTGTGTATTTTCTTAGGGAGATCGATTAGTATGTGATGTAATACAATAGTTTCGGTATGATATAGGTTTGAAATTTTGTATGGTTGTGCAAATGGTCCAATAGATGGATGTACTACACTAAATTGTAATGAGCTACTTGTCTATGTTTTGACTCTGGTATTTTATAATGGGTAGTGATGGTAGTTCAAAAATATGTATTCAAGCTTCTTGATTATGTAATGTTGTTATGTTGGTAGTAAATATATGAGTTTTATTGTTCTTGATGGCTTATTTCCTTATTATATGTGTTTCAAATTGCCATGTTTATGTTGATTATTATACATGAATGGATGTCTTGGTTATGAATATGATGAACATGCATGCTAAAATTTTGATAAGAAAAGAAAAGGAGGGACTGGTGGTTACATGTAATTTGGGTGAGCATTCGGACTTGTCTAGATGAGGTGTCGATGCACGAGCTTTAGATTGGTAAAAATACTACATTTTAGTTCCTATATCGATACCTATTTTTTATTTCTCTTTCATGATGTTGTATGTAGATGGTGTATCAACTATCTTTGGAGAGTATTGAAATCTGCGTAGGAAACGTCCAAGGCACATTTACATAGAGATATAGCACTGGACCTGAATTTAATGTGCAAAAGTGGGTAGAGGATAACTTGTATGACTATTTATATGAGATGTTCTTAAAAAATTTCCAAATATAAATATACAAGTAGTTGGAAGCTTACATATCAAATAGAATTTTGTACCTAAGGACAAGATATATGACACGGAATACTATCAAACCCTCTTTGATTCAACTGAGACATGGACTAGAGTTGTGGATCATTGGTGGGAAGGATTTATTCACAACTATACTTTGGAGTATGAAATTTCTACTTATTCTTGTCCAGTCAAGCAGAGTTCAATTTATTGTGTGATCCCATAGGATTCTATTTATGTGTGATACCTTAGTTATCAATGTCCTAATGGTAGAGCTAGGACTGGAGAAATTACCTATGCATAGTTTAACACCCACTATAAATAGGGTCAAGAGAAGGTGTGGAGAGAATGGTAGTGGCCCCGATGGAGGAAAGAAGAGAGAGAAAAAATACGGCTCAAGTATAATGAAGTGTGATATAGGTAATTTGATGTAGTTTTTCTGTTGAGAAGAATGATGACTAGCGAACGTTTTGAGATACCTGTTGAAGATGAGCAGCCATAGTATCATGTTCTCTAGACATTGTGAAAGTGTGGTAGAGATACCCCATCAGTTTCTAATGAGAGCATGTTAGAGGAGAGAATGAGAAAAGTGTGTGCGCTTCGACCCACCCCGGATCCCTAACCCTTGCACAAACTATTCTAGATCTAGAGGTAGTTTTTTAAGGGAATTGTAGTGAAGGAAAGTAGGAAGCATCTCCTCATTGGGAAGGAGATAGGAGTAGAACCAATTTACTTTTAGCTTAGGAAGTACAACATATTCGAGACACACACATGGAAACACAACAAGTGTGAGTTTTTGGGAGTTATTTTGGAGTATTTTTATAGGTGCATCACTAAGACAAAGTTTTGGAGCGCATACCATTGGAATTAATCCTATAGATGTTATTATAGTGGAGATAGTAGGTTTCCTATTCAACACAATAGTTGGGACATAGGGACATTCATCTACGGGGTTGAATGTCATGATAGGTGGTGTAAGAGGTTTGGGGGTTTAGTTCAGCCACCACTTAGAGGGAATCCTGGTGGGGCTTCTAGATCGTGGTCCTAGTCCTAACCAAGTTTAGGGTCCATAACCACCTCCGAATCAGTCTCGGTAGACACAACCATAGCACCATGCACCTCAAGTGTTATTTGAGATGTCTCTACACTTGTTAGAGTAACATGGAGTGGAGGATGTTTCTAATCTGTGCATAAGTATGAGTTAATATGGAGAGCAAAGGGGATTACAGCTCTTGACAAAGATACAAGCTAGATTTCCACCACACTTCAAGGTTGTACACATAGTTGGTAGAGAAAGTATGATCAACATCAGACTACGGTGGATTATGATGCATTGCACGCAATATTTTTAGCTGAGTTTCACATTCCAGAGTTTGAATAGTAGAGTATAAGTGTTCTCAATGACATTAAGTATGGTTTATCTAAGATTGTAGGGGATTATGATGCATGGTTTAAGGATCTAATGTCTAAAATTTCTTATGACATTCATCTGATTCAACAAGCACAATGGTTCATTGGAGGATTGTTGACTCTGTTTCGAAATACTTCATCTCATAAGACATATATTGAATTCACATGATGATTTGGAAGTAAATTTTCACGTTGATGTAGTTGGAAGTGCATATATTTGTGTGTCCCTTTTTGGAGGTGTAGATAGCAGCAATGGCTAAACAATTGGAGAATCTTTATGTGAATTTGGTGTATGAGACATGAATTGGGTTATGGTGCACTGATTTTGAAGTTGAGGGACACACTATGGATAGTTTTCCAGATAAGACACTATGCACATTGTTACAGTCTTTTGATATTTTCCAAAAAAATCATAATTTCTGAAATGCCCTCTCTTGAAACATGCAATGATGAATAATATATCAATGTTTAATAAAATATGTGATGTGCACACCCATGATATGAAGGAATTTTGATTGATATACCAAATTCATGAGGCACATGAGAATGGATTATAACAGACCACTATGGAAAACAACTCTCAGACAAAGCAGGCC
Organism: Taxus wallichiana var. yunnanensis; assembly: GCA_018340775.1. Lineage (NCBI taxonomy): Eukaryota > Viridiplantae > Streptophyta > Pinopsida > Cupressales > Taxaceae > Taxus > Taxus wallichiana. Next base: position 334,527,314 of record CM031237.1, on the reverse strand, counting down.
TAGCCTACTGAAGGATGTAATAATGGAAATGGTGGTTTTCGAGGTGGATATAGGTGCATGTGTTTAGGGTGTAGAGGATGATTCATGCACAGGAGTTGTTACACTTGTGGATCTCCATATCATTATCAATACAAATGTCCCTAGAATACGTATGTGTATATTGTGGTTCAAACAAAATAAGGTTGAGGAATTCCCAAAATTTTTATGAAAATATGTGTAAAAATAATAAGAAGGATAAGGGTGTGGGAATGATCAAGGTACAATGCATGAATAATGAGCAATGGGAACATAAAAATATGCCTAATCTACTATTATAACCTATGTTTGTTACCACCTATACAGAGGAAGTGCATGCGTAAGTATATTAAAGCTAAGATACTCATCAAGAGAGAAGATATTATATATACCAAGTATCCAGATGTTTCTCACCAAAAGGAGGTCTATCAAGAGAGAATGGGAGTGATCGAGATTTATAGGGTGATATCGATTGTCCGAAGGTACAAGTGCATGAGAGAAAACATGTGAAGAACATTAATCTCCCACAAAATGATGTCAATGATCTAAAAGAGGTATGTAAGATGCTCATATAGGAGAATATCATCACATTACTAGGAGAGTGGTTTCACAAGAAGGTACCACACATTAGAGTTGATTACAACCATTATATACTTCATGAAAACTTTCCACCACATAACAATTAGTACAAAAAGGAAATCAAATTGGATGTGGTGATTGATTTTTGGTTGGTGAGTAATATTCTATTTGACAGAGACATTGAGGTGAATGTTCAAAATTTGGATTCATGGAACTAGATGGGTAGTTCACCCTTATAGCCATATTCCAATGTGTTGTATATGAAAAATAAAACTAGGGCCATTCCTAATGGGGTATTAAAGGATGATTCAATTACCATTTAGGGAACCAAGTTTACTGGAGACTTTGAAGTATTGGAGCTAGCTGAGGCAAAAAAATTCTAGTGCTATTTGGACATCCCTAGTGTTATGCGAACAATGTTGACTTACACTTAAACAAGAAATATATCAGTTTTGAGAACAAGTATGAGTTTGCAATCATACCTCTGGATGATGTGAAGGCTACACCATATATTGAGCCGATAAGCAAATAAGATATTGTAGTCATTTTTGTACCCTTCACGAAAAAGGAAAATCCCATGCCACGCGGCGGCCTATCACCTAGTGGGTGCTTTGAGAGCTCACCCGAGGCACTCACAAGTGCCGAGTCTCTTTTTTATGTGATTTTTGTGAGAATGCATCATCTTAGAACAGATAATCAAATGCAAGACAAAAATAACTAAACCACATTCTTATGAACTTAAGAGGAGTTACCATCTCATTGTGTGTAGGTGAGAGAAATAACAATCAACACATGAAGATGATTTTCAGAAAGGAAATGCATAAGTATTGAACACATATGATTTATAAAAAGAATTATATTCATACTATCAAAGTTAATAACCCACATTACATCCCTTAAGGTCATAATAGATCCTCATATAATTATGTAGAGCCAAGTCATGCATCAAAACTATATTATGCTCATCATATTACAAAGAAAAATGAGAACCCATCCCCTTATGTGCTAAACACTCACAGAGCTCTCCTAAACCCTAACCCATAACATCCTCCATTTTGTTTTCTATAGGGCTTTGCCTCTCTTCAACTATATCCTTTTCTTCTATCAGAGCTTGTATATATAGCCTTAACACCCACCGCCATGCCTTCCAAAAGTTACAGATCGGTTGACAAGTGTAAAAATGGTCCTCCATAGAAGAATGCCTTTCCAAATCTGATGACTCCATTCTTTGCAATGATGTCTTCTAGAAACTTCCATCGCATGCCTAGAATATTCCCTTTTTGATCCACATTGCCAATCTAGAACCTTATCCATAAGGGTCATGATTTTCGTCGTGTCGCCTAGGATGCCAAATGCAACTAAGTACAAAACATTATTTTCCCTACACACATGCACCATGCATTATACAAAACCCTTTCATAACCCCTTCCCCGCATGCCTTCAACCCATGCACCCTTCTTCAACTAGGTTTCGTGTTCCCACACACCTTCTTGTACTTAGCTGATATTTTGGGGCCTAATAGAGATTAATAGAATTTTTGCATACACAAAGCTCTATAATCTTGGGAACATGGAGCCCTTTAAGGAAGGTAGGATTTAGTGGGAATATGGATATACATCGAGTGAAATAACCAAAGTATTGCTTGTGAAAATTGGTCCCAAGAGACATATCAAGTGGTCGTGGCATGAGATGAAGGGGAGAGAAACTAGGATTATTAGGACGCACATGATTAGGTGCTTGGGGAAAACTTAATTACCCAGTATATTGGTTGAGAAAATCATGAATATTTCTTGTACGCCATGGAGAGAAATCACCGAATGAAGTAGATAGAAGAAATATGTTGGTGTACACTTTACGCGAACATCAACGCGCGTTGGTGGAAAACACACAGAGAAAACCTATTTGGCTAAAAAGTGGTGAGAATTTATTTTTCAACAAGGTTCACTTAGAATAATGTACCTACCATCATACATGGGTATGATGGGAATATTCCTAATTTGGGACACGTTCATAACCGTGAGAGATAATGGATGCAAGGACAATAAGCTTAACCACCATCTTTGTGAGTGCATTATGTATACTCCACTCTACGTGGATGCACGCGAGCATGGTATATACATGTTGAGCTCAAGAAAGAGACTACAAGTTGGTGAGATTTGACTCAAGGTATGGCTTGCAGCTTTAATTATTTTTCTAATAAACCTCTATTATATGAGGCATTATAGATCATGAAGCACATCAAGTTTGGAGATATCATGAAATCGGAGGAGCTCAAGCTTCATTTACTTGGAGACCCTAACTGGAGGTACACAAAGATACATTGGATATAGAAGAGATGTGATTGGGCCACACCCGAAAAGATAAAGAGAAAGGAAAAATGGTTTACCTCATTGATGATGAAGAGGTGGAAAATATGAAAAATATCCATACATAAGGTGTATGAGAATTAATGGAAGATGCAGATGAAAAGGCCTACACGTACCATACTACCATGAAGGCCAATAAGGTTAATATCGGCATTCAAGATGTGCCTAAGGAGGAAATCATTGAATATTACTGGTAGGAACAAGAGGTGACAAATATCATTGAGCTATTGCATGACTTCCAAGATATGTTCCCAAGAGGTTACTATGAGTTGAAATTTGTGCACACCTCATTGGGAGAGATGAATATTAATTTGAAATAAGTCACACATTTGGTTTGGAAGATTCCATACGGGATGATCTTTAACCTACATGTGAAGGTGAAAGAAGAAATATATAAAATGCTTAGATCTGGAATCATTGAACCAATTGAGGAATCTTCATGGGTTATCCCCATGGTGATCAACAATAATAAGGATGGGCATATAAGGATCTATGTAGATTACAAGGAACATAATGATTCATGTGTCAAAAATCATTTTCGTATGCAATTCACAAAGGAGATACTTGAGGGAGTTGTAGGGTGAAAATCTACTCTTGCACCGATGGGTTCTTAGGTTATCACCAAGTGCACTTATACATGAGGATTAAGAAAATAATAACTTCACCATTAAATGGAGAATATTTTCATACACTGTGATGCCCTTTGGATTAAAGAGTACGCCAATAGTATTCTCATGTATAGTTGTATAGGTGTTCCATTAATTCATCCATAAGTTCTTGCAGTTTACCTAGATGATTAGATTCTTTACTAGTTAGTAAGAGATCATTGTAATAATTTAAGACTCATTTTGAAATATGTAGGAAGTTAAGCATCTATATCAACATTAAGAAGTGTATCTTTACTATACCCTTTGGAACTTTTCTTGGTCACATTATTTGTAAGGATGATTGTTGGTGGATCCTACTAAGATTGCATTGCTTTTGGGGTTAGAGGAACCTACCAATTAAAGCAAGGTGAAAAGTTTCTTGGGGTTACTTATTTACTACAAAAAATTATAAAAAGATATGCAAAAATAATTCTACCCCTAGAGGAGTTACTCAAGTCCAAAGTAAAATTTTATTTGGGCGACTCGCATCAACAAACATTTGAAACATTGAAGGATAAGCTTACTATAGCCCCTATCTTCCACTTTCCTTCATATAAGAAACCCTTCCATGTACATGTGGATGCCTTTAGCATGGATATTGGCATAGTCTTGGTGTAACCAGGAGAGGGTAATGTGGATCATTCCATATGCTTTACAAGTAGGAAGTTAACACCAACAGAGCACAAGGCATTGTCTATGATCTATGTCTTCCAAAAGTACTTATTGGAAACCTTGTTCATATTCTACAAAGATCATATGACATTGAAATACTTGGTCAACAAACCTATATTTCAAGGGTGAATCTACTAGTGCATACTTCTCTTTCAAGAATTCAATTTTACTATTGTAGGTAAGCTAGGAAAGAGAAATATAGGACCTGTTCATTTATCACGAATTAATTCTCGAGAGGAGGCACAAAATATTGAAGACATTATGTCTGATGCATAATTGTTAAGGTTAAATTATGTGCCCACTAATTCAAAATGCATTACAGTGTTTTTGTGCGCTAGACTTACACCGAATGGATGAAAACATTAGAGAAGAAGAAATTTATTATTCGGGTTATGCTTTATCATCTCATTGGAGGAGACTTATATAAAATGGGTCGTGATGAGGTCTAACCCAGTGTGTTTTGGAGCATGATCTTGAATATATCATGTAGGAATGTCCTAGTAGAATTGTCGAGAACATTATCCAAGAGATGCGGTTGTGTTCAATATCCTTCTCATTGGCTTATGGCGGGATACATTATACAAGGATTCTAAAGCTTTTGTTAAAGCTTGTGATCACTATCGATAATTGAAAATCCTAGGTATTGATATGAAATACCTTTATTGATTACAAAAAGCACAGAACATTTTAAGAGGTGGGTTGTTGATTTATAGGACCTATTACACCACTTATGTGTAGGACAGGGGCATACTACATTATCACTTGCACCGACTACTTGACAAGGTGGGTGAAGGTTAAACCTATAAAATATTGGAAAACCGCTATGGAAGTAAGGTTCCTTTGGAATAATATTATCAGTAGGTATGGATTCCATTTTAGCTTGACAAGTGATGGAAGAAATCATTTCTTGAGTGAGACAATCAGAATTTTACTAGCAATGTTTATGGTGGCACACCATAATACTAATCCTTATTACCCTCAAGAAAATGGAACTATTGAAGATTTCAACAAGATTTTTGGCACAAATAATCACAAAGATATGTGATGTTGGAAGAAAGGATTGGTATGATAAGGTATCATTTGTTCTTTGGGCATATATAACAAACTATAAATGGTTGAAAAAGGCCACACCTTTTTAGTGGTGTTTGCATGGAGCTTGTTTTACCTATGGATTTTATGTTACCATCCATTGTATTGCAAGGCGTCTAGGAGGACTATCTAATGAAAAGGAATTTGAAGAATGCATATAGAAATTGATTCAATTAGATGGGTGATATGTAATTACACATTGGATCCGAAGATGGAAAAGACACAACAAAAGGAATGGCATGAGAGGCACATTAAGAACAAGTATTTAGCAGTTGGGAAAATGGTCCTTCTCGTATGACTCCAATTTCTCGCGCCACCCAAGGAAGTTGAAGTTCCACTTATTGGGACCCTTTACAGTGAGAGAAAGATACTTCATTTAGGTGCATTCTAATTACAGTGTTGGATGACACCATGTTACTTGGTTACTTCAATGGGTGTAGGTTGTGACGCCTACTATAAACAAGTTTCTCCATGTTTGTAATAAGGCAAGATTTCCATTTACATTAGATTTCCTTTCACTTTTTTTTTTTTTTTTTTTTATTTTGTAATAAGCACATTAACACACAAGGGATGATTATTATCTATTGAGTGTATGCATAGAGCACCACACGTACTTTTAGTGTGAGATGGAAGCATATATGATTATTGAATCGGAAATCTTGGATGTTGGTATTGGCATTAAAATTGGATCATGGATGCATGTGAGAGGTATTAAGAGTGACTAAGTGTGAGATCTCTTGTGAAAGATAAATTTGAGATGAACCAGAGTAAATTGGTACACATCCCGAGTTAGAGGTTCTTTAAGGAAGTGTGAGTGTAATAAGGTGTGTAAATAAAGCGATACGAGGTTCAAAAGTTAGTAAGCTATGGTTTGAATTACAGTCATGGTTTTACAAAATAGGGTATGCATTCACGAGATCTCAGCTAGGGCATGACAGTTGAAGAAAGAAATAGAGAATGAGGAAAATAAAGGGTTTTAAGGGAAAAGATAAGGTGGGAATGCACGATGCACAAGATCAAGAAAGTAATTTAGAACCTAGGGCTGGCATCATTTAAGCATAATTTATAGTTGAAATTGTAAGAAATGGCACGAAATAAGGAAGAAACTATATCATTGAAGGGAAAAGGAAAAGGAAAGGGAATCCGTGACGTAATACATTCTGAAGAATGGCTCTCTCGAAATGCGATTACCTAGGTGAGGTGATTATTGGTCATCCTTGGGAATCACACTTGACCAAGTGCAAGGTCGATGATTTCAATCATCAATCAAAGGCCAATGAGCTTGAATTAGAGAAGGAGTTAATAAAAAACATGGATGAAAGGACTTGAGAAAAAATTGGTCTATGATGACAAGGTACAAAAGGACCTGGAGAGCCCTAGGGTCATGCATCCTTATGAGTCTCCTTACTTTTGTAAGATTGATCACTTATATAAGTGGTTTTATTACACGTTCAAGAGGATTACTTCTACTTTGTAGGTAGAAGGATGTAAATCACTTCATAGTTGATCAAGATAGTATAAGCTTGTGTAATTCGAGGCAAGGAGATAAAACCTAAATTAGAGAAAGATGTGGGGTAGATGCCACGACTATTAATAAATTAATAAATTTTGAATATATGATAAATTCAAATTGAAGAGTCAAAATAAAATGATATAGCAATAAAGTACATATCTAAGATAAGAAATAAGAAATTAAATTTGAAACCCTAAGTGCAAGAGGGAGGAAAGAAGACTTAGCTTATTCATAATAATCCTAGAGTGTATAGAGCTAGAAAATTGATGAAATAAAAGTACAGTTGTCATAACCAAGCCCAAAAATGTAGAACTATTAGGAATACCTAGACTAGGGCATCTAGACCGGGTGAACGGTGCCTAGGTGCTTTGTAGAGTAGTTATGTGTGCCCTCAAATGTTAAAAAAGTTAAAGGCTAAATTTTACAAAGTGTCACACAATTGTCACTAGAATTCACTCGTAGTCACCTATTTATCATTGTATGATCACCAAGTTAACTCCGAAACCTGAAAAAGATATAGCACCTACAAAACCCCAAAATACATCAAATCCTAAATTTAAAAAGATTTGAATGGGGATTCAGCTGACCTTAGGGGTCATCCGAATGAGTGAACTTATGATCTAAGTGATGTACTACATATTATACTCCAAGTAATTTTACGTTTATGTATGTAGAATCATGCCCTAGGTGGCTCTTTTGTAAGATGTACTGAATAACGAGCAATAGCTAGATATATAAGATGTAAATATATGGGTGTACGTAAAAATTAACTTCAACTCCTATAAATTATATGTAGAAATAGCAGTCCCTTATCCCTTGAATGAATCTAGATAGATGTTTTGATGCTCTTAAAATCCCTTTGGATGTAACCTTAGGTGATAGTAGTAGATGCTCAGATCTTGATGCCTTATTATGGTCACATAGCTTTGTATTTATATGATTCCCTTGTTTGAATTTTATAATTAACCACTAAAATGCCAACCCATAAGAAAACAAGATGCCCAACAGATAGAAAAAACCCAAAATATGCGAGCGAGATACAAAGAGGTCGGGGAGCCAAGAAGGGACAATGGTGCCTAGGTGTTAGCATCCTAGTTGGGAACGGGGTGTAGACTCAAAAATCTAAAGTATCAAAAGTTAGATTGGGAAATATGGTGTGTAAGACCAAGAAGGAAAGTAGAAAGAAAGTAATGAGGCCAAAAATATTTTTCAATTAGTAATTTTTTCGCTTAGGAATCATATGAATAGCGGTATGCGATCAAGACCTATAAATGTACCCAAAGTGTGTGATTTATTGAATACAGCTTATACATAGCTACTAGCAAGAAGGCCATGCAATGGACATTGTGAAGATGACTCGACCTAGGAATAAGATTTTTCATGCACTGGTGAGTTGAAGTTGGGCGCATCGAGAGGTGGTTACACATCACACAAAAGATGGAAAACAAAACTACATACAACATTTCCTCCTTCATTACTGAAGGAATTATTGAAGAAGTGCATAAAGGTGAGAAGATAACTTGCAGGACCATCCTACTCATAATTTTTTTTTTCAGATATTGGGGTTTTGATGGGCCAAATGATAATGTATAGAAGTATCCTATGGAAGATAAGTCTCCCAAAAACAGTTCACTAAGTATACGTGTGAGGGGATAGCTAATACATATAATATCGGGGTGGATATATGTTATAAGTGGGAGTGTGAGGAATTTCAGCATGAGGGGCACGTACTCAAGGAGTTGTCTTTGGTTTTGGATGACCAAGCTGAATTTCTAGTGTATCAACATTTTTTCATGGGCCTATTTTTGATGAATTTTGGGGATAACATCCCTTGGTGTAAACTTCCTTTTTCCTTCATAGTAAGATACTTCCAAGCCTCGGTTAATAGGTTATATGATACACGGAAGCTGAAATTTGATGTAGACAATGTAAACGTGGAATGTTATACATTGCACAAGAAGTACGTGTATCCTAGAAATATTGTGTATGCGAGACAAATTATTTTGGTGACATATACATCGCCCCTCATACTCTAGCAATATGAAATATGGAAGTAGTAAAGATAAGTATATATATATATATATATATATATATATATATATAATTGAAGCCTAAGTTATCTAATAAAAATTATGTTGATGAAGAGTATCTTACACTCCCGCCACCGCCAAAATGTAAGAAGAGTGTGGGAGTAAAAATAATGTGTGTGGTTACCCTCCAAGAAAAAGAGGAATAAAATAATAAGGATGAGGAGGAGGAGGTAGAGAAATAAGATCTTTTTGCTTGATCAGATCCATAAGAGAAATTTTTGGAGAACGTGCTAGAATAAGACCCTCTAGCGAGGAGAAGGAAAAATTTGGTGACCATTGAGGATAGTGATGAAGAGAGGTTCGAAGAAAAGGGTGCATGCAATGAAGAAACTTAAATGATCTATGATGTTGAGGATGATGAAGAAGAGCCTAAGTATTAGAATGTACAACACGATGTAGAGGTACACAAAGTGTACAAAGGAGACTCACGAAGAAGGAGAGGAAAGTGAGGGAGATGGTGATATGATGGAAGGTGTAGGAGCTTCAATTTAAGATGGAAGTGGTGTAGGCATAGGTATAGAGAAGCATGTGCTAATAGGTAGGTGCACTTTGGCATAACAAGTAAGAAGGAAGAGATCCTACGCACACCTTAAGTAAACTATATTGATGATCAATCCAAGATGTTGCATGGAGATTTCAAAGCATGGTACCAATCGAGAAACTATATGGCTGGAAAATGATCAACACAAAAGGTGCAACCATGTACACAAGGAATATTCTCTCCTGGAGTATAAAAACTCACATGGAGGAGCCATATTTTTACGTTAGCAATGACTCATGTGTAAGGCATAGAATGAAGAAAGCCCCTGGTAGAATTCATGTAACTATAAATCCAATAGATTTAATAGATGAGTAGGATAGTTATGCCTTGAATACAATGGAAGCATAAGTGGCTCGAAGGAATTTAGATAAAGGGGTCACTATCGGGTTTTAATTGAGTATAAAAAGAATAAATAACAAGAAGTGAAGAAACTTACAGAGATGTGAGATGAAGAAATAAAGTGTGTAAATTATGCATTCATTAATGTCAAACATATTACATATTCAATTACTAAAGTATGTCCAAAACTAGAAGAAAGGGATAAATAATAATATACAACAACACTACACTATTTGGAGGATCTAGTAGGAATGTTACTTTAGGGAAAAAGAATGTAAAGGCCTTCGGAGGAAGAATTGGCTACATTACAAAAAAAGAATAAGGACACTATAGCATGCAAGATAGTAGAGTATGAGGCACTTGCCACCACAATGAAGGATGAGTTAAAGAAGGTAGGATGGGCATTTTAAAATACCCAAGGCCCAGACCCCATCCTCATGATATATACCATCAAGGAGGAGAATGAGGTTAAATAGTTGTAAGTAGGTAAGAAAAATGAAAATATTGGGCAAGAAGAGATAATGGTTGAGATTGCAAAGAATTGGGAGGTGCTTAAAACTGTTAGAGAATCCTTTGACACAAGGCTTAAGGATTTCGGATCATTCGTTGTCAGGAGAATGGATGCCTCCAAGGAGTGATCTCAAACCTTCCTAGGATTATTGTTATCTCTAAAAAATGCACCACTGGTTGAGAGATGACTACATGAGTTCTAGGATTTCTTGATCTCTCACCTTTGTAGATACAATGGAAACAAATCAGGTCTATGGGTATAGCTATTATTGAGGTGAGTCTCTAGTATCAAGGCTTGTTCCTTATTGATGTATCCTAAACTAAGTTTTTGGGGTTTGGGGGTAAAAAGATGACTGTAATTGAAATTGAAATGGGTGATACACCAAAATTTTTGAGGGCTTTAACTGAGTATATGCACAGTAAAATTGAGAATGAATTTTGATGCACCAACCAATGATTTTTAGCAAAATATTAAGGAAAAAAACTTATGTATTGAGGGACAAATCACAACAATACAACAAGCTAAACATCCACACTAAGATCATGCAGAAAATATCATATCTGCAGCAAGGTAAGATGATTCATCATGGAATTTACATTCACAAGAATTAATGGAAGATACACACCACTGCAAATAATTGGAAAGGCCAAAACTAATTCTCATTCAAGGAAAAACTTGCGAAAATTGCTTCGAACTCCTATGTCCAAAACTCCTCCATTGTCACTTTAGTGTACACAATATATACAAATATAATTTACCCCTTCCCTCCTAAAAATAGGATAAAATTTTTCCTCGGCCATACATGCTAATTTTACCCCTTTATCATTAATAAATAAAGGAATAAAAGTATACATGTTGATTACAATGAGGCATTAATAGCCTTAGTTGTAAAAATAAACTCAAGTCAAAAGTAAATTTGAATTATCTATTTTTAATAAACTTGGGTGAATCTTTTTGCTAAAATTGACCAATTTCTTGTTGTGCAAGTCTCCTCCAATGCAAGAGAATGCCTTGTCTTCTTGTAGTATGATTAAATTAATCATATCTTTGTTGATGTTGACACATATGTACTTCACATGCATATCATAATACTCCTTTATTTTGTGAAAAATAAGATAATTTTAGACCTCAAAATAATCTCCATGTGTTTGATGTTGACCTCTATGTATTCACCCACTTGGAAGGGTATTTTTTTATTCTTCTTTATGTCCTCTAGACATCACATGCCAAACATAATCCTGAAAATGAAAAATAATGTTTTTTATTCTAATACTTAGAAAAATAATTTTCCCTCACTGTGGGGACCACCTGTGCAAGTGAAAATAAAGTTTCATGCTCCATTGTACCAGTTACCTTAGCAAATTATAAGGTAAGTTTGATTTTTTTAAGGTAAAGTATTACCCTCTCTTTGAATTTTCATCATGCATTGGCCCCTTTGATCATTATGTGGCACATTATTATTTTGGTCCTCTTTGGATATTCAACGTAGACTATGGTTTGATAATAGTCATTGTTTGGTTACTAGCCCCTTTTTATTAACACATGGTAAGTAATAAGGTTTTTCGACCATAATCATTCGAATGAATCATGAGCTCCCTTTAATTATTTTGAGGCATAGACTATTATGGGGGCATCATCATTCAGTTTTTATTAATCATTTCATAGACTATAGTATATAGTCAAAGAAAATAATGATAGGGGAACCCCTCTACACGATGAATCACCCTCATTAATTTTTCGGTGGTCAAATGGTTAACCCTGATGGGTTAGGTTTTCTGGATCTCTGAATGAGATGGTTTCATGTGTATAGTTTGAACTCTTTCGAGTTAGAAACTATGGTAAAGTTGGTGGTCTTTGATGTTCACCATTTGATCTTGTAGTTTTAGATATCTATCATTGATTCACTAACCCTTTGGATGAGTTCGGTTTGCATGGTGGTCAAGCTTGGCTAAAACACACTCAAAGCCTAATATTTCATTTCATTCCCATTATTGAAAAATTAAGGAAAATCCTAGCAAATTTTATCCAGAGCCACCATTACTTTTCTTTTTCAAGTTTGAATCTAAGATTCCTATGCATTTTTCACTTTACGAGGATCTGCGAACTCGGATACTTATAACTCTCCATCATTTTTCTTCTTTTTAAGCTCTTTGTGAAGTCATGGCTTCCATTTTTAGCATTATTGAGCTCAAAATCTATAATAACATTTTTGTGAATCAATGGCGTGACTAATGAGTGCATTATATGGCCATTTATTTTGCCTTTATTGTGATCATTTGGTCGCCATGTTCTTTTCCATGAGGGTTTGGTTACTATATGACATGCTCGCTATTGAAAAGTGTCTGGAGGAACTTTCTTATTCACGGTCGACCTCTCAAAAGGTAAGTTCGTGGTTTTCCTTTTATATACTCACCATTTTTATGATATTGGCTCAGTATTGAAAATTTGGGGATTTAAACTAGATGTTTATTTCTGCATAACTCATCTTTTATAAGGGTCATATTTCCTTTAGTTGTGCTCATGCGGAACTTATTTTACCCTGTAGCTATCTATTTATGACCTAGGGCTTTATATCTTTTGGCTTGGAGGGTTTCTCTAAATCAATGCTTTGTTTCTACTTGTTGGGAAAGCTATCTTTTCAAGACCCTTAGGAGTTTGATGTTGTCTATTTATTGCCATGAGTAATCCTATTTTAATGGGGAAGATGCCATTTTGGACTTGGTTACTTTTCTGAAAGTTGTTATGTAATCTGGACAAGTCATGATTTTCATCCTTTCCTAGCTATTTAATTCGACACTGGGCTTGTGGTGTATTTGATAAAAATCTCCACAATTATTTTTAATGAATGTCACCTTACTTTCCTTATCTAGGTTTGTTTCCTTTTCATGGCCATATAGGTTATGTAAGTAGCTATGGAGCTTGATTTTGAGGGTTTGTACTATTGCACTAGTTGATGTCATGCTTCCAAGGTAAAGTTTTGATTCTAAAGCGTCCATCATTTTTTCTTCCATTTCATGGCTTGCCATAGAAAAAGGAACTTTGAGTTCTTTCCTAGGCCACTATTATTTAACCATTTGAGCTCTATTTTTCTATATTTCACTCCATTCTACTTTGGATCGGGGCATGATTTGGTCCCTTTGCTCACATGTAGATTTGAGTTCCATTTTGTTTTCTCATATTTTAACTGTGTCTCACTTATATTTCCTATTGTTCTGGGTTGCTCTATTTTGAAATATCATTTAGAGCCACTTTGTTAGCTTCATATGATATCACCATTAGGAAGGTTTATTCTGCTAAAGATGTATTTCATGATATCATTTCATTATGTTGGGTATTTGCATATTTTATGGAAACTTGCACTTGATTGTTATAACTTACCATTAATTGACTGTGAAATCGGTTGTGTTTTTGTTTTGCTCCCATTTTAGCTCTGTAAATCTTGTTGTTTGGAACATCGAATCTGATTTTTTTCTTTTACTCAACTTGATATTTCTTATCACACATTTGCCCAAAATTTCGTTCATTTAGACATTTTTCTAGAGATGGTTCGACTTTATTTCGAGGCTTATAATATTTTGCATTTTTGCATATATCTTTCAAGATCATTATGAGTAACGAGAATGCTTCAATATTTATTTGCTTGATGGAACATGGGTTGTACTCGTAAGCATGTCTTAAGTCTTTATTTGTCATCTATGACTATCTTGTAATGAGCCAACTGAAAATTTACTCTAAAATTTTAAACATTTGTCTCTTGCATAATATTGTTATGGTTCTCAACAATGGATCATTTTGAAGCATTATTATTTTCCTGTTACTGAATTATTCACGTGGCCTCTTTTCTCGCTTAAATCTAACTTATCATGCCTTCTTTAATGATCTCTAGGAATGCTTCATGGGACTTCACTGTACATTGAAACTTTTATCACATCACGGTCTTTATCTCTTTATGTATTGGCAAAGATAGATTCTCCTTCATATCTTGCAAGTTGAAATACATGCTTGAATCAATTCTTGTCATATTGAAAAAGAATATGTTCTTCACTGTATCTTGGGAACTTTATTAATGACTGTTATAAATTGTATTTCCATTCCAATTTGTAAATTTGAGCCTTGATGCTCCTTAGTGCTATTTTGTTTTTCTGAATTTTAATGATAACTCCATGAATGAATACAAGTGCTAACTTGTTGATTGCATCTTAAATTTAGGATTCATTGTTCCATTCTCTCCTAACTGTATAAGGTGGAAGTGTCCATGAAATAATTTTTTTTTTTCTATAGCTGATATCAATCTGTTTCCTTCTGATTATAAAGCACTACTTCCTATGAACATATGAAGTTGTTAATGAATCTGCATGATAACCCATTGTTGTTTTTATGTACATTATTCTTCTTGCAAGTTGTATTCACTATAATATATGATCTTATATTACTCTTTGGAGTTCATTAATTTGATACTTGCAAGACATTCTTTATTGATTGAGATTGAATCTAAGATTTAATGATGCTTTCTAGAACTGAACTCTGCCAAGTAAGAAAATATTGAAAACTGGAACATGCACTTCTTGAAGCAAAGTACCTCATTTACTATCTTCATTTCCTATATCTGAAAATTGCATCTGATGAATTTATAATTCTTGAGAAGATGTATTATTGAATTTTGCTACTAGTTTTGAATTCTGAAAAACATTCTCTTTTGAAAAATTCATTTATCTATTTTGATCATATCTCGTTATCACTATATGCAAAATTGTCTCTTTAAAACATTTTTGTTCTCACGTGAATGCTGAAATAAATTAAATGACGATAAAGTATGATAAATTCATAAGTGAAATGTATATCTTACTTTCTTTATTCATAATTGAAATGTCGATAATACTTTATTCATGATGAAACCTTCTTTGACTGATGCCTTTTCATTTCCTATCATGGTGCTGAGAATCATACTCTTTTCTTTAACTCCTTTCTGCATTTTGATTTCAAGTTCATTTATTTGAAATTTCATCTACTTAAAGTTGTGAATACAACAAGATTGAAATCCAGAGCTCTAACATAACTTTTCCTCTTTCAGGTACAATAGCATCAATCGGTGAAGATGGTGGAGAGGATCAACGAGGAAAACAAGCCAACCTGAAACGATGGAAATCCATCCAATGATGGATTTCAGGTCTTTCTTTGTTCACAAATTTACGTATATTTAAATTCATTTATGTACTTGTTGTCAAAGTTATTCCCATGACTTGTGTGGGTTTAGTACTGTTATTTCTCATGAATAAATGAGATATTTTCGTGTAATGAGATTTATGTCTTTCTTTTATGTACTTCATTTGTATGGATAATAAATGAACTTATACAACTCAAAACACTTAAATAATTCAATTAATCATGGAAATAAATTAAAATCAAATGTACCTTTTTATGCTCATTAGAAATACAAACTGCTTGTAAAACTACCTTTTCCATGCTTCAAACCTACAACTTGTTTGCAGCTTCAGAACATTATGTTTGATACATTTTTCCCTTCCTAACTTCCTCAAGGCATTGCAATGGTCTTTTACATTTGTTGCATAGTTTTGACAAGGGTAAAAATGGAATGGCTACATGTATGAGGCATGGAATTTTGTAATTACACCCGAGTTGTATTTTTGATCCAAATGTGACTTCCAAGACTGTCTAAAACCAAACAATTAAAATATATATCTTCTTACGATATGGATAACCCAAACATAGCCAAACTTATAACCCGACCAATCTGAGAAACTTTAAAATTTGAGTTGACCTTTTTGCACAAGGTGCAAAAAATGTCAACATTTCTTGTTATCTTGTGGGGAAGGTTGCTTGCTAGCTTATAAGATCGTGCCTTTCTCTTCTCCATTAGGCATGGAGTCAAATCATATAACCAAAATCTACCTTTTCTGAAAAAACCTGACCCTTTTGAAAAATAAACTAAAGTTGGGAAAGGATCTGATAAACCAGATCACATGCACGAATGCACTTATTGAATTGAAAAACATTATAATGTGCATAAAATGCACTTATTGAAAGGTAAATCCTAATCTACCCTATTCTAAGAAGAAACAAATTAAGGCTAAACAAAGCCTGAAATAGGCAATGAAAAATAGCTTCCCTTTCACCAAAAATGAGGCATTGAATTCAACTTGCAAAAAAAGTAACATGCCAAAATTGAAAAATGAGATGTGCAGCTTGAATTTGTTCCAAAAATCAGCCAAAAACACAAAGAAACTTTCTAACTGATTTGCAAACAATTCTAAGGGGTAATGAAACTAAATCTCAAGGATCTCGATTCTTATTTTTAGGCTCTGATACAAGCATGAACTTTGGTATCTGTTGTAGCTTTTTATGAACCAGCAAAGTACCAAATAGGACATGGCCTCCAAACAGCTGAAAATATGATTTTATTGTTTTTATAATGAAACATGAACATCCTTTTTGATCATGGGCTCTTTCTAAAGTTGTTTTGAAGGTTGTTCAACCCTTATATGTTGTTTAATTCCTTTGACATTTTGAAATTGATCTGAAAATTATTCAACCTCTTCAAGTTGTTGTAACTCATCAATCATGACATCGTGAAGATGATAAGATGGTTGTTCTACTTCTTTAAATTGTTTGAAAATATTTTCATGTATCTTCAAACTATTTTTTATCATCTTCAAGTTGTTGATCCTTTACTACTATGATTAATATTTCAGCAAGATTTCAAGTTTTTCCATTCTATCCATATTCGTCATGCTTCCTGAACATTTAGTTTCCTCCTCAATGAAATATTTTTGCTCATGAATACTTGCACTATCATTTGATAGTCCTTGTGAATCACTGCAAGTCCCTAATAACGTAGCTATCTCCATGCATGCAACACAATAAGGGTCTTCACACTCAATTTCTTGGTCATGATCATTCTGAAACTGGTATTTCTCTTTTTCATCATCAACCATGGAATTTGGTAAGATACTAATAGGCTACTCATTCCATGAAACTAATGATTTATCATCAAAACTGATCTACAAATCCTATTTTATTCTTAAAAAAATCTCATCTTCATATTCTATAAATCATGGTGAATCAGGGACTGGTGTGAGTATGGTGTCGTTGTGCACACCACACTTAGAGAATATAGATTTTTGATCATCTTCCACCTTATTTTAATCTATTACAAAATCAAACTATGCCTTTTGTGTGGTTTCATTTTGTAACTCTGTAATATGACCAAACTAAAATTTAGAAACCCATTTCTCTATGCTCTGCAAAAATTCCAACCTATTATTTTCTTTGGTTAGCTTCCCCTCCTGAATAATTTTATGATTTTCTTCTTTATGAAATGGTACTACTGATGGAGGATAAGGAGTGGGCTTAATCTCAACTTGAACTAGTATTTTTTTAACAATAGACCGAGGTACAAATTTTTTATTAGGGCAACATCTAAATGAAAACTTTGACACTTAAAATTTATTTCAAGATGTGATTGTGAGATAAAAATTAGGAATTACAACATCCTAATAATTTGAAAACTGATGAATGGGATGCTTTGACTGCAAGGGGAATATATAGGAACTGAATTTTGATTAAATTGATGCCTATCATTTTTTTGTTGGCTACAACTTTTCATAATGTTCCTTCATAGCTAAAAATGAATGCTTAAGTTCTTCAAACTCAAACTCAAGATGTCTCTACATTTCAAAATCAGCATAAACCTTTGCATAACTTTGACCTTGAATAACATAATGATAATCATATTGATAATCATAGTGGTGTGTAAGATTCGATTTATAGGGATGTTCATTCTAATAGGGATCATAGTACTTATCTGAAGGGGGAAATGGATGAAACGGTTGCTAGTTCGGCTAATAATATTGTTGAAAATGATGTTTCATGGTTGTGGGACCTCATAAAATATAGAAGTATGAAAAATAGGTCTGTTGCTCACAAAAACAACGATAAGAATAAAATAGCAAATCCAAATTTCTTTTAAAAATACCCGAAAACTATAGCTAACAAAATTTGAGGATGTGGAAAAGTGTTGTATTGATCTAAAATTAGATTTACGGAGTTACCAGATGAGTTCTAATTTAGATCTTCAATCTTCAAAATGTATTAATAGTAGTTATTGAAAAGAGTTTGCAAGAATCGAATCGAAATGAGGTACCACGAAGTAGTTGCACTCCAACGGAAATGTGATAGCTCCAGCGATAGCAAGGAAAAAATGATCAATAATGGAAGAACTTGTTCAACAGAAATGAAGCTTGCATAGAGGAAAGACAACAGAGTGTCTTGACATACTTATAAATGAATAGAAAAGGGGTACATATAGGGTGCTAAGTAACCCTAGTGCATGACACACATGAAACCCTAAACCTAACCCTAAATCTAACCCATGTGAGATGACCCTCCAACATGAGAGGATGACATAGGATAAATCACACTAACACCCCCCCTTCATCAAAGCTAGGGTAGTAGATGTGATGAGTCAGACGGAAAAGGAAGACACTCCTAAACAACTAAGAAAGATGTGCCAATGGGGCCCTGAAAACTAAAGGCTTGATAAGGTGCCCATATACAAACACAATCTTCCTAGAAGAAGAAGAAGAAAAGAAGGACTACATAGCCTAAAGAAGATGGGCAGCTATAGAAGACCTCACCCCAAGAAGAGACCATAAGTGAAGAAACTTCATCTTAGTGAAGGGCTTGGTGAATAAATCTGTAATCTGATCAACTTGTCTGAATGTACTAAATGTCGATGATACCATCATGAATAAGCTCCCATATGAAGTGCATATGGATCTCAATGTGCTTCATCCGCTGATGCTAAACTAGATTTCTGTAAATAGAGATTGTGCTCATGTTATCATAGTAGATAATGGTAGGCCACCGAAAGTGGATGCCAAACTCTGCTGCAATAGCTTGTAGTCAAATAGCTTCTATGCCGCGTTAACTACTCCTCTTCCGTATTCTACCTCTGTAGATGATATCGCAATTACATTCTGCTTCTTGCTAGACCAACTAATAGGACCCAAACCAAGAGAGAAACTATAGCCAAAAGTAGATTTCTCGATGATCTAATTCACCGGCCTAATTAGAATCTATGAATCCAATCAAGTCAATATCAACCCCTCCATAATACTCAATTCCATCAAAGATAAGTGCCATGAACATAATGAAGGATCCATTAGCTACTTTCCAATACAACTCATGTGGCTCCTACATGAATCTGGACATGATCCCAACAACATATGATAAATCTGGTCGAGTGTGAGTCAAGTAAATCAAGCTCCCCACTAACTGTCGATAAAGAGTACCATCAACCAAGGGAGTAGAGCAATCTAAAACCAACTTAACCCCAGAAAGAAAAGGAGTAGGAGAAGACTTGTTGTCGGACATCTGAAACTGAGCTAGCAAATCAAGAGTATACTTAGGTTGTGAAAGCAAGATTCTTGAGTCAGATTGTGAAATCTGGATCCCAAGGAATTAATGAAGCAGAACTAAGTCACTCATGGAAAACTTGTTGGCTAAGGTGATCTTCAAAGAATCAATAATAAAGGAAGAGCTTCTGTGATCAACAATTCATCAACATATAGAACAAGAATGAGTATGGAGTCATCTTGCCGTAGAATATAAACATTTGGATCGAGTGACACCTAGTGAACCATGATGTAAGGAGGAGTCCATCTTGGCATACCAAGCCTGAGGGGATTGTTTAAGGCCATAAAGAGACTTCTTTAACTTATAAACAAGGGAGGAATCTTGGAAATAACCCCGAGCTTGTTCCATATAGATCTCTTCCTCTAGGTCACCATGAAGGAAGGAACTCTTAAAGTCCATTTGATGGACTTTCCATTTGTTCGCTGCGGCAATGGCTAAGGTCAGTCAAATAGAAGTCATCTTCATAACCGAAGCAAAGGTTTCTCTATAATCAACCCCAGCTATCTGGGAGAAACCCTTAGCTACTAATCACACTTTAAACTTTTTGACGTCTCCATCTACTCCATACTTTGTTCGGAACACCCACTTACACCAAACGATTTTCCTTCCTTTCGAAAGAGTGGTGAGATCCCGAGTATCGTTCTTCATGAGAGAGGAATACTCCTCATCCATGGCAAAATCCCACTCAGGAATACCAGAAGCCTCCCAGAAAGAGTGTGGATCAGAAGAAGAGGTGATGAAAGAGTGGGGTCCAACAAAATATGAGTGAGTACGTCTCATATCTGATGTATCTCTAACTAAATCTCCAGCACTTTGCAAATTTTTCCTAGCCTAAAGGGGACCAAGAGGATCGTGCTCGAGTTGGAAGAATCTTCACTTGAGTGAGAAGGGACATAGTCCTCATCATCACTACTTTTAGAATCAGAAGACTCAAAGGTCTAATGGTCAGGAGGATCTGGAAGAGGAGCACACTCAATAGTATCATCATTTAATGAGTCAGAATATGAATTAGTGAGCTGAAGAACCTTAATAGGTGGAGAAGTAGAAGTCGAAGAAGACTCATCAAACGTAACACTTCTCTCAATATACATCTCATGAGAAGTAGGATTCATCAATCGATATCCATTCATACCATCAGGATACCCTACAAAGATACAAGGTTTGGATTGTGGTTCCAAAGCCTTGTGTTTCTTCTTGGGAATCCAAGCCATAGCCTTGGATCCGAAGACTCGAAAGTGCTCAACATCAGGCTTGCGTGAAAACTAGGCTTCAAAGGGTGTCATCCCTCTTATTTCCTTATGTGTAACATGGTTCTGAATGTAATTTTCACAATTCACGACTTCAACCCAATACTGTGGAGGAAGAGACTTCAAGTGAATCATACAAGTGGCCATCTCCTTCAAAGTACGGTTCTTTCTTTCTGTGACTCCATTTTGTGAAGTGCTATAAGAAACTGTATGTTGCAAAGAGATCCCTTCAGAAGTTCAAAAATCCATGAACCTATTATTTACATATTCACCTCCATTTTCAGTTTAAAGAACCTTGATAGACTGCTCCACTTGTTTCTCGGAAGAGCCTTAAAGTCCTGAATATGTTCAAAGACTTCAAACTTAGGCTTAAGAAAATATACCCAAGTATATCATGAATAGTCATCAATGAAGGTTAGCACATAAAGAGCTCTAGTAAATGAAGGAGAAGGAAATAGACCGAAACATCTATGTGAACAATATCCAAGGGACGAGTGGCTCTCCAGGATTTTCCTTTGTCAAAGTTCTTTTTAGGATGCTTTCCAAGGGTACAACCCTCACAAAGACCCTTAGAAAACTTGACGCAAGGAAACCCGTTGACCATTTTGTTTTGACTCAATTGTTCAAGGTAGTGATAATTTAGATGTCCAAAATGCTCATGCCATAGCTTACTAACCTCATTTGCATGAGTGAGCAAGGCAGTGGGCATAGAATCAGAAGTAAAGTGGGAGAAGGTGTACAACCATGAATGGTGATCTACCTTTCCCTCAGCCACTGTAGTGTCATTGTTAAGCTCACGAATAATCACCGAGTTAGGACCAAATTCCACTCGCATTCCTTCACCAAGGTGAGTAATTTGGTAAACTGATAGGAGATTGGTACAGATATCAGGAACACTCAACACTTGGTTAAATGTTCCCCCATCCATCTCTACCGATCCACTACTGGAAACTGCCACTGTTGTGTCATTACCGATCATGATTTGGGACATACCACAAGGTTTGATGTTGGAAAACTTAACATGTGAAGAACCCATGTGGTGTGAGGCACCGAAATCTATAATCCATGTCGATGAAGGAGCAACTCTAGCTACAAGGGCATTTCCTTTCTTCTTATCATTTTTAGCACCTTTACAAAGAAAGACTCGGCCTTCTGAGCATTTTGTTTTATGGATTCAAGAACACTTATTTTATTCTTCTCAAGTAAATGAGATAAGTGATCAATCTATTTCTTAAAATAGTGTTGCTTGTTGTGACTAGACTTCTTGCAATAGGAACAAAAATACTTTATTTTTTGTGCCTTAGGCTAAAAATTCGAAGTGTTTGTGTCATTTTTAGGTTTGGTCTTGGTTTCTTTCTTAGGTTGATCCTTTATTTCTTTCTTCTTTTTATTCTTCTTTCCCTTACTAGTACTTGCTACAAGGGCATGTGACTTGGACTTGAGAGACCCCATCTGAATGATTTTGTCTTATTCTCGAATGAGTTGGGACGAAAAATAGTCAAAGGACGGCATAGTCCAAGTATCACCCAAAGAAGCTTGTAGCATAGAAAGTTGACACGAAGACAGAATATTCGGGACCAAGCTCGAGAGAGAATCAACAAGATTAGTTGAGAATATTTTATTTCTACTTGAAATCCTTTTAACAATAATCTAATGTGGACAAATTTTGAGAAGAAAGCTTGTAGGTTTTCAAAGTCACTAGGATTTAGCCCTAGTAGTTCATTTTCCAACTCATGCGCTCTCATGTCATCTAGTTATCCAAATATCGCATCCAACGTTTTCCACGTAGATTTCGGTGTTTTGGATGCTTGAATGGGGAAGAGCAAGTTAGGAGAAATAGAAATGCAAAGAAGACCTAAAGCTTCGTGACTACGGTTTAACCACTTAGATTTTTCAAGTTCGTTGTCTGGTTCAGTCTCAATTCCCATGGTGATGCGGAATAACCCTTTACCCCTTAGTTTCATTATTATTTTCGATATCCATTCAAAAAAGTCGAACGATGTAAGCAAAGTAATTGAAATGCATCCATAGTGAGAGAGAGAGAGAAGAAGAGATGTAGAAAAGAAACACAACCACCTGTGACAATAACACCCCCCTGCTTTTGGCACTTTATAGTTTAGTGTGTTGATTACAATTGGGTCTGTGCATACAATTTGAAACACTTGGTAGCTCATCTTGCAATTAGTGTAATAACGCGCAAGAGAGGAGACCACAACAGTGTTTTGTGGAGCACAAAATAAAGGACACCATAAACAAGCACAAGAAAAAACAAGAAAGAAGGTGAAAGCCAACCCTGGTGGTGAGAAAAAACATCTCACGTCATAAAAGGAAACCCCCTTGCTGTGAACAGTAGCAGACGTGCTCACTAGTTGCAAGAAATATTAAGGGTCAAATACAAGGTTTGGGAACTCAAGGAGTTCAGAAAGTTTTCAAAAAAGCGAAAAGAGCTTGGAAGACAAGGAGGTGCACGAAGTGTCACTACACACTTGAGCACATGATTAGTGAAAAAAAATCGACAATAACCCCTAAATGTTATCATTTGGAAATGCCCAATTTTACTATTTTTAGAGCTATTGGAGTTTAAAAAATGATAGAGAGGTTATTTAGATGTTGATTTTTAAGTTATTATAGCTCGTAAATGAGAAAATTAGAGTGAAATTAATAAAATAGATTTAATGAAATTAAATCTAATTAATTTCAATGGCTAATTAAGATCTAAAAAAATTTAAATCCTAATTAAGAAAGAAAAAAATACTTTCCTTAAGAAATGAAATGTAAATTATTTGATTTTTGTTTTAAAAAAGAAAGCTTAATAAAAAAGGAAAGCTTTTGTTTTAAAAAGAAGATTTTATAAGTAAGAAAAAGCGTGGAGATGATTGCTTGAAGCTTTTAACAAAGTTAGAAGTATTTTTTAAAACCTACCAAAAAAACATGGGTTGTTTTTAAAAAGATGAGGATTTTTTTGTAAGATTAAAAAAGAAAGGAATTTAAAAATTACCAAAAAGGTGATTTTGAAGGAAACCACGTACCAAAAATCTTTGAAAAAACACTTACCACGTTTGGAACAAATGGCGAATACTTTTCGAGAAAGCTTACGGAAAAATTAACAGTGCACCAAGGAGAAGAAAGACGCAGAGATGAGTTGTTTGCAAGCCGCATGGGCATAGACAAAAATCCTACGTGGGAGTTGTTTATAGGCTGAGTCTATAAGTTTTATGTTGTTGGCAGATGCATGGGTACAGCTGAAGGAAGGTTGAATAGTCCACAACATTTGGAACAGTCCACAACAGTCCACAAATGAAGGAAGTTTGAACAGCCACAATAGTCCACGCAGGCTGAATAATGAAAGAAGTTTGAACAATCCACAATAGTCAGATTGAAATGGTCAGAGGGATAGCAGTCCATGCATAGTCAAAAGTTCCTCCATGAGCAACCACGATAGAAGAACACAAATATCCTGCAACCATAGACTATCATGCATAGACAAATATCTTACAAAACCAGAGATCTTAAAAAATTTCACTTCCATTTTAATAATTTAAAAAATGAAATGAATCTCTATTTTGGATTTAGTTACATCCAACTAAAAAAATCAGTAAAACCCCTGATTTCTCAAGGTATTATGAAAACCTACACATGCACAAGAAAAAAACACAAAAAACTTTCCGAGAAAGCTTGTTAGAGAGATTAGCAAAATAATTTCTAGAAAATAGTGATAAAAAAACTTGCATGCAGAGTAAAATAACGAAACCAAGAAAGAGTAATCGCAACAAAAAAATATCAAGTGCACATTTACCCGATCTCTACTCGATACCATGAATTTTTTTGCAAGAATCGAATCGAAATGAGGCACCACGAAGTAGTTTCACTCCAACGGAATCATGATAGCTCTAGCGATAGCTAGGAAAAAATGATCAAGAATGGAAGAACTTGCTCAACAAAAATAAATCTTGCATAGAGGAAAGATAGTAGAGTGTCTTGGCATACTCATAACTGAATAGAAAAGGGGCACGTATAGGGTGCTAAGTAACCCTAGTGCATGACACACATGAAACCCTAAACCTAACCCATGTGAGATGACCCTCCAACATGAGAGGAGGACACATAGGATAACTCACACTAACAGCTTCTCGTCCCACCAGGCATTCCAAAAATTGTTATCTCTTGAAAGTGCACACTAGTTGAGAGATGACTACAGGGGTTCTAATCTTGCTTGATCTCTCACTTTTGTCGATACAATGGAAACTCCTCGTGTTTGTGGGTATACCTATTATTGAGTTGATCTCCAAAGTATCAAGGTCATTTCCTTATTGATGTATCCTAAACTAGTATTTGTGAGGTTTTAGGGTAAAACCATGACTATAACTGAAATGGAAATGGGTGATACACCAAACTTGTTGAGGTATTTGACTTATTATATGCACAATAAAATTGAGAATGAATTTTGATGCAACAACCAATGGTTTTCAATAGAATATTAAGGTAAAACACTTATGTATTGAGGGATAAATCACAACAACACAACAAGCTAAACATGCACACTAAGATTATGCAAAAAATATCATATTTTTAGCAAGGTAAGATGATTAATCTAGGAATTGAAATTCAAAATAATTAATGGAAGATACACACCACTTTGCAAATATATTGGAAAGGCCAAAACTAATTCTCATTCAAGGAAAAACTTGTAGAAATTTGCTTGGCACTCCTATGTCCAAAATTTCTCCACTATGCCTTATTAGTGCACACAATATATAGAAAAATAATTTACCCCTTCCTCCTAAAAATAGGATAAAATTTGTACTCGCCATACATGATAATTTTACCCCTTTATCATTAATAAATAAAAATAAAAATAGACATGTTGATTACAATGAGGTATTAATAGCCTTAGTTGCAAAAATAAACTCAAATCAAAGTGTAGTTGATTGATAGATATTTTTAATAAACTTGGGTGAATGTATTTTCTAAAATTGACCGCTTTCTTGTTGTGCAAGTCTCCTCTAATACAAGTGCATGCCTTGTCTTCTTGTAGTATGATTAAATTAATCATATCTCTATTGATGTTGACACCTATGTAATTCACATGCATATCATAATACTCCTTTATTTTGTGAAAAATAAGGTAAATTTGGACCTCAAAATAATCTCCATGTGTTTGGTGTTGACCTCTGTGTATTCAACAACTTACAAGGGTATTTTTGTCTTCTTCTCTGATTTTTCATCTTGTGAACACATGTAAAACATACTCCTAAACAATCAAAATAATACTTTTTTATTCCAATACTTAGCAACATAATTTTCCTTCACTATGGGGACCACTTGTACACATGCAAAATAAAGTTTCATGCTCCATTGTATGAGGTTACCTTAGCAAATTAGAAGGTAATTTTGATTTTTAAGGTAAAGTATTACCCTCTCTTTGAGTTTTCATTATGCGATTGTCCATTTGATCATTATGTGGCACATTATTCTTTTAGTCCTCTTTGGATATTCAAGATAGAATATGGTTTAATAATAGTCATTGCTTGGTTATTTTCCTCTTTTAATTAACACACGGTAATTAATAAGGTTTTGAGGCATTAATAATTCAAATGAATTATGAGCTCCCTTTAATAATTTGAAGGCATAAACTACTATGGGGTATCATCATTTTGTTTATGATTAATAATTTCATAGACTCTAGTATATAGTCAAAGAAAATAATAATAGGGGGGAACCCACTCTACATGATGAATCAGCATTCACTGCTTGTCAGTGGTAAAATTCTTAACCCTGATGGGTTAGGGTTTCTATATCTTTGAATGAGATGGTTTCATCTGTATATTTTGAACTTTGTTTGAGTTAACAACTGTGGTAAAGCTGGTGGTCTTTGATCTTCACCATTTGATCTTTTACTTTTGAATCTCTCGATGTCTATTTGTTAACCCTTTGGATTAGTTTGGTTTTCATGGTGGTCAAGCTTGAGTAAAACACACTCAAAACCTAATCTTGTATTTATTTCACATTATTAAAAATTTAGGCAAATCCATGACAAATTTTATCCAGAGTCACCATTATTTTGCTTTTCAAGCTCAAGTTTGAGATTCCTATGCATTTTTGTATTTACAAGGCTCTGCAACATCGTACACTTATAACTCTCCACCATTTTTCTTTTTTTTTAGCTCTTTATGAATTCATGGCTTCCATTTTTAGCATTATTGAGCTCAAAACTCTATAATAAATTTTATGTGAATCAATGACATGACTTGTAACATTCATATTTTAAGACTTTATAAACAAGGGCAAAAATATTTTTTTCATTTTTTTGTAATGTTCTCTATTCTAAATACGTAATTTAGAACACACATTCCAAAACAACCATTCTTATAATAGATAACCATATGCAGCTGTAATGACTCAATAACTACCGATCTATTCATTTCTCGAAGGAGTGTAGGATGAAGACCTGGAAGGAATTCACGAGCATCAAATAGTTGCACTTCACCAAAGTGTAGGAGTTGCGAGATTAAAGCAAGAAAGCTTTGTAAAGCAATGTACATGCATATGAGAGCTAAATATTCGAAAAGTGGAGTGGAATGGAAGCCTTAGCTTAGCTTGTATTGGCTTAACATAGATCAAAAGAGATGGTGTACATATAGGGGAGTGAATGTGTAACTCCCATGTAAGAGAAGATTCCTCCATAATGGAGAAGAGGAGTTACTTTCCCAAATGGGAATGTAACTCCTATGACACACTTACACATATGACAGATTCTATAAGAGAATCAGTCATAACTAAGATAACACCTAGATCCATGTCCACCTAAGTGAGATGACTCACCTGGTGAGGTGGAATAACACTAAATAAGTGAATAAGTATACCACCTACACCAACACCCCCCCTTCATCATAACTTAGGATGAGGCGGCAAGTCAGAAACAAGAAATGGGTCCCGGCACAAAGCCTGATGAGGCACCCATGTACAAAAAGAAGTCCCAAGCAATGAAGAAAAAACCCAGTGGGAAAAATACCCACCACAAGAGAACAAAACACTCTCTAATCTAAGAAAGATGCCAAATATGGGTCCCGGCCATAGATGAGCCTGAAAGGGTACCCATGTACAAAGAGGCAATCTCTCGGAAAGAAGAAGAAGAGAGAAGAAGAGGGAGATGAGAGGAATGCAGAAGATGCCATGGATGGATCTGAACTCTGCAGCTCTAGGAGGTCTCCCAGAAGAATGTCGATGATGAGATCCTCTGCCTCTAGACTGAAGAAGAGCCACCCACAACGAACTATGTGCTTGCCCTTAGGAAGGACAAAAATGATGTGCTTTGGAAGTCCGCCCACTCCACAAAGGAAATGAAGGCAACAACACAAAGAACTCTGAGTTTGGTGTATCAAGTGTGACATAGGTCTAGCGAGTGAGTGCCAAGGAACCGAAGGTAATGCCACGTGCGTAGAACTATCAAAGTGAAGAGGAACACCCATAGAAAGGATGTCCAAGTGATGTGAAGGGAACAAAACATCCTCCACAATAGAAAATGGATCCACTGAGGAGGATCAATGAAGGTCTCCGAAAAAGTGGAAGTGGTATGAGTCCCAGAAGGGGCACTCCCAACAACAGAGATAATGAACTCCTCTAAAACACCTGTAGATGGATGAGGAACTTGTAGAGCATCACAAGTGGAATCTGTGAAAATATGACTAAGGTCAGGTAGATACTCATCCCAATGAGGGGGCTCAACAAACAGAAGAGCAATGTCAGATAGGTATAAGTCATCCAATGAAGGTAGAGGAGTGAAATGGGCCTCGCACACTAAAAGTGGAAAGGAGGCTGGTGTAATGATGGTGTGAGACTGAGTATGAGACTGCTTAATATCTGATGAGATGTGGGGGGTGATAACAATGTATGGAATAGTGAGAGAAAGAGGAGAAGAGTCCTTTGTACTACTCTCGACATCAGAACTGGATGCACAATCCTCGTCATCAAAAGTAGAACCAAGCAATCCTGTGTCAGTGGAACTGTCATCACACGAAGAAATGGAGGAGACAACTAAATCAGCAGCAACAACAATGGTGATAGTATGTGAAGGGTCTCCATACAAGGACTGAAGAATGCTCTAGACATGGTGAGGTGGATCTGAGTCTGCCACGTGAAACCAGAGAGAACGAGAGACATGCATCATCATGTGACCAAAGACATGGTCACAAGTGTCAAGGAAGTCCTCTAGATGACGATGATCAGTGGGTGCAGGAACTGGCCCAAGTAAGAAGGCTGAAAGACCCTCATAGGCAAAGTAACGTTCCATGGAAGCATGCCAAGCTGAATAGGTCTCTCTCTCGGTGAGAAGTGGCGGAGGCTGTAAGGTGATCCTACGACGCTCACATCTGGAAAGAGCACTCTCCATGATGAAAAATACAAGATGCAAGGTGCAAGACGTCGGACTCGGCCAATAATGCATCTGCGTGTGTAGGCCCAAGAGTACAAGCAACCCCCCCAGAATGCGGCACTTTATAAAATTAGTGTGTTTACAAAATTGGAAATTCCATCACGTAGAGTGTGAGAAATCATGCAACTTTGACCAAGGAAGTGCTAAAAAATGAGCAGCGAGTCAAAAGTTATGGCATAAATACGATTCCCGCAACTGATGGAAAAAGTCAATAAATGCTGCAAACGCATTAAAAAAGTGCTCAAAATGAGTGCAAAGGGTATCATGTGACTACTCATTGGAAACAACATCAAATTTTAGCAAGGGTTTGTTTTTCTTGTGAGGGGGGATTAGCCTCCTACCAACCCCGGACCTTGCCCTCCGTCTTCGACATGCGTAGGAAGGTAAGAATACAAGCAAAAAATAGCCTTGAAATTTATTACAATGCCATGGAATGTTTTTTTAACCTCAAAACATTAAAAGGAGGTTTTTTTTAACCTACAAACAATTTTAAAAGGAATGGAGGGGCCCATGTTGACGATCCGTAGTCCAAGCCACATGTCAGAGATGTAGGAACAGTCCTCGGTAAAGTGAAATGCTTGGATCAGACAGCTGTAGAGAGATATTTGGAGATGGCAGAGGGATAATCAACACCGTTTTAGGAGACCATCCCACCAAGTGCAACCAGAAAATGAATGAAGCCAGGTGCCCAAAAATGCGTCCACGTGGTGCAAGGAGTGCAACTCTGAATCTGTTTGAACGTGCCGAGTGGAACGGTCGAGCAGAGTTGATGGAGCCATTGGAGAGGTTGACGTGGAGGTGCTGCAGGTCAAACTAGTTTGTAGCTGAGTGCACGTGCAGATATACAAGGCGAGCAGACTGGAGTCAGACACCAGGTCCACGTGTAGCTGTGTAGGTCGCTAGACAGAGAAGACTGGTTTGTAACCGTTGAATAATGATTCCAAACACAGGTGGGAGCAGGCTAAATGAAGGTGTTGAAATGGCTGCTATGGGTGGAGTGCCAAACATGTTCAAACAGCAACAAATAACAACAAACACGAGCAAACAGCGACTCATAATTTTGTGCACAAGAAGATCAAGCAGAGTATATAGGGAAGATTCACGTGCCAAGGAGAATTGGAAGGGTAGAACATAGGCGTGTAGCAGCAGCCGAACCAGTGAGAGGAACCTGGACACGAGCAGAGGTGGGTGCGAGTGCAAGGCATGAACTAACACTCACCATTCATGGCAAACTAATGCCAACAAAATGAACCCCAAACCAATACGTTAAAGAACTGATCCCGAGCAAAGGAAATGCAGAGCCAAACCGAGCGGACCAATGCTCTCACGTTCAATCCAAAACATGAGATGCTGAGAATGAGCAAGCATAATTTTTTAAATGAACACAACACGAGCTAGGATAGTAAGGGAAGATAGTACCCGAATGGTCAAAGATGGGTTCAAAAAACTGGAACTGCAATATATCTTAGGAAAACACCTCCAAACGTGCATGCAAAATGAAGAATCAAGTGGTCAAGACACTAAACACAAAACACACCGAAAAATTGAACACACAAGTAACTACACTATGGAGCAACGATGGTGAGCAATGTGATTCCATTCCCACGCTCTAATACCATGAAGGAGTGTAGGACGAAGACCTGGAAGGAATTCACGAGCATCGAATAGTTGCACTTCACCAAAGTGTAGGAGTTGCGAGATTAAAGCAAGAAAGCTTTGTAAAGCAATGTGCATGCATATGAGAGCTCAAGATTCGAAAAGTGGAGTGGAATGGAAGCCTTAGCTTAGCTTGTATTGGCTTAACATAGATCAAAAGAGATGGTGTACATATAGGGGAGTGAATGTGTAACTCCCATGTAAGAGAAGATTCCTCCATAATGGAGAAGAGGAGTTACTTTCCCAAATGGGAATGTAACTCCTATGACACACTTACACATATGACAGATTCTGTAAGAGAATCTGTCATAACTAAGATGACACCTAGATCCATGTCCACCTAAGTGAGATGACTCACCTGGTGAGGTGGAATAACACTAAATAAGTGAATAAGTATACCACCTACACCAACAATTTCATGACTCGATGAATAAACCAATCTGTTCATGTTTAACACTAAGTATTGAATACTTTTCTATATACTACGTATACTTGGTTCCCTTACCCTGTGCTAGGTATTGAGTGATCTGTCTAAGGAACCTAATTGAATAGTTGTTACCAATATTCATCTGCATCATGATCCTTAGACTAGGTGACATAGGACAACATAACTAGCAACTTGCGATACTTTGGCAAAATATTTCTAACATACTATTTGTATTACTTATTCCTTGATGGCATACTCATCAATCTGAAATACATCCTTCACCCCCACTCTATTTTTATCTAGAATTTCCTTTACTGACTTCCGTCAGTCCTCTTACCCAAGGTTTAACCCTAGTTCTGGTTAACAACGTAGGTTATGATAGGAAGGAGCTCACAAAGACTTAGGATAGATTGGCATACTAGGTCAACCTAAGTCAACCTTGTGTGCCAAGGTACCCTGAGTCCTAGAGGGCTACTTTGTATCGTAACTACGCTACTACCCAGTCCTAGAGAGAAACTAAGTTCAATTCTAAAAGTGTGTAGATCTAGACAATCAATGCAGAAGGGTGTTGCCACATCTCAACTAGAGTACTATATCCTTAAGAAGATCATAATCCTCTCAAAGGTATAGCACTACAGTTGGCATGTGCCAGCATCCTATAGAATAGCCTCATTGAGATATACATATGCTTAGGAGATTATTAAAGTTTAATTAATTTGGATTCTTAAAGGTAGATTTCAGCAACCCTGCCCAAACTCTAATCCAACTCTCCCTAAGTTCTTTTCCAAATCAGGTTCCATTAACCCCTGAAGAACTTCCTTAACTTAAGATTTCTTTTGATGTTCATTAATTTTTGGCTTATCAAGCAACTACCAAGAAGAAAGGATAGAAACCTCTTAAGTTCCATTTAATGTGACTTAACTACTCAAGGAAGTGTAACAACCACCGAGGTTGTAACTTAGTAGTCTTTATTAAATGAAGTCTAATGATTATAAATCATATCTTCCTTCTTGACTAATTTTTCATAAGAGAGGAAGAGTATTCCTCTTCATGGTTAAGTTCTAGGGTTTAACACACCCTTTATGTCCTTTACAAATTTCATAGTTTTCATTGTAAGTTCATTACACATTACCTTAATAATATGAGTTGTTTAGATAAGATCATAGAAATTCTGCAACTTATTTAGTTGCATCACAATTAGGGAATTACTCTAATTCCCTTTTTCCTACTTATCCAAAAACACTCATAGAAACATATAAATAAGATGAAGAATATCAATAGGATAGGATTCCATTTCTTTTACAAAAGTACAAGATAATTTACATAATCCATGCAAGTAAATTCTCATTCTTCAATTCATTTTCAAAACTTATACATTTACAACTTATGCATTTCAGGCATACTGCATGACAACGTACCTTCATTCAAAAGAGAATAACTTTTCTTTTTCAATACAACTTAAGAACAAATCAGAATTCTTCACAAGAATCAACTTAGATCAGCCAATGCATCATATAATTTTTGCCTTCTTTTATCACTTACGAAGTCCATCTCGTAGAAAATTGTTAAGCACGGGTCGAGTTCAATGAACTTAACACGATAAGCACTAAGCCTTAAAAAAAGGGGCATTCCACTAATTTTTCTAATAAAAACAACCTTTCTTTAATGAATAACTAGTATTTCATACTCCCTAAGCATAAGTAATATCAATAAAAGAAGAGCAATACTAAACCAAGATTAACAAAAAGAAGAATAGAATATAATCTATAAAATTTATCTTACAAATTAAAGTATAATTGATCCTATCAATTATCTTTACCAACAACAAATCATAACATCCCATTGCTTCCAATCCTACCAAATATAATACAACACTTATCTTTACTATAAGATACAAGAGTGTTTACAACATATTCCCTCTTGGATGTTTCATCTAACTTTCAAGTAAAGAAGGAGAGAAACCATTCCCATTATGCCAAAGTACATAACATCAGCAAGGTAGAAACAAGTGTATATCATGATTTAAACTATTCCTTTAAATGTCCTCTACTTTAAAATTCAACATTTTAAGGTATTCATCAAAACAGATCCAAATGGAAGAAATCCAAGAAGGAATGATGGATTAACATTCAATAACAGATTTTCAATATCTTTTGCCAAAAATTTATAATCTCTTTCTACTTCATTTAAGTCAAATGAAAAGTATAAAAAGACTAATAAACACTGATTCTCTTTTCCATTAAGAATAAAAATCAGGAGGTTCCAACCAATGAACTTAACCCAACTACATTAGAAAAGGAGTCCTAACAGAATATGATCCCAATCTATAATCATTTCTTACAACTTAATTAAATAGTTTTACCTCTCTCATACATACAGTTTAAGTTCATGCAAGAGTTCCAAAGAAAGAGAACAAGATCAATTTAAAGGAAAGAGAAAACTAAATGCTACTTTCCCTTCTAAATCTTCACATTATAATGAATGAATTCTACTTCCCATTAGGAACATTGTAACCATGAAGCTCATACACATTCCAAGGATAGTAAAGGTTCACAGTGTATCTGTTAAAGACTTAACAATCTTTTATTGGACTGAACAGCCTGAAGAAAACATACTAACATTTTTCCTTCATAGAACACTTTACCATCAAACAGTGAAGTTCTGACAACCCTACCATTAATTTTATCTTTTTAAACTTGATAACAAAACAGCTTAAGTTAAGTCACATTTTGCATTCAATTTTGAATCATAATTTATATTTCAAGACTTAACATTCATTTATTGGACCCAATAAGAGGTAAGAAATCTGAGTAGATGCTAACACTCAACACTTTCCAATAGTTCAAGCAAGGCAAAACTATCTCAACAGTATGTCAATGCATCACTACAAGAACTACAGATTGGGTTTCCAAACAATGACAAGATCAAAACATCATATATATAGTGTGTACTGTCCAAGACTCAAATTACAATTCTGAGCACAATGTAAAGCATAAACTCCCTCAAAGGATCAAGATCATTCAAATACTTATAACCAAGTTCGGGTAACATCATTTTCCCTCTTTAGTTTATAAAATAATAAAAAGATTATAATATCTGAACCAACACATCATTCAGGTTACCATTTTAATTGAAAACACCAAGTAACAAATTGATTGTACAGTGATGCATCACAATATCACAATCATGAATTCATAAATATGCCCACACCGTGATGCTTGGACCAAGTACAATGAAATTACTTAAATACAGTTTAGAATAAGAAAAGAGCTTCCCTTCCCAATTAACATCCTATCAAACCCTATTTCATATGGAATGTAATATTCTTAACAAACTGAAAAAACAAGACATGAAAGTCGGTTCATAACAAACCTACAATAACAGCTTAACTAGACATAAGGAAAACAAGCATAATCACCATGCCTTGAGTGGATTTAATCAACATCCAATCTATCTAAAATAACAAACATAGGTTCCAAGTGCATGCGAGTTCCAAAAATAGTCAAGCTTTCACAAGAATAAATACCGAAACCAAGCCATATACGGGTTTATCCAGTGCATACAAATTTCAGCAACAGTCAAATTTTATGCAAGGTGAGATAAAAAAACCAATCTATATACGGATTTATCCATAGTCCCATTTAACTAAGAAATAAAATACAAGCATCATAAAACCAAGAATCTCTGCTACAGTTCTCCCTACCAAAACAAGTTTCCAACAGAAGCTCAAACTTGCATACAAGATTAATAAGACTGGAGTTCCTTACCAGCTCGAGATCTCAAAACACAATGAGTTCACAAAACAATAATCTCAACAATACAGGTAGAACTCAGAGATCTTTTTAAAACTCAGCTAGTAATTCATTATCAACAAAAGTGGTCGAAACCAAACGAAAATTTCCAACAACCGAAAAAGTTAACAGAGTTACCAACTTTTTTCTCTTATGCATAGTTCCTTTGTGTAAAAGACAATACAACATAAGCTTCCAACAAAATCACGTATATCATGGATTCAAAACCTAAAAACAAGTTTTACAAAACCCATCAATCAATTAACCAAGTAAAGCATGAAATGCACAAACTCATCAGAAAAAGTTGTTTTAATGAAAACACTTAGAGGAAAGCAAGAGATTTTAATAGTTAGAGCCTATCATGCCTGATAGTGTCATTGTGAAATCGAAGAAGACCTCTAGCTAAACTCACTTCTTCTCCTCTTCTCCACGAAAGATCAAACAACCAGATACTTCTTCCACAATGCTTCTTATACATTCCATGAAATGAAAATAGATTTGAAACCTCAAAAATAGCCATGAAGTGTAGTTTACTCTGCTGGTTTGAAAAACTAGAATGCATGTAGAAAGAAAATCGGAGAACATGCAAAATGAAACAACCCAACAAAAATCCACTGGCATGCCTACCAAGGCGGTTTGGGCTCAATAACCAAAAACAATTAATCTCATTAATTCCAAATCTCCCGCTCAATCCTCCTTGCCACCACCTGCCAAGTCTAGCAAGTGCCAAGTCCAAGTTAACATACGTTTCCATTTTTTAGTGATACTGCCACCTAAGCCTCCGCCAAACCAACTAACCCCTACCAAAGCTAGCAGTCTATATGCATTAATAAACCTTATCAACATCATCATAAATGCCTTAGGAACCATCGCCAATATGCATGCGACCACTTAAGTCCCAATTCATATCCATTAGTTTAGGATAGGTTAGATTGCTTAGGTTAGATCTTAGGTAGAATTTAAATTTATACCTTAGGATATAACACTAACAACTAACCCCCACCATGGCCTTAGCAATTAGGTTAGGTAATTTCCACATAGGTAAATAATTCAAAGTTCCATAGTTTAAAACACTAGGTTAGGTTATAATAATACCTTGTAGTATTAGGATCTAGGTTAATTTATTACCTAGTATCCTTTTCAATCCCCAGTAGTACCGAGCTTAGGTTAGGTTGCAAATCAACAATTCAACCAATGAAGACAGAATAAGGAGTTTTAGGTTAGGCTCAGAATTCTATCAAGTATCATAGCTTAGATAGAAATATATATATATATATATATATATATATATATATATATATATATATATATATATATATATATATATTACCTAGCTTAGGATCTCGTAGGTTAATCCTCAATAGGATCCCGATATCTCTTATGTCGTGAACAAGCTGCATTCCCATTTTATCAACAATGACCTGTCAAGGTTGATCTTCAAAGACCCAAGCAGAACAACCTACTGAATGGAAGTACATTCACATAGAAATTAAAGAACTTACAACAACAAAGTTCAGTCCAATGTGTATCTTAACTCATGGAATGTCAATTTTACCATTCATTTAACGATTAGATTTAAAACATTCCTTATAAATCGATAAATAGATAAGTCTATAACTTCTTAAACTAGATTGCAAATCACCTATCAGAAGTGAAAAATGGATTCAGGGAAGCCATTCCAATTTCAATCAAAGGATCTTAAGAGCAAAAAAGACTCATCCATATCAAGCATGATTTCCAATAATCAGAAGAACATATCCTTATAAGGAAAATCACATATCAACACTTGAATGCAAAGGAGGAAAATAACAACAGTCAAGGGTGTTACATGCTTCCCTCCTAAAAAGAATCATCATCCTGATGATTATATCCTTTAACAATTTACATCAAGGACAGTCAGTTCATTCACTTCTCTTATCCTAAGTCAAATATTTCAAAACCTTATAGTTCCAGAAATTAGTATTAAATAACTTTTATTCAAATCAAGTAAATATCTGCCCAAAACTGGCTTACTTAATGTCATAAAGGATAAATTCATAAAAATTTATCAGTCAATAGATTTAATTCTGTTCAAATAGATATGGAAAATCAGTTTTCATATCCTCTAGATTTTCCCAAGTTGCACTCTCCTTGTTAAACTGGTCCCACTGGACCTTACATTGACTTATCTCTCAATTTCTTAAATGCAACTAACGAGTTTCCAGCACTCAAATGGGTTTAACCATGATTATTCTTGG
This sequence comes from Taxus wallichiana var. yunnanensis, assembly GCA_018340775.1. Taxonomy (NCBI): domain Eukaryota; kingdom Viridiplantae; phylum Streptophyta; class Pinopsida; order Cupressales; family Taxaceae; genus Taxus; species Taxus wallichiana. Next base: position 334,489,728 of record CM031237.1, on the reverse strand, counting down.
GTCTTGGACCTGCAAAGAATTCCAATTCAACACATGTAATAAATCAAAAATATTTCTTAAGCAAAGAAATATGAAAAACATCATGCATTCATGACAAAGCAGGTGGTAGTGCTAAATGATAAGCTATAGGGTTGATTACTTCAACTATTTCAAAAGGTCCCACATAACGTGGTGATAACTTGGCAACCTTGCCAAAAGTTATGGAACTCTTTTTCAGTTTAACCCAAAGAAAACCTTTTCTCCAAGTTCAAATTTCCTGTCAACCCGCTTTAAGTCAGCATAACTCTTTTACCTATCTACTACTTCTTTCAAGTGTTCACGAATCATTTTAACTTGTTGTTCCATTTCCATAAGGATTTCAGGTCCAATTACCTCTCTATCCTCAATGCTATCCCAACTAATAGGGGTTCTGCATTTCCTTCCATAAAGCACCTCGAAGGGTGCCATCTTAAGAGAAGCATGATATGTGTTATTGTAAGAAAATTCAACTAAGGAAAGGTACTCTTCCCACTTGTACTACTGATCCATACAAGTACATCCGTAACATATCCTCCAAAACCTAATTTACTCTTTTAGTATGTCCATCAGTTTCTAGATGATACACAGAATTGAAATTCAATTTAGTGCCTAGAGCTGCGTTAAGCATTTGCCAAAACCTTGACGTCATTCTAGGGTCTCTATCAGATATGATTAATTCAGGTACTCCATGTAATCTAAAATTTCATGTACAAACCTTTTAGCCAAAAAAGAGAATTTTCCTTTAGATTTCTAGCAATAAAATGGGCTACTTTCGTTAGTTTGTCAACTACTACCAAAATAACATCATGTTTATTTCTTGACATAGGAAATCCTTGTACAAAATCCATGCTTATTACCTGCCATTTGTACTACGGTATGCTATGAGGATACAATAAACCAGCTAGATGCATATGTTCCACTTTTACCCATTGACATTCCAGACAATGAGTCACAAAATCTATAACATCCTTTTTCATTCCTTTCCAGAAATATTGTTGTTTTATATCAGCAAGCATTTTTGTAATGCCGAGTGTCCAGAAAAGGTGAATTGTGAAACTCTGTCAACAATTTCTTTCTCAAATCATTAGGTAAGGGTATGTATACTTTGTTTTCATATCGTAAGATTCCCTCATTATCAAAGTGAAAACCTTTATACTTTTCATCCTTTGGATCTGCAGCAAGTGCTATTTTTACTTGCTGAAAGTAAGAGCCAGATTCTATAACACTTTTTAATTCATCCTTAAACTAAGTTCTTAGTGTTATAAGAGCATAAATGTGCTCCCTACAACTTAGGGCATCAACTACTCTATTCTCTTTTCCTTTAATGTAACTTAGGTCGAAATCATATTGAGACAAAAACTCTAACCACCTTCGCTATCTTGCATTCAAATTTGGCTGAGTGAAAATGTACTTCATTCCAAGATGACATTTTTCAACTCAAATGGTTTACCAAGAAAATAATGCCTCTACACTTGAAGTGCATGAACTATGGAAGCAATCTCTAAATCATGTGGAGCATAATTCAACTCATGTAACTTAAGTTTTCTACTTTCATAAGCTATGACATCATCATTTTGTAACAAAATACCTCCAAGGCCTTCCCCACATGCATCCGTTACAATACTTAAGTCTTCGTTAGGATCAGTGCACAGCTAAAATAGGTGCTTTGAAGTCAATCGAATTTTTAAATTTTAAAAGCATATTCACATTTATCATTCCAAACAAATTTATTATCCTTTTTCTGCAATGAAGTTATTGGTGTAGCCACCTTAGAAAAATCCTTAACAAATTTTCTATAATAACTCACCAGTGCCCATGAAGATTCTAACTTCATGTACATTCTTTAGTGCGAGCCACTCGATTATAGCTACAATTTTAGAAGGATCTACAGCAATCCCATATTTACTTATAATGTGACCCAAATAGAGAACTTCAAAGGTCATAGAAAGAACATTTGGACAGCTTACCATATAACCATCTCTTTCTCAGAATTGCCAAAACTATTTTTAGGTGTTCATGATGCTCCTCAACACTTTTAGAATATATGAGAATGTCATCGAAGAATACAAGCACAAAATTTTCCAAGTATTCTTGAAAGATATTATTCATTAAGTTCAAAAAAGTTGCAGGTGCATTCGTTAATCCAAAGGGTAAAACCATGAATTCATAATGTCCATACCTTGTTCTCGAAAGCTGTTTTATTAATTTCATCCTCCTTAATTCGTAATAGATGATATCCAAATCAAAGATTTATCTTAGAATATACCGATGCTCCACACATCTAATCAAATAGGTCATCAATTCTAGGAAGTGGGTTTGATTGTTGCTTTGTTTAACATCCTGTAATCGATGCACAATCTAAGTGTTCCATATTTCTTTTTCACAAAGATCACCGGTGCTCCCCAAGGTGAAACACTTGGTCTAATCAAACCCTTAGACAAAATTTCTTATAACTGAGCCTTAATCTCTACTAACTCTGTGGTAGTCATCGATAAGGTGCTTTAGAAATAGGTTCAGTACCTAGTTTGATTTCAATCATGAAGTCAAACTCCCTTTTGGGTGGTAATCCTAGTAATTCTTCTAGAAACACATCACCGTAGTTCTGTAATAGTGGATAACGTTCCATGAAATCGTTGTTTTCTTTCGTAGATTTAGAAATTTTTACTACATATAAGGTACAACCCTTATTTTTGGCCTTTTTAAGTTGCATAGCTGACAATTTCCTAACAGAAATTTCTCGTTTTACACCCTGAATCTCTGTTGTTTTCTACAGATCATCTAAACAACTAATATGTTTTTCAAAATATTCTACCTTTGCTTTATGCTCTGCTAACCAATTTACACCTATGACTATATCATAAGATCCCAAAGGTGCTACATAGAGATCAACTTCTATGGAAAAGCTAGGTAAGTCAAGGACTTCTCTCGAAAAGACACATACTAACTGTATGAACAGAATTATTACCATAATGTACAGTCCATGATTTATCTATTTTTCCAGCTTTTCTTTTAAGTTTTGAAGCAATTTTACTAGAAATAAAACATTCAGTAGCTCTTGTATCAAAAAGAATAGTTACAGGTATGCCGAATAACTTACCAGGAACTTCAATAGGTGTAACTTGTTTTTCACTTGCTTGTCACTACCACTTAACATGTATCTTATGCTGCTTAATTATGATCATCCTTCTTCAAAGGAAATTGATTCACGTAATGATCTTTTCCACAGTTATAACAGCCTCCTACCAGTCCCTTTTTGGGCTCAGAATTATTTCCAACCTTATAGTTATCATTTTGACCTCCATAGGGTTTTCACCCGTTATTATTATTCCTGGCAAAATTGTTCCGTGTATTTCTAGCAGTCTTATTCATTTTTTTTTCTTTAATTTTTGTTGAAACTTACTTTTATTACTAAACTTTTTCCATGGTCCTTTCTTAGGTGCAAGAGAAGCTGAAGAAGAGTTTGGAACTTTCTTCCGTAATTCTTCCTTGTAAGTAGAAATAGCCTTTAATTTTTGTTCCCGCCTTATGGATTTTTCAACAACCCCTTCCATAGTGGTTTGGTTGTGAACATCTACCTCTCCCCCAATAATGGGATTCAATCCCATGATGAATTTCCGTATCCTAAACTTCTCATCAGTTTGATATTGAGGTATTGTCGACATTAAAAGTTTCCTCCGTAATTTCTATTTTATTAATGTATGTATTAGGAATAGGATGTTAAGTATAATTAGTAGTGGTGTCCAATAGAAGATAACGGCGCCATCGATCTGGTGCCTTCAATAATGTAGAGTACGGTAACAGTCAAAGTACAATAGGAATGTTGTAAAAAGTAAATATTTGTCGTAAATTGTCCGGTAATGTTAAAATGTCAAAGTTGGGATAAGTAGAGAAGTAGGTTCTACATGATTAGGAATTAGAAATATTATATTTGTAATAAGGACAAAGAGTGATGTCATAAATATTTTGTATATTTTATTTGTGGAAAAGTCTAAAAAGGTGGAACCCATGTGAGATGATAAGGTTTATCTTATCTTAGAAGATAAACCTACATGTAAAGGAAAGAGTTTAGGCATGGAATATGATTGGCGGAAGATATTTCCTATCCTATCTTAGAGATAAGGTGGATAATCCTGAATTCCTATAAATAAAGAGGCCACCACCCCTCATTTAGCATAGAGAGAAGTAGTAAGAAATATTGTATGAGTAAGTGTGTAAAGGAAGCCATCATTTTGAAGATGTGTTAAAGAAGCCATTAAGAGGTGTAATTGTGAAGTTTCTCCCATAGTTATTGTTTGAAGGAAAGTGAAGTTAATAACACGTAAAGAACCTCATGGGTGAGATTGTAACAATTTCATGTTGATATTATAATTTACACTGATATTTCAGATTTATCATTATTCCTTCTTATCATAGTCTATGGTATTCTTGTGTTATGTTTGTTGTGTTTCCAGATTACATCCACCAAACTAAGAGTTGTGCATTAGTTAATAATCATAGCATGAGGAGTTCCCGGTGAAGAATTATCATAGTGCCGGATTGGTGTTGACATTTTGGTTCCGTTGTGGGACCATTCCTTGTTGGTGGATTTTCTAGAGAAATATTCCCACTTAGTCAGAAAACATTTGGAGGGTAACCTTGTTTTTACTGTGCATAGTAGTTACCATGGTAAAGTCACTTTTTTCCATGAATAGTATTTACCGCAGTAAAGTCACTTTTTACCATGAATAGTATTTACCATAGTAACTTCACTTTTTACTATGAATAGTGTTTACCACAAGTCGGTTTTTACCGCAAAGAACTTCACTTTTTACTATGAATAGTGTTTACCACAAGAAAGTCGGTTTTTCTTGCATGAAGTCAAGTTTTACCATAGTTTACCATGGTCATTTCTATTTTCTATTATAGTGATTCCAATTATTTTTGCACATAAGTCTTGTTGATTGTACTTGTGGGTTGGTATTTCACTATGGTTACTTTTGGAAATGGGGAAGATTCCTATTTTTTCAGCCCAATCTAATGAAGATGTTTCCTCTTTCATTCAAGAGTTTAAACAATCTTGTATTTGTAATGGCCTTATAAGAAGGGAACAATGGACTGAATTATTTCCTACCTTGTTGGATGGTTCAACCCTTAGGTGGTTTGAAACACTAGGTGATAATGTGAAAAACTCATGGGATTTATTAACTGAAATTTTTCTTGAAGAATTTGGTGAACAATAGAAATATGCAGATCTCATGATCGATATCACAAAGCTATCCCAAGGAGAGAAGGAGAAGATAAGGGATTATCATGCTCATGTTGTAGAGCTAAGGAGGAAGCTAGATGCCCGATCCGGAAGAAAAGATTAGCGGATGGGTTAATGAATGGCGTGGATAATCTCCTCTGTAAGCACTTCATTCTTGGGATGAAGCTAGAGATCGACAATGAATGAAGTATGACCGCCTAGCTACCATTGAACAATCAAAGGAGATTGCAAGAAGGAAAGAATAAATAATGGAAGAGGAGCCCAAAAAAAATTGTTCCTAAAGTAAAAGTAGAGCCTACACCAAAGCATCTTTTGTCCGTAATCCACAACCACTCTCGGTGAGCACAAATCTTTCTCCTATTACATCTACTGAGTATGAATATCTACTCGAAAGATGGGTCGATTAACTATTAATCTTCTTCAAATAAAATAATTTAGTTCTCAAGGAGGAGATAGAGGTCCAAAAGAAATATTTCTTAAGTTGTATGTTATGGTTGTTATAAAAAGGCTCATTATAATGATAATTTTCCAGATAGAGCTTCTACATCCGTACAAGAGATAATGATAAAGGGAAAACACATCTGAATTATTTTGATGTAGTAGATAAGAGCATAAATAATGAAGTAGACATGTTTGTAACAAAAAGAAAGAAAGAAAAAGATAACCCGATGGAAATGATCCTAAGAAGATGAAAGGAGAAACTAGTAAGAAACATAGGAGAAGAAAGTTGGGTGTGAAGGATTTTCTGATTTCACAGGGACAATGACCATACTCCATCTTAGATGATCTATCTAAAAGGCCTGCAAATATTACATATGCTCAACTCTTGGCTATGTCTTCTAAGAAGAGGCGGGAGCTGCGAAGTGGACTCAATGCTCAAAGAAGGAAGGAGGTTGAGGTCCATGTTTTGGAGGCAGAGGCGGATCCCTACGCTCCACAAGCTGAGGTATTATGTAATGGTATTTAAATTAATTATGTCTTAGTTGATGGAGGTGCTGCAGTTAATGTAATGACCGAATCTGTAATGAATATGTTGGGTTTAAAAATTGATCGCCCCTCAACACTTATGTTAAGGTCATTAAATAAAGGAAAAACTAAACTAGAAGGTGTAGTCTCAAATGTGGCAATATCTGTTATGGGTGTTGTATGTGTGGTAGACTTTCAGGTGATGAAAAATGGTACTATTACGTACCCAATGTTGTTGGGAAGACCATGGCTAAGGAGAGTTCATGTAAGAAACTACTGGAATGAAGGCTTCATGACACTTGGACGTGGTAGAGAGGGGTGAAGATAAACATGATCCCTCGGCATCATAAGGCGAACTCAGGATTCAAGTGATGAAATTGATGATTGGACATACTCTAATTACTCGAGTACTAGTGAAGTGGACATCGAAGATGAAGAAAGTGAGGTTGATGTTTCGGTCATGGATATCCTTCCAAATACACCGATTCATGATCCTATAAAATTATTTGAAGAATAAATTGATGATCTTCTCAAACAAATAAAGATTGGTGATGTTGTGGTGGAGAGTGAGAAGGAATCCTACCTCCAGCTCTTTCGATGGTACATACACATATTCACTTTTGATTACAAGTAACTCTGTCAAGTAAGTTAGGTAGAACATTCTATTGAGTGGTAGATGGTGCTAAGCCCATAAAGCAAATACCATATAGAATGAATCCTAATTTTTCCAAGACTGTAAAAGAAGAAATAGATAAGTTTCTTGATGCAGGATTTATATTTCTTTGTGGAGAATTCGAAATGGGTTTCTCCCATTTTGATCTCAATAAAAAATAATGGGAAGCTACGCATTTGTGTTGATTATAGGAAGCTAAATAAGGCAACAAAGAAGGATCATTACCCTCTTCCATCCTCAGATCAGATTTTGGATGAAGTAGCTGGCCAGGAGTGCTATAGTTTTGCTGATGGATATAGAGGATACAATCAAGTTTGTATAGCAGAGAAAGATCAGCTGAAGACCACATTCACCACTCCTTGGGGAACGTTTGCTTATAAAGTTATGCCTTTTAGGTTGTGTAATGCTCCAGCAACGTTCCAATGCTTGATGAATAGGGTGTTTGAACCCTACATTGGGAACTTCTTCAGAGTATTTCTGGATGATTTTTGCATCAATGGGGTAAAGATGGACCACCTACACCATATGGAGACAAAGATTTCAAAGGCTATATGAAGCACAAGTCTCACTAAACCCTACAAACTATGTCTTTAGATGTTCTAAAGGTGTTTTGTTAGGGCATGTTGTATCCAAAGATTGGTACTGATCTTATAAAGTTTCAAAATCAAAGAGTTACCATTTCATATGAATAGAAGTAAGTTGAGATCATTTTTAGGCCATGTGGGTTACTATAGAAGGTTCGTCAAGAATTTCTCAAAGATTGCATAGCCACTAACCTAGTTCTTGAAGAAGGATGTTACTTATGAACCAGGAAATAAGGCGCATGAAGCTTTTGAACAACTAAAGGAAGCCCTGTGTCTTCCCCTGTTTTAAAGAATCCAGATTGAGCAAGCCATTCATTATGTTGTGTCAAATTTTAGCAAAATATGCAACCTTGCAGGTACATAAGTGGGATAAAAGGAATCATGCAACATTGTGGGCATATAGGGCAACATCAAAGTCAGCAACAGGATACTCCCCATTTCAGTTGGATTATGGCATTGATCCAATTCTTCCTATTGAGTTTGATATTCCCACTGTGAGAGTTATGAAAAATGAAAGGATGGATGAAAGTGATTCAATAAAAGAAAGGTTGGTACATCTTCATTTGTTAGAGGAAATGAGGAAAATAGCGAAGGATACAAGCTATAAGAAGAAAATGAAGCAGAAGGAATACTTTGATCAAAATATCCATTGGTCTCCATTTCATGTGAATGACTTGGTTCTAGTATATGATTCCGTATACAAAAAAGAAGACAGAGAAAATTTCTTCCAAAGTGGATGGGTCCCTACAAAATAGAATCAGGCATGAAAATGGTACATATCGATTGGAGGAATTATATAGTACTCCCATTACAAAATAGGTCAACCATGACAAGTTAAAGATTTTCTAAGCACCAAACTTCATAATTTCCATAAGAGTCTACTCTGAGGACGGAGTAGAAGTTAGGAAGGGGGAAAATGTCGACATTAAAATTTTCCTCCATAATTTCTATTTTATTAATGTATGTATTAGGAATAGGATGTTGTTAAGTATAATTAGTAGTGGCGTCCAATAGAAATTAACGACGCCTTCAGTACGGTGCCACCAATAATGTAGAGTACGGTAATAGTCAAAGTACAATATGAGTGTTGTAAAAAGTAAATATTTGTCGTAAGTGGTCCGGCAATGTTAAAATGTCAAAGTTGGGATAAGTAGAGAAGTAGGATCTAGATGATTAGGAATTAGAAATATTATATTTGTAATAAGGACAAAGAGTGATGTCATAAATATTTTGTATATTTTATTTGTGGAAAAGTCTAAAAAGGTGGAACCCATGTGAGATGATAAGGTTTATCTTATCTTAGAAGATAAGCCTACATGTAAAGGCAAGATTTTAGGCATGGAATATGATTGGCCGGAAGAGATTTCCTATCCTATCTTAGAGATAAGATGGATAAGCCTGAATTCCTATAAATAAAGAGGCCACCCCCCCTCATTTAGCATAGAGAGAAGTAGTGACAAATATTGTATGAGTAAGTGTGTAAAGGAAGCCATCATTTTGAAGGTGTGTTATAAAAGCCATTAAGAGGTGTAATTGTGAAGTTTCTCCCATAGTTATTGTTTGAAGGCAAGTGAATTTAATAACACTTGAAGAACCTCATGGGTGAGATTGTAACAATTTCATGTTGATATTATAATTTACACTCGATATTTCAGCTTTATCATTATTCCTTCTTATCATAGTCTATGATATTCTTGTGTTATGATTTTTGTTGTGTTTCTAGATTACATCCACCAAACTAAGAGTTGTGCATTAGTTAATAATCATAGCACGAGGAGTTCCCTGGTGAATAATTATCATAGTACCGGATTGGTGTTGATGACAGACATACTTGAGTAGTTTCGTAAACCATTCCCAATACTCAGTTACAGTTAACTTCCCTTGAGCTAAGTTCTAAAATTCAGTCATTTTCTTATCATAATAAAGTTGTGGCAGCCATCATTTCCTAAAATAACCTTTAAATTGATCCCAAGTGATGTTAGTTTCATCAATGTTTAGCTCATCCTTACGGTTGTCCCACCATGAAGATGCTTCATGGGAAAGCTGATATGCTCCCCAAATAGCTTTGGTTTCTTCTGAGAAGTTCCTTATTGCAAAGTACTTCTCCATCTCACTGAGCCAATTCTCATCTCCATCACCTAATGTGGTGCCATCAAACTTAGGTGGACTTATCCTTTTATATCATTAGTGAGTTCAGCAGCCAACCTAGCCTTTTTGTTTTCTGGCTGGATAGGCACATTAACATTGTTATCATCAACACCCATATTGGGGTTTTCCTCAGGAGGTGGTTGATTGTTATTACCAACTTCTTCTTCCTCCTCATTACCCATCACTTGTTTCTCGAGCACAATCAAATGATCTCTTATGTCCAACAGGGAAGCAAGGATCTCATCAAGTTTTTGGTTGTTGTTACTCCTTCCTCAGGTGGAGCATTGTTCACAATGTTTCCTCTTGTCCTAACCATTTTCTGTTACAAGAAAATTCAAGTTTTTATCAGATTATGGACACAATAGGTCCAAGAGCTGCAACCTTCAGCTCTGATACCAAGATGTAACATTCCTATTTTAAGACTTTAGAAACAAGGGAAAATTTTCTTTTTTTGTAATGTTCTTTGTTCTAAATACGTAATTTAGAACACACATTCCAAAATAACCATTCTTATAATAGATAACCATATGCATTTGTAATGACTTGTTACCTACCAATCTATTCATTTCATGACTCGGTGAATAACCGATCTATTCATGTTTAACACTAAGTATTGAATAATTTTATGTATATTACATATACTTGGTTCTCTAACCCTATTCTGGGTATTGAGTGATATATCTAAGGAACCTAACTGAATAGTTGTTACCAATATTCATCTGCATCATGATCCTTAGACTAGGTGACATAGGACAACGCAACTAATAGCTTGCGATACTTTGGAAAAATATACATATTGTTCATATTACTTATTCCTTGATGGCATACTCATCAATCTGAAATACATATCTCACCCCCACTCTATTATTATCTAGAATGTCCTTTACTCACTTTCGTCAGTCCTCTTGCCCAAGATTTAACCCTCGTTCTAGTTAACAATGTAGGTTATGATAGGAAGGAGCTCACAAAGACTTAGGATAGATTAGCATACTGGGTCAACCTAAGTCAACCCCGTGTGCCAAGGTACTCTAAGTCCTAGAGGGCTACTTCATATTATAACTATGCTACTACCCAGTCCTGGAGAGAAACTAAGTTCATGTCTAAAAGTGTGTAGATCTAGATGATCAATGCAAAGGGTGTTGCCACATGTCAACTACAGTATTGTATCCTTGAGAAGATCCTAATCTTCTCGAAGGTACAACCCTGTAGTCAACGTGTGCTAGCATCCTACAAAATAGCCTTGTTGAGATATACATACACCTACGAGATTATTAAATTTTAATTAATTTGGATTCTTAAAGGTAGATTTCAGCAACCCTACCTAAACTCTAATCCAACTCTTCCTAAGTTCTTTTCCAAATCAGGATCCATTAACCCCGAAGAACTTCCTTAACTTAAGATTACTTTTGATGTTTGTTATTTTTTTGTTTATCAAGCAACTACCAAGAAGAAAGGACAACAACCTCTTAAGTTCCATTTAATGTGACTTAACTACTCACGGAAGTGTAACAACCACCGAGGTTGTAACTTAGTAGTCTTTATTAAATGAAGTCTAATGATTATAAATCATATCTTCCTTCTTGATTACTTTTTCATAAGAGAGGAAGAGTCTTCCTCTTCGTGGTTAAGTTCTAGGGTTTAACACACCCTTTATGTCCTTTACAAATTTCATAGTTTTCATTGTAAGTTCATTACATGTTACCTTAATAATATGAGTTGTTTAGATAAGATCATAGAAATTCTGCAACTTATTTAGTTACATCACAATTAAGGAATTACTCTAATTCCCTTTTTCCTACTTGTCCAAAAACACTCATAGAAACATATAAATAAGATGAAGAATATCAATAGGATAGGATTCCATTTCTTTTACAAAAGTACAAGATAATTTACATAATCCATGCAAGTAAATTCTCATTCTTCAATTCATTTTCAAAACTTATACATTTACAACTTATGCATTTTAGGCATACTGCATGACAATAGCCTTCATTCAAAAGAGAATAACTTTTCTTTTTCAATACAACTTTAGAGAAAATCTAAATTCTTCACAAGAATCAACTTAGATCAGCCAATGCATCATATAAGTTTTTGCCTTCTTTTATCACTTACGAAGTCCATCTGCAAAAATTGCTAGCATGGGTCAGTTCAATGAACTGAGCATGATAAGCACTAAGCCTTAAAACAAAGTGCATTCCACTAATTGTTCCAATAAAAACAACCCCGCTTTAATGAACAACTAGTATTTCATACTCCTTAAGCATAAGTATTAGCAATAAAAGAAGAGCAATACTAAACCAGGATTAACAAAAATAAGAACAAAATATAATCTATAAAATTTGTCTTACAAATTAAAGTATAATTGATCCTATCAATTATCTTTACCAACAAAAAATCATAACATCCCATTGCTTCCAATCCTACCAAATATAATACAACACTTATCTTTACTATAAGATACAAGAGTGTTTATAGCATATTCCCTCTTGGTTGTTTCATCTTTCAAGTAAAGAAGGAGAGAAACCATTCCCATTATGCCAAAGTACATAACATCGAAAGGTAGAAACATGTGTATATCATGATTTAAATTATTCCTTTAAAGGTCCTCTACTTTAAAATTCAACATTTTAAGGTATTCATCAAAAAAGATCCAAATGAAAGAAATCCAAGAAGCAATGATGGATTAACAAATCAACAACAGTTTGCAATCTCCTTTACCAAATTGTTTTCAATCTCTTTCTACTTCATTTTAGTCAAATGAGAAGTATAAAAAGACTAATAAACACCGATTCTCTTTTCCATTAAGAATAAAAATCAGAGGTTCTAACCAATTAACTTAACCCAACCGCATCGAAAAGAAGTCCTAACGAATATGATCCCAATCTATAATCATTTATAACAACTTAATTAAACAGCTTTTACCTCTCTCATACATACAGTTTAAGTTCATTCAAGAGTTCCAAGGAAGGAGAACAAGATCAATTTAAAGGAAAGAGAAAACTAAATGCTACTTTCCTTTCTAAATCTTCACATTATAATGAATGAATTCTACTTCCCATTAGGAACATTGCAACCATGAAGCTCATACACACCCAAGGACGAAAGGTTCACATTGTATCTCATAAAGACTTAATAATCTTTTATTGGACCGAACATCCTAAAGAAAACATACTAACATTTTTCCTTCATAGAACACTTTACCATCAAACAAAGAAGTTCCGACAATCCTACCATTAATTTTATCTTTTAAACTTGATAAAAAAAAGTTAAGTTCACCACATTCTCGCATTCAATTTTGAATCATAATTTATCTTTCAAGACTTAGTCATTCGTTTATTAGACCCAATAAGAAGTAAGAAATCTGAGTAGATGCTAACACTTAACACTTTCCAATAGCTCGGAAAGGCAAAACTATCTCAACAAAGATGTCAATGCATCACTACAAGAACTACATATTGGGTTTCCAAACAATGAAAAGATCAAAACATCATATATATAGTGTGTATTGTCCAAGATTCAAATTACAATTCTGAGAACAATGTAAAGTATAAAATCCCTCAAAGGATCAAGATAATTCACATGCTTATAACCAAGTTCGGGTAACATCATTTTCCCTCTTTAGTTTATAAAATAATCAAAAGACTATAATATCTGAACCAACACATCATTCAGGTTACCATTTCAATTGAAAACACCAAGTAACAAATTGATTGTACAGTGTTGCATCACAATATCACAATCACGAATTCATAAATACACCAGCACCGTGATGCTAGACCGAGTACAATGAAATTTCTTATATACAGTTCAAAATAAGAATAGAGCTTCCCTTCCCAGTTAACATCCTATCAAACCCTTTTTTATACGAATGTAAAATTCTTAACAGAGACTCGAGACTGATTTAAAACTAGACATGAAATCTAATTTCATAATGAACCTACAATAACAGTTAAATAGTCATAAGGACAATAGTTCACAAGCACCATGCCTTAAGCGGCTTTAATCAATAGTCTAATCTATCTAAGATAACAAACATAGGTTCCAAGTGCATGTGAGTTCCAAAACAATCAAGTTTTTGCAAGAAGAAATACCAAAACCAAGCCATATACGGGTTTATCCAGTGCATGTGAATTTCAACAACAGTCAAAGTTTTTGCAAGGTGAGATACAAAAACCAGTCCATATACGGATTTATCCACAGTCCTATTTAACTAAGAAATAAAATGCAAGCATCATAGAACCAAGAATCTCTACTATAGTTCTCCTTACCAAAACAAGTTTCCAACAGAAGCTCAAACTTGCATACAAGACTAATAAGATTGGAGTTCCTTACTAGCTTGAGATCTCAAAATGCAACGAGTTCACAAAACAATAATCTCAACAATACGACAGAACTCAGAGATCTTTTTAAAACTCAGCTAGTAATTCATTGTCAACAAAAGTGGTCGAAACCAAACGACAATTTCCAACAACCAAAAAAGTTAACAAAGTTACCAACTTTGTTCTCTTATGCATAGTTCCTTTGTGCAAAAGACAATACAACATAAGCTTCCAATAGAATCACGTATATCATGGATTTGAAACCCAGAATGCAAGTTTTACAAAACCCATCAATCAATTAACCAGATAAAGCATGAAATGCACAAACTCATCAGAGAAAAGTTTTTAATGAAAACACTTAGAGGAAAGCAAGAGATTTTAACAGTTAGAGCCTATCATGCCTGATAGTGTCACTATAAAATCAAAGAAGACCTCTAGCCGAACTCACTTCTTCTCCTCTTCTCCATGAAAGATCAAACAACCAGATACTTCTTCCACAATGCTTCTTATACATTCCATGAAATGAAAATAGATTTGAAACCTCAAAAATAGCCATGAAGTGTAGTTTAATCTACTAGTTTGAAAAACTAGAGTGCATGTAGAAAGAAAATCAAGAACATGCAAAATGAAACAACCAAACAAAAATCAGTTGGCATGCCTACCAAGGCGCTTCGGCTCAATAACCAAAGACAATTAATCTCATTGATTCTAAATATTCTCAATCCTCCTTACCACCACCTTCCAATCTGCGCGAGTGCCAAGTCTAAGTTAACATATGTTTACATTTTTTTAGTGATACTGCGCACCTAAGCCTCCACCAAACTAACTAACCCCTAGCAAAACGGCAGTCTATACGCATTAATAAACCTTATCAACATCATCATAAATGCGTTAGGAACCATTGCCAATATGCATTAGTTTAGGATAGGTTAGATTGCTTAGGTTAGATCTTAGGTGGAATTTAAATTTATACCTTAGGATATAACACTAACAACTAACCCCCACCATGGCCTTAGCAATTAGGTTAGGTAATTTCCACATAGGTAAATAATTCAAAGTGCCATAGTTTAAAACACTAGGTTAGGTTACAATAATACCTTGTAGTATTAGGATCTAGGTTAATTTAATACCTAGTAGCCTTTTCAATCCCCATTAGTACCAAGCTTAGGTTAGGTTGCAAATCAACAATTCAACCAATCAAGATAGAATAAGGAGTTTTAGGTTAGGCTCAGAATTCTATCAAGTATCATAGCTTAGATATATATATATATATTACCTAGCTTAGGATCCCATAGGTTAATCCTCAATAGGATCCTGGATATCTCTTATGTCGTGAACAAGTTGCATTCCCATTTTATCAGCAATGACCTGTCATGGTTGATCTTCAAAGACCCAAGTAGAACAACCTACTGAATGGAAGTACGTTCACACAAAAATTAAAGAACTTGCAACA
This sequence comes from Taxus wallichiana var. yunnanensis, assembly GCA_018340775.1. Classification (NCBI taxonomy): domain Eukaryota; kingdom Viridiplantae; phylum Streptophyta; class Pinopsida; order Cupressales; family Taxaceae; genus Taxus; species Taxus wallichiana. The sequence goes on along the minus strand of CM031237.1, from coordinate 334,474,322 downwards.
ACAAAGTTCAGTCCAACGTGTATCTTAACTCATGGAATGTCAATTTTACCATTCATTCAACAGAGCAGATTTAAAACATTCCTTGGATCACTGAAATTGATCCAAGGATGAATCAGATAAATAGATAAGTCTACAACTTCTTAAACCAGATTGGAAATCACCAATCAGAAGTGAAAAATGGATTCAGGAAATCCATTCCAATTTCGATCAAAGTATCTTAAGATCGTAAAAGACTCATCCATATCAAGCATGATTTCCAATAATCAGAAGAACATATCCTTATAAGGAAAATCACATGTCAACACTTGAAAACAAAGGAGGAAAATAATAATAGTCAAGGGTGTTACATGACTGATGAGTGTATTATATGGCCATTTCTTTCACCTTTGTTGTGATCATTTGGTCGCCATGTTATTTTACATGAGGGTTTGGTTACTTGGAAGACATGCTTGTCATTGAAAAGGGTCGGAGGAACTTTCTTATTCACGGTCAACTTTGTGATAAGGTAAGTTTGTGGTTTTCCTATTATATACTCGACACCATGTTTATGATATTGGCTTTGTATTGAAAATTTTGGGCTTTAAACTAGATATTCATTTTTCCATAACTTGTCTTTGATAAGGGTTATATTTCCCTTCATTTTCTCATATATAGTAATTTATGTTACCCTAAATAGTTGTCTATTTCGACCTAGGGCTTTGTATATTTTACCTTGGAGGGTTTCTCCGAATTAGTGCTTAGTTTTACTTGTTTGGCAAGTTATCTTTTCAATACCCTTCGAGTTTGATGTTGGTTATTCATTACCATGAGTAGCCCTATTTTAATGGGGAAGAATCCATTTTGGAGTAGGTTGTTGCTAAAAATTTCTATGTAATCTGGACAAGTCATGATTTTCATCCTTTGTTAGTTATTTATTTATGACACAGGGCTTTTGCTTTGCATTTGATAAAATTCTCTCGCAACTATTTTATAATTTTGTCACCATAGTTTCCTTATATGGCTCTATTTTCTTTTCATGGCCATAGAAGGTATGTAAGTAGCTATAGAGCTTGATTTGGAGGGTTCATACTATTACACTAGTTAATGACGTACTTCGAGGTAAAACTTTGCTTCCTAAATGACCATCATTTTGTCTTCCATTTCGTGGATTGTAATAGAAAAAGTAACTTTGAGTTCTTGTCCAGGATGCTATTAATTAAGCATTCAAGCTCTATTTTTATGTATTTCACTCCATTCTTCATTGGATTTGGGCACGATTTGGTCCCTTTTCTCACCCTGTAGATCTTAGTTCTATTTTTTTGCTCATATTTTAATTGTGTCTTAGTTATATTTCCCACTATTCTAGGTTTCTCTATTTTGAAAAATCATTTAGAACCATTGTTTTCTTCGTTTGATATCACCATTAGGAAGGTTTGTTCTGCTGAAGATTTATTTCATGATATCATTTCATTATGTTGCGTATTTGCATCTTTTATGGAAACTCGTACTTGACTATTATAGCTTACCATTAATTGACTATGAACTCTGTTGTGTTTTTGTTTTGCTTCCATTTTAGCCATGTAAAGCTTGTTGTTTGGAACATCAAATATGAGTTTTTCTTTTACTCGTTTTGTTGTTTCTTATCACATATTTTCCTAAAATTCATTCATTTGGGGATTTTTCCAGAGATGTTTTGACCGTATTTCTAAGGATTCTACTATTTTGTGTTTGTTGCATATATCTATCTAGATCATTATGAATAACTTAGAATGCTTCAATCTTTATTTGCTTGATGGAACATGGGTTGTACTTGTAATCCTGTCTTAGTCTTTATTTTTCATATGTGACTTAAATGTATTGAGCCAACTAAAAATTTACTCTATAATTTTAAGCATTTGTATCTTGCATAATACTTGTTATGGTTCTAAAAAATGGATCATTATTATGCATTGTTATTTTCTTGTTAATGAATTATTCACGTGGCATCTTTTCTCGCTTAAATCTAACTTATCATGCCTTCCTTAATGATATCTAGGAATTATTCATGGGACTTCACTTTGTACATTGAAACTTTTATCACATCATGGTATTTATCTCTTTTTGTATTGGCAAAGATAAATGATCCCTTCATATCTTGCAATTTGAAATACATTCTTGAGTCAATGCTTGTCATATCAAAAATAATATGTTCTTCATTGTATCTAGGGAACTTTATAAATGACTCACAAATTGTATTTCTATTCCAATTTTTAAATTTGATCCTTCATGCTCCTTAGTTCTATTTTGTCCTTTGCTGAATTTTAATGATAACTCCATGATTGAATATAGGTGATAACTTGTTAATTGCCTCTTAAATTTAGGATTCATTGTTCCATTCTCTCTTAACAAAGATAAAGTGGATGTAACCATGAAATAATTTATGTTTTTCTATAGCTAACATATATTTGTTTCCTTCTAATTATAGCACTTATGCCTATGAGCATCTGAAGTTGTTGACGAATCTGCATGATAACACATTCTTTTTATGTACATTATTCTTCTTTCAAGTTGTATTCACTATAGTCTATGATCTTCTATTGCTCTTTTGAGTTAGATAATTTGATACTTGCAAGTTGTTTTTTCTTGATTGAAATTAAATCTGAGATTTAATGATACTTTTTAGAACTAAACTCTACCATGTAAGAAAAGATTCAAAACTGGAACATGCACTTCCTGAAGCAAAGTACCTCATTTACTAGCTTCATTTCCTATATTTGAAAATTATATATGATGCATTTATACTTCTTGAGAAGTCTGTGTTATTGCATTTTCTTACCAATTTTGAATTCTAAAAATATTCTCTTTTACAAACTTCATTATTTTTTTGTTCATATCTCGTTAGCACTATATGAAAACTTTTCTCTTTAAAAAATTTTGGTCTAGAGAATGTTGAAAGCACTTGAATGCTGATAAAGTATGATAAAATCATAAGTGAAATGTACATCTTACCACCTGAAGTTGACCCTACAATGAATGCATTATTCATGATGAACCCTTCTTTAACGATGCCTTTTCTTTTCCTTTCATGGTGTTGAGAATCATACTCTGTTCTTCAACTCCTTTATGCATTTTGATTTCAAGTTCATTTATTTGAAATTTCATCTACTTAAAGTTGTGAATACAACAAGATTGAAATCTAGAGCTCTAACATAAATTTTCCTCTTTCAGGTACAATAGCAGCAACTGGTGAAGATGGTGGAGAGGAGCAACGAGGAAAACAACTCAACCCAAACTGATGGAAATCCAGGAAATGATGGATTCCATTCTTTCTTTGTTCACAACTTTACGTATATGTAATTTCATTTATGTACTTTTTCAAAGTTATTCCCATGACTTGTGTGGGTTTACTATATTATTATTCCTCATGAATAAATGAACTATTTTCATGTAATGAGATGTATGTCTTTCTTTTATGTACTTTCTTCATTTGTATGGATAATAAATGAACTTATATAACTCAAAACACTTAAATAATTCACTTAATCATGGAAATAAATTAAAATCAAATATACATTTTTATGCTCATTGGAAACGCAAACTGCTTGTAAAATTACCTTTTCCATGCTTCAAACCTGTAACTTGTTTGTAGCTTAAGAACATTATGTCTGATACATGTTTCCCTTCCTACCTTCCTCAAGGCCTTACAATGGTCTTTTATGGTTGTTGCATTGTTCTGATGAGCGTAACAAATGGAATGGCTACATATATTAGGCATGAAATTTTTTAACTACACTTGAGTTGTAGTTTTTATCCAAATGTGACTTCTAAGATTGTCCAAAACTAAAAAATTAAAATCTATATCTTCTTCCTAGATGGCTGACCCAAACATAGCCAAACTTGTAACCCGAAAAATCTAAAAAACTTTAAAAGTTTCGATTTGACCTTTTGGATGGGGTGCGAAAAATGTCAAAAATTATCATAGAGCTAAAGGAGAAGGTTGAAAATATGGATCTTGCATAGCTATCGGAGATTGTCAGGAAGTGTCGGATGTAGCTGTTAGAGAACTAACAGAGTAGTAGAAGCTAGAGAGGATCCTCAATGTAGAATTTCCCAAACTATTGTATCCAATCCAGGTATAGAATCAAGTGCGCACCTACACATTCATTAATTCATTTTTTATATTCCCCTTATTCCTTAATTTACACATTTTTTCTATTTTTAAGATATATTCTTTGATACAATATTTCCAAGGATGGACAATATCCCTAGTATCGGCTATTTTTGTCTAAGAAATTGGTTGTGTCCGTAAAACATAGAGTCCTATGCACAAGAATGTGCACGTGTGCAAAAGGACATGGATGCATGCAAGGGCATGCGTAAGGTGTAATGGGTAAGTGTGTGAGGTTGTGCACATACATGTAAAAGAAACAAGACTTGGCTAATTTTCAAGAAAGGCTAAAGAATGGAGAAGTAGAAGTTGGAGTTCCACTCAAGTAAAGATCTAGAAATAGAGAGTATCACGAAGACTAGGTGACCAAGAAAAGAAAGGAAAGCGCTTGCGAGATCAAGATGAAGCACATGAATGGGGAAATCTAATAATAGGAATAAAAGTATGTTGTATTTGGTTTTTTATATTAATAGGAAAATCACGTAGTATTTATTTGTATGCATGCCTATTATTAGGAAAGTGCATGAGTGGTGAAGGAAAAGTCCCTACCCCTATAAATATGTGATGTGTTTCTTTACTTAGAGAGATTAATGAGTATGCAATGTAATGTGATAGTTTCGGGTATGAGCTAGGTTTGGAAGTTTGTATGGGTGTGTGCATATGGATGTACTAAACTAAATTGTAATCAGCTATTTGTATATGTTTTGATTATGATATTGTATAATGGGTAATGATGGTAATTCGCAGATATGTATTTAACCTTATCTATTATGTAATGCTGTTATGATGGTAGTATAGATCCGAGTGTTATTTATCTTGATGGCTTGTTTCCTTATTATATGTGTTTCTAATTACCATGTTTATGTTGGTTATTATGTATGAATGGATGTCTTGGTTATGAATATGATGAACATACATGTGCTAACATTCTTATCAAAGAAAACAAGGGAGGGACACATGGTTACATGTGCTTCGAGTGAGCATTTAGACTTGTCTGGATAAGGTGCCAATGTGCATAGATTTAGAGTGGTAAACAAAGGCTACATAAATCAATTTACCTATTTGTTTTGGATCTATATTTTCTAATCTCTTCTTATCTCTGCCCCATCTCATATTTTCTTTGTTCAATTCTATCATATCATCCTCACCCGCACATGGTTACTCATATTGATTTGGACCACACATTGACCTGGCTCAAAATTTTAATTTTTGGGGCTTGTAAAAACACACTCTTCCTAATATTATCATTTCATTTATCTCACACTTCATTCATTTCACCTAGATTAACCTCAACCTATTGTTTCAACATGATATTTTTTTCTTCCTTGGCTTTCGATCTACATGTCTTTCTCATCCTCCCCTTCATAAACATGGGTTTTTTTTCGACTCAAGGGAAAATATTTATTCGGGATCCTTAAGCATTGTAATAACTCATCTTATATCTTCCTTTTTTGGTACACCTCAGCCCTTCATCACTTTCCTTCTCTCATCCTTCCTTTGACTTGGTGTTCAACTTCTCCAAACATGGATAGGTCTAAATTGGATGGTGTAGAAAGATTGTTAAGTGTTGAAGTGGAGAAAATAATTTTTATTGATCGAGTTGATTTGAAGATTAGGGTTCAAATCCTAATATATTACTTATTCTCCTTACAATCCTTCTTTTTTATTATTTCCCAATATTAAGGAAATAAAAAAACTCATTTTCTTCATATCAAGTCTTAAAATGATGTATGGAAATTTGAAATTTGATTTTGGTATTAGAATAATGAGGACATAGTTTGATTAACTAAAATAGAAATATATTCTATTGTAATATAATGTTATATGAGTAGTAAGATGAATAAATAAATAGAACAATAAAATACTAAAATACACCGAAGAAAACTATGATAGAAACTATTAAACCCTAATGTGAAAGAAGGGTTAAGAAAAGCCTTAGTTGATTCACATATGTCACGAGACCGTGTCGTGTAGTGTATACCAGGAGTGAATAGGAGGAGGAAATGACTGCATAGAAGCTTTGAAAATACACAAATGCTATGAGCTATCTAACTAGACTGGAGCATCTAGAAAGGGATATGGGCTCCCATGGGCACCTTGGTCTAAAATATGGGTGCCCTTGTGCGTGGAAATGGCAAGGATACCTCCTCTCGGAGTATCATTATAGGTTCATGTTATCCAAAATTCACCCCAAGGTAATTTTGATAACATGCATCAAATTCTTTAAGTCCCAAGCAATTATATTAAGTCCGGGCAAAAAGTCATGTTTCTAGGGTCCCCTCAGATTTTTCTAACTCCCCTATCCAAGAAGAAGAGAGCAAGTTCTGAGGAAAAGTAAGGAAAATTGCAAAAACAAGCTCGGGCCAGAAAAAATTACGAAAAATGGCTAAGTCCTAGTCCTCACAATAGTCGGGACAGTTGGGACAAAAGGGCGCGAACCATCCGAAAGGCAAGTGCAAAAGCGGTCAAGCGGCATTTGGGACATTTGGAACAAAGGGACGCACGGGATGCGAAATCCGAACTGGCCGAAAAGTTGAAAAAATTGACTAACTGTTGAAATAGAAACAGGGACGCGTGGGCGAAAGTATCGTGAACCGCCAGCTTAAACTGAAATGAGAACTTTTGTCCCTAAGTTGGGACAAGAGGGCGCGAACCGGCCAACCAGGCGAATCGGAAAAATTTGTCCCAGACGGTCCGAAAGCAAATGGGACATCTGGGGCCCGAAAGTACGCGAACCGGCTGGTTCGGCCGAAATGGGAAATTTCAGCACTGTGCCAAGTGGGACAAAGGGACGCGTGGGACGTGATAGCCAAAGGAGCCGAAAGCCAATCAGATCACGCCACGTGTCACCGGCAGAAAAGGGACATGGAAGCCCATTTCGGGTGGTTTCGAAGAATTTGTCCCATTCAACATTGGGACATTTGGGAAAAAAGGACGTGAAGGCGCGCGAAAGCGTAAGGCCGAAGGCAGAGAAGAAAAGTCAACGTTTGACCCGTGGAACTTCAAACGGCCATAACTTTTGACTCCGAGCTCCGATTTTCATAAAATTGGACTTTCTGGAACGAGCACAACGTCCTCTATGCCACAAAAACTGGATTTCTTATTTTTAATGAGGGTAGATATATTTAAATAAGAGAAATATATTTGGCTCTAGTCAGTTAATGCTCATTCCCGAAAATGACAAAACACCTGCAGGCCCAAAATAGTCACTTGCACTCATAAGGCCATAACTTTTGCATTTCTCAACGAAATCACACAAAATTGGTACCGTTGGAATTATGGTTCTGAGCCCAATGCACAAATCAAGAAATTCTAGATTTGATTAGAAATTGATTGAGATTTTTAAGAAAACGTGGCTGGGTTCATAACAGTGTTTTATTTGGTAGTGGGAGTGCAATTAAGAGGCATGGTCATCATTCTTTCTCTTACTGCAGCACATGGGACAGTATGGGGAGCCTTTTGCAAGTAATGTATAACCATTTCACTCAATTTAATGCCTCTTACAGGTGGTTGAAGGACAGGTTTCGGGATTTCCATTCTTCCCTTCTCTTTTCCTTCCGATTTTCTATAAATTGGAGTGTTGGGCTCATTGTAAAGGGAGAGTTTTTGGGTAGCAAAGCTCTGCCAAAATTGCTTTGTGAAGCTAGTGTGTTGCAGGCCCTTGTAGTGGACTCCTTGCATGGTGATCCAGGCCCTTATCTTGTAATAGACTGAACTGTGCATACCAGGAAGCAATAAAATACAAGTTTGTGGATGTATCTTCCCCTGCTGTGTTTTCTTGCATTCTTCTTGCCCTTTTATCTTTCTACAAGAATATTGTGTCTATTTTTATGTTCTTGCAGGAATTCATTAACATTGTGTATGCTTGGAATATTGTTGTGAATGCATTTTGCTAGATTATGGTGAACTGTCATCACCTCTTCTAGTGTGCACTTTGCCTCTGTATTTCACACATTTGGAGATTACTCTCACACCCTCCTTTTCTGGTGTATCACCACTTTAGTGTAGGCTTTCATTTTATGCATTCTCTCTCCCTGGTCCCTTGGAAATTTAGATTAGAATAGTTAGCTTATCCTGCATTAGAGTAGATTGTGGCAGGTAGTTTAGGAGCAAGAACTAGCTTTCTCTGGAGGTCTATCTCAAGTAGCAAGTCCCACAACTTGGAGATAGTACCCATGTTATCCAATCACACTATGAGTTCAAGTATATCTCCAGGGGTGCTGTGATCTAGTGATAATAGTTACTGCACACCGGTGGGACCTTAGAGGTCTTTACTTTCATTGCAACAAGATTGATGTGCACTTGTTGTGAGTTCCAGCTTTGAAGAAGCTTTAAAATCACACATCTGGTGACTCCAAAAGAGGCATAATCCACTGGTTTCAGCAGTCAATCTGGAAAATTTATGAGAAGAATACAGACCAGGTCAAGAACTAGGGAGGAAGGATTGTTTGTTTATCTCGCATCTATCTCCGGGCAGAGAAAGAAGGGGAAGAAGAGCTCAAAGATTTGTGTCTCCACCTAATAGAACTTTGTCTACACCTCCACAGTAGAAATTTTCTCACATCAACAAGGGTTCTCAAGCCAATCAGAATGGCGCAACCACTAAATCCCTTTTTCAATTTCACTTGGCGTGTTCCCACTTGCCCTCAATGCACGAGTAATCCAACCCCAATTGTAGCATTGAAGAACATTCCATTTTTTACTCGGAGAAAATCATACCACTCCTGGTGATCATGTCAAAGACATTGCTAACGTCTCAGGCAATCCATGAGATAAATGAAATGGATGTGGTCACAAACCGCTAGCATCATTGTTCAAAGGGAAGGCATTACAATGGTTTAGGAGCCTCAAGTCGGGTTCTATCACAAATTGGAATCGATTATGCATAGTTCTCCATGAGCGAGTTTGGAGAAAAGGAGACAATTTGTCTCTACTAGAACAATTGACAACTATCAAGAGAGCCCCCAACGAGAATTTGACTGACTTCAACTTCAGATTTCAAAGGTCTTGGGATAGGATTCCAATGGCGCATTGAATGGCCAACAAAGCAGAAGGTGCTTTTCTATATTACCTTAAAGCTTTGAATTCTAATATTTCTATGTTAATTCAATCTATGGGAGGCACGACCTTACTGGCCGCTTACTATAGCATTTCCATTAGAGCTGAAAATTGTATTATTCAAGCCGGTAAATTGGCTCCTAGGCCTCCCATGCCCTTGTATCCAAACTTAGAAAATCCAAGCACTAGTCAAGCACCCACTCGCTCCTATTCCCACTCCTAGAAATCAAAGTTCAAATGAGACTTCTACCTCATCCTCTAGTGCTTCAAACGAACTCCAAGAGGTCATGAAACAATTGCAAAGTTTGGGAAATGAGCTGGTTACTATGAAAAGACAAAGAAGCTCAAAGTGCTGACCGTACCAACCTCAAGCTCAACCTAACAGTGCAACCATATCAACCTCAAAGACTACCCAATCCAGCTGCAAATCGAATCAAGCAAGGCCTCCCACTAATAGACCATTTTAGCCCTATACCCCAATGTTACATCTGCATCCAGAGCTTTGGTGCCAGTCCAAAATGACATGGCCCAAGAATATGATTGGTGTTTCCCATGCAGTCATCCACATAACCAATCAATGTGCTTTAACGGTGCATTAAATCAGGCTCTGATGGTGTAAACCATTGGTGGGTCGCAAGAGTCCAGCCACGAAGAAGACCAGCAGCAAGGGGCACCTCAGCAAGGAACATCTCCGAATGAAACTACTCTTGTCAATTGGCAGGCTGAAGATTTCTGTGGTATGAATCAAATACCCTCTCAAAGTGTTGCAGCCAACACAAGGTCAAAGAGGAGAAATTTGGGTGAAGAACAACCATTGGCTTCAAGTAATCCACAACCTTCTACCACTCCACAAGCCGCTGGCAAGCAAACTGTAGTTCCAAACATACAAGGAGCATCCAAACCAGCTCCTAAACCAACTCAGATGCCAGCTGCTATTGCTCATTTGCAAGGAATGAACATGCAGGCCAAGGGAAAGCAGAGGGATACTTCATCTCTATTCAGTATCATTGATCAGATGAAGAAGACAAATGTAAACATATCCATGTGGGAATCACTATCTATCCCAGGACAGAGAGATTTGCTACAAGCTGCCATGAAGGACTGGTCAACTTCAAATCACCATGTCCAGATGCAAGAGAAGGTACTCACAAATGCTGCCCAGCCTGAAGGAAATCATGGAGGACAGCAAGGTAAAATGTTGAAGCCCCCTCCATTTTATGTTTCATTGATCATAGGAGATAAGTTGGTGCATAATTGCATGATTGACTCTGGGGCCAGTAGTTCAGTAATGCCCAAGAAAATAGCTGATCAGCTAGGACTCCAATATGAAGTCATCTCCAAGGGTGTAGTGTAATTAGATGGGACAGCAGTGACAACGGTTGGAGTAATCAAAGGTTTGAGCCTCACACTACACGCATGTCCCAATGTAATAGTGTTACAAGATGTGTCGGTCATAGACCTAGCCACCACTCTTTGCATTGTGCTTGTCAAGAGACTTCACTGCTAAAATTGGAGGCTATCTTTCGGCGGATTGGTCACACATGTTGTTCAGAACAAGATATGGAACCAAAGCCACAATCAAGTCTGAACCCATTGCAAACTTTCATATTGAGCCTTACACTCCAAGCCAAATCAATACCAATTGTTCAGCTTTTGATCAAGAAGATTATCCAAGCACTGATGAAGCTGACACCAAGGTTGGAAGCATCCCAGATTTGACTCTTGATGAATGGGCAAGCAAGGTGCATGCTTTTGATCCTTATCAAGAAATAGAAGAATCGAGCTAGGAGTTTATTGTTTACATGAAGATAATCAACCTCTCCCCAAAGATCACCAAGCCGAGATCATAAAGACATGAATGAAGTATGGAAATTGTTCTTTGATGGATCAAGGAGTAGGCAAGGTGCGGGAGGAGGAGCTATGCTCATTTCACCACAAGGTATAAGGTATTACTCACCTTCCATTTCTAGTTTTCTGTTTGAACAACACGGTGAGTATGAAGCCTTAATTCATGGATTGCACTGGGAAAGGAAGAAAGGCATCAGGAATTTACAAGTATTTGGTGATAGTGAGCTGATTGTGAACCAAGTCAAAGGAAAAATGCTGCCAAAAATGATCTGTTGAAGAACTAAAAAATCGAGTATGGGATCTTATTGAAGATTTTGAAGCTTTTAGCATCATTTCCATCCCAAGAAAAAAGAATGAAGCTACTGATAGACTGGCAGCAATTGGGGCTGCGTTTGATGTTGTAGAAAGTATCAAAAGTGAGAAAACTCAGCCTCATATCAAAGTGGTTGTGAGACCAACTGTTCCAGATAACAACACAAGTTGGCAAGTCTTCGAGAATGATCAGCAAATTGTCAATTTCCTACAAGAAGAAGCTAAGTTCTCCGCCAGAATCAAGACAAGCTGGAGCAGCAGTATGGTGACCAAGTGGTGCAGCTGAGGACTAACAAATTGCCAAAAGGCCTCATAACCTTAGAGTCAATCTTCAACCCGAATGATCAGTTCCGGAAGGAGAAAGCAAACATTCAAGTAAAGGGTGAAGATTCAGAACCTATCTTAGTAGATGAAGGCAAGACATTGCAAATTGGAAAAGTAAGTACTCCACAAGAGAAATATGATTTTGTTCAGCTTTGTCAAGAGTTCCCAGATGTCTTCGCTTGGACTTACAAAGATCTAAGAGGTTTCAACCCAAAGTTGGCACAACATACTATTGAGTTGGATCCGGAATCCAAGCCTGTTAGGCAAAAGCAAAGGCCAGTAAATCCTCATATCGAACCTCTCATGAGAAAAGAGTTAGGCAAGCTCATTGAGGCCAGTATCATCTTCCCCATCAAACACTCAAGTTGGGTTGCAAATTTGGTGCCGGTAAGAAAGAGAAACGGAGAAATAAGATTGTGTGTGGACTTTCGCGATCTAAATAGAGCATCACTCAAAGATCATTATCCGCTTCCATCAATGGAACAAATATTGCAGGTTGTAGCTGGTTCAGAAAGGTTTTCATTGCTAGATGGATATTCAGGCTATAATCAGATAATGGTGAAAGAAGAAGATCAATTCAAGATGGCCTTCACTACAAAATGGGGCATATATGCTTACAAGAAGATGCCATTTGGACTGATCAAATGCCGGAGCAACATTTCAGCGAGCTATGGATATGGCGTTCAAAGGCTTAATCAACAATATAGTGCTGGTATACCTAGATGATATCACTGTCTTCTCAAAGAATGCAGCAGACCATCTCTTTCACCTCAGACAAGTGTTTCAGAGGTGTAGAAGGTTCGGAGTGTCATTGAATCCAAAGAAGTGTGTATTCTTGGCACACGAAGGCAAACTGTTGGGCCACATTGTCTCTAGGGAAGGGCTAACAATTGATCCTGAAAGGGTTGAAGCCATCCGAACGCTTCCATTGCCACACCACAAGAAATCTCTCCAAAGCTTCTTAGGAAGGATAAACTTTGTCCGCAGATTCGTGCCTAATTTTTCCACTCTTGTGAAGCCTCTAACTATGATGTTGAAGAAGAGTCTGGCATTCAAATGGACAGTAGAAGGCAAAGAAAGTTTTGAAGACATCAAGCATGTGATATCACAAGTCCAACTCTTATCAACCCAAATTTCTCAAAGGACTTCATGTTATATGCATTTGGAGGATCGAATACAATCTCAAATGTCTTGACACAACCGAATAGAGAAGGTTCAAAAGACCATAGCATTCTTCACCAAACCTTGGAAGATTACGAAATAAAGTATTCTTTCATCGAAAAGCATGTCCTTGCCGTCATCAGAAGCTTGAAGAAGTTCAGACATTTGGTCTCAAACAATAAGATTCAACTGCTGGTGTCTCATGTTGGCATCAAGGACTTCCTCCTAAATAAGGATTTAAATGAGAAGAGATCAAGTTGGATCACTCGGGTGATGGAATATGATATTGAAATCAAAGTGACCAAGCTAGTTCGTGGTAAAGGCCTGTGTGAGCAGCTCGCTTCCAAACAACCAAACGAGCCAAAAGTGAAGAGAATGCTATCCTATTACTACAGCATGATCAAAAAGAACTAGCTGATGATGCACGCATCCCATGTTGGACTCAAGACTTGGTGCATTACCTCCAAACAGGCTTGTGCCCTCTAGAAGTGAGCAAAGCAAAGAGGAGATACTTCAGATTACAAGCCATTCCATATGTGCTTGTTGACGGAGTTTTGTTCAAGAAGGACATCAATGGTGTTCTATTAAGATGCATTGGAACAGGTCAAGTTGAGAAGATCTTACACGAGTTCCATGACGGGGAAGCAGGAGGCCACTTTGCTCCACGAGTGACAGCTCTCAAAATCATGAAAGTTGGTTACTATTGGCCTACTGTGTTCAATGATTGCTACTCATGGGTTAAGAAATGCAAGAAATGTGCATTCTTCACGGGAAAGAAAGGTTAAGAAGATTTGCCCCTTCGTCCAATTTCAAGTAAATCAGCCATTTGCAATGGGGATTGGACTTCATTGGGGTTATCAATCCCAATTCAAGTCAGGGCCACAAATGGATACTTGACAAAGCAATGACACTATTTCACCAAGTGGACTGAAGCAGTGGCACTCAAGGAGGCAAATGAATCTAATATCTTAGATTTCTACGAAGGGATAGTCACGAGGTTTGGTGCCCCTGCCACTACCATATCATACAATGCATTGGCATTCCTTAGCACAAAGATCACTAAATGGGCTGTCAAGAACTGTGTGTATCTCAGCACTTCATCGAACTATTACCCTCAAGGTAATGGCCAAGCCGAGTCTACAAACAAGAACCTACTAAGAATCATCAGGAGGACTCTGGATGAAAATCAAAGAACTTGGCACGCAAAGCTCAAATCAGCCCTATGGGCCGATAGGATCACACCCAAGAGGTCTACAGGAAGCTCTCCATACAAGCTTGTGTACGGAAGGAAGCAGTTCTACCCATATCACTCGAGTTGCCAGCATTGGAACTCATGAAACAGTTGGAACTAGATGAGGTTGAACCTATGGAAATCAGGTATGCAGAGCTGATGGAATTAGAAGAGACAAGACAACATGTAATGCAGACCATAGAAAAGGATAAAGCATTGGTCAAAAGGAGTTTTGACAAGAAAGCTAAGGCCGGATATTGCAAACTGGAGATTTGAGTGCGAAGTGGGATGCTTGATCGTGTAAAACCAGGAAAGAACTCCAAGTTTGATGCCATCTGGAGTGGCCCATACATGATCATTGAATGAAAAGGTAGCAATGCTTTCCGACTGGCTAAGTTGGATGGTGAAGAATTGCAGATCCCAGTCAATGGGATCTATCTCAAACGTTGCTACTAGAAAGATAGACTTTCACCCTTGTAAATATTAATTTAGAATTTCCATTCCTCTAAGTGCTTATGCACATTGTACTGCTATTAGAATAGTTTTTATTTCCCTAAGTGCTTGTGCACATGTCCTATTGCTTCTAGTATGTGCATGTTTGCAGTTCACCGAGCTCCTGAGAAAGATTTGCAGCCATGAAAAGACCAGCTCAACAAATGTTCAAATGGCTCAAGGACACAGGTTTTCAAATTTCAGATCAGCTGAGAGGCTATCAAACAGACTCCATGCCCAATGGATTGCTACAAGCAGCTGGTCGTTCTTCATCTGGCAGTAGATGACCCCGCTGAGTCGCCAAAATTGTTATCCAAAATTCACCCCTCAAGGTAATTTTGATAACATGCATCAAATTCTTTAAGTCCCAAGCAATTATATTTAGTCCTGGGTAAAAGTCATGTTTCTAGGGTCCCCTCATTTTTTCTAACTCCCCTGTCCAAGTAGAAGAGAGCAAGTTCTGAGGAAAAGTAAGGAAAATTGCAAAAAACAGGCTCGGGCTAGAAAAAATTGTGAAAAATGGCTAAGTCCTAGTCCTCACAATAGTCGGGACAGTTGGGACAAAAGGTCACGAATCGGCCGAAAGGTCACAAAGGCGATCTGCGGCAAAGATTTGGGACATTTGGAACAAAGGGACGCGCGGGACGCGGAAATCCAAACTGGCCGAAAAGTTGAAAAAATTGACTAACTTTTGAAACAGACAGTCTAGGACGCGTGGGCCAAAAAGTGACGCGAATCGGCAGTTCGGCCAAAATGAGAACTTTTGTCCCGGAAGCAGTTGGGACAAGAGGGCGCGAACCGGACGAACCGGGCGAATCGGAAAAATTTGTCCCAGGCGGTCTGAAAGCAAATGGGACATCTGGGCTGAAAGTACGCGAACCGGCCGGTTCGGCCGAAATGGGAAATTTCAGCACTGTGCCAAGTGGGACAAAGGGACGCGGGACGCGGATAGCCAAAGGAGCCGAAAGCCAATCAGATCACGCCACGTGTCACCGGTAGAAAAGGGACATGGAAGCCCATTTCGGGCGGTTTGGAAGAATTTGTCCCATTCAACATTGGGACATTTGGGACAAAAGGACGCGAAGGGTGCGAAAAGCCGAAGTGGCCGAAGGCAGAGAAGAAAATTCAACATTTGACCCGTGGAACTTCAAACGGCCATAACTTTTGACTCCGAGCTCCGATTTTCATAAAATTGGACTTTCTGGAACGAGCACGACATCCTCTATGCCACAAAAACTGGATTTCTTATTTTTAATGAGGGTAGATATATTTAAATAAGAGAAATATATTCGGCTCCAGTCAGTTAATGCTCATTCCCGTCAAAATGACGAAAAAACCCTGCTTAGGCCCAAAATAGTCACTGCACTGCGAAGAAGGCCATAACTTTTGCATTTCTCAACAAAATTGCACAAAATTGGTACCGTTGGAATCATGGTTCCGAGCCCGATGTACAGAAATCAAGAAATTCCAGATTTGATTAGAAATTGATTGATATTTTTAAGAAAATGTGGCCGGGTTCAGAACAGTGTTTTATTTGGTAGGTGGGAGTGCAATTAAGAGGCATGGTCATCATTCTTTCTCTGCTGCAGCACATGGGACAATATGGGGAGACTTTTGCAAGTAATGTATAACCATTTCACTCAATTTAATGCCTCTTACACAGTGGTTGAAGGACAGATTTTGGGATTTCCATTCTTCCCTTCTCTTTTCCTTCTGATTTTTCTATAAATTGGAGTGTTGGGCTCATTGTAAAGGGGAGAGTTTTTAGGTAGCAAAGCTCTACCAAAATTGCTTTGTGAAGCCAATGTGTTGCAGGCCCTTGTAGTGGACTCCTTGCATGGTGATCCAGGCCCTTATCTTGTAATAGACTAAATTGTGCATACCAGGAAGCAATAAAATACAAGTTTGTGGATGTATCTTCCCCTGCTGTGTTTTCTTGCATTCTTCTTGCCCTTTTATCTTTCTACAAGAATATTGTGTCTATTTTTATGTTCTTTCAGGAATTCATTAACATTGTGTATGCTTGGAATATTGTTGTGAATGCATTTTGCTAGATTATGGTGAACTGTTATCACCTCTTCTAGTGTGCACTTTTCCTCTATATTTCACACATTTGGAGATTACTCTCACACCCTCCTTTCTCGGTGGATCACCGTTTTAGTGTAGGCTTTCATTTTATGTATTCTCTCTCCTGGTCCCTTGAAATTTAGATTAGAATGCTTAGTTTATCCCGCATTAGAGTAGATTGTGGCGGAGTAGTTTAGGAGCAAGAACCGGCTTTCTCGGAGGTCTATCTCAAGTAGCAAGTCCCACAACTTGGAGATAGTACCCATGTTATCCAATCACACCGTGAGTTCAAGTATATCTCCGTGGGTGCTTTGTGATCCGGTGATAACAGGTTCACCTATATTCACTTCTATCATGTGAATGGTATTGTATGATCACTAGTGTTGTTGTAAGACTTGCAATGAAGAATCAAATATAAAACCCCGGACCAATCATCAAAACCCTAATAAAGAAATATGCATATGAAGGGATTAGATTTTCCTTAGCTACCAAATGGATGGACTTACCACTGAGTTTTACTCTACATATCGACCCCAATGTAGTTCTGTGTGTGTGTGTGTGTGTGTGTGTGTGTGTGTGTGTGTGTGTGTGTGTGTGTGTGCGTGCGCAATAGTGTCCTAGGTTGCTCTTATGTCAATCGCACTTTATGAAGTAGTAAGAAAATAACTAGATGTAGAATGTAGTAATTATGTGTATGGAAACATTAAACTTCCTAATATGAAATTTGATGCGAGATGAACCATCCTTGTGTGCCTTATAATGGAGCTACATGGATGCAATGCTAACTTTAGATGCATGGTGGATACAACTCTAGATGGTGATGGTAGATGCTTAGTGTTTGGTGCCTCATTATGGTCATATAAATTTATATTTATATGGTTATCTTGTTTTAATTTCATAATTAACACCGAAAATGCCGACCACTAAAAATATAGAAATATCAAATGGCTAGAAAGTACCCAAAAGGTGAGATTAAAGTGTAAAGAGGATCGGGGTTTTCCATAGGGGAACTAGGGTACCTAGGGCACCCTGTCTTGGTTGGGTGCCCCAGAAAAATTAGTAAAAATGCATAATGACAATATAGACTAGAAAAGTGTAGGTGTAAGATCAAAAATATGATAGAAAGCAATGTAAAAATGGCCAAATACATGGGTTAATAATTACTCTTTTCACTTAAGAACCATATGAATGGTGGTATGAGACCGGACTAAATAATGACTCAAATTACATAATTTTATGTCTACATTTTCCCCCACTTTATGTTAGTAAGTGGAAATCTTGGTAACATAAATTAGATAGAGATACGTACACTGATAATCCATATAAAGTGATGTAGAATGCGTGTTGAAGGACTAGAGACAACGTGGAGTGATAAAAAAATATGGAGTGTGGAGACTAAAGATAAAAAAAAGTGAACCTAGGTCAAAAAGGTGTGTGTAGATGCCAATGTGTGTAATGTACCTACTTGGTTAGTATCTTGTGTGTGATGTACTCGCCATGTGTGTGTCGTTGACTACTTGCTTCCTAAATGGACTATTTTGTAAAAGAGAAGATGATCAAGTAATCAAATATGCACATATATGTGTAATATGTAAAAACACATGTATATATGCAAAAATCATAGAAATAAAGTATGAAAAATGAAAAAGGAACTTGTGCACATGATCCATGATGAGAAAAAGGGTGTAGAAAGGATCCTATAAATGTCGTTGAAATTTGATTCTTTTATCAATATCACATCATTGGCTGAAGAAGTGTAGGGAGGAAATTTTGATGTTCCTCCAACCTATAACCACTTCCCAAGAGTTGTGAAGAAATCTATATATTGTATGGTTTTTTGGGTGATCCGGTGCCACTAGCCAAAGAAGTGTAGGGAGGAAAGTCTGATGTTACTCCATGTTGTAACTACTCCCCAGAATGCTAAGGAAAATTTTCCCTGTAAAATCAGCTGTGTGGAGTTCTATAGACTAGTCTAAACTCACTCGCTATGTAATCCATTATGTCATGGATGATAACTTAAAACTTAATTGTATCGGTATTGTTTTGTGTCATGTGTAAACCCAACTAATTCCCCCTCTTTGGGGGAGCATGCAACATCACGGATAGGAGAATTTTGCCCCAAAAGAGGACCGACTACATAAACTAAAAATCTACCCACGCATAGGGGAAGGGGATGTTCTTGGTAAACACCAAGGCACATACAAACAAGTGGCTAGAAAACAAGTGTTAGTAAGAACATACATGTAGAAAATAAGTGTATGCTAAACAAACAATATGTAAGCTAGAACATAAGTAGATAATGTAAACACCCAAGAAGATAATGCAGGCTATAAAATGTGGGTTTTCAACATTGACACCACTCATGGTTTTACAAGACACTCAAGGCTGTAGTGACCACAAAAAAATGCACACAAGAGAAAGGGAAAGCCCATGACAAGAGAAAACAATAGCAGACAATGTAATAAATAAGTATAGAAGCAAATATCCCTACATAACAAATGTTGCACATGAAGAACCCGTTAGCATGTTAGAAAGATAAAACATATGTCAAAATCATGTATAAACCAAATTAGTGTGCTATGAACAAAAATGAAACAATAGCATCTATAGTGTGTGAATTTTGATGCCCCCAAGAGCCGTTGTGGAAATGGTAGTTAAGCATCCATGATGCGGGTAGTATCCCTATATAGCCTACGATCAAAACTAGAAAGAAAGTGAATGTGCATGTGTGTATGATAATGACATACAATATATCTATCTAGCATGTGTAATAAAGTGAATATGTAAAATCAAGTGTAAGTAAAAGTAAATAGAACTATAAAATACGGTATGCTTTGGATGGATGGAATGGAATGTAGAGTGAATGATGGGAGCCACGTGCCCCAAAAAAATGAATGGAATTATATGCAATGAAGTTCATTTAGTATTCCCCATCAGAAATCAATAATGAACCATAAATGAGAGTGCCTCATCGGGAAATGGTCAAACTATGTGTTGTATATAGTGCATTTTGATAATTGTGTAGTGATGAAATGTGAGATAGAGATTAATTGTGCTTGACTCAGTAGCCTAACCGTGTATCACTATAAGATGAATAGAAATGAGTGGTGATGTATCCTAAAGCGTATACCACTAAATGACACAATCAAAATTGATGATGTATCCTATTACGAGATGATGCTAAAAGAAGTGACCTTATAGCCAAAGTGTATATCACTTAATGATGCAAGTGAAAGTTATGATGTAGCCTATGATGAGATGAAGCTAGAAGAAGTTACCCTATAGCCTAAATCATATATCAGTTAATCTAGGTATTTTGCATGAGAAAATATTGAATGATGAATGTGTAAGGGTGATGAGGTCCATTTGTGATGTATACCCTCAACAGTCAAATATGGACCATGAGACTAGAGTGCGTCATCGGGTAGTGAGTGCAATGCATAGAAGAAAATGTGCAAAATTTAGAATATGCGTAGTAGGGTGTATGGTATCTAATGCAATATGCATAGATGACCTAAGATGTGAAAATACATAGTAGATGTAAGATGTAATATGTAAGGTGTAGGATGTAAAATATAAGATGACATGTATGATGTGTGAAAATGCTCAATATGCAAAGTGGCTATGGTTCAAGATGGGTAGAATGTGTATGATGTATGTAGGGAAACATGAAATATATATATACTTTGTAATGTAGTTTATAATGTGTAGATGATGTGTGATGAGATGTGGCTCCTAATGTGTAATGACTATTGTGCAGTGTGTGGGGTTCATGTGTAGAGAATTCCCTCAATAGTCAAGTGTGAACCAAAGCACAAGAGTGTGTCATCGGGTAGCGACAAAGTAGATGGATATGCTAAAAGGTATGTATAAGTTCATGGATAAAGTGATGAGATAATGAGATGTCATGTGATGTTAGGGGAAGTATGGATGTTATGCACCTCCCCTCGCGCCCCCCCCCACCCCTTGAGTGTGCATTGATGAATAGACTATCTGATGAAAGTGAAGGACGATGGTCCTCCACTCGATGTAAGTGGTGATGAAGGTGTGTGACCATGCTCTAAGAGTGGTGGTATATGAGTATGTGGTGTGTCATTGAGTGAATTATATGTGCATGTGATCGATGAGCACATTGCGGATGGCATGGTTCATAAAAATGTGTAAGTGATGGAGATATGAGAAAAGTAACACGTGGTAGTGATGAACACTAGTGTGGAATGAAGAAAGGTGGGGACCTATGTCTAAATGTAGTAACCTTCTTAGGAATGGGCCTATAACATTGTGTGTGACTATCAGATCATTAAGACCATGTAGATTATATATGAATAGGTGAACTAGGAGCAGATGGAGCTTTAGGATCTAGAATCCGTGACACATTAGAGGGAGTAGGTGATTCACCGATGACTCAAAGTGCAATGAGATTAGGACTATGTGGTAGATAGAGGCACACCATTGGTAGTGATAAATTGATCCTTATGAATGAAATCTAGATGCAAATGATTCATGGAAATGATATATTTTGACCTAGGAATCCATTTAAGACCTAATTCATATCACACCCATCGACTGATTGTCCCACGAGAAAGGGTACATGCATAGTAAGAGGTCCTACCATAACGTGAATTTTTACAACACCATATGAATTTTTCATTGGATATGAGATGTGTGAACATGGATAACCAATAGCATCAAGAAGTGGCATAGAACATGCACTGATAGGCCATGATGGATCAACCTTAGTATTATTGATATGGAAAAATCCAATAGAAGCACTAATATGTAAATGATTAGAAGATAACGTAGCATGGTAATCATAATGAGACAGATGTAACTCGAGGGAGAAATTTTGGTATTAGCAACTAAGAAATCAAGGGCCCCTGATTCAGGTGGAGGCACTACGTGATAAGTATGATTAGCCAATGAATTGGTAGTTTTCTTGTCATGTTATGCGAGGGTGGGTTACCAAATAATTTTAGCTTATGATTTTCATTAACTGGTGGAGAGTCTGTAGGATAAGTAAATTTAATCTTGTTGTTGTTGATGAGGTCTTCGATGATGGCATGAAGTTTTATACACCTATTTGTAGATTGCCCCACTAAGCGGTGATAATCGCATCAAAAATTTCATTGTAATTTCTTCCTTTTGGTCGTGATGGATGTAATTCAAGCGGTGGAGGAATCATGATAAAATTTCTTTCAAGAAGTTGTTTTAAGATGAGTTGTGGGGCAATAGGAAATTTGGTGAATGTACGCTGAGGTGGTTATGACTGAATTTCTTTAGTAGTAGCTACCGCATTGATAGTGATTTTTGCGTTAGTAGGTTTAGTTGTAGATGATTTAAATGTTGAATTATTTTGAAAAAATAAGAGGATGATGCTTTATCTTGGTATTTAAGCTTTCCTATTAAAAATCTTAGTTTTGTGAAGCTTGAGGGTATGACATAGTTGATTTAATAAAGGAGAGGTATCAAAGAGTACACTTTCTTAGAGGGGTGGTAGTAGACTTTGGATGAATAAATCCTGAAGCTCAGAGTCTGCAAGAACATTTGATATATTGGCTAAGTTGTTTTTGTATCTTAAAACTTAATTTTCTAAGTGCTCATTGGATCCATGTTTAAGTTATGTGAGTTGGGTAGATGATATCTTAGAGCCGATATTGATAGATAAGTGAGTGAGAAAAGGATTGGATAGATGCATGAAAGAGGTTGTGAATGGAAAGGTAGGTCGTAAAACCAATGGATTGCATAATCATGAAGGCTATGAGGAAAGATCTTAGTTATAAAAATATGATCATCCCAAAAATCTAGACAAGCCACACGGAATGCTCAAAGGTTCTCTTGTGGGTTTCCTTGGCCATTGAAAATAGGTATGGGTAATGAAATTTGGTGGAAGAGGATAGGTGGATATAGCAGGTGCAAATGGAGTACATAATAATATAGTGGAATCCAAATATGGAGACACATGATAAGTAGCCTAAATCTTGATAAATATGAAATAATTAGTAAAATTTCACTTAAAGGTCTTAATAAAGGGAGGCTAGATCTTGAGTGCCAATGGAGGGAGGTTGTTGTATATGATTAATAAGAGGTTGGATATACTAATTAATAGTAGGGATAGAAATGGGAACAATAGAGATGGGTGGAAGAGTAGAAGCAAGTAGTTGGGTAGAAAATTTGTTGGGAATAGTGATATACGCATTAAGTTCCACAAGCAAGCTTTGTAGCTTCCTCACGAGAAGCATATAAAAGAAAGTCTAGATCTTGAGGATGCTCAGTGATATGATCATTAATGGCTTTAGGATGAGCTTCAATAAAATCTTCTGAAGATTGAGCCATAGTAAAGAAGTGAAATATAGCCCTAAGTGGAAGGTGGTGTCAAGCGTGGGGTTCACGAAAATGATTAACTAAAATAGAAATTATTCTAGTGTAATACAATACTATTGGAGATGTAAAATGACTAAATAAAAGGAACAATAAAATACTTAAATACAAACAAGAAAACTAAATTAGAAAATACGAAACCCTAATGTTAATAAAATCCTTGGTTGATTCACATATGTCACGGGACTATGTTGCAGTGTAGACCTTATGAACAGGAGGAGGAAATGACTACATAAAAGCTTAAGAAAGAACAAATCTGATCTATCTAACTAGATTCGTGCACTGAAAGGGATGGAGCACCCATGGGTGCCCTTGTCTGAAATTTCGGCACTCTAGTCTATGGAAATGGCTAGGAAACCTCCTCTAGAGTGCCGTTAGATGTTCGCATGAGTTCACTTAATGTTGCGTTAATGTCATTGTATGATCGCCAATGGTAAAGACCTATAATGAATAATCACTTGCAAAACCCCAGACAAAACATCAAAACCCTAAAAATTAAAGATTCATATAAAGGGTTAGATTAGCCTCACCTACTAAATGGATGGACTTATCACAAAGCATTACACTACATCTCATACCCAATGTAGTTGTAGGTGTGTGTGTGTAATCATGCCCTAGGTTTCTCTTGTGTCAATCACACTTTTTGAAGTAGCGAGAAAATAACTAGATGTAGAATGCAGTAAATGTGTGCATAGAAATAATGTACTCCCCTCCTATGAAGTGTGATGTAGGTGAACCAGCCTTGTGTGCCTTATGATGGAGCTAGATTGATGCAACTCTAGATGGTGAGGGGGTAGATGCTTAGTACTTGGTCCCTCATTATGATAACATAACTTTATATTTATATGGTTCTCTTTTTCTAATTTTGTAATTAACCCTGAAATGGGAAAGCACCAAAAAAATAGAAAGCTAAAATGACTACAAAGTGCCTAAAAGGTGAGAGGAAAGTGTAAAGAGTATCACGGCTCCTCGTAGGGGGATACGGTGCCCAGTCTGGTGGGCACCCCATCAAAATAGTCAAAACGTAGAATGACAATACAGACTGGGAAAGAGTAGGTGTAAGATTGAAAATACGATAGAAAGAAATGTAAAAATGCCAAATACATGGGTTAATTATTACTCTTTTCACTTAAGAACCATATGAACTGTAGTATGATATTGGGATTAAATAATGACTCAAAGTGTGTGATTTTGTATCTATAGAGTTTGGTTCATAAGAGATTATTTTTTCTTGACATTGTTAATATCCTTCTCACTCATCTCATCCCCTCCCTAACTCACTCAGCCCACAAGGATCATCCATTGAGCTCTCCTAATTGACATCCTAGCTCACTAAGCTACAAATTTGTTGACATATGTTTAAAGGGAAAAAAATTTTAAATTTTTTTGAATTGCTTTAAAAAAATTTTAAGTTGAAGATACCTTTTTGAGGAATTTTTTTGTTTGAAACATAAAAACATTGTAAAAATTTCATGATTCTAATAATTTTCGGGGTATTTTTATAAATATTTTATCTAAAATTTAATTTTTGATTCATTTCAAAGGTATTTTCCTTCGAATTTTTGTTTGGCATTAGGGTTATTTTCCTTCAATCCCACCCTATATCGTAGTCCCTAAACTCTACGAGGGTACTGCCCTCAACCTTGATGGGAGATGTCACCCCGAGATCACCCATCCCAATCTTGTGTTTAGTACTTCTAAGTTTCCTTCTCTACTTTGCATCACTTATTCTATGTGTCGAAGATCAAATGGTGTGGTCTAGTCCGGTAGGAGGTAAAACCTTCTCATAGGTAAACAATTTTATGCTTCCTTCTATTTTCTTTTCTATCATGGATTATTTTCTTGACATCCTTGATTTCTAGTGTGAGAATGAGATGTTTTATTTTTTGATTTTGAGCCTTTCAAGAGGACATGGTAAAATTTTTGGAAGAGAATAGATACCTCAAGTACTAAGACTATCTTCTTCACACACTTATTCATAGCAAGGATAACCTCATATACTCACCGTAGAAGAAAATGATAGTTTTCACCATCACCCTCATATTGTGGGATTTTGTACCCCTCCTCCTAGTCTACTTTTAGTTATTTCTCCTACATCCACCGATATTGATTTTTAATATCTAATCCTTCATCTACTTCAAATTACTTGACCGTATTTTTCTTGTTAAGTTTATTGTGTTTACTATCGCATACTCTACTTTTGCATATGCACTGTGATAGTTACCCAATTTTTGTATACCACTTCAGCTCCTTCTCACTTTTTTTGGCTCCTTTGAGAAGGATACTTCATATTTTGGTTCTTGTATGCTTTAGTTTATGTGATTTTCTAATAGAGGTATTAGGATACATTCATATGGTATTAATTTCCCTATTTAGCTTGTTAAATGGAATTTTTTCCATGGAATTGGATTTGATGCAGATGATTAGTTGGTATCACTTATTGATATATATCCTATTTTTTCACTTGACTCTTCTCAAGGATCAATAATTACACATGATTTCTACCACACCTTCACTTAGGCATGAGAAACATGATATTTCAACTATCATACATGATGAATATGACACACAATCTGATGTTTCCTTTCATGCTCTAGGAGAAAACTTTACATTGAATCATATGTAAGCATCACTTAGCCATCCATGTTCATTTATGATGGATCTCTTATCACTTTTTTGGTAACATAGGCATTCATTGAGATGACACTACAGGTATGACACCTCCACCATTCAACTTTTTGATCCATTTATTTTTCTTCTAACATTATAATGATCCTTGTTGTTTGAGCTATTTTTTTGCAGGTGTAGAGTAATTATCCTCTTCTTGATGGCATCTTGTAAATATTTACAGAATTCTAGGGTTTTTATGTGACACTCAATGATATTTTTTAATGGGATCATTTTGTAGTAGCATTGAGTCTATAGAGCCATAAATATTTTTGATGTGATTCTGCTCCATTTTCATCCCTTTTCTCTCCTCCATCAACATGAATTTTTATCACCATTAAGAACATATTCTTGATATATTATATATGTCACTCTACTTATTCAATAGTATGGGGTGTGTGGTACAGATAATGATATTTGGTCTCATGTCCTTGCATTGGCATTTTCTCTTGGTTTTGAGCTCACCATTTTTACAGGTAGATAGAATAAATTTTGGTAATTATTTGTATTATCAAAACCACTTTTCTTAGTCTCCTTGAGTTAGTATTTAATATTTCCTTCTTTCTAAACTATAGTTATTTTGTTATATTACAGTGTAAGTTGTTTGAGTTTTGTGATCGAGTAGTGGATCCATACCATAGTGCAACCCAAACACCTTATTTAGAAAATTGTATAATTTTTTAGCCATTCTTCTTAGGACACCTTTTAGTAGGATATATCTCTCTCCACTTCATTGATTTTATTGGTTTTGGGTACCTTGTGATGAAATTTTTCATCCATGGAAACTCTTTTTAAGGTTTTGAATTGTAAATGGGTATCTTATTAGGCCTAATTGTTGGAACCCATATTTGGATCTATCTCCTAGATTTTCTCATCTCTCACTCCCATTTTTACACTTAGCGGAGGTTTTTGGACTTGTGTTCACACTATGCCTACTTTATGTAGATATTATATATCTAGCCTAGTTTAGAATTAGTGCACACTACAACTATGAGTTAAGATTATGCTATGATTTTGTTGATTATTTTGAAGATAATCCTCTCTTGTACATGAATTTTTGATCCACTTTATTATAGAATTATCTTATTTTCAGGAGTTGATAACAATCACTTAGTTGTTTTGAAACCTCCTCTTAGGCTTATTTATATGCACTCCCACTTGTATTTTATAATATGATAGATCATCCACATTGTACATTTTGAGGATACAATAGTATGGAGAAATTATTGATCCATTATTGTGTTCATATTTAATATGTTTGTGTCATGTATTTATATTGCATTGTATTTTGATGTGTATATGTTTTTATGATTGTGGTAATGTTCACTTCGATGGAATGATCCTAGTGTGACATTATTTAGCACTCATAAAATCCTTCAAATACTAACATCTCTAAACCAATTAATTATTTAATATTGCAAAGCACGTCCAAATAAATAAGTATAAGAAATAATAGCTCATGAAAACTAGACCAGTTATTATCAATATCTTATTATGCAAATTCAACTTAAATCAAGACTCAAGAGTATAAATCCAAACTATGTTTAATAATTAATAGATATTTGTTGTATATGTATCAATACATGAATCAACAATTGAAAACAACTAAGTAACTCACAAAAATCATGTGAAGCTCCAAAATCCCATCTCTATATTGAATTAAACATGTAAATATCATTTTAACATAAATATTTGAATGTATATAGAGAGATGGAATACAACTGCATCCTTTGTATACCTTACGGGATCCCTTAATTACATCTATTTACCTAAAAATATAATGTTTTATTTCTATATTTATCAAAAAACAATATTGATCATGATTGAAGTCTCCATGTTCCATGAACAAAATATCTCAAAAATTACAAGGCATACAATCACTGTGATTTTGCATGGCTAAATCAAACTCATGAATCTATGCATTTTCATATATATAGGGCTGTTTTGAAAAAATTATAATCTTGATCCACAACGGTACGTTTATGAGAAAGGGTTTTTATGATTCCTAACTATTTTCTATGGCCCACATAAATTTTGGCAACATTCCATCTAAAAACATATTGACTTTTTAGATTTTTCAATCTTTAATGAAGTCTTCAGGATCAAAATCATGCATTTATATGTATCTCAAATCAATTATATTTGACATTTTTGATCAAATGAATCCATAAATAAAATAATTACTTATCAAACTACTCTTTAGAATAAATTTGATCTGATGTATTAATCAACTTAGTTAACCTAACCTCTACAAAAAAGAAATGATATTATGATAAAATAAGTCTAAGTTCTTGATTTTGATTGCAAGGTAAGAAGAAGCTTCTGAAAATCAAATTTTATCCTTATCTAAATTGTTCTCAATTTTATTACATCATCGACTCTCGTTAGAGTAGCATTGGGAAGCCAATTGTTGTTAACAATTTAAGAAATCAAATCTATCTTCACTTTTATATCATTGATGTATTTAAATAATAATTCTAACCTTCCACAAAAATATTAGCTTTATCCTTGACAACATAGATGTCCATAACATAAAAAAATAAAATATCCTTAAGGTCCTTATTTAATTCATATTGAAGAGTAAGGGGTATTAAAATTTAGACACTAGTTTTGTTAGCTTCCTTTCTAGCTTCATACACAGCCCCTTAGTCATACGATAGAGGCTTACATGATGTTGAATGGTTAAAATATAGGCTTTACTCTTATTTATGTTTTCCTTGATAAACCCATGACATTATCCTATTTTCTATTAATTCACTCCTTTTCTTCTTGGGTCACTTTATTGGTATGTTATTATTTAAAACTTTTTCTCCTTCTTTGTATAATGCAACATAACCTTAGGAGGTTGGTATACAGGGCATGAGATCTTATCATCATTTTTTTTCATTGTGTTTTAGATTGTTCCACCTAATCTTTAAGAGCCTTTAAATTGTGTGTAGAAGTAGAGGAAATCATGGTACTAGTAGTGGAGGATGATACCATGGCACTAGTCACACTATACGAGGTGGAAGAAGTAACATTAATAGGACTAGAAATAGGTTTCACCAATGGAATATTTAGTAGCATATGAGGAGAGGAAACCAAGGAATGAACAAAACGAAATCCCTAGGATAGGGATTCAATAATGAAGAAAGGGCCATAAATATATTTAATCCCTTAAAAATCAACATCTCCATAAAGGATACGTGATGTTGAGGGGTCCTCTTTAATACATTCCTAGTGATGTTTTAAGTGATTACTTTAGGTGAGGGTGAGGATGGTAGGGTCATAAAAGTAGAAGTGCGTAAAATGGAAATATCTATTGATGTCAAAATTAGAGATGAAGGAGGATGTATGATAAAAATGGGAGAAATGGTACCAACATGAAGATAGATGGAAACAACCAAACTAGAATCAACTTTTCTAATCATAACATGGATATGGAAAACCTAGTGCTTACCAAACCAACTATAGAGGTAATAGAAACATGACCGTATATAGTAATTGCGGGGGAGCTAAGAGTGGTTTAACTAAGTGAATTGGTATCAACTTCCACTTGGTTTCCTTTTCCCTTTCCACCCATTACATCACTAAGATTCATGCTCACCTCTCTAATTATAGGCCTCTATAATGGAAGAATTGAAACCGGAGGCATTGAAACCATTAGATACACCTAACCTAAAATTCCTCTTTGAGTGGAGGTAGAAGCCTTTTTTCTCTTCTTAACGGATTTATTATTGGATAAGGAGATGGAGGAACTATTATTAAAACCAAATTCTGAAAATCCTCCATTTTATTCTCAAGAGAACCATGAGGTGATGATGCTACAGCTTTATCATACTAAGAATCATTAACAAATCCTATATCTCTAAGTTTTTATATCACTTCATCCACATTGTATTAACTCATGTGAAAATGATCATCTGTTAAAGCATAATGCAAATAAGTGTTTCGATATCTTTATATCAGTATTTGTAACTGTATAACCACCATACTCTGAGGATACCATCCCCTAAAAATGTGTATAGGAAGGTCCTCATATTGTTTGTGGTGCCTAGTATAAGTTTGTAGCACAAGGAAAGTTGTGAATTTATATATCTTCACTAAAAACTAGAGATGAGGATAAGGCCTTTGTGAAACATTCTTACACCAACCACTCATTCCAATTTCAAATTACCAAGCAATCTTTATGGAATCAATTATGTCCTGGAACATGTCTTGGAATTTTGAAAGGAGGTGTCAAACATTCATCTATCCCGAAAATGGTATAATCCCTATAGTACCAATAAGATCTAATGATTTTGATTGATTCTTATGTGTAAAATGGAATTCTAGGCCTTATAACACCATAGATGGAAAAATAAATAGTAGGATAGAACTCTTCTCATATTTCTTGATACTAGGGTCATGATTTTGACTACATAATATAGAACAAACTACATTCACCAAGGAAGTAGAATCGGGTAACCGATTAGCTAATGAGGTCAGTAAAGGTGAGACAAGAAAAAAGAATGTCCACCAAGTAGGAAATCATGTTTAAAATATCTCCTTGCACCGCATGATCCCAAAAATATTTAAAATTAAACTTTAACAATTCCCTAAAATCTTGTTTATCATTTTTAGGATCACCTCTAATAAAGGTACATATGCTTGATTGACATGATCATAATTGTCTACTCCATATAATCTACTTCATAGTATCATTTCTACTCTAACCCCTATTTTGAATACACAATAAACATTGGTAAGTTTTTCCTCTCTTTGATTCTAATGCTTGATTGACATGATCATAATTGTCTACTCCATATAATCTACTTCATAGTATCATGTCTACTTTAACCCCTATTTTGAATACACAATAAACATTGGTAATTTTTTCCTCTCTTTGATTCTAATGGGGTCTATTTCCAATTCATTTATATTTTCAAGCACATTCCTCTCATTCAAGATTTCCTTAACAATTTAATAATTATAGGAAATGGTGGGAGGGTCGGTTTTATAAATATTGTTTAATGTGTCATCAGATGTTATAGTCATGACCTCTTAACTATCCTTCGAGATGATTTTTTCCATCCTAAAGTGTATATGTAGATAATACATCCCCAAACAAGTCTCCACATGGAAAAAACATTAGGTCTATCTATAATTTTGTATAGTCCATAGTCTACGATAAATTTAATGTCTCATTGTAAAAATATCTTGATTAGATATCTCATTTCCTCTATAAACTATATCAAAATCATTTACCTCCCGAAAAAAGTGCCCTAATATTCTTAATGAGAGCTACCAAACCCTTTTTGAGTAGAGTATACAAACTTATTTCTATGTAACTAAATTAAACTCATATTTCTTGGGTTAGATGTTTTATATATCTTTTTATGTCCTCTAGTATACCTTCACACACACACACACACACATATATATATATATATATATATATATATATATATATATATATATATCTTCAAAGGAGGTTTTACCTCCTTAACCTCTCTCTATAATAACTTGCATTAGCTTACACCCAATTTTTATAGAAAAGGTAGTTGTTTTGAATAATTTATAAATTTATATGAGTCTTTTCCATATTTTATATTTTAATTCTTAGTTGAATTAGATGATCATACATTTACCAGCTATGTAAAATATTGGCATTTGAATTTTTATGACATCATATATATCATAAATGCCTTACCTTTGTATTTCTCCCATGAAACCTCCAAATCAATATCAATCGTAGACAATTGGAACTCATCGGTGTTTCCATGCTTGGAACACCTAAGGACACTCCTCTATTACTCGATAAGTCCCATTTTTTTAGTTTTGATTATAGAAACGTGAACTCAATTGATCCTTTACTTATCTAGTATTGAATTTCCATAGATTGTATCTTTGAAAAACATGTGGTAGAATTTCATGATTTGGGATCTTATAAAACTCTTAAACCTTTGAATATTTATTTTCATAACATGATGAGTGTGGGAATGTCAATGAGTTACCTAGAGAATTAATTCTTCAATTTTACACTTTCTATATATATTTGTTACTTAATTTATTTTGACATGTTTGAAGCAATGGATAAACAAGGAGCTAGACTATCAAGTGAGAGAAATAAAAATAATTTCCCTCAAAAACCCAATAAATATTTTGAGTTCTTTCCTTATGTCCTACACACATAAGAAACACTACAACAGCTTCATGAAAGAATCTTTTACAAATGAAAAATAAAGAAATTTGGTTATGAAACAAACCTTAAATTACCCTTAAAATAATTAATAAATATAACTTTGAATTGTCATTAACATATTAAAAACTACCATTCACTAAGATAATTTTAAAACTTAAACAAATAATCCTAGATTTACCATTTCATCTACAACGGTTTCTTACATTTTTCCCATTTTCACCCCTAGATCAATGTCTACTTTTATTGGATTCATTAGCAAATTGAATCCTACTACAATAAGATTCATCACCCTTTCTACAAGTTTTTTTCCATGTGTTCTTTAAAAAATTCATGCTTACACCTTTAAATAAATAAGAACCTAATCTAAACAACCCTTATTTATTATTTCGTGTGTAAAAATAGTACACCATTCATAGTGTCCCCATCATTTGTAATAGGAATAGAATAATTGAGTTCATATTTTGTAGTATAAGTAAGATCATAAGAATTAATTACAACATTCTACATAACATTAAATGCATACTTTACAAATGCAAATAAATAGATGATAAATCCATAAACATTGGAACATTTTAATAGGGTAAATGTTCTTCCCTTAAAGATATCAGCATAGTAGATGTAGAAATAGTTGGTATAGCCATATGATATGAAGCACTAGAAAAGGTGAAGGTATAGTGTCATGAACTAGGGGTCTAGCACCATGTATAGGATATAGAGACACATTATCCATAGTATCATGAAAATTATTCATAAAAAAAAAATGAGAAGAAAGTGTGTCATTTGAAACATTGATAACATGTTCTATTGCAATAGGTGAAAGAAAAATGTTCGAGTTTAAGTAGCGTCCACATTATCATATAAAAGATAATCATCACAATTCAATGCATCATATGTAATTGCACAATTATTTGTAACATTTTCCATAACAAGAGGATATTCAAGCATGTCATTTTAGATTACATTAATTGTATCATTTTCCATATCATAAAAAGATAAACACTTTTTCTAGAATTCATCACATGATTATATATAGTATGAAAATAAGTTTTATCATGTCCAATATCATTTTCCTATAATTATTACTAGAATCAACATCACAATTTCTACCATCATTAGAATGTGTATCATGTGTATGTTCAATACTAGGTATAATTTTTAGATCAAAAGTAGGGGAAGCCTTGAGGAGAAAGGATTCTAGTATCTTGGAAACAATAATGATATATTAAGTATGGAGAAGAGATGGTACATAATGGAGGACCATATTAGTTGGGACATCTATTCATTGTAACATCTCAATGAATTCTTCTTCGAGTACATGGTGTTTTTGGAATAAATCACATAAGGATATTTTAGTATTAGGGGCATGTGTGATGATAGTAAAAATGATCAAATAAGTCTTAGGGTGATATAAGGATAATACACCAAATAATAGAGGATAATCAATGTAGGGCCACCGGGGTTGGATCAATAGTTGGTTTCACCAAATGATTAGACCCAAAATAAAATAAATGAGTAGTGTTGAGATTGTGGTTATTTTTATTTAAAGGTATACGGGTAGAACGGGTTTAATAGTTTGATTAATTGATGAATATCAAATCATAAATCATAATTTAACTCCCAAAGTAATTTATAAGATATAATGATAGATATTAGTTATCAAAATATAAAAGGATAAGTGAAATTAATTGATTAAGCATAGATATGATTCGGTAGCATGGGTTGGTCACTTTATATACAAGAAATGACCTCTATGTGCTACATTTAGGAAATTATAACTACAAAATAAGCCAATATATAATTTTATGTCTTGTCTTAGAGCATGGTATGGTTTGAATCTTGGCTATCAGTTTTTAATGGGGATATGTTTGTGCTTTGTAACTTTATGTGTAGTTGTGACTCTTTTCATGACCTTCACATTGAAAATTTATGTTCCACACATTTATAAAACCCTATTTATGATGTGAAACAACTTCAAACCCTAACCAAGGGTAGGATAACCTACAAAAAAAGCTGGTCTTGTGGTTGAAGCTCCTATGGATCAAATAAAATAACAATAATATATAAGATCTAACTAATATATGTACAAGAAAGATTAATAGATAGGGTTTCTAGAATAATTGATCTTGTCACACTAGGTCTCAAATAATTTTGGGCTAGTGAATGATCTAAAAATGCGTATTCTTGGTTTCTTAAGCTCTAATTATGAAACTAGCATGTGATAATATCGGGAGCTCCTACATGATATTAGAATCTATTATAATCACTAGCATATGTTATTGTCTATGGGACAACTCAGATTTGATTCTTTATTTGTCACTTCTTATCACCTTTAACTCATTGTAGGTCATGTCAATTTCACAACACTTCTTCTCGTCACACATGTACCTACAAAATAAACCCTAACTACCTACATAAGACTCAAGTGAAAATTAGATTCAATAAAAATGCATATGAGATATTTGGAATGACCCTACTGGTCACCCCGATGTGATCTTATTTTCAGTGCTACAAAACATTTCATAAACAATGCGAGTTCTTATAGTGTGTGATTTAAATTGTTTCCCGTAAGCTAGAATACCCTAGTACCAGGTCACATAAAGAATAATGGGCTACAACTACATTTTTCCCAATGAAATATTGTGTGATATAGAATTCATAATATCCTCCCTATGTAGTGGATAATGCAGCCCAAAATGTAGTCCTTTCATTTGCTCTTGTGTATGTGGCAGATATAGAAATGATATCCCAGTTGCCCCTTAGAATAGTTAGTATGTTTTGTATATATATATGAGTTATTGTTTTTAATTTCGGCACATGGTGACACCAAAATCTGACCTAGGTCATGAAAATGAGATAAGAAAATACCCAAAGCCAAAGCAAACTAGAAAAGGAGAAAATCAAGAAAATATGATAGAATCTCCTAGAATGACTTTATAACTTAGGCGTTAGTGTCTTGTCTTGGTGGTATTGTCCTATCGTGTAAACAAACATAAACATAACTATTGATAGGAACAAGGATCCCTT
The DNA here is from genome assembly GCA_018340775.1 of Taxus wallichiana var. yunnanensis. NCBI lineage: Eukaryota > Viridiplantae > Streptophyta > Pinopsida > Cupressales > Taxaceae > Taxus > Taxus wallichiana. The sequence goes on along the minus strand of CM031237.1, from coordinate 334,439,471 downwards.
TGAATCAACTAGAAAGATGTAAATGTTAGATAAAATATGCAAGTACAGCCAAACAAAGAAATAAAAGGAACAAAAGAGTTTCACCAATGCCTAGTTTTCATAATTGAAATCATGTATATAACAACATATTAGAGGCATAATGTAAGCCACTTTTTATGTTATTTGGATGAAATTTAGGTAGTATAAAGGATAGAAAAAGAGAATACCTAAATTGGGCTAAAGGAATTGTAACTTGAACATGTTGATAGTAAGAAACATAGTGTGGTGACCCATGGATCAGCATTTTGATCCATGTGGAGTGACTTTTTAATCAAAGAGGATTTATTGAATGTGAAATTGCTAAAGGATATATAGGAGACTTCAAGACTCATAAATTAAAGGAGGATTAGGAGTGGTCAGGTTCCCAAATCAGTGTATCTTCTAAGGATTTGAGCGTCCTGCTGCCGAAGTTTAGGATTTGAGGATCGTGACGCTAAACCAAGGATTAGAGAATCTTGGCACTAGAGAAAGAGTGTTGGGAAAGTAGTCTATTTTACTTTCAACCATGAAACTTTCTCAAAAATAGGTTTGACCACTGCAGATGACAATATGAACCCATTTTGTAACTTACCTACTAGGTCCTAAAAACCCCTGTAAAGTGGTATTGGAAAGGCATTGAAGTCTCATTACCCCCAATTTATGATGTAAGTGGGAAAATACTTTGTAAATTGAAAAAATGATGACTGATATATTAGATTGGCTCCAAATTTATGTCATTTGGGAGGGAAAATTGGTACTTCAAATAAATTTTATAAATGATAGTATTGATTTGGAAAACATAATTTGCTTGAACTTGATTGAATTGGAAATTGTTTTCAAGTGTTGATTCCCCATATTAGGTCATTTAAGGGAAACATTCTGATAATTTTTGAAAATGTGGATTCATTACTACTTAGAATAGGTTGGAAATTTACATTTTAGAACATAACCTTCCCATGATTTTAATATTTTCTTTGATTTATTATGATATAGGATGATTGCATAGAGTATTTGAATGAGTTGTTTGGATTGTCAAAGGATCGGTAATAGGATACCTGAATATTTCCCTTTTGGAGAAGAGGTCGGGAGAGGCCAATCATTGAGCCTTGAGCCAAAAGAAATGGAATAAAATACTATGGATAGAAATGCGAGTCAATATAGGAGTAGTAAGTTATGGAATCTAATAGTAGAGTAGATGCAAAACCAATCCTATAGAGGAATTCCATGGAATATGTAGTATGGAAGATATCTAAAATATGGTACCAACACTTTAGAAAACATGAAACACAGATAAACAATGCTAAAGATGTTGAAGAAAGAGTAAGTAGGAATTAGTTTTCATAAATCATAGTATAGAAACTATAGTAACTATTGGTAATAAGATTTTACAATAAATAGTAAGGTGGAACATTCAAAAAGTACTTCATTTGTAAATTCAAGTATTGTGATTTTGAGCTCTAGGTGATAAAAAATCCCAATGCACGAGAGGCCATACCAACTATATTTGAGAGAGTGGTAGAGGATGTTTCTACACGTTTAATAGATGGATTGGTAAGTGAGGTATTTTACATATGAGCATAGGCATATATAAGTATATTTGGTCGAGTTTTTGTATTTTTGTAATTTTGAGCTTTTTGGTCGTTTTGCCCAAGACACCACCTACGAGTTGGTTCTATCCTTTAGATATGACCATATGGATTTGGGTGTTAGATTCCTAGTTCTAGATGCTAGTTTCCAGCTTATTTGGGTGCCCGTGTACAAGTGTGCATGATAACTTGTATGATAAGTCTTGACCATTTTATGAGTACTAATGTTGTGGTTATCATCTTTTTTATATTGTGCAATGAGATATAAACTCAAAGAAATTTTGTGGAGGTAGAAACTTATCCAAATTGCTCAATATTAGGCTTGGAGGAGGACTGGGATGTTTTGTCTTGCATAAGGCTATGGCACATTGCTAGATTAGGGAGATACCCCATAATATGCATCTGATGACTACATTGTGTGAGATATGGTATGTAGATACTTTCACCTTCCAGTTACACATTAGTGAGAAGACATTGAACTTAAATGATGTATATAGGATTCTTTGGTTGTTGCTTATGGGAGAGAGGGTACAAATGATGGTCCCAGGAGATACACGAAGGAAGCAGAGAGGTGTGAGATAGTATTTTATAAGGTCATGAGCACATGATGAGTCATCGATCATGATAGATGGCATTGTGATATCACGTGTTTTACAATTGTAGAACTTTATTGAAATGATATTAGCATCTAGTGTGGTAGTGGGTGGAGGTGGGGTGTATGTTTCATATAGAATGCATGACATCTGTGGAAGTATTGAGGAGCACGGCACATAATATATGTGGAGTTTGTATGTTTTAGAACACTTATACATGGATTTGTATTTCTTTACATAGGAGGACCATGGTAGTGGTATAAGAGAAAATAATTTAGTATGTGTGTTGGCATATGAGCATACTTCTATAGTGAGATTGGTGAATGGACCAAGGGTGGATTGAGGCCGGTCGGAGATTTTGCAGCCTTCATTCTTTGGGCTTAATGAAATGATGGTTTGAAATGATGACCTATAGGTTGATGTTGGATAGGATGGGGCCCAAATCCATTATTTGGAGGCCTTATAGGTACTATGGAGGGTGGGTATAGGATGATATATATTTTTTCTAAATTTGAAACACTATGTGGTTAGAGGATAGAGTCCACTGGGGTGACATTGTTATTTCATTATGATTGATTATCTAGATAGTTTGGCCTTGCACATGATGTGTCGTCAGAGCCATATGTATGACATATATCTATACGAGTAGCGAGGAGAGAAGGATCTAGGTTAGGGCCTATTGTGGCTCGATTATAGTTACATGGTGTCAAGGAGAGGGATACGAGAGATAATGAGTAGTAAATTCGATGATGCGGGGTGTACCTAAATTGTATATAGTGGTGAACGGAGCATTGATGGGTGCTATTATATCCAATGGTTGTAGATGTGGTCAAAGGTCATCTAGGTGGACCTATAGGAGGTGGAGAGGCAATAGGATCATAAGAAGCTACCCCTAAGGATGATGTTCTAGCGGACGGTAGTTGAGCGGCGTAAGTAAAATTGATGTGTATTATTCATGATTTTATCGACATTGAAATTGGTATTTGTGATGATTGGATACTAATAAATATTATATGATTGTATGTGATGAGTATTGGTGACTAAATTTATATACGGTAATACACACGCGTTGACTCGTAGCGTGCCTCCAAATGTTATTTTGGGAAGGTATGTTGGAGAGGGTTGATTATATTACTAGCGAGCATGCTTATTTGTTCAATTTAGTTGCCATAACAACCTCTACATGTAGTATTTTGCAGTCCAAGAAAGATGAGGTGAGAGCAGAGTTAGCACAAGTGCAAGAGACGTTCGAGAGAATGTGACCTTGCATAGAGTATGTTTGAGATGTATGTGGAGCTTTATGGCCACTATGTGGAGGTCATGGCTGATGCAACATACTTATTAGCTCCTTTAGAAATAGTTTATGAGATCTTAAAGTGCTTTAGAAATTAATTTTGTAATGATTTCTATTGAGAGTGTTAGATAAGTGAAAACTTCAAGTGAATTAGAATTTATCTTATGGTAATTCATAGATTTGTACTTTTACATTAAGGGTGTCCTATGGGATTTGAAATGACCCATTAATGGATATCAAGTTGAAAATTTAATGGTTGAAAGGCGAAGACACATCTAAATGGGCCCAAACTAGAATGTGGTAGAGTTTTGTCCCAACCACATTATTCCAAATAGGAATTTAAAGGGACTTTGCGATATTTTGGGTGAGATCCTATATATAGTATGTGTTTATGTATTATTGAAAGTATTTTTAAATGAAAAATTAGTTTAAATAGATGATAAATCCATGGTAGAGAGATAAGTATAAGTCACCAAGGCTTATAATGTGTTCAAAAGTCATGCTTTAAGTGCAAATCCAAAGTTTTCATTTCCAAATGGTTAAATTCTAAATTTAGGTGTCTAAATATCCTTATGAGGTGCAATCTAGATTTATTATTTACTTATACAATTCCACCTCTATTTCTATAATATCTTCCCCAATAAATTTGTACCTTTCAAATTTTATGATAAAGGTAAAATCCATAATATCCCAAACTAGCATGGGAACTTAATCCTTTGCAATAGTTGCTTGAAAATATCGATGGAAAAGGAAGACATTAAACAAGGAATTTGATGTTCAATAAAATCCTAACTAATATCTAGAATAGTGGTAACTAGAAGTAATAAAGATATAGATAATATTTCTTTGAAAGGGTCAAATCATGTATTCTTTTCCATAACCCATTTATTGATGTGGTTTCCAAAGATTCACAACCCTAACACTACACTTTGAATGGGTACCTTTTGTATTATTCAAGGAGGAACATAATTATTGGAAATTTTGTATACCCTTAACAACCCAACTCATATAAAATAGACACACACAAGAAAAACAAAGCATTCTACATACACTTTCACTCATATAAAACCATAACTAGAAATATCTTCTATAACCCCAGATCTAACATTATATACATACTAGAAAATAGTCTTCATCAGCACCTTCCCACCCTAAAATAAACAAATTAAATTAGTCTTAATAGCATATTCCACCACCAAAACAACTAGCAACAATAAATATAAAGTTGTCTTTTTATACCCGTTTCTCTATATGCATAAAATGGAATTTTTTTACATCATTTGAAATAAATATCCAACCATTATAAATATTTAAATATCCCTTAATTCCAAAAATCAATCTCAAATCAACATATATACACAAAAACAAGCCTAGCTATAGCCATTGTCAAACCCGTAAAGAAATAATTTTAACATAATTTTCTTCCAAAAAATTACTTTGATTCATCTATGGACTGCGAAAGCATGAAATATTTTAAAGTAAATGAATTACACACACACACACACACACACACACATGTGTGTGTGTGTGTGTGTGTGTGTGTGTGTGTGTGTGTGTGTGTGTGTGTGTGTGTGTATACACATATATGTGTGTGTGTGTGTGTGTGTGTGTGTGTGTGTGTGTGTGTGTGTGTGTGTGTGTGTGTGTGTGTGTAATTTTTTTTATCTTGACGAACACCTTCCCTAACTAAAAATGAGCAAATAAAAAATGTCTTCAACGATGACATCCACCACAAAAAAATAGTAAACATCTTACCCAAAAATTATCAAAATTGCATAATATGATTCCATGAACATAGCAAATAAATTAAAATGGCCATTTTCCTTCCCATTTGATTATTTTTACCTCTACAAAATTTCCACATCCAACCATGAGACAATCTCCATTAATTATCAAAATAATCCACTTTGATCATGTCCGTTACCTTTTTTTTGCTTTAACTCCTCTCCTATCAATCTTAATGACTTCATTATTTCCATTAGTCTCTTGTAATCACATAGGAAAATTCACTTTAATAGTTGATTATCCTACCCCAACCACAAATACATGGATAATAGCATATCCTTCAAGTTTCTATCATTCCTCTAATAATTGGCTTTATTTAAAACTATCAGTCACTCACAAAAAAAAAAATATTGTCGAAAATTTTGTAAATCTCCATGTGCTCCTCCTAGGTTTTGAAAATTCAAGAAATATCTTCCATCTTTGTTTAATTCATTTGAAGATAATGAACATAAACAATCATTTATACAATGACATTGTTTTCTCATATGTTTTAGGTAATTCATTTAGTGTAAGCATTTGTTATTAGGGGCAAAGTGAATGTAATCTAGTAATTGAACTTCTCATAACCCTCTAACATTTTTTTCAAAATTTTTGAAGGTTGTAATGCTTTACAAATCACCCTCATCTTACAATTATTACCAATATGTAATCAGCCCAATTATAACTTAATCATTTATTTATATTATAATTTTAATATATAAAGTTAGTTGTGTGTGTGTGTGTGTGTGTGTGTGTCGTCTCAAGATAACCAATACATATAGCCATTTATATAATAAGATTGTTTCCTTCTATATTTTGGGTAACTCATTTATGTAAACATTTGTTAATACAGAAAGAAAAATGAATGCAATTTACCATTTAAACTTCTCACCCACAATTTTTTTTAACAAAGCTTTTAAAAACCATAATACTTTATAAATCATTGTTATGTCACAATTATTATTAATATGGGAATAACTCGATTACAACCTTATCATTTATTCATGTTTAATATATGAAAATAAAGTTTTGTTCTGTTTTCAATTTAATAATTCACAAGCTTCGTAAACTCCATTGAAATCTTTAGATGCCATAGACAACACACAAAAATACAATACAAAAAGTATATATGTAACTTTCCAATTTGTTTAACACTCGGCACTTTGTGGTGTGATCGAAACATAACTTCATTGTGCCTTAAATTATAAATTTTTTATTGTCACGACATTAGGTTTAACATTCCATTAAAGTTACGTATCATATCAATGTAACAGTATTTAATATTTATTAAATCAAAACCATCCACCGAAAAGTCGTAGAAATTATTAACTTGACGACGTTTTGGGTACCATTAATAATATTATTATCTATATCATTGTTATCGGTAGATTTAGAATGCCGATTTTTTAAATGTAGCTTTGGAAGGAATCATGTCTTTACTGAGAATGCTAAATAAAAATTTAGTAATACCAAAAGTTGGGAGAATGAAATTTGTAATATTTTATTGGATGTTACCATCGATAACACTGTTGAATTGGGTCTTCAGCTAACAAACAACTGAAAGAGATATGAACAGATGGAATAAACAATGAAACGGATGATCGACATGAATGTGCAGAAAAATTGTGTGACCCCAGCTGACAGCAAACCTCGTAATATACACCATATCTTTGCTCAATATTGTTGCTCACAGACACTCTCGATACAAATTATGGGAATAGTTACATTTCTATGTCCTACCCAGCCTGGCCCAAACTGGGTTTTGATTATTAAAACTGTGTCGAGGAGGTTTTTCATTGGAAAAGATGGACGCCATCGGAGGAATTTGTAATTCACATGGATATATCATAGTTGTAATAATGTGGATGAACTTGAGCTGCTGAGGCTCAAGGTTCACATGAAGTATGCTCTCACTATGCACTGGGTTTGAAATCAGTTGTTAGAAGATTTCCTTTTAGTTGGAGTGGCGTTTTGGAGGAATTATTCGCCCTTCTAAAACCTTGAAAGGTTAACGATCTTATTTCCAATACCCAACAAGAAAGTTTTCCTTACCCAATTAACATCCCATTATTCTCTGTAAGCGTATTCTCATTACCATGGCAACTAGCACTGGTACAGAGAAGAATCATCACACAAGAGGGATTCGAGTGGGAGAGAGTGATAACTCAACATCTACTACTATTACCATGGCAACTAGTACTGGTACATAAAAGAATCGTCACAGGAGAGGGATTCGTGTGGGGGAGAGTGATAACTCAACATCTACTACTTCCAGTTACAAGAGAAGTGTATATGGAAATCATGAAGGGCAATGGCAAGATAAACATAGCATTTCTGAAAGAAACAAATCAGCTTCTTTGCAAGATCCTCGTAATGGTCTTGTTCGAACCAATTCTATGAGAGTCCGCTCAAGTTCAGTTGGGAAACTTGAATCTCGCAAGGAAATTAAGAATCAAACGAGGGCCAACATTGGTGTAATGAAGTCTGCTTCTAGTGATGAGTATGTTGTTGGTTAAAGTTTTTTTAATTTATTCATTCTCTTATACTTATTTTTTCTATTTTTCCCTTCACATCTTATTACAGAAATCTTGTTGCTCTGGTTTATTCAGAGTTAGCTCTATTTTAGCAAATAGGTCTGAATTCTTTTCAATATACAATAGGGAGTATAGGGTTATGGCAGATATTATCGTAATTCATTTTTTAACCATATCTACAATACAAAAATAAATTATTGTTTTTTCAAAGTCAAAGCCTTCCATATAGGAGATAAGCTGAGATGAATATAAGGCACCCAGGGGGTGTTATTGCTAATTAATTAGTGTTTTTTCAAAGCTAAAGCCTTCTACGTAGGAGATAAGCTGAGATGAATATAAGGCACCGAGGGTTGTTATTGCCAATTAATTGGTGTTTTTTCAAAGCTAAAGCGTTCTACATAGGAGATAAGTTGATATGAATATAAGACACCCAAGGGTGGTATTGCTAGTTTCAGGATGATATTAACTTGTGAGTCTTTCCAATTTGTATTCATTGCAGAGATAGTCTTTTTTAGCATTGTGCCAACATAACGAAGCGTATCTATTAGACTAAAATTTCTTGATCTTGCACCTTATTTTGAAAGGGAATTAAATTTTGATGTGGTCTTTATAAACCATTATTTCCAACCCTAGAACTTCTCCCTTTATTAACCTATTTTAATCTTTTGTTGACATTAATAAATATTTTCCCTTTCTTTCAGCAGTTTCAAAAATGGGCAATTTTGAATTTTTGTCTTGCCCCAAGCCATTAGAGTTTTATGCTACTATGGTTTCTTAAGTAAAGAATGATTGTTTCTGGAAAAAAAAAATTTGATAGAAATTTGAATAACATCTACCTAGTTCACAAGTTAAAGGGAAGCATTCTTATAACAAAACCATTTAAGTCAAAGATTATTTTATTCTAAGCTAGTTGTATTTCTAGATATCAATTGATCTATTTTGGTAATTTGTAGACATTAATATAAGTTTCTTCTTTCTGTACAGCTCCCAAATAAATATATCAAACTCCAGACCAAGATCTAAACATTCTTCTGGAAGCAGTGGGTTTGGAAAAGAACCATCCATAGCCGAGAAGAAAACAGTTGGGTACAAGTAAACCACAATATTTGACATCACTGGCGGTGATCTGAGTGAAAGGATTGCCAATGCCAAAATAGTTGCAGATGGTTGTGTTGACTCGGCAACAATATAATGGACAAAGACTTGAATGTATATCTCCCAATGATATATTTTTCTCTAGAGTAGACTTCTCCCCAAAATTTGTTAAACCTTCGCCAATGAGCAATATTTATAGCAAGGGAAAACCCAGCTCTGATAAAAGCCTTATCCATACCCCATCAAGTGCACGCCTTCTTAGTAGCTCTGTGTCTATAGGGACAAACACCAGTGCAAGGATCAGGATCAGCGAAACTAGAAAAGCAAGTAGTCAGAAAGTAAAAGATCCATTCAAGTGTAATAAAAAGGTTTGGTTTTCTTGCATGAGTGGAGGAACTTGCATGCCTCCCAATAGTGTACCACTTTTGAAGAAAGAGAGACCTTTCGAAATTGACAATTTATCTTCAAGAGATATCAGAGAGATCAGAATTTCATGGGCAGATAAGCATCGTCCTGGGTCACTTGCGGGATTCATATGTCACAAGCAACAAGCCCAGCTTCTCAAACAATTGGTGCGAACTTAACACGTATTGTGTCTAATTATGTTCGGTGATCTTTCATTTGTTTTTGGAATCAAAAAATACCTAAAAAATGCTCAGCATAAACTTCACATATGTTTGCAAGGCTGGCTGATCAACCAACCAATAATAAATCCACTCCAAAAGTGGTAAACAACACATTGGTTGTTGATCAGTCAGTCTATGAAAACACATGTGATGGATAGGCTCTTCCCACAAGAAGACTTATGTCAAAGATCTTGTGGATAACTTGAAACTCTTCTAAATTAAAACTACCATGCAGGTTATCTAGAAATTTTTGAAAAATCTTTTATTTGTTTCAAGTTTTCAAATAGAATTGGTTTTTTTGAATCTGGTTACCAGATATCTCAGGGGAACTGTCCTCATATTCTCTTTCAAGGCCCGCCTGGTTCGGAAAAAGGGCTCTCACCATGGCTTTGTTACGGGAAATATTTGGAGGTTCTTCTTGGAGGGTAAGTGGCCTCATTTTACGTTGATATCCCTACTTTTACTGGTATGTTGATGCAAAAGTAATACCCAAAATAGTCTTTACCTTGTCCTAAGAGCGAGGTGATTTTATACCGTTTGTCTTGGTTTTTTTGGGTTTATATATTTGGGATGATCCAATGATGCTTACCATTTAGAATTGATTTTGCAGGTTTCACACGAGCTTAAATCATTTGATTTAAAGGTAATTTTGTCTATTTTACAATTTTTAGCTTAAATTGTTAATTTGATCTAGAATTTGGAGATGTATTGCTAATTGAATTTAGTGATAATCTACTATCCCTATTTTATGTTGGGTATGTGGATTTCAAGTCCTCCATCAAAAATTCTCCTAAGTAAATTTTTGTTAGGGTTGTAACACTAAAAGGAACATACGTTGGGAATGCTCTGTTACTGAAATATTTTATAATAAGATATTAAATGTTAAAAATTATGTATATATATATATATATATATATATATATATATATATATATATATATATATATAATTTTAATTGATATATATGTGTGGGGGGTTGGTTTTTATGACAACATGATGATATGGATTTCTATAAAAAAATGCATTAACCTATTCTTTCTTTTTTCTTAGAAAGCCTATTCTTTTGTTGTACTTTACTATTATAAGCTCCACCAACACCTTTGGCAAATGTGGAAACGTACACAAGATCCTGACCAAACTCATAGCTTTGGATGTTAAAGAGGAAAAATACATAGGTAATAGATTAGAGCCCATAGCTAATGTCACGGAAATTCCCTATAGTCTCTTGGTGATGTTATTGAAACATGGCTTGTTGGAAACACCAAAGGGTAATTTTGAAACTTACAATTTAAAGAAAATCTATTTTTTATATATATAATTTATTTTATTATGTCAAGAGAGGTATTTTACAGATTTTGTGTGAGTTGTTAACAATTAATGGTCAATTTTACATGTGACATTCATCTGATATGTTTCGAGATTTTTTCTTGTTTAGAATTTGAAAAAAAAGTCTTTTTAAACCAGACACAATAGTACAATTTTATTGAAACCATCTCTCATAATTCAATAAAAAAAATTATGGAGAAAATAAAAATTAATTAAATATTGTAATATGTATAAAAAATAGAATAGATGTCTTGAGATTAATATCTCTTTGCATATTTTCAATAAATTTATTTTATGTACTAAGATAATATTTAACAATGAGTCCTCTTTTAAGCCATTACCATCAAACCCACTTCAAATCCAAACTTGTGTACAATATATACTAATTTTAACCTTTCAGCTAGTTGTTTCTGTAACCATGTTCTCCCATATTGCAGGTGAACAAATTTTTTCTTTTTCCTTTTCTCAGTCCAATAGAAAAAGTATTGAACTCTCTTTATGTATTCCAAGCAAGGTGTTCCTTCACCCATTAAGCCCGCTATGATTCATGAATGGTGAATACAGGGAAAGAGACAAGGGACGGTAAGCCTGCCCATTGCATCAAGTCCTCACCACATGGAGGTCAATGTTTTGCCTGTGGCTGAGAGTTCCCGCTATGTGCTCATGACACTCATCAAGGAGTTAGCACGCACTTCTGAGATAGCTCTACTAGAGGAATATGAATCTAGTTTTGCAGCAGATTATAAAGGTCTGTAAATATTCATGCTAATTTTATGTAGGACAGTTTTTTTAGATAAAATAAGTGAAATGTTTTCCTGTGGAAATCTAAGAGATTTAATTTCGTATTCTTTGGAACGTACTAAACCTCTAGGTTTAACAACATTGTCAATGTGATCTGCTTATGGATTCAGTGATGGTCCTATATGAGGTTGAAAAACTCTCAAAAGATGTTCAACACATCATCAAATGGATGATGGACCGCTACGCAAGATGCAGTTAAACTTGTTCTCTGCTCTGATAATGATTCAAACCTGGTAGAAGCTTTGAAGAATCGTTGTCAAGTCATCAAAGTAGATGCTCCACTAACCCATGAAGTGAGTTTGTTGCAAAAATATTTGCTAGCAATATATGTAGTTGGTTGTCTTCTATTGTTGTAATTGAGGTGTTTGAGGATCCCACAGATCATGGAAGTTCTTCTTCAGATAGCCAAGAAGGAAAGGTTTGACTTACCAATGAGTTTTGCTGCTCACATTGCAAGCAAAGCAAAGCAGAATCTAAGACGAGCAATCATGTCCCTTGAAGCCTGCAAATCCTACCAGTAAGGACCTTAAAATTTAATCTATGGTGCTTAGTTATTTTTTAAATGTATATTAACTGAAAAATGGCCCAATTAGAATCCTAATTGACTCTAAAATCAGCTGGCACAAAGCTACCTATAAAAGAGAGGTTACCAGAAACCCACAGTTTGTGTACATAAAAACAAATATGAGATGGCTTATTTTGGGACTAAACCCTAGGAGCAATTGATTACTATAGATTACAAGAATGATAACCAAATAAGATCTATATACCGAGAAAAATGAAATGTTCATTTATGACATATATGCAGAAAAATCTTTTTGATACAGTGTGAATGTCTTCTGATACAGATATCCTTTCCAAGAAGACCAACCAATTCCTGTGGGCTGGGATGAGGTAGTAACAGAGATTGCAATCGATATATTGATGGACCCAACCTCAAAAAGGTACTATCCTCTCTAATCCTGGTTAGATTGTTTACTATCAAAAATTTTAAATAATTATTCGGAGTTTTCTCAATCCAATATTTCTTATTAACTCTCAATGAGTCATTTATTATTAGAATTATACTTATCAATCTCATAAGCTTGAATGATCTACTGGACAGTTATTATCTCCATTACCATTAAAGAAGTTCAACCATACCAAATCCACTTCACACTAATTTCATCCATAAATATTAGCGGAGATCAACCATCCCTAATACTTATTTTCTGGTCTGCCATCACCCATCCCCACTTTTAAGTGTAACTCTATTTGAACATAAAAAGTACTCATATGGGCAACCTTCTAGTCACATGATGCAGTAATTTCCAATTGAATCATTAGATTTCACTAGAGATCTGGGTTATTGAATGTATTAATACTCCATAGAGTTATCTCTGATAACTTATAATGATCCATTTAAGTACAACATCAAAATTTCTCAACTTACTTTCACTTTCATGAATGGCAGAGTTTTTATTGTTCATGGAAAGCTTCAGAGATTGATTTCTGATTGGGTGAACCCTAAACTTATATTCCAGGTATAAATCTTCTATAACTGAACCTCATGTTGCATGGAAATATTTATAGTTCTATACATTTTCTTCTTATATTTCAGTATAGATGATTATTAGAAAAACATGCAGAGTCTCATGCAAGAGCTTATAAAGAGAGTTCCTACTTCTGTCAAGAGAGAAATTTACTACTGTTATGCCTATTCGGTAAGGACAACTTATTTTTAAACTGAAAGTACATGGAAACAATCTTGAAATGAAATATATACAGATGATATATTCTATATACCAAATCTGTCCTTTGAAGGATATTAAAAATCATCTCTGTGTACATTCACATGTTAGTTTTAAATCTCTGAATTTGCAGGAAAAACATCTTTCTAAGGGAAATGTTCTCATAAAACTTGAAGGTAAACATTCAACGTTTTTTACACAATAGCATACAATGTTTTTTATTTCTTCTTCTTATACTTGCTGTAATATTACATGGTCTCTGCAGAGTTTGTAACAAAAGTCATTAGCATCTATGCCAATTATTTGAAAGAACGCAGCAGCACAATATAGAACTTATTTCAAATTTAAAGGAGCACCCTTTTAAATCTAATGGCGGGCGACATGGAATAGGAAAAAGAAAGATTATAATTTTGCATTCCATGTTGATAAGTGGCTGCAATATATAATACCAGTTGTATAAAAAAAGAACAGGAATGTATGGATGTCACATGTGTCATAGAGAATTGATCGCCTGAGAAATTGGCTATACTCTATTGAGTTATGGAAGAGTTTAAACAGCTAGTGAGTTGAGTTTGACAAGTTGTTATCTCACTGTATATATGAGCGTTAAAGCACATGATTCAACGCCACTCAGAGTGAAAGTGAATGCAGTTGCTGTTAAGACCTTTCCAGAAACAAAATTTTCTTATTGTTTTTAGTCACAATGTTCACGAATCACAGTAACACTTAAATTCCAGGAATTGAGGGCGGGTTTAGTACACAGTTTTCAAACCATTACAATGATGACGTTGCATGCTATATGGAGTCGATCTGTGATATGGTGGTTAAATAAGACGCTGGCTATTCTCTACAGTAAAATGCACCAATGCCCATGTCATAGTTCAACGGTCAAAAAAATCACAAAACAGATTGTTTTCAAATAGTTATTTTGTGTTGTAATTTAATGCATTGATATGTCATCCATAGCAATGGGTAGATTGATTTTGTATTGTAATAATTTTAATCTTTGGTCATCGGATTCAATAATTTGTTATATCGCATATATTATTATGTGGTCTACGGTTCTAATAAATTAATAGCTTGTGTTTTTTTATATACTTATAATAATATACAAATGTATGGATTTAAGATTGTGAACTTGACACTTCATTAGAAGTTTTTTTTTTTTTTTTTTTAAGAAAATTGGAGAAATCGACTTAAGATTTTGAATTTGACAATCATTTAGAAGTATTTTTTTTTACTTGGAGAAGCCAATTGAAATATAATAATATTTTGTTCATATTAACGTTTGGAGCCCTTTTCTCTCAAGTTGATATTTTTGGCCTAATTTAGTGATTTATCTATATCGAGGCTCTATGTCATGAGACCTGGAAAATTTGCAAAGAATACACTACAATTATTAATAAATGTTGAAGTATGTGACAAATCCAAGATATGTGCCTTAAGATAAAGATATTTCTCAATGTTTCTAAAATAGACGTGTTTAAGATGTTTTCCTTGTTTTTGGTTAAGAGCTTTGAGGGTTTGCATTTCAAGGCTTCAAGGATTAGTTTTAAAACAACTCTTTTAGGTTTTATGTTTGTGACATGTTCTATATGAATTGATTTTAGTGTTAACTAGATTTTGGATTTGGTGTTTGGGGTTTCTAAGTTTTTCAAGGTTTTTTTAGTTTATGTCTTTTGAGTTTCTTATTTTGTTATTTTCTAGGATTGTGTAGTTTTGCAGTTTTCAAAGTGAATAATATGCAACACACACACACACACACACACACAAGATATGTGCCTTAAGATAAAGATATTTCTCAATGTTTCTAAAATAGACGTGTTTAAGATGTTTTCCTTGTTTTTGGTTAAGGGCTTTGAGGGTTTGCATTTCAAGGCTTCAAGGATTAGTTTTTAAAACAACTCTTTTAGGTTTTATGTTTGTGATATGTTCTATATGAATTGATTTTTGTGTTAACTAGATTTTGGATTTGGTGTTTGGGGTTTCTAAGTTTTTCAAGGTTTTTTTAGTTTATGTCTTTTGAGTTTCTTATTTTGTTATTTTCTAGGATTGTGTAGTTTTGTAGTTTTCAAAGTGAATAATATGCAAACACACACACACACACACACACACACACACACACACACACACACACACACACACACACACACACACACACACACACACACACACACACACACACACACACACACACGCACGCACACGCACACGCTTTACGCACACGCACACGCACACGAATGAGACTTGCGCACGCACGCGCGCATGAATAATATTCAATGCTTTCCAATGTAATTCACGCGCACGTGCACACGCACACACACACACACACACACACGCAATGAAACTTGTATGAATAATATTCGATATTTCCAATGTAATTCATGTAATACAAACCACCACATAAATAGGAAGATAGCCATCCTAAAATATATGGAGATTTATTTCTATAACAATTCAAACCTCCTACATGAGGGTTTGTTTCAAACTCACATCCCCTTTTAATGTTTGTATATGATATTGTTATTATTGTTTAATATAACAACAAATAACAAATTACTAACATATGTGCTAGCCTAGAATAACTTGTATGAATAATATTCATATTTCTTACATAATAATAATTACCATCCTAAAATATAGGATAATTATTATTTACCCATCCCCACATGAGGAATATAGCACTAACATATAATTTCTTACATTCTTACATAATAATTACTTCACATAATTATTATTTACCCATACACATGAGGAGCACTAACATATGAATTCCTAACATTCCCCCTTAAGTGAGAACATGGGGAAAACTTGTCTTGTACTACAATGTGCTGCTTCATAGCTTGCTCATGATCTAGATGGTTTTGTTTTTAGGATAACCAACAACCTCTAGGATGGTTTTCAAGTGGAAAACCAACAACAATAACAAGGATAGTTTTCAATAGATAACCAACAACCACAAAAAGGATGGTTTTCAATGGATAACCAACAACCACAACAAAGGATGGTTTTCAATGGATAACCAATAACCATAATATCATGATGTTGTAATAGTATCATCAGTCCTCATCACATTCTTCCATCAAGAGATAACATAGGAAATTATGCTGCTCATACACACATAGAAAATGCTTTGACATAAAGGAAATGGAACATTGGGATTATGTTCCCCCCTCAATGTGAAATTTCCACTTATTCACACTACACAAGAACATTGAAATTGGTACTTTGAAAACACATCAGAAAGGATAATACAAAAACTGAAAGAAAACTCCAAATACACATGTCACCAAACCTTTGTATGACCCCATTGTTGGTGAATGATGAGAGGTCATTGATTGACCTCCAACCTTCGATGCCTCATGCCTTCAGTGTCTTGCTTAGAATAGAAAATCATTAGATATATAGCCACATTTTTTTCATGGGTTCATCATTTGTCTCTGATTCTTTTTCCATGATTATATTGGCTTCATTAGTTTTCAGTTTTCCATTGATCATATTTTTAGCTCTGACATTGTAGTATATAGAATTTTGTCCCTTTTTCTTACAGTAGAAATACTCAACTCCCCCTTCATTTTTAGAGGAATTTTTATATTTCTTTTTCACATACATTTTTGTTTCTTCTTCTATATCTTATTTAATGGTTCTTTTCTCTTGACTAGAAAAGAATATAACATATCATCTAATGAATGTGTAGGCATCTGACCAAGAGTGAATACAAAATTTATGTATTTAGGAGGCAAGCCATTTTACAAGATAGTTTTTGCATCTTATTTTTCAACTTCTACTTCTACTTCTACCAGTTCGTCTCATAAGAGACCACAATTCATTTATATGACTAGACATACTTACACCATTATTCATCTTGAATTTGAACAATTGCAATTTTAGATAAATTTTTGTATTTACAGCTTTACCACCAAAGGTTTTATTCAAAAGATCCCAAATTTCCTTAGATGGATTTTCAATATCAACATGATGAATCTCATAATCATACATTGCAAGTCATATGATAGCCTTAGCCTTATCATCTCTAATTTTTGTTCTAACAACTTGCTAGCATCAACAGGTTCTTTCTCCTTGTCATTAACTATTCCCCACCAATTCTTATTCATCAATTGCATTTGAATCTTTAGTTTCTAGGTTTGAAATTTAATACCATAAAATTTATGTATGGAGGCAACCGATGTCTCCATTGATCAATAGAGATATCAAAAACCAACAAATAAAACAAGAACTCATTGTTTTGATGATAACTTGAGAACCATAGCTCCGTTTTGTAATCCATTAAATCCCTCATAAAGATGGCTTCAATATATTTACAATGGTGAAGAGAATAGTTGGTTATTTCTAAATAATTTTTAGTGATTTACCCAAAACGTTGGATTTTTTCCCCAATCACTTGGTGATTGCATAGAATCATAGACGATTAAACAAAATTGTAGGTGATTTATTAGAATTGTTGGAAATTACTATTAAAAAATATAGTGCTATAGATTCTAAGCCCATTGTTACCAAAAAATGAATTGAATGTGTAGTGAGAGATAATATGGATGTAGAATTGGCTATTTGATTCATATCTTGATTGCAAAGTTATGTTATAGTTACATTTTTATTAGATACATCACACAACCTCCCTTCTTCTCAAGGTTATGGAACTCAAATAGAAGTAGATGAAAATGGAATCAAGTGACCAAGAGAAGAAATTCATTTGGTGGACTTGCATGTTATGATACCATATGAAGAATATGCAACAGATTTACAGAGAGAGAGATTAGAGAATGAGACTTGTACGAATAATCTTCAATACTTCTAGTATACTTTATAATACAAAAGCACCATATAAATAGGAACATAGCCATCCTAAAATATAGGAGATGGCTATACCAACCTCCTACGTGAGTTTGTTGAAACTCACATCCCCAAATATAATTTTGTTATTGTTGTTTTATATAACAACAAATAAAAAATTACTAACTTATCTACTAATCTAGTAACTTACATTCTTACATAATAATAATTACTTCATGTAATTATTATTTACACATATACACATAAGGAGCACTAACATATAATTTCCTAATATAAAGTTAGGGCTTTTAATCTTTATTTTCAAGTTTTATATTTGAGTTTTGGGGTATTTTATATCATTTTAAATGTTCGTGTTTGATGAATTTCCTTGTTTAGGGTTTAAGTTTCAAATATTTTAGGTTCAAATCTTTCAGGTTTCATAAAAATTTTGTTTTTTTAGATAATGGGTTTTTTTCTTCGGCTTCATTTTCAAGGATGGTTTATGTAAAATCAAAAAATCCACAACGGGTCTATTATAATCATATTTGGATCAAAAATATGATATTACATCATAGGATTCTACATGTAGAGCTCACCACCTTCAACTATGAATGTTCTATGATGAATAGAAACTAAATGTAAAAGTAGCAAATAAAATAGAAAGTAAAAACTTTATAAAACTCAACATAGTAAAATGTACGCAACAACCTCTTCATTAGAATCTAAGACTATAACAATGGGGATGCACTCTCATGCTTCATCCTTCAAATCTAGTGTCTTAAATGATTCAACCATGTGAGATTCAATAAATTAAGAAGTGATGATCTCAAATTTAATCCCTTATAAATATCCTCCACTACTAGGGATTGAGAAGTGTCCACAAATGATCCAAACAAAACATCAAGTCAAAACCCATTTATGTTATGTCTTTATGTAAAAAATGTAGTTTTGGCCCTAAATGTTTGCATCCCAGCTATCAAGGTTGCTTTGAGAGTGTCCAACCTAGGACAAGACAACATGGAATCAATCATAACTTAAATGAAATTTTCCATTTGAAGCACCATCACCTAGTCTCATAGATATTTTTCCAAGAAAACAATTTGTGTTAGTAGATATTTGAGGAGTTTTTCATCCTTTATGCATTCAATAAAAGAGGATTTCATTAACTCAATATTTTTTATGAAATGTTTTAGTAAGAATCCATCATCTAAAATTTGTATAGGTGAATTGTAAATCATCCAAAGTCCACTTTGAAGGAATTATGGAGATATTCCAGTGAGCATTTGTGGTTGATTATATAATTCTTCTCCCTCGTGAAATTTTTTTAGATGACATTCCGTCCATAGTGTGTTTGGTATATCTATGGGACATTTATGCCTCACCTCTTTATCCAAATTTTTTGTCATGATATTTCTTAATAATAAGCCTAAAGAAAAACTTAAATTACTTCAAAGGGAAAACCTCCATAAACAAAAATAAAAAGGAAATAAATTTAACAATATATAACTTGTGATGATTTTAGAGAACCTTGCTCATCAATATTTATATACATAATTAGGAAGGGTCACACTTATTCATTTTAATTAGATCAGCATAAGTAAATATTAAGAACTAATAATTGAAAGATATATGGTGTACACTCCATTCCATAACCTTAATGCTCATAAGAAGATATGATGTTATGGGTATAACATTAATGCAAGAAAATCTTAGGAAGCATAAGTAATCTCACATCAACCAAAAATAAGCTAACCTCTAAAAATTTCTAATGCTCATTTCACACAACATAAAAGGTTGAATCTCTTGTTTTACAATTTTATCCATCTACAAAGTGGGTTAAACTATTTTCACAGGGGAATTGAAGCTACATGAAAGTGTATGGAGAAAATGGATTTTCATAAATAATGTGAAAAGGAATGGAACACTTTAAGGATTGAAAAATAGGCTAAGGTTTGATTTGCATGCATGCACAGAAACATAGATGTGTTTGGAGGATTTTGCTTAAGTAATTATGCAAGAATTTGGCCAGATTGAGTACAAAAAAACAAATAAGAGTTAATTTGCATGTGAAACACATAAATAGGAAGAAAGATAGGTTTTTGTGATGAAAATTATTCTCTTAGAGATTGAGAAGGAACCTCACTACATCAAGACATGATGTCTCTCATGGATAATTTACAATAGTTAAGGGTTGTGCAAGGATAGTGTGCAAGTATTAAAAGTGTCAGATTGACCATTTAGACTCCAAGGATATTGAATTGAATCCAAATACCTTGGAACCACCTTCGACTCTCTAATCATTAGAGATACACATTATAACTCTATCAATTACATGGATTCAAATTAACATGTAGAATTATATGAGGTCATTATAGAGGTGTGTAGAATAAACATTCTAATAAAATTGGAAAGGATCTTGTTGGATGGAAAAAAATTTCAAAGACAAAATATGGGCATTGATGAAATGGACCTAACTAGGGGGAGTCATATAGTTTTCATTGTGTTTTACGTTGTAGTAATTGATTAAATACATGTAATCTGTAGCTATGTGTGTTGTTACAAAATGTAACACCTCACATATAAACTTGTCATAACATGTTTGTCTTCAACAAGGAATCATAGAATCCCCGAAGGACTAATGCATTTCCTTGATGAAGGAGGGAATCACAGTTTAGGTGAAATGTTATATTCAGGAGCAACAAGTAGAGTTATAGTTATATGGAATTGAGAATAGTTCATTATTAAGTTACAGGTACATCAAAACTCATTATTTTTCATGTTTAAATACATTTAATTATGTGATTGAGTTGTTTATTTCATTATACAATCAATATCCATCATAAAATTTGAATGCAGAAAAAGAAGTATACAACTCAATTACAAAAATTAATGTCATTTATTCATGAAGAAATTCAATGTTTCCCACACAATCATGGGATGTAACTCATAACTTTTGAAGTAAGAAGTACATGTGCATAAAGCTAAAAGTAAAAGAGTATAGAAGAAACCCATCATTGCCTTGGGTTTTCTCCTAGTCTTCTTTGTTTGGCTCTAGCTCCATCTTCCATCTTTGTCATCCAACAGCTACAATGTACCTAAAAATGAAAAAAATACATCAAGTCAAGAGCTCAGGTTTAATCTATACTCATGTATTGTTCAACTTCATGCAAATGGATTTCCTAATATCATAGGCATAAGGTACATCATGTAACATATGTAGAATTGAGAAAGCAATATCTTACAGTAGCACACATATGATTCCCAAAATCATAACAAAAAAAAAAAGAAAGAAAAGAAAAAGACTATGGAACATAAGAGAGGCCAAAAAGCCTAATTATTTTCTAACTATTTTCTTAAGTGTGCAGGTACATGTTCAAGCTAGAAAGATCAATGCATGTTTTAAAATTCATGTACTATCAAGTATAGATTGCACTCAATGACCAAACGATTTCAAGGACTACATAAAGAAGACTCACTCATGCATTCAAAAAAGGAGAAAATCGATGAACTTTACTAATGAATTACAAAAAGATTTAGGCTGTATAAATTTTAAATCATGACAAAGAAAGATATTTAAGTTACATCTTTAATAAAAGGTATGAACTAACATGAGGGAAAACGATAGAATAAGGAATACAACTACCTCAAAGCTTAACATCAAATTTACATAATAAATAAAGGTTGTAATCATTTAGAATGTAAAATATGCAAGTTTCTCATGACATTTTAAAAGTACAACATTTGTAGTTTTCAAAACAAAAAGAGAAGAGGAGATTTCTCATGCAGAATTAACATAAATATACTTTGAACATGAAAATTAAAGGATTGCTAATAATTTAATGAATGGTTCAGAAATAAAGGATTTCTTATAGCAAGTTAATTTAAGCAAACATAGCTCACATTTGAAAGAATTGATCATAAAATACAAATATTTTTTTGTGTAGCCATCATCCGTTCAAAGCAAGATCAATCTAGGAGATAAAAATGAAAATAAGCATGAAGAATATCAAGCTTAAGATTAAGAATTGTATGAACAACAAGTTACAAATCATATTTCAGCATTTAGAATACTACATCTATGATACTACAAGATTCATGGATTCATTTTTAAATGGAGAAATGAAACATATATATTTGGAAAAATAGAAAAAAATAAACAAATAAAAGCACAAATTTCAAAGAATAGGAAGCTTGTGCAATAGTAGTGAGTAAGAAGAAGAGAATTTTACCTCCTTTCATAAAATTGATCAAATTAAAATTCAATACAAAAAGAATAAGCAGAAAATTTCAAAAATAGCTTTATTATAAGAAAATGTTAAATCATCATTTCAAGAGCAAAGGACAATCAAAATTTAATCAAAATCAAGTATTTTTAAAAGTTTCAATAGTTCATCAAAAATAAAGTGAAAAGAAAATGCAACACCAAACACTATTACAAAGTATTTTTAAAATAAGATCTTGTAGCATCAAAACAATATGAGAGGTTTCTAAATCAAGTATGGATAATAAATCCAATGTCAAAGGAAAAAACAACAATAAAGGAGTGTTTACAATTAAAGATACAACTCGAAGGAATATATAGTTAGTTTATTTTCAAGAAAGAGCTCAAAATCATAAAATACTCAAAGAATCAGAATCAAAGTTTTCAAATCAAAAAATTCATGATAATCAATAGAATAAGCATAAGGATGGTTTTAATCTTGAACAAAACATGAGCATAAAGTATCAATTGTGAGCACTATATCATTCCTCATAAAACAACTTCAAAAATGTAAATTTCAAAAAATATGTGAAATTAGGAAATGAAGAAAGAATAACAAAATGAATTTCTAAGATAAAGTTAAAATGAAAAGGAAAGGTTTTCTTATTTTAAAGCCCGAAATTGAAATACGAGGAGAAAATAAATATTCAAGAGATTTTCAGTAAAAGTTTCAAATACCATGACAAAAGTATTTTCAGAAATAAATAGAAGCTTCAAAATTTTAAACAAATGATAAAAAATAAAAACCAAGTTCAAAGCTTAAAAAGTGTGAATACCTATGAATCAAAAACTCAATAAAAGCACCATTTTGGCAAAAAGAAAGAAGCTTTACATAGTTTAGATAAAGTTCCAAAATCTAAAATGGGTAAGACTTAAAACAAAATAAAAATAAACCAAAAACTATTTCTCTTAGAATATTTCGATAAACCATTTCATTCATGAAAATAAAAATGATCTCAAACATGAAATATATCATGAGCAAGAAAAGCTCAAAAAAATAAATAGTTGAAAAGAAAATTCAAATAATGTTCAAACAAAACTCAATACATTGGTACAAAAATAAAAGAAAAAAAACATCAAAAAAAAAAAATTATGGTTTCAAATCTCATTTTTATAAATAATAAAAAACAAAGGTTATGATCATTCTCTTTAAAAGCAAAAATAAATACCCATATATGGGTTATAAAAAATGAAGTGTCTTTTTTCTATAGTTTAATATATGAATCACATACCAAAAAAAAGACCCAATTTTTTTCCCCAAGGCCACGAAATATTTTCACAAAGTTGAAAAGAACTCAAAATAGAACAAAAAATTACCAAGTTTAATGAGCTGAAATTTCGAAAACCTCAAAGTGCAAGAAATAATAGTGAATGCCCAAAACAAGTGAGCTCAAACTTGAAATTACCACAAATAGAAATACATTAAATATTTTGAAGATTTAATGCTAATAAATCAAATGAAAAACAAGGAATAAACTATTGTAGAGAGTTACAAAACCAAAAAATCATCGAGGCTTACCTTTTCATCTACAACAACCCAAAATATCAAATAAGTTCTAGTAATGTATAAAAAGCTTGAACTCAAAGCTTAAAATAAAATGGTGGCCATGGAAGACAAGAAAATTAACTTCAAAAAAAACTACAAACTTCAATACAATAGAGAACTTTCCTTATAGAAAAAGAACCCAAAAATTCATGCTCATAGCTTCACATTGGTTCTTTTTAAAAAATTGAGCTTAAATCACATTCAAAACTCATGTGGCTTAAAATTATAGGGCTTTGTCACCCTCTAAGGTTCAAAAAAAATGCATAACGATAAAATAAGTGATAGTTCGGGTCATTTTACATACCCTAAACTCAACCTCCTAAACCTAACTCCAAGCCAACTCAAAAAGAGATCAATGGTTCAGATCACATCATTCAGAACTTCAAAACGATAAAGATCAAATGTTGGGAATCAATGCAACCTCATAACATTTACCTAACTCAATCTAGATTAACATCAAGATTAGTTAGATAGATCATACTAATATACGAAAGAATCAAAAATGCCAAAGATGCTAACTACAATCCAACCAATGATCAAGATCAATGATGGTTTTAACATCAATGATACAAATGATGAAATCAAAGTATAAGATCAATGATCATCATGAAAAATCATAACCCAACCATAGTTTCAGAACAAATCACTAACTAAGTACATTTTGAGGTGAAGTAAAACCCTATTTAGGGTTAAATTGAATAATTTCCATTGACCAAATTAAGGTTCAAGTCATCATGGGGAGGGATAAAGGTCCCAATAATTTAATTATTATTGCATTTGACCATTTTAAACTCAAGGTCTAAAAGTATATGATTAAAACTTATTTCAAAAGGAAAAATCATTATATACGCATGTTATGATTATTCAAAAAATTGGCATAATGACCAAGGTCAAAATCATTACATAATATTCAAAGAAGATAATGATTAAACAAAGGGCTAAAATAATTGATAACCTTATAAAAGAGTAAAATATTACCCATGCCTAAGTCAATTAGGGTCACTGTTACTATGCATAAAAATCAAATAAACAATAATATATATGTCCTAAAAAATCCAAAGTGATGATCATTAATGATCAATATGGCCATGATGATATGTTATAAAAGGTAAATCATTACCTTAGTTTTCATGCAAAAGAACCTTCTACCAATTATTTATGTGCTAAGTGGGTCAAAACAACAATATAATAATTGTGCATAATTTCAACATCGAGAAAGTATGCGTGATGATTAAGTGGAGCTAATTACCTTATTTTTCAAAAAAATAAAGGAATTATTTTCTTACACATGCCAACAAGTGGTCCTCATATAAATGGATTGACTAATTCTTGATAAGTATTGAATTAAAGGCAACTTATTCTTGCACAAGTATTTATGCATGCAATCACAAAGAGATAAAGATGTCATTATCGTCATGAGTGGTTGAATACACAGTGGTCAACATCAAATGCATGGATATTATTTTGAGGCCTTAAAAATTATTATTTTTCAAAAATAAAGATAAAGTATTATTTTTCTTACAAAAGGGATATACATGTGAAGTGCATCAAAGTGTCAACATCAATATATAAAATGATTAATTTAATCATTCACTATCAAATGAAGTGACAATGCAGAAGAAGACAAAAGCATGTACTTGCATTGGAGGAGACTTGCACAATAAGAAAGTGATTAATTATAGCAAATTATTCACCCAAGTTTTATTCAAAATAGATCAAAAATGTCAAACTACTTTGACTTGAGTTTATTTTTAACTAAGGCTATTAATGCCTCATTGTAATCAACATGTCTATTTTTATTCCTTTATTTATTCATGATAAAGGGGTAAAATTAGCATGCATGGGTGAGTACAAATTTTAGCCTATTTTTAGGATGGGTTGGGTGAATATTTTTCTATATATTGTGTGCACTTAGCAAGGCACAGGAGGAATTTTGGACATAGGAGTGCTAAAGCATATTTTCTACCAGTTTTTCCTTGAATGAGAACTAGTTTTGGCCTTTCCAATTATTTGCTAGTGGTGTGTATCTTTCCATTAATTCTTGTGAATGTTAATTCCCTAATTAATCATCTTACCTTGCTTGCAAATCTAGTATTTTTTGCATAGTCTTAGTGTGCATGTTTAGCTTGTTGTGTTGTTGTGATTTATCCCTCAATACATAAGTGTTTTGCCTTAATATTCTACTGAAAACCATTGGTTTGTGCATCTAAAATTCATTCTCAATTTTATTGTGCATATACTCAATCAAATCCCTCAATAATTTTGGTGTATCACCCATTTCAATTTTAGTTACAATCATCTTTTTACCCTCAAAACCCCAAAAAAATAGTTTAGGATACATCAATAAGGAACCGACTTGATACTAGAGACTCACCTCAACAATAGGTATACCCATAGACACTGAGGTGTTTCCATTATATCTACAAAAGTGAGAGATCAAGAAAGCTTAGAACCCCTGTGTCATCTCTCAACTAGGGTGCACTTTTGAGAGATAATAATTTTTGGCATGCCCAGTGGGACATGGATCAGATCTGCATTAGATTACAACAATTTACATCAGATTTATAGAAAAAAAGTCACTTTTGGAGAAGCAAGTTGTAAAAATTTATTCTAAAAATCAAAATATTTATTTGGCACTCCGTAAGGCTGATTTCAGACCAGTTTTGCAGCATGTTCCATGCCTAAAGTGACTACAAGATCATCGGTAAGAGGACTTCTTGTGATGATTTTATTTCTTTACCTTTGAATTCTGCAAGAAGAAGAAGAGTTGGCAATACCTTACCTTATAATAGGCCCAGTTTTGGCAACCCTCCTCCTCTTCCTTCACCACGTATTAATCTTGTTGTTCAAATCCTTGTTATTCCAATGGCTCTACAACCACCTAGAAATTTTGTGACCTTTACTAATGGCATCCCTTTAGTAATTCAAGTCTATCATGATATACTTGTTGCTTCCCTGAAAGGTTTACCTTCATTTACTAGTGAAAATCATATTACCCCTATAGAGCACATTAAATATATTGCAGCCCTTTGTGTAGTTCATAATATAACTCATGAAGATGTAGCCTTAAGACTCTTAGCTGCATCATTTAAAGGACAAGCTTTGCAATGGTACAAAACTTTACCGATAGGGAGTATAACAACTTGGGATGAGTTAGGAGAGAAATTACTTAAGCAATTTCAAGACAATTCTGATCACTTATCTCTCATAGAACAACTTTCTACAATCAAAAGAGCTCCTCATGAATTTATGGCTAGTTTTAACATCGATTTTCTAGAACTTGGGAAAGAATTCCAGCTAGTGTTAAGCCTCAAGCTGATCATGCATTTCTATATTATCTCAGAGCTTTAAATAGTGATATTTCAGCCATGATTCAGTCTATGGGAGGAATACTCTCCCAAAAGCTTATGATATTGTCATTAGGGCTGAAAACAACCTTATTCAAGATGGAAAATTAGCCCCAAGGCCTTCAATGCCTCTTATAGCAAATATTTGGCACATGTTCCACAACCTATTACCATTTTAGATCCTATTGTTATAGCTCCATCAGATGATGTATTTAAGGCTTTATAGCAGACTATGGGAAATAAATTAACATCAATTGAGAACAAACTAGCTCAACTAACAGGCCTTACCAAGCTTCTTACCAACAAAATCAACAAAATAGGTAGCCTTTTCAACAAAATCAAAACTATAGACAGCCATATCAGCCAAGGCAATTTGATCCAAAGGCTCCTAGTTCATCTAGCACTCTTTTCAGTTAATATGGTTTCAAAAGAATGGTGTCCACCTTGTAATCAACCTCATTCAACTACTTAATTGTCCAAATGCATTCCTGAATATAAGCCTTGTTGCACAACCTCAATCTAAAGCATTATTTATGCCTCAAATGGAGGGTGGGCAACAAGATGCTCATAGTCAAAAACCACCTAAACAAAATCTAGTCATCTTTGGAGAGGAATATTTATTGCAGTCATAACTAGGTCTCAAGAAAAGGCTCAAGATAAAGAAAAAGCAAAATAGACTTGTTTTGCCTACAGTCACTGATAAAACAACAAGTACAAGTCAAAAAAGCAAAAAAATTCGTTGTTCCTTCAAAAAATCAAGAAATTTAGCTCCTAAAGAGCAAAAAAAATTGCAGCTGATCCTAGAAGATTATTCATACCTCGATTTCAAAAGTTGTTGAAGCAGAGTCATTTTTGCTAAAGCTTATGCTAAAACTGTAGAAGTTTTTCAAAGACTATTTTCTTTTTTAATATTGTTGAGGTAATGAAAAATCATAATATTAATATTTCATTATGGGATGCTCTAAGTATTCCAGGACAACAGGAGTTACTTTGCTCATGAGCTTGCTAAGTTGCAGATTTCTTCAAAACCAACGAAAAGGAAGCTCAAAAAGAAGATATGGTTCTTGGTACAATCGAGCAAGATCACATGAAGGAGGTTAAGTGGATGGTACAAAAAGTTTTAAATGCTCATGATATTAAAAAACACCACCCTTTTATCTATCTTTGATTATTGGAGATCATTTAGTTCATAACTACATGGTTGATAGTGGTGCAAGTAACACAATAATGCCTAAAGCAATTGTAGAAAAATTAGGCCTGCAATATGAACCTATAGAGAAAAGTGTGTTGCAGCTAGATGGAACAACAACTAACTAACATAGTTGGCATCATTATAAATTTGGAGGTAACTTTACATGCTTGTCCAAATGTTTCTATCTTACAAGATGTTACTGTTGTAGATTTACCTCCCTACTTTGCCTTATGCTTATCAAGAGATTTTACAAAAAGATAGGAGGTTATCTTTCTTTAGATTGGTCATTCTTATTCTTTACTACAAGGTATGGAACTAAAGTTACTATTAATTCAGATCCTCTGGCTAGATTTCATATTGAGCCTCATGCTTCAAATGTTGCAACAAATTATGCAACTATAGATCAATCTGATTTTGACGTTACAACACATGTTTCTACATTAGATGGTGTTTCTAATCTTTTTATGGATGAAAAAACTCAAGAAGAACATGCTTATGATCCTTTCAAAGAATTAGAAGAAGATTTATTTGGCGTTTATTGTTTGCATGAAGAAAATGCACAATCCCCTTGCTTTGTCCAAAACAAAAAAAATAGAAGGGGGCTATGGAAGCTTCATTTTGATGGAGCCAAGAACAAAAAGGACAAGGTGTAGGTTTGATGCTCACTTCCCCTAAAATGAAAGGTATTTTTCAGCTCTAAGTCTTACAATTCTCATGTACTTGTAACGTAGCTAAATACGAAGCATTAATTCATGGCTTACAATGGGCCAAAAAGAGGTATCAACATGTTGCAAGTTTTTGGTGATTCAGTTAGTAATTAATCAAGTAAAAAACTTTAATGTGTGTAAGAATTCATTATTGAAATCTTACAAACATAGAGTTTTAGACTTAATGGAGGATTTTGATGCTATTAATATGCAATTTGTTCCAAGAGCTGAAAACAAACATGTAGATAGACTTGCAATAGTTGGTGCTAGCTTTGAGGTGCTAGAAATAGATCAAAAAAAAAATACAACCACATATAAAATTGATTATCAGACCTTTAGTACTTGATAATGAAGAAAATTGGCAAGTTTTCAAAGATGATGAGAAAATTTAGATTTTTCTGCAGCAAGAAGCTGAATTTTCTGCAGTAAATCAAGAAAAAATGCAACATTTATATGGTGACCAGATTTTTCAATTGAAGAAAACAAGCTTCCCCAAGGACTGGTCACATTAGAAGATATTTTCAGTTCTGATGATCAATTAAGAAAGGATAAAGGAAGATCTCGACTCATGCGTAGATAACTATGAAGAGATCTTAGTTGATGATGAAAAAAATTATTTATCGAAAGGTATGTTCCTTAGCTGAAAAATAGTCTTTTATTAATTTGTGTAAAGAATTCAAAGATGTTTTTTCTTGGAAATACCAAGATCTGAGAGGTTTTGATCCCAGTTTAGCTCAACATACCATAGAGTTTGCAGCCAAATTCCAAGCCAGTTAGGCAAAAACAAAGGCCTATAAATCCTAAGATTGAACCCTTGATGAGAAAAGAGTTATCCAAGTGATTGAATCAAGTATTATCTTTCCAGTCAAACATTCAAGTTGGGTAGCTAATCTTGTTCTGTTTGAAAAAAGAATGGAGAAATCTAGCTATGTGTGGATTTTAGAGATCTTAATAAAGCTTCATTAAAATATCATTATCCATTTCCCAACATGGATCATATTTTAAGAACAATTTTAGGTTCAGACAGGTTGTCCCTTTTGGATGGTTATAGCGAGATACAATCATATTCTTGTGCATGAAGAAGATAGATACAAAACAACTTTCACTACAAAGTGGGGTACTTATGCTTACAAAAGAATGCCTTTTGGACTTTCCAATGTCGGTGCAATATTTCAATGTGCAATGGACATGGATTTTCATATCCTATTAAATAAATGCATATTGGTTTATTTAGATGATGTTACTATATTTTTAAAGAATTTTGATGATCATCTTATGCATTTAAGTAGACTTTTCATCTTTGTAGTAGACAGTTTGGAATATCATTGAATCCCAAAAATTCTATATTTTCAGTCCATCAAGGTAAATT
This sequence comes from Taxus wallichiana var. yunnanensis, assembly GCA_018340775.1. NCBI lineage: Eukaryota > Viridiplantae > Streptophyta > Pinopsida > Cupressales > Taxaceae > Taxus > Taxus wallichiana. Next base: position 334,408,891 of record CM031237.1, on the reverse strand, counting down.
ACTTGGACATATTGTTTCTAGACAAGGTTTAGCTATTGATCCTTTTAGAATTGAAGTAATTTCACAGTTATCTTTCCTCATCATAAGAAATCACTACAAAGTTTTCTTGGAAAAATCAACTTTGTTAGAAGATTTGTTCCATATTTTGCAGCATTATTCAAGCCATTAACATCCATGTTAAAGAAATATAAAAATTTCTCTTGGACCAACAAAGGAAGAAAATGATTCAAAGCCATCAAGATGATATTTCACAAGCTCCTACCCTAGAAAATCCAAATTTTGATAAGGATTTTACAATGTATGCACTTGCAGGAGCTGAAACCATTTCAGCCATATTAACTTAGGTTAATGATGAAAATATTGAGCAACCAATTTCTTTCTTTGGGAAAATCTTACATGACTACGAGACAAGGTACACTTTTCTTTAAAAACAAGTACTTTTATAGTAGTTAGAGGATTAAATAATTTCAAGTACATGCTTTCCAATAATAAGATACATGTCTTAGTCTCTCATCCAAGTGTTAAAGCATTCTTGTTGAACAAATAACTAAATGAGAAGAGAGAGGTTGGATTACAAAGGTTATGGAGTATGATGTTGACATCCATGTTGCAAAAATAGTTCAAGGAAAAGGATTGTGTGAACATCTGATTATTGATATGGAAAAAAGTAGGCTGTAGAATCAAAAATTCATTACAACATGCTAAAATCACATATCAATAGTTAAAAATCTTATTACAACCTAAAAATCAACAACCAAAACTCAATCTAAAAGTTCAGAATCAAGATGGATGACTGATTTGATTAATTACTTGTAACACAATACTTATCCGGAAGGTATGGACAAGAATAAATAAAATATATTTTAGGTTACAAGTTGTACCTTATGTTTTCATTGATGGTGTGTTGTTTAAAAGGGATATAAATAGAATTTTGCTTACGATGTATTGATTATGATAAAATTCAGCAACTATTATCCAAGTTTCATGAAGGACCTGCAGGAGGCCACTTTTCAAGTGTACTACAACCTTAAAATTATGAAATCTTGTTACTGTTAGCCCAACATATTCAAGGACTGCTTCAAATGGATTAAAAGTGTAAGAAGTGTGCTTTCTTTTTGGAAAAAATGAACGTTTAGCTTCACTGCCCCTGCATCTATTTCAATGGATCAACCATTCATGCAGTGGGGTCTTGACTTCATTGGCATGATAAATCCACCTTCATCACAAGGACACAAGTGGATCTTGACTGCTATGGATTATTTTACATGTTGGACTGAAACAATAGCTTTGAAAGAAGCTAATGAGACTTCAATCTTATCATTTTATGAAGGTATAATTTACAGATTTTGTGTTCCAAAGAACTATCATTTTAGATAATGCCTTAGCATTTCTTAGTGCAAAGGTAACATAATTGGGTTGTCAAGCATGGAATTTATTTGAGTACTTCATCTAATTATTACCCACAAGGTAATGGGTTAGCTAAAAGCACTAACAAAAATATTTTGAAGATCATCAAAAGAACACTCAAGGACAACCAAAGAGCTTGGTATCTGATGTTAAATTCAACACTTTGGGTTGATAGAGTGACTCCTAAAATATCAGTTTGAAATTCACCGTACAATCTTGTTTATGGATGAGAGGTAAGAATTCCCATCTCAGTTGAGTTTCCCACATTGGATTTACTACATCAGATGGAACTACTTGAGAATGAACCAATGTAGGTTCGTTATGCATAATTAATGGAGCTACAAGAGCTAAGAGATCAAGCTCATCTGAATATGGAAAATAATCAAAGATATCAAGAAAACATTTGATAAAAAGGCTAAGTTCAGAGTCTTCAATGAAGGAGACATTGTGTTGAAATGGGATGTTGATCATGCAAATCTAGGAAACCACATGAAGTTTGATACAATCTGGAGTGGTCCTTATATGATTTTAGCTTGCAAAGAGCACAATGCATTTCATCTTTCAAGGTTGAATGGAGAGGAACTTCCCATTCTTGTGAATGGTATGTTTCTTAAACATTGTTATTAAAAATCCTACATTGTTTGGTTAGAGTAGGATTTCCTTTTTAATAAGTGCAGTTCATGCACACATTGCAATGTTTTTCAATTCAATAAGTGCACTTCGTGCACATGATCTAGTTTACCAATCCTTTCCCAAATTTAGTTTGTTTTTCAAAAGGGTCATTTTTTTAGAAAAGGCATATTTTGGTTATATGCTTTGAATCCATGCCCAATGGACAAAAGCAAGGCACTGGTCTAAAATCTAGCATGAATATTTCCCCACAGGATCACTAGAAATGTTGAAAATTTTTCACTTGTGCAAAAATGGGCAACTCAAAATTTTGTTTTCGATGGAAGGCATTGATGAAATGGACCTAACTAGGGGAAGTCATACAATTTTATTGTGTTTTTAGTTGTAAAAATTGATTAACTACATGTAATCTACAACTATGTGTGTTGTTATAGAATGTAACACCTCACATAGATTGTCATTCCATGTTCATCTTCAACAAGGAAACATAAAACCCCAAAGGACTAATGCATTTCCTTGATGAAGGTAGGAATCATAGTTTAGGTGAAATGTTATATTCAGAGAGCAAAAAAGTTGTAGTTACATGGAATTGAGAAGAGTTCATTATTAAGTTATATGTACATCAAAACTCATTATTTCGCATGTTTAAATACTATTAATTATGTGATTGAGTTTTTATTTCATTATACAATCAATATCCATCATAAAAGCTGAATGCAAAAAGAAGTATACAACTCAGTTATAAAAATTAATGTCATTTATTCATGAAGAAATTCAATGTTTCCCACACAAGCCGTGGGATGTAACTCATAACTACTAAAGTGGGAAGTACATGTGCATAAAGCTAAAAGTAAAAGAGTATAGAAGAAGTCCATCATTACCTTGGGTTTTCTCCTATTCTTCTTTGTTCTGGCTCTAGCCTCGTATTCCATCTTTGTCATCCAGGAATTACAGTGTACCTGAAAAATGAAAGAAAAGGACATTAGTCAAGATCTCAAGGTTTAATATGTACTCATGCATTATCTAACTTAGTGCAAATGGATTTCCAAATATCATCATAAGCTAAATCATGTAATAGATGCAAAATTGAAAAATCAGTATCTTACAGTAGCACATATGATTCCCATAATCAGAAAACAAAATCAGGAAAAGAAAGAAAAGAAAGACTATGGAACACAAGAGGCCAAAAATCCTTATTATTTTCTAACTAGTTTTTCAAAGTATGCAGGTACATGAATCAAGCTAGTAAAGTCATCACTCATTATCATGAAACCATCATTTCTAAATTAAGAAGTAAAAGCATAATGAGTTTCATAAAGATACTGGAGTTCAAGAAAAGGGACCGCATGTTGTTACCAATGAATTACAAGAAGAGATAGGTTACAATAAAGTTGAAATCATGACAAGGAAATATACTAAGTTACATAAGATAATACAAGGTATGCATCAACATGAGGGAAAACAGAAGGAAGGAATACAACTACCTCAAAGCTTAACTCAAAAGTACAAAGAAACAAAGGTTGTAAACTTCATAAAAAATATGCAAGTTTCTCATGACATTTGCAAAAGTACAACATTAGTTTTCAAAAAAAAAGGAGAGAGGAGGAGATTTCTCATGTAGATTTAACATTAATATATCAACCCACCTAATGTTTTTAGCACAATAAGAATGGTTAAAATTTATAAAGGAATTCTTATAGCACTGATTTAAGAAAACAGAGCTCACATTTGGAAAGCATTGATGCATAGTACAACTATATCAAGAGCCATCATCCAGAAAAGAAAGATCAATCCAGGAGACCAACAATGGCTAAGCATGAATAATATCAAGCAGTGAAGCATTGTAGGAACAAGTGAAGCTACAACCATATTTCTAACATTTAGACTACATCTATGATACTCAAGCTTCAATGGATTCATTTTTAGAATGGAGAAGAAACACAGATATTTGGAGATCAATAGCAGAAATCCAAACAAATAAAAGTATAAATTTCAAAGAACAAGAAGCCTTTGCACAGTCATGTTTTGAAGATGAGATATTTGTACCTCCTTACATAGTTGATCAAATTGAAGCCATACAAATAATAAACATGAAATAAAATCTTTCCAAAATCAGGTTGTTACATCATCATTGCCAAGGTAGGGAAAATTGTGAAATTTAATTTAAGTGTATTTTTAAAATTTTCAAAATAGCTTCATCAAAAGTAAAGTGACAAAGAAGAATGCAGCACTAGGCACTATTGTAGTTGTTGTTTTAAAGCATGATCTTGGAGCATCAAAAGAATATGAGAGGTTCCAAAATCAAGTATGGAGAATACAACCCAATTTCTAAGGTAAAAACAACAATAAAGTAGTGTTTACAAGAAATAAAACTCGATATAGTTAGCAAGAAAGAACTCAAAATCATAGAATAATCAAAGAAGTAGAATTAGAGTTTTCAAATCATGAAAATACGTGATAATCAATGTTGGTAGAGGATGGTTTTCTTGAACACAAGCATGAGCATCAAGTATCAATTTGAGCCATAGCATAGAAAATAAATGAACCAAGAATTGTATGCATGAAGTAGCATAAACGAAACAACTAACAAAATTTTGGAGGAAATGTCTTGAGACCCATATCTGAAGGTATGAAGTATAAAAATAGAGCTTCAAGATATTTTTAGAGTAAATAGATCTTCAAAAATTTAAACGATACAAAAAGAAAAACATCAAGTTCAAAGCTAAAGTGTGAATACCTATATAATCACAAAGCTTGATAGCACCATATTTGCAAAAAAAAAGTGGTATACATGGTTAAGATAAAGTCCCAGCCATCTAAAATGCAAGACTTGAAACAAAATGCAAATACCCAAAACTCATTTCTCTTCCTCAAAATAGGATACTAATGGAAAAAGCAAAAACAGAGCTCAAGCACAACATTAATGGCAACAAGAGCTCTAAAAAGGAAAACAAGCTTGATTGTGAAGAATTTAAATAACACAAACCCAATGTTGGGTACATGGAATATAACTAGAATACATCAAGTAACAAAGAAAGTATGGTTTCAAATCTAATTTTAAAAATACATAAAAAAAAAGGTTATGGATCTTTCTCTTTCAAAGCAAAAATAGAATACCCATATTCAACTTATCAAAAAAATAAGTATCTTTTAGCTAGAGTTTAATATATGTAATCACATACCAAAAAAACCATTTTTTCCCCAAGGCCACGAAATATTTTTCACAAATTTACAAAAGAACTTGAAGATATAACAAACATTACCAAGTTTAGGTTGAAGATGAAAACCCTCAAAGTGCATAATGAATAATGAATTCCCAAAACGAGTATCAAACTTGAAATTGCCACATCACCACGAAAATGTAAATATTTTGAAGATTCAATGCTAATAAAGAAAAAAAAAAGACGAAGGAAGAAACTTTTGTAGAGTTCCAAAACTGAAGGCTTACCTTCTTTCATCTACAATGACCCAAAATATCGAGAGAAGTTCCAATATAATCCATGGGGGGTTCACTTAGTAAAAGTATGGTATATCATGTTCGTTTGAAGGGTATTAAAGAATACCCTTAATTCTAGTTTATACGTCTAATTATCTAATTGATAATACCCCTCTTGTTATATTATTAGAAAGAAAATACCCTCTCGATCAAAGCTAAAGTGTGAATACCTATGTAATCACAAAGCTTGATAGCACCATATTTGTAAAAAGTGGTATACATGGTTAAGATAAAGTCCCACCATCTAAAATGCAAGACTTGAAACAAAATGCAAATACCCAATAACTCATTTCTCTTCCTCAAAATAGGATACTAAGGAAAAAGCAAAAACAGAGCTCAAGCACAACATTAATGGCAACAAGAGCTCGAAAAGGAAAACAATGATTGCATGAAGAATTTAAATAACGCAAACCCAATGTTGGGTACATGGAATATAACTTGCAATACATTCAAGTAACAAAGAAAGTAGGGTTTCAAATCTAATTTTAAAAATACATAAAAACAAAGGTTATGGATCTTTGTCTTTCAAAGCAAAAATAGAATACCCATATCTGGGTTTTCAAAAAATAAGTATCTTTGCTAGAGTTTAATATATGTAATCACATACCAAAAAACCATTTTTTCCCCAAGGCCACAAAATATTTTTCACAAATTTACGTAAGAACTTGAAGATAGAAAAAACATCACCGAGTTTAGGCTGAGTTGGAAAACCCTCAAAGTGCATAATGAATAATGAATTCCCAAAACGAGTCTCAAACTTGAAATTGCCACAGACCATAGAAAATGTAAAGATTTTGAAGATTCAATGCTAATAAAGAAAAAAAAATACAAAAGAAGAAACTTTTGTAGAGTTCCAAAACCGAAGGCTTACCTTCTTTCATCTACAATGACCCAAAATATCGAGAGAAGTTCCAGATAATCCATGGGGGTTCACTTAGTAAAGTATGGTATATCACGTTCGTTTGAAGGGTATTAAAGAATACTCTTAATTCTAGTTTATACGTCTAATTATCTAATTGATAATACCCCCTCTTGTTATATTATTAGAAAGAAATACCCCTATTTTTTCCATGTACCTTTACTTACCCATTTTTCTATGACAATTTTATTTACCCCTTCTTATTTCTACCCTAATATATTAAAAATAAATATATCATATTTCTTAATCAATTTTTTTTAATATGCATTTTCTCTCAAAATATAGTTTGAAGCCATTAAAGACATATTCCCATTTACCTTATAAATGTTAAGCTTTAATCATTTATCAATAGTTCTTCAAATATTTAAGATGGTGAAATAATAACACTTGTGTTGAAAAGCATACTCAATCCTATTTTTATACCATCTTATTATTTCTTTTTTAAAATCTCTTAATTGAGATTTTTGTATTCAAAAAATTATAATTTAAATTTATGGCCGACTCCTTAAATTATAATTTTAAATTATTTATTTTAAAAACTAGGGTTCAAATGTTTTAGTTTTATATTGAAATTAAATCTCCCTTTCCTTTGGCCCACCTCTCTAGCCTACCCCCAATACTTAATTCAAAATATTAATAGATTAAACCCTTTCAACCCCTCATGTATACCGATATATTGACTTTACTTTTATTAATTTTAATTACCTCAATATGAACTCACGTGCGGGATATTGCCTAGATAATGAACCCCCATGGTATAATCTCAAACCAAATCTTAAAAGAAATGATAATGGCAACCAAGAAAATTAATGAATACTACAAAATTCAATACAAAGATTTCCTCGGTGGTTTCACGAGAGAAATGAGCTCAAATCACATTCATGACGGTGAATAAAACTTTTTCCATGGCTTCACCCATGAGAGTGAAAAATTCATAATGAATGAAATGATAAGTTCGGGGTATTTTACCCAACCTTAAACTCAACATCCTCCACCTAACTCCACCGCAGTAAGATATCAATGATTCAGATCCTGCAGCTTACTTGAATAAACATGATAAATATCAAACACCAAAATCAATGCAACCTCACATTTACCTAACTCAATCCAGAGTTAGCATCAACAGTAGGGATCAATACCAATATAGGATCAAATGATACCAAAGATAACTATAGTCCAACCACCCCGTTTACCATGGTTCGAACATCAATGATGTAGATTGAATAGTTTAGGATCAACAATCATCATGCAAACTCATAACCCAACCATAGTTCTCGCTAGGTACAATCATCAAGTACATATGTGTCAAGTAGAAGTAAAACCCTAATCAAGGTTAAATTAAATAATTGTAACCGACCAAATTAAGGTTCAAGTCATCGTGGGAGGGCCCCAACCCAATAATCTAATTATAATTGCATTTGACAATATTAAAGTCTAAAAGTATATGATTCTAACCAGTTCAAAAAGGAGAAAAACATTATATACGCATGTTATGATTATTCAAAAGGGGGCCAAAGACCAAGGTCAAGGTTACTAGTAATATTCAAAGAAGACAATGATTAACTAAAGGCCCAAAATTATAATGTTGCAACCTTATAAAAGATTAAAATACGCCAATGCCTAAGTCATTAGAGGGGTCACTTTTGTGTGCCATAAAGGTAATCAAATAAACAATAATATATGTCATTGGCCTAGTGATGGTCATTATTCAATCAAAGGTGGCCATGATGGTATGTTACAGAAAGGTAAATCATTACCTTAATTTTTGCAAAAGAACCTTCTACCAATTATATATGTGTTAAGTGGGTTAAAAAAACTAACCGAAAAATACATGTGTACAATGTCAACATAAGAGGCATACATGATGATTAAGTGGAGCTAATTACCTTATTTTTCATAAAAATAAAGAAATTATTTTCTTACATATGCCAACAGTGGTCCGCATAGAATGGAGTTAAATAATTCTTGCTAAGTATTGGAAATTAAAGGCATTATTCTTGCACATGATTATTTATGCATGTAATCACAAAGAGATAAATATGTCATTATCAACATGAGTGGGTGAATACACAGAGGTCAACATCAAACACATGGAGATTATTTGAGGCCAAAATTACCTTATTTTTCACAAAATAAGGGAGTATTATGATATGCATGTGAAGTGCACAGGTGTCAACATCAGCAGAGATATGATTAATTTAATCATACTACAAGAAGACAAAAGCATGCACTTACATTGGAGGAGACTTGTACAACAAGCAAGTGGTTAATTTTAGCAAATATTCACCCAAGTTTTTATTTAAAATAGATTAGTAAACTACACTTTGACTTGATTTTATTTTTGTAACTAAGATTATTAATGCCTCATTATAATCAACATGTCTATTTTATTCCTTTATTTATTCATGATAAAGGGGTAAAATTAGCATGCATGGGTGAGTACAAACTTTAGTCTATTTTTAGGATGGGTTGGGTAAATTATTTTGCTATATATAGTGTCCACTAGCAAGGCACAAAGGGGGAATTTTTTGAGATAGGAGTGCTGAAACATATTTGAGCCAATTTTTCCTTGAATGAGAACTAGTTTTGGATTTTCCAATTATTTGCAGTGGTGTGTATCTTTCCATTAATTTTTTGAATGTTAATTCCCTGATTAATCATCTTACCTTGATGCAAATCTAGTATTTTCTGCATAGTATTAGTATGTATGTTTAGCTTGTTGTGTTTTTGTTATTTATCCCTCAATACATAAGTGTTTTGCCTTAATATTCTACTAAAAACCATTAGTTTGTGCATCCAAATTCATTCTCAATTTTATTGTGCATATACTCAGTCAAATCCCTCAATAAATTTGGTGTATCACCCATTTCAATTTTAGTTACAATCATATTTTTACCCTCAAAACCCCAAAAAAATTAGTTTAGGATACATCAATAAGGAACCGAACTTGATACGAGACTCACCTCAACAATAGGTATACCCACAAACCTAAGGTTTTCCATTGTCTCTACGAAAGTGAGAGATCAAACAAGCTTAGAACCCTTGTTGTCTTCTCTCAACTAGGGTGCACTTTCAAGAGAAAACAAATTTAGTTTTTATAAAAAGGAAGGTTTGTAAATAGAGAAGAAGAAGAAGAAATACATGAGTAACTTTAGAAGAATAAGAAGAGAATAGATGAGAACATGCTTTTATGTAAGAAAATTCGATCAAAAGCTAATCACACATAATCAGATAGTAATAACTTGATGTAGATTCAATAGACTAGATATTAATGCAAGTAACCATTTATTGCATTTAACACAAGAAAAACACATCAAATGAAAAAATTATCTCCACAACACAAAGTTTGTAACAAGTATCTTTTATATTCTTCAACAACAAAAATGAAAAACACACAAAAATTTTATCTCTTTTAAACTTCAAGATCTATTTCATACAAAGAATCTCCAATCCTTACAGATGAGTCATACTCCATTATTTATAGAAGAAGAAGGAAAAGAGAGCATGAGAAGAAGAAGGAAGAATTGATTTCTCTATCTAATCATCAACAAGCATTAACTTCTTGAAAAGTTTCCGAGATGCGCCTCCTCATGTCTTTTTAGCTTGTGGAAGAAGGAAAGGGATTGAATCAAATCGATTCACTTGGTCAAGCTAATCAATCTTTGGATTAACATCTTGATTGACATTTCCTTGTTTTTAGCATATAAAACTCTTCCAAAATCTGATATTTAATGGTCCAAAGTATGGCCCATGTTAATAGCTTTCAACAAGACCAAAATTACATGGATCGATATCATAAATAGAAGTTATGGTGATTTGAAAAAAGAATTACAAACGAACATGCCAAGACATGTGGTGCACACTAGTTGATCCAAGGTTCAAGCTGATTGTATGTGTACATTAATGGTCAAAATGTTTTTTCATCCTTTTCTCCCAACAAACTTTGTTAACTTTTAAATCTCATGATGCCAAACTGAAGAGCATGAGGAGCCTTTCTAATGAGACTAATATTGTGTGATTTAGATCTTTAGAGTGAAAGTTATGACCATTAAAAATGTGCATGTCGTGGAGCACGGGAATGTGACACATAAATATCTTGGATTAGCTCAGTGATCACTTCTTCCTGTGTGTTACTTGGTTTTCCCTTATCACGTGTTTGTCTCTAGTTGATTACGGGTCGGAAATTGCTTATGTGTCTACTTCCCTTTCCTCCTCGCTATCATTTCCCTCTTCTCGACTTGACACCTTTTACTACATTTCATTCATTCTAGGGCTTGAGATCCGATGGATTCTATCGGTCTTGAGTGTGATGGAATGATTCCATGTGTCCACCTTGATACCTTTTATCCGCACTATGCTCACTGCGAAGTGTGAGCCAATGAGAAATCCCCATGGACCCTCACAAAGGTTATCGACTATTTGATATCCCCTATGATTAATCACAAAGCATGGGCCAATAGGAAAGCTCCATACTACTTCATAATTTAGTCCTTTGATTTTCCCGGCTAATTACTAGAAAATATGAGCCAATGATAAATCTCCATGCACCTTCACAATGCACTGTGTCAGACTATTTATTATCCATCGTGAAGCATATACCAATGAGAAATCTCCACGTACCTTCACGATGTCGGTTTATTTGTACCATATCAACCCCGCAAAGCACAAACCAAGAAGAATCCTCCATAGCTACTTGTGATGTTAGTCTTCAGCTATAAAATCTTATCATAGTATGAAGCATGAACCAATAAGAACGTTCCATGCATGTTCGTAATGTCACCCTTGATTGACCACCTTGAAAGATGAGCCAACAAGAAGGATCCATGGCTACTTGTGATGCTAGTATTCAGCTATAAAATCTTTTTAGAGTGTGAATCATAAACCAATAAGAATGTTTCATGCATGCTCGCAATGTCATTCATTAATTGACCTCCATGAAAGGTGAACCAAGTAATAAAGATCCACATGTGTTCAGTTTTTGTAGTTGTTAGGATTTATTTCTTTCAAAATTTGTAGGGTTCTCTCTTTGGTTGTTACCTTCGCATCACAAATTTTAATTGGCAAAATAAAAATTGTTAGCTCTATAGAAATGCTGCCACGTATAGCCTTGACCTACTAGACCACCCAAGCCCAAAGCCTTTATGAAACTTTGATTATTTCATGGACTTGAGGTCCACAAAATTTATATGTCTTAAAGAGTTTCGAATTCAAACGTGTCCACATTTTATCCTTAAAGGGTGCCGTGTTGACTTGGTTCTTGGCTATTTCTCAAACCCAAAAACATTATCTATTTTGGGTGATCTTGGGAATTGAAGACCTTGAAACCCAAATAGCTATAAAGAGACCTAGAATCCAGCCACATGTGCCTTCACATCACAAGTATTAGAAATTCTTGGTGGTGTAGGTATTTAACGGCATTCGAACGTCCCAGGACTTGTTTAAATGGATAATTTCATTCAAATGAGTTATGAGATAAAAAATCACCAAAATCTTATCCAAAAGGTAAATAAATAATTTTTAAAGAAATCCTTGCATGAAAAACAAGTTCTTCATGAAAATTTTGATTGGTTATCCCATTTTATCAATAAACTCAAAAATGAGATAATAGTTGGCTCTGAATGGGGACTTTCTTTGATACTTTGAAGAAAGAGGAATCCCATATATCTAAAGTGTCAATCTATTGGGCTACAAAGTTGAAAGGTGAAAAAAACAAAAAAAAACAAAAGCAAAGAAAAGGAATGGAAATCAAAAACACCAGCAGAAAAGGAAACGCATAAACAAAAGATCTTTCACTACCGACAAATAACCTTGAGGTGTTGCCCACTATGAGGCAGTAGAAGTTGAGTCCCATCAAGGTATGACAGGTAAAATCTATTCTCACCACATGACTCATGAATCTTTAAAGCTCCTCTCTACATGGAATCAAATTTACCATGTATTCCTTTCGATCCTCTTCTCTTGTCCCATAAAAAAAATGAGGTCTCCAACTTAAAACTCTCATTGCTTAGATTTCTTATCAAACACCTTCTTGACCTTATCCTAATGCTCCATGATCCATTTAACCACTTTGGATCTAATTTCCTCCAACTCTACCAAGTACATGATTCTTTTCTCAACAAAGTCTTGGAAAGTGTCATCTTCAATCGATTTGGCCAACCTCAAGGCCAAAAATCCCAAGGAGATAGAAATCTATGTATTATTTTCATAAACACTTGAAAAGGTGACATCCCAATAGCTCTCTTTGGAGTAATACGATCAGCCCATAGTGCATCATATAATGCCTTGTGCCATGTCTATTGATTTTCATCAACTAGCTTCCTGATTATAGTCACCAAGTTCTTATTACTTGATTTCGCTTGACCATTTCCTTGAGGATAATAATCTGATGAGTGAGCCAAAGTAATCCCATAACCATAGAAAAATTTAGTGAGTTCATAAGATGAAAAATTAGAAGCATTATCAGCAACAATCTTATGAGAACACCAAACCTGACTATTATATTCTCTTTAATGAAGCTACAGACAACTTCAGAGGTAGCATATTTTACCAGTGATGGCCTCCGCCCACTTTCTCTCAAGTAATTATTTGTAGTCAAACATAACTATTTCTAGCACTACATAAAGGATTCAATGCTCCAATAAAATCAATTCCCCATTGTTGAAAGGGTTCTCGCAATTACCACTAGCCTTAGGGGAAGTGCTGCCAATTTTGGACAACCAAAAAACTTGGCAAGCTTCACACTTTACTACCCACATGGATGCATCTTGAAAGAGAGTGGGCCAATACTATCTTGCTCACAGGATCTTGTGAGTTGTATCAGACGATGATAAATTTCCCCCACATTCTAAGTTATGAAACTCTTCCAAAATCTTATTTTGTTGAATCTTATCCACATGGTGAAGGAATAATCCATCAATTCATATTTTATACAAACCATTATCTAAGAGTATGTACTTAGTTGAACTCAACTTGACTATTTGTTTATCTCCGTGTCTCAAGTGTCTAGTGAATTTTCCATAGGTCAAAAAGAAAGCAATATATGAATACCACTCATTCATTGTACTCACAAAAAGTATCCTGGGCACTTCTTCATGATTTTCCTCAGCTCTGTAAGCTAATTCTTTAGGGATGATTTTATGGATTAATTGACATATACCTCTTCCATGCATGAATTTCATGTTTTTTATTTCTAAATCATATTCCTACACCTTGTAAATCCAATTACCTCTTTGACCACGTAACTCTTATTGAGTGAGGATAGACTTCACCATTGTGTCTGGGACGAGAACTAATGTGTTAGAATTTAACATGTAATACCTTAAATATTTTACTACTCGAACCTTAGCATACGCATTTTTTATCTAGGACTTCCTAATATCATGCTCCTTCAAAGGGATACTCATGAAAGCAATCAGAGATTCAAATTCTTCGTCATTATTTTTTGTTATTATAGCACGCACCATATAAGTCGAGGCATACCTATACATGAAAAATATTTTTTAAAATCTGGGCATACCAGGATAGGGGCATGAGCTATGGCTTTCTTTATTTCACCAAAGGTAAATTTTCCATTGGTTTTCCATCAAAATGGAACTTTACCTTTCATCATCTTGACAATATTTTAAGTCTTGTGGTGAAATCTAGAACAAACCATCTTAATAAATTAACCTTCCCAAAGAATGAATGGACACTTATTTTACTTGTAATAAGGGTGAGACTCTATATAGCTTTAATCGATTCAAGTTCAATCTTAGTTCCTTATTTTTTCACAATATTACCCATCAATTTCCCTTCTCGTGACTCTAAACGTATATTTATTGGGATTCAAATAAATCCCATGTTGTCTACACCTTATCAAAACTTACTCTACATGATGACAATGGTCATGTCTATTTTTGAAAAGACTGTAAGGTCATCTAGATAAACTATAATTATTTTTCCCATCAATTCCCATGAATGCTAGGTCTATAGCCCTTTGAAAGGTAGCTCCAAAGCATTAATAAACCCAAATGACATCTTGTGATAAGTGAACATTGCTCGCAGAGTGGTGAACATTGTTTTGTGTTAGTATTTTGTAAAAAACTTCAACTTAATTGTATCCTGAAAATACATCCAAAGATAAAAATAATTTCAAACCCTATCACTATTTGTAACACTTGATCCATAATAATCAAGTTAATTATCTTTTAGTGAATATTGAATTATATTTTGAAAATCAACACGATATAGATTTTTGCATTCTTCTTGTGTGAAGGAACAATGTTGGGCACCCATGTGGAATGGTGAGTCAAAAAAATAATCCTTGAGTCTAACATCTTTTAAATCACTGCAAAAATGGTTCCATAAATCTTGTGAATGTAACGACGTTGTTTTTTCCTATACGACTAAGCATATGTCTTAAGAGTAATATTATGGTGTGTATCTTTTGGTTTGAAATATTTTAAATCTACGTAATAACATGCTAAATTTTCCATGTATTTATTTAAAAGTGAAATGAAATTCTAATTTTCCTCGAGGAAGAAACGTTTGCTAATGATTACAATTTGCAGTTGCTCAGCAATTCCAAGATTAACATGTTCAATCTCAGCAGAGGAATTAGCTTAAAAGTGTTGCTTCTTTTTAATGAATAAAACATGTTTATTGAACAGTCCTTCTAAAGACACCAATCCTTTGGGAATTTTATTTCCCTCCATTTGGAGAACTTCTCCATTGATCTCTTGTTTTGAATCAGAAATGGATTCACTAAAATATAATTTAGAACCTCAACATAGAGCTCCCTGAAATTATCATACTTTTCCAAAAAAATTAAAATCTTCTAATCTTCATTCAAGAATTTCCAATGGGAAGAGTTATCAAGGACACTTGGTTGGTAAACTATTTGGATAATTTATTTGTCTTCTTTAAACTCAAGGTGAGGAAAGAGCAAAGAAGCGCACACCACAAGGAATCTTCCTTTTCATTGTCATCTCTAGGCTTGCCTTGATTGAAAAAGCATTGACTTATTCAATACAATCCCAAACCCTATTTCTATCATGCCTCAACTAATTGTTCTTCCCCGATAGACGTTCCTAACTTGATTAAAATGAGCTCTATGCCCCTTGTGTTTTAAAGAATTTTATTCATTTTTCTTTTTCCATTTCTAGTCCTAACAATAACACTTCATATTTGGTTGTGTTATCGTAGTACAAATTGTAATTTGAATGAAAAATAAAGACCTCAAATTCAAAAGAGTTAAGCATTACACCAACACCAAATCCAAAGATTCAAGAAAATCCCTTCAAATTCTTAAGTCCATACCGTATTGGCATCCATCTCTATGACTCAAGTAGAAAAAAATCTTGATCCAAGTCAAAAAATAATTTCCTAGGCTAGCATCTTCAAAAAGGATTTGAGCATTAGGATCATCAAACTTGGTGACTCCTCATATGACTCATCAACGTAACCTAAGATTCAATGCCATCATTAGCCTCATCATTTACTTCTTCTTCTTCTTTTATCACCTCAACATCTACAAAGAACATGAGGAGCTTCAATTTCCATTCTAGGTTATGTGGATGGAAAATGATTCTTATCCCTCACAAGATCACCATTTTTATTGTTGTAGTTCCTCCTAGGGATATCCCTATAAGGATCGGTTAAAGCATGATGAGAAATTTGTTTCTTCATATTTAATAAATCATTGGCTATTCTTTGATCATATGATCAGTGGTACCTTGGGAGGTATTTAGATTCTTAGCCTTAGAGGAGACTCTTTTGATCTTACCATCCATGATAATATCATATTCAATTTTCATGGTAGTTGACCGAGTAAAGCACCCAAGTCAAGAATGTTATATATTATCAGAAGAAACTTACATCATGAATTTGTTCATTGACAAAGAAGCAATTTTGATTTTCGAGAGTAGGAACTGCATGTGTTGGGATTTTATGGATCAACTTATTGAACTTGGACAAGAAATTGCGCATAGGCTCATGTGGATCTTTCTTCATCTAGGTGAGTTGTGTTAGTAAGTCATGCCAATATTCTAAAGGTTTGAATATGGATTCAAACCATGTTCTCATAATATCCTTAGTTGGTGATACATGCATATTAAAGGTGATAAAACCATTTTGTGGCAATACTTGGAGTGTCTCAACAAATAACTGAATATATACATCTTCATGAGCCACTCCTAGAATGCCACAACCTATAAAAATGTATTTATATGTTCATCCTGGGTGTTGATTCCCGTTGTTGTTGAATTTTGGGAAGTTCTTTCATGACCCATGTGACAAATCATGCAGTAATTTAACCAATTGAAAAGGGCCAATAGTAGGGCCTTAAGGAACTAAAGCTTGTTAGTGTTGTGTAGTAATGAAATTTGTTCATTTAGGAATCTAAGTATTAATCAAGTGTAATGATTTGCAAGTTGCTAAGGTGTCTTGTACATGCGTAGCAAAATTCCTACGTATAGGTAATGAACTATTTTCCCATCTATATGAATGCATTTATCGTGTAAGATTAAAATTATGTTGTTATAGCAACTTGAATAAGGGGTCAACTTCACCTCTCACTTGGCTTACGCAGTATATGCCCTTCTTACCACTTGACTTTGGAAAGAAAAAGAGGACAAAATTAAATACTTGAGTCATCAATAGTATAACAGATTAGTGTTACTTGTAAAAATATCCCTAGCATACTCATGAAAAATGTTGGTTGGATATTTTTTCAAAGAAAAATATGAGGTTCAACCACAACATGCAGGAAAAATTACCTCCTCAAATAAAGGGGAGGCACCCTGTTTATTACTAATCTAATGCATGTCAAAGACTATTCACGATTTTCACTAGTCTAGCTATTCGGGGTTGGGATATCATCCCGTAGCTTTATTTTGATAGAAAGGATGGTGTATAAAGAGAGAAGAAGAAGATGAATGGGACTAACTTCGAGAAGAATAAGAAGAGAATATATGGGAATTTGCTTTCACTTAATAAAATGCAGATCAAAAGCTAATCACACATGATCGAGATAGTAATAACTAGTCAAGATTCAATAGACTAGATCTTAACCCAAAGAACCATTTAGTACATTGAATACAATAACAACACATCAAATGAAAAATATATGTCCACAACACATAGTTTGTAATAGGTATCTTTTATATTATTTAATAACAAAAAGTAAAACTCACAGCTTTTCTCTATTTTCAACTTTAAGATCTATTTCATGAAAATAATCTCCAACCCTTAAAAATGAGTCATAATCCACTATTTAAATAAGAAGAAGAAGAGGAGGGCAAGAGAATAAGAAGTAAAATTGTGTTTCTCCTTCCAATCACCAAAAGGAAACAAAATGCATTAACTTCCTATAAAGTTGCTTAGATGTGCCTCCCATGTCTTTTTAGCTTGTGGAAGAAGTAAGGAGGTTGAATCAAATTAAATCCGTGTGGTTTGAGCTAATCAATCTTTGCATTAACGGCCTAATTGACATTTCCTACTTTCATCCTATCAAACTCTTCTAAAATCTGATTTTGAATGGTCCAAATTGTGGACCATGTCACTATCTTTCTAACATGACCAAACATGTATGGATCTAATCTTAGCAATAGAAGTTATGGTGATTTGAAAAAAACAACACAAACTAAACATGCCAAGACACATGGCATGCACTTTGGTTGATTCAAGGGTTAGCTGATCCGTATGTTTACATTAATGGAAGAAATATTTTTCCTTCTTTTCTCCCACCAAACACCATCAAATTCTTAATCTCATGATCTCAAATTAAAGATCTTAAGGAGACATTTCCAAGGAGACCGATCTTACATGATTTGGAGCTCTAGAATGAAAGTTATAACCATCTAAAAATTGCATATCGGGAGAACCAAAAAAAAAAGACATGTGGTTTCCTTGGATTAGCTCAAGGATTTCCTCTACCTAAGTGTTACTTGTTTTCCTCTGTCATTTTTAGTCTCTGGTTGGTCAGTGGGGTCGGGTTTCACTTATGTGTCTCGTCCTTTTGCTTTTGACTTCCCTTTCCTCTCTCTAGGCCCGACACCTTTTACTAAATTTTATTTGTTTTGTGGCTTGAGATCCGTTGGTGTCTATCAATCTGGAGTGTGGTGAAATGACGCCACCTTTCCATGTTGATACCTTTGATCCGTAATATGGTCACTATGAAGTGTGAGCCAATGAGAAATCCCCACACACCCTTGCAATGTCAAATTATTTGATAGCCCATATGATCCATCGCGAAGCATTAGCCAATAGGAAATATCCACACTACTTTACAATTCATTCTTTGATAGTCTCGACTGACATCGCAAAACATGGGCCAATGATAAAGTTCCATGCACCTTCACAATACACTATGTCAAATTTTTATTATCCATCACGAAGCATATACCAATGAGAAAAATCCATGCACCTTGGAAATGTTAGTCTCATTTGGACCATATCAACCCTCGTGAAGTGAAAACCAATAAGAAGTATCCACGACTACTTGTGATGTCACTTCTTTAGCTTAAAATCTTGTCGAATGTGAAGCAAAGACAAATAATAACATTTTATGCATGCTCACAATGGAAATCCTCGACCACCACCATGAAAGGTGATCCAAGAAGAAGGCCACACAGCTACTTGTGATGTCAATCTTCAGCTATAAAATATTGTCAAAGTGTGAAGCACATACCAATAAGAACGTTTCATGCATTCTCGCAATGTCATTCCTTGACTGACCACCATAAAAGGTGATCCATTAAAAAGGCTCCGCATGTCTTCAAATTTTGTAGTTGTCATGATTTCTTAATTTCAAACTTTGTAATTTTCTTTCATTGGTTTCTACCTTAGCTTCACAACTTCCAACTTGGAGGAATAAAAATTGTTAGCTCCATAGAAATGTTTCCATGTATAGCTTTTATCTTTTAGACCACCCAAACCTGAAGCCTATATGAAACTTAGATTATTCCATAGAATTGAGGTCTATGAAATGTATATTTCTTGAAGACTGTCATAATTCTAACATGCGTCTAATTTTTAGCCTTAAATTTTTTCATGTTGACTTGGTGTTTGGTTATTTATCGACCTAAGATAATTATCTATTGATTGTAATTGCTTGGTTAAGTTCCCTAAGTTTGTATATGCCTATATAAGCATGAAAACTAGGGTTTATAATTACAAATTAAGAATAACTTACAAAAGTTTGATGATTATTATGAGAATAATTGTGAGAGAGAGAATTATTGGAGTAGAAGCAAAAGCTTGGGTGAAAGACAATATTGTACATCTAAGAGGTGTGGCAGATTGTAAATCTTCAATTGTATATCTTGTCAAAGATTTGGATAATAGATTGGCTTGTTTCTTGGTGGATGTAGCCCACACTAGGTGAACCACATTAAATCTAGTGTTGATTTATATGTCTTATTTTGTATAATTCTTCTAGTATAATATCTACTTTCATTGCATGTATGTTTAGATATGATATATTATCTGTACAACCTTGTGTTAACCCCAACAACTGGTATCAGAGCTTTGTTTGAGGGTTTTTTGTGTTGACATATTTACTCACAAAGGGTTTTTTGATTGAGTGGGAGCTACAATAATGGCAAAAGAAAACAAATACAAGGTAGAGAAGTTTGATGGCCGAAATTATCAATTATGGAAGATGCAGATTGAGGATTATCTGTATCAAAGAGATTTGTACTTACCGTTGGATAAAAAGTCCAAACCTATGAAGATGACTGATGAAGAATGGAAGATTCTTAACAGAAAGGCTTTAGGATCTATAAGATTGAGTCCTGGAAGCATCTGGCTTCCAATATTATAGAAGCGACTTCTACGGTAGAGTTAATGAAATCTCTTGCTAATTTATATGAAAAACCTAGTGCTTCAAATAAATATTATTTGATGAATAAACTATTTAGTTATAAGATGCATGAAGGTGGATCTGCATCTAGTCATTTGAATGATTTCTGATCTATTGTAAATTAGTTAAAATCGGTTGATATTATGTTTGATGATGAAGTGAAAGAAATTTTATTCTTATGTTCTTTTCCTAATAGTTGGGATAATTTGGTAATGGTTATTAGAAATACAGCATCTGCTAATAATATTTTGAAGTTTGATGATGTGGTTAGTATGATCTTGAATGAATAAATTCACAGAAAAGTACATAGAATGCTTTGATGTAAAAATAGGGGCATGCAAAAGGAGAGATCCAAGAGTAAGAGTAATGGGAAATAAAATTCAAGGGATAACGGATCTAAATCTAGAGGTAAGGGAATTACACATTGGAAATGTGGAAAGAAAGGACATGCAAAGAAAGATTGTTGGTAAAAGGAAAAAGAGAACCAACAACCAAACAAATGTAAACAATTAAATCTTGTTGCAGCAAAGGTAATACAAGATGCTCTTATTATTTCTTTAGATAATAGAATTGAATCATGGGTTTTAGATTCGGGTCTTCTTTCCTTGCAACCCCTAACAAGGGTTATTTAAGAAATTATGTCCAAGGAAATTTTGGACATGTTTTTTGGGTGATGATGAACCTTGTAGTATTCTGGTAAAGTGGGAGTTCATCTAAACTTTTAGAATGGAAATACGTGGTATTGAAAGATGTGAGGAATGTGCCAAGAGTCAAGAGGAATCTTATTTCTACAGGCAACTAGGTGAATCTGATTCCAAGGTTACATTCACAGTAGACTCTTGGAAAGTCACCAAGGGTGATTTTTTTTTTTTGGCAAGAGGTAAGAAGGTAGGAACATTATATTTATCTACCTATTTTACTGATTCATTTTCTACATTATCTACTTGAAATTTAGATACATGCATTTTGCATAATCGGTTGGGTTATATGATTCAAAAATGAATACAAATCTTAAAGGCTAATGGTAAGTTATCATATTTGAAATATTTAGATATTGATTTCTCGTGAGCATTGTGTCTTTGGAAATAAAAAGAGAGTGATATTTCTCAAAGTTGGGCCAACTAAAAGGAGCAAAATTGGAGATTGTACACTCAGATGTGTGGGTACCATCTCAGGTAGCTTCTCATGGAGGATCCTAGTATTATGTTACTTTCATTGATGATGCTACAAGAAAGGTATGGGTTTATTGTATTAAACATAAATATGATTTTTTTGAGACTTTTAAAATATGGAAATCCCTCAATGAGAATGAATCAAATTAAAAGTTAAAATGCCTTAGATCTAACAATGGTGGTGAATATTGTAGTAAGGATTTCAATGATTATTGTTCAGTGAATGGGATATGTAGAGAAAGAATGGTTCCAAGAACACCACATGAGAATGGTGTTACAGAAAAAATGAATAGGAAAATCATGGAATGTGCTAGAAGTATGAGGATACATTTTGGATTGCCTTTGCAATTTTGGGCAGAAGCAGTTGATACAATGGTTTATTTGATTAACTATGGGCCTTCAAGTTCACTAGATGGAGGAATACCAGAGGAGCTTGGACCAATAAATAAGTAGATATTTCTTTTCTTAAATTTTTTGGTTCAAAAGCTTTTGTGCATATTGATAAGGAAAATAGGAAAAAGTTGGATGAAAAATCCAAGAGATGCACTTTCATTGGTTATGGATCTGGTGATTTCGGATTCCATTTTTGGGATTTAGAGAATTCTAAAATTATTAGGAGTCATGACATTGAATGGAATGAAAAGAGAATGTACAGGATCAAATTTTGGTACCTAAGGATGAATCAGTTGATAAGTTTGTGAATAAAAATGAACTCTCAGATTTAAAAAAATACCAACATAGTTACACAGTAACCAATGTCAGTTGACCCCTAACCAACATCAATCCCCTGAACTGGTATCGGTTATAGAATATCAAAACTGACATCAGTTATAGGTGACTGGTTTTAGTCACTAAAACATTTGGATACAAATGTCCAAGAGGTCCAGAATGAGCCTCAGGTAGCCCAAACTCCTGTGAGAAGGTCTCAAATGGTAAGTAAACCTCCAAAAATATTTACACCTTCTCTATCTTATTTATTATTGACTTATAATGGTGAACCATGGAGTTTTGAAGAAGCAATGAAGGATGATACCCATGTTCAAAGGGAGCATGGCATGGATGTGGAAATGGACTCCTTGGAAAAAAACTAGACTTTGGATTTGGTTAAGCTTGCTCAAAGCAAGTAAGAGGACATTTCAAAATAAGTGGGTTTATAGGATCAAGAAATAAGAGGGTGGACTGAAAAGGTACAAGGTAATCTTGTAGTAAAGGGATTTGCATAGAAAGAAGGTATTGAATTTGGTGAAATATTTTCTCTTGTTGTAAAGATGACTTCTATTTGTACTATATTGAGTTTTGTTGTAGTACATGATTTACATTTAGATAAATTAGATTTGAAGATGGTTTTTCTTCATGGTGATTTGGATGAAGATATTTATATGCAGCATCCAATTGGATATGAAGTCAAGGGTAAGGATAAATTAGTGTGCAGAGTTGAAAAAGAGCCTATATGGGCTCAAGCAAGCTCCAAATCAATGGTACATAAGGTTTGATAGTTTTATGCATGAGCATGGTTACCTTAGATGTGAATCGACCATTGTGTTTTTTTCAAGAAGCTTGAAAGTGGGAACTATATTATTTTGTTATCATGTATGTGGATGATATGCTTATCACAGGATATAGCATGTAGGATATTGGTGAGCTTAAGGGAAAGTTATATCACACATTTGCTATGAAATATTTAGGAGCTGCAAAAAGAATCCTTGGCATGTAAATACATAGAGACAAGAAGAAAAAGAAATTGTATTTTTCTCAGAAGGATTATATCTATAGGGTGTTAGAAAGGTTCAAGATGCATAATGAAAAACCTATTAATACACCTATGGCTTTGGACACTTCAAATTAAGCAAATATCAGTGTCCTTCATCACATGAAGAGGTCAAATACATAAAACAAGTGCCATATGCTTCAACAGTTGGGAGTCTCATGTATGTTATGCTTTTACCATACTAGGCATTACATGTAGATAGTGGGAGTTGTGAGTAGATATATGGCTAATCCAGGTAAATAACATTAGAAAGAAGTCCAATGGATACCTAGGTATTTGAAAGGGACATCTAGCATGCAGTTATGCTATGGAGGTTTGGATATTTCATTATGTGGCTATAATGATTTAGATATGGCTGGACATATGGATGGTAGAAGGAGCACTACCAGATATATTTTCATAGTAGGTGGGAAAGGAGTTAGTTGGATTTCAAGATTACATAAGGTTGTGGCTTTGTCTACTATAGAGGCAAAGTATGTTGTAGCTACAGAAGCTAACAAGGAGATTATATGGATGAGTAGGTTCATGAAAGAGTTGGGAAAGGAGTAAGATGATTACAAATTGTTCAGTGACAATCAGAGTGTAATTCATTTGTCAAGTAAATCAGTGTTTCATTCAAGAATGAAACACATTCAATTGAGGTATCACTTATATGGTAGGTATTAGAGCATGGCCAAATTGAATCTGGAAAAGATTCGTATGAGTGATAACCTTGCAAATATGCTAATGAAGCTATTAGAAAAGTAGAAGTTGGAGTTACACTCTACTTCTATAGGTCTTTAAGTTTGAGACATGAAGAGGAAGAAACAAATCTAAGGAAGGATCCAATAATGATGTTTGTATGCAGTGTATGGTGCAAGAATTAATCTCTAAGTGGGATATTTTTGAGTTGTGGAGCTCAATTACTTCATATTAGCATGCAATATCAAACTTGTAGGAAATACGATGAATCGACATCGGATAAGGGAGGGACTATGACCAGCATCATTCATGAAAGGAGGAACCGGCATCAATTAGGGTTAACTGGCATTAGTTACCTATGTGTGGGTGCTTTAATTAACTCATGGGAATTAGATCTAGTTTTAGTATTAAAGAAGATCAATTGATTGTAATCGTATGGTTAAGTTCCCTAAATTTTTATACACCTATATAAGAATTAAAATAAGGGTTTTGAAGTAAGAATTAAGAAGAACTTGTAAAAATTGATGTTATTGTGAGAATAATTGTGAGAGATAAAATTATTGGAGTAGAAACAAAATCTTGGGTGAAAGACAATATTATACATCTAAGAGATGTGAAGATTGTAAATCTTCAATTGTATATATTTTCAAAGCTTTAGATAATAGATTGAATAGTTTCTTGGTGGACGTAGCCCACACTAGGTGAACCATGTTAAATATGGTGTTGATTTATATCTCTTGTTTTGTATAATTCTTCTACTAGAATATTTTCTTTCATTGCATGTATATTTAGATCTGATATATTATTTGTACAACCTTGTGCTAACCCTAACACATGGCTCCTTTAATATCCCAAGAATGATGTTGGCATCAATAGCCAAAATATATTATTTATCTCTCAAGTTATGAAACAAATTCAAAATTTCCTTTAACATAGCATTGGACCCAAAATTATAAATGTGACTCTTGATGGATTATTTTTTTCTTGTATAGATAAGAATCATGTGAGATGAAATCACCCTCTCTCCATATGAAGTGGTCACTAAGACCAACAAGGACTTTTGTTCCCTTTCACAATATGACATGCACCTAAAGATAATAGAATACTTTACAATCTATCAAGAGGTATTTGTTCATTTATTCATTTAAAATTTGTATGTTTTTATCACATATATTCTTTTTATCACAAATGGTAATCTACAATGTTGAATTAATTTTGCTAATTTATTCTCATAATATCAAATTAACTACTCAATACATAAGGAAATTTTGGTATACTCTCTTATCCCTTTAACCCTTTTTTAACTTTGGATTAAAAGGGGTTAAATTTGTAGATGCTAAAAAAATTTGGATGCCTTCTTTATAGTTCCTTGTATATGATATTATGTGTATAGTACATTAATTCATATGAAAGGATAATTAACACTATTACTCCTCTTTCTTACCCTCTATCTCTTCTATGTCAGTCTCTAAGTAACTCTTTGGTCTTAATTAATTTATTGTGGTCAAATTTTATGGGATCCCCATCTCTTGAATTTTACTGACTATCATTTTGCAATTTTGTGATGGTTTTAGCATTTCCAGATAGGTTCCCATACTAAAATTGTCTTACGCTGCATGTCCTATATTTTTTTGACTTAAACTTTCAAACTAATTTTTTTCAAACTAACCCCTCCCGGTTATTTTTACAACTCTCATCCTTATTCCGACTTGAAATCTTTAAGATTTCAAGTTACGTGCCCTATGTTGGTTCCCTTTGCACAATTTCTTTAGTCGCAGCTTTTTGTGCACCCTCATGTTCCCATCCTACTTCTTCCCTGCACTTCCTTTTCCCTTTGTTTCTTCTCACACTTGGTTCATTTGATCCTTCCCCTTATTCCTCCTATCTTCTTCTATTTCCCCTTTGTTCCTTCCTTATGCGCACCCACTTTCATTCCCAATCTGTCGTGCATTCCTTACACACACATCTCAGTAGACTTTCCTTTTAATTCAAATAAGTCTCTAGCATGTTTCCTTCATGCATTCCCTTCCTCATTATCTCCATGCATTCATTCATTCTTACTCATTTTCATTTCTTGAATTATTCCATTTGCACATTATGCCATCACACTTGTACATTTTACACTTCCTTCCTTTCTTGCTTTAGTCCACGCACCCTTTTCTTTTTATCATTTTGCATCATTTCTTTGATGATCATGTTCTTCCCACATACTTGTCCCCTACAAGTATGATTCCATTTTTTCATGACATGCTACTTCGCATGCCTTCCTTTTTCCCCTTCCACGCCAATTACTATGTCACTTGAAACCTACCAGACTTAAGTGTGTTACACACAACCCATCAGAGTGTGCCAATAAAATGAATCTTTGTGATGAATGGTTGCATGACACGTAGTAGAAACAAATAAATAGATGAGCCATTGGTTTATATTCTAGCTAATCAAGCATGTGCCACACGTCATTGTGTGCTCAAGTTTTGTTATAGACCTTCATATCACCATAAATTTTGTTGCAGCCCTCGACACACACGTGCTTGGGCTTATTTAGAAGTTGGTGACGTAGGCTACATGATGGAATTTTCAAAATCAGATTTCATAGGATTTAGTAGGTGGAAAACATGGAAACGTCACTCAGATCACTAATACACACATCCAATCGACTCAACCACCATATTTCTTCATATTTGGCCTTCTTCCTTCTTCTACATGTTAAAAATACATAGTGAGGTGTATCCGAAAACTTTGTAGGCATTCATTGTTTTTTTTGGTGGCTAGAGGTTTAAACCCAAGTTTCCTCTTCTTTCTCCTTCTCTTCTCTCCTTCTTCTTCTATAAATTATAGAGCTCTGCTCATTAAAACAGATCCCTCTTTGTTGTAATGGCACCATGCCAAAATGGTGGCTAACTTCCCATGAGTTTTAAACCTTGAGCTTGGTCTTTGTAATGTATTCTTGTCTTCTACCATGAATATAATGAATTTTTCATCCCTTAAGCAATAAAATCAGGTTTTGTGGCACTTCTATCTACCCTTTTCTCATTTTTGTTGTGTTTTGCCTCTTTGTTTTTTTTTGGCATGTTGTGTGTATTTCCCACTTGTAGGTTCTATTTTCATGTGTTTTTAGTGTGCATAAAGTTATCTACGTGGTTCTTCTCTCGTGGCGTGTGCCTCTCCACCCTCTCTCCCATGTTTTCTCACCTTCCTTCACCTTCGTGGAGAGTGATCAACCCTTTTCTCTGGCACTATCCCCTTCCCTTAGCTTAGGATTTAATTTTTTACGTCTCCTTCTCACCCTGGTCCCTTAGAATCATAGAGTAGTGATAGATAGCTTCATTTCCATCATTAGGAGTAGTCTTAGTGTCGAAATAGGTAGAGGAACCGGCCTTTTCTAGAGGTCTTTTTCAAGTGCGCAAGGTCCCAAAACTTAGAGACAGTCCCATTGTTGCCTCAACGACCTAGTTCAACCTGATTTGGGAAGGGTGCAAGTTTGAGATCCAATAGTTTCTAGTATGCCTAGTAGGAAAAGTTTGAAGAGTTATACATCTTCATCTCAAAAGTGTTTTGATGTGTTCCTATTGAGATCTAGCCTTTATAAGCATCTTTCAAACATTTGGTGACTCCACTAATTCAACCAACTCATTGTCTCATTCACATACTAGTCCCCTCATTCCTTTCATTCATTTTATTTTTTCCATCCTTTCATTTTCCTCTTTTGAAGTTGTGCAATCATGACTTCATTCCCTTCTTGGAACTCTTATTTATAGTAGAAAAATCATTCTCCTCCATTACCATAGTTTCAAAATCCTCCTCTGATTAGTTTTATGAGCCCCATTATGATGAATATACATATAACCCACCTCTCACTAACTCATACGGTAATTTTTTTCTAACCAAAGTTTTTTTCAAGAATAGCATTTTACGGATGGTGGTGGTAACTTCATAGCGAGAATATTTTAAGAGGTAGGTTCAAGAAATGGAGATGAACATGGTGTAGATCAGAATCAAAATCTCAATGAAGGCATTTAAAGTTGGTTTCAGGGTCCCTTGTCCATGGGTAGGCCATGTACCAGTGCTAGTTCAACACCCAAACAAAGCTAGACTTTATTGTTGAAATGCTACCCCAAATGGCTAAGTAGGCTGAGCTAATGGAGGTTAATGAATATAGCATTAGGCAACCCTGTCAATGGGGCAACCCTACACTACCATCTTATAGCCCTCCCATTCCTCCTCCCTAACCTCAGAACTATCTCAGCCTACGATGTCCATGTTCCCAATTTTTTGAGTGCTCCCTCATTGAAAGATTCATTCCTTTACCCTTTTCCCTTCCATCTCACCTTGATTTCCATGTCATCATTCTTTTCACATGCATCCCTTCCACATCCATCCTTCCATATTCTTCTGAGTCCCCTCTATCTAACTATGTTGTAAACAAACAACCTCTTACCTACGTATCATCCCCAACTAGTATCATCATGTTCGACAACTATGGAACTATTGAATAATGGTGTGATTCTAATTAGGAAGATGAGATCACGAAGAGTGAGGAAAAAGGGGCATATGCTTGTAAAGGAGATCAATTAGACCTAGAGGGTATTAGACCTAAAGGGTGTGGTTTTGAAGGAGACAAAGTTGTTTGTTGAGGTATAACAACATTCGCAAATCAACCTCGCAAATAGTCACCTTCAAGAGGAAACTCTACATGATGATCCCATCTATGAGATTGAGCTTTAATAAAATGGGAAAATCAAAAGGATCATGTCATTCCCAATCAAATATCTAGCTAATCAAGATCCAAGGATAGAGGTTCCACCGTCAAGCTCATTTCAAGGCATGAGGTAGAGCTTCATTGCAACAAAGGTCAAGTAGCATGCCTCCCTGAATCTAAATGCAAAACAACTAAAGGAGGTATTTGTTTTGTTTTTTTTTGATACTTTGAGAAGGGTGGAAAAACAGTTCTAAGTCAGATTTCCACTCTTTATGAAGACCATATTCAATGCTAAATAAGTTACATGCTCGTAATTTTTTTTAGGAATGGCAATTACTTCTCCTTTCATGTTGCAAGTTTTAGTTAAGCACTCTTTTCCTCTTGTTAGAGTAGGTTAGGATAGGTATGTTTTCAACAAAACAAGTCCTCACACACACTCTACATGTTTTCTCTTAGAACATGTGTGATTTTCATCTTGTTTACATAGTTTTTCTCGGTGCGCTCCCTCTAGCGTTATTGCCTTTCTTGTTACATGTTTTGGCATGCCCCCTTTTATTGCTTCCTAGGATGACAGTTCAGATTTTCGAAGAGACAGTTCCAATAGTTTGTGTATAGTTTTCACTCTCATAAATTCAAATTAAAATATCTTCAATGAGACTAGCATTCCAGGTTTAGATTTCAGACAGGTTCTTCAAGAGACTTGTGTGTGTTCTTGAATTTTTAGATCACATATTCATATTTCTAGGAAGACTCCATGCCTAATGGATACTTCTAAGGCTATTGGTCTCTTCATCTAGTAGGAAGATGGCCCCAAAATTCACCAAACTGTTATCCAAAATAAACCTTCCTAGTTATTTTTACAAATCTCATCTTTATTCTCGACTATAAAGCTTCAACATTTTAGGTTTGCACACTCTGATGACTCCTTTGGCATAATTTTTTTGGTTGGAGTTCTTTTATGTGCCCTCACGCATCCATCGTGCTTCTTCCCTACACTTATTTTTCCTCTCGTTCTTCCCACACTTACTTTGCATGATCCTTCCTCCTTATTCCTCTTATCTCCTTCCATTTACCCTTTGCACCTTCCTTCTACACACCCACTTTCATTCCCAATATGTCACACATTCCTTGCGTGCGCATTTGCAAACTTGCCTTCAATTTAGATAAGTCACTAGCATGTTTCATTCACACATTCCCTTCCTCTTTAGCTCTATAAATTCATTCACATGCATTAATTTTCCTTTCCCACATTCTTCCATTTACATATTATGTCAACTCACTTGCATGCTGCATGTTTCCTTCCTTCATGGCTTGGTCTCATGCACCCCTTTTCTTTTTGTCGCCGCGCATCATTTCTTTGATGCTCATGCCCTTCCAACATATTGTTCTCCTATAATTATTCTTCCATTTTTTCGTGTGTGCTAATTTTTCCCACCTTCCTTTCTTTTCCCCTTCTGTGCACCTACACCTCCTTCTACCTTAGTTCTTGTGCCACATGAAACCTTTCAAACTTGAGTGTGTTACACATAACCCATCGAGCATGCTTGACATGGCCCAAATCATAACAATGAACTGTTGTGTGACATGTGGTAGAAATGACAAAAAAATGAACAATTGGCTGATCTTTTAGCCAATCAACATGTTCCACATGTCATTGTGTGCCCAAGTTTCGTTGTATACCTTGATTGCCATAACTTTTGATGAAATACTTTGTCACACGTATGCCTAGGCTTGTTTGGAAGATGTTGACATGGGATACATGATGTAATTTTCAAAATCATATTTTGGTAGGATTTGGTAGGTGAAAAATAGGGAAA
Organism: Taxus wallichiana var. yunnanensis; assembly: GCA_018340775.1. Lineage (NCBI taxonomy): Eukaryota > Viridiplantae > Streptophyta > Pinopsida > Cupressales > Taxaceae > Taxus > Taxus wallichiana. The sequence continues at coordinate 334,378,462 of CM031237.1, read as the reverse complement.
CATCACTCAGATCATCAATACTGACATCTAATCGACTCAACCACAAGATTTCTTTAGATTTTTCCTTCTTCCATCTTCTACATGCTAAATAGACATGGGGAGGCACATCGGAAAACTTTGTCGAATTCATTGCTTTTTTTTTATGGTTGGAAGTTTGAACCTAAGTTTACCTCTTATTTCTCCTTCTCTTCTCTCCTTCTTCTTTTATAAATTGTAGAGCTCTGCTCATTGAAATAGATCCATCTTTGTTGTAATGGCACCATCCCAAATGGTGGCTGAATTCCCATGATTTTCAGACCTTGAGCTTGGTCTATGTGAAGACTACTAAAAGTTCCAAGCAAAGCTAAACTTACAATACTAATACCACATAGTCTAATTAACAAATGCATATTCAATCTAATAATAATTACATCAATGATTAATGCTTAATGGAATGTTTGAAAGAACTGACATGATATATCAAATCTATCTTAGCTAAAGTATGCCTAATTAGTATTTAGTTTCTAACTAACTTAGACCTAAATAGATATAGAAGCAATCAAATTTTAGGTTTGTTATTACTCCAAGAAGGTGAGATGGTCTCTCTAATAATGACTACAAGATCATATTAGATACTCATCTACTAACCCCATTAAAGACTTGAAGAAAGGATTGAGCTTGGCTATTAATCATATTTCTTATATGATATGCAAATCAAAGAATGGTGTAAAGTATACGGGTATGTGGTTTGTATTTTTATAGTTTGTCTTTTGAGGAAAACTAGCATCTTGGTGCATGTGGGACTAAAATAACATAGTAGATTAAGACTTGATAATCATTATTAAGGTTTGATAATCACAATTAGTGAATTAACAAGTGATTAGGATGTGAGGAGCCTTAATCAAACCTCTTAGGATCAATTAGGAGGGTAGGATAAGATTTTGAAACCTTCTAAGATGTTGTGAAGGAAGTGGAGTGATTGTGAGTGGTTGGAAGAGGGTTTTTAGCCAATAATAGGGTATATTGACCAAAATAAGGGTAAAATAGGCTTAATTAACTAATAATCACTAATTGTTTTTTGGAAGAGGATTTTGACTTATGATTTGTCATAAATTGGCATCTTGAATGAGAAAGAGGATAGGTACTCAACAAAGTGTTGTTAATTAACAAAAATTATAAGAAAAGTTAGTTAATTAGCATAAATCACTAATTATAACATAAATGGTAATAATAAGGGTGATTTGTGTGCTTTTAGCAATAAGATTGCAAAAGTAGAATTTAGGTGTTTGTATTTGCCCCTATTTGAGGTGAATTAAGTGACTTAACTTCAAATATAGTAGACAAGTATAAACAAGTAAAATTTTGAAGAAAAATTAGTAGAATGATGGATGACCCTTGAGTGTTGATGGGGTGATAGAAGAATTCAATCGATGATAAAAATATTATCGAAATGGAGAGAATAAATAGGATAGGAATAAACATGATTGTTTATTGCCCCGGGTGGTTTGGAAGAAAAATTAATAGTGATAAGACATTAAAGTGGAGAATAGGAATAACTCTTTGCATCCAATCTTCAAAAAGAAAATTTTATTTCATCATGTTGTCCCTATGATCTACATCATCGGCATTTATTAAAAGAAACTAAAGTGTAAAATAACATGAAAATATAAATTACTAATATTTTATCATTGTTAAAATATGTAACTCCATGCAACATACATTATGCAATGTAATACAAGAAAGTAAAACAAAGCTTAACTCCATCCAAAATACATAATACAATGCAATACGAGAAATTAAACTAGCTAACCTAATAGATAAACAAGTATAATCACACTTACTCAAACAAACAACGTTCAAGATAGTTACACCAATGTTTTTGTTATCAAGCTTTAGTTCCCGAATGTTCATGTTGTAACAACAATGGTTAAAAATGGTACCCCAAGCAAGGATACATGTGAGGGGAATAATGGAGGACACAAGTAGTCCCATGGAAAGCATTCATGCACTATGACATAGTCTCTAACAACTCATTGTTGCACGGGAGTACCGACATAGTAAGCAAGCCACTTTGTTAATGGAGGTAGATCACGATGATCCGCAAGTTGTTTGAGACAAGAATAAACAAGAACTTAAGAAAGATGTTTTGTAGGACAAATTTTAATGTTTGAGGACAATGTAATTGACACATGACTACAAACTACATGCATGTCATTTACCAATTTTTGAAAAAAATTGAATTTTTGCAATTTTTGGATTTTTAATGATTTTACCAATTTTTTGGGGTTTTTGAAAAATTTATACTATTTTGATTTTTGAATTTTTAGGAATTAAATATTGTAGAAGAAATAACAAAGTCATGGGACATCATCAAAATTCATCGTGAGGCAAGAATATGCCCTAGGTAGTAGAAAAGGTCATTGGAAAGAAAAAAATATGCCCCAGGGTAGTAAAAATGGGCAGTAAAATAATTATTTATTAAAAATAATCATCACGACAAGTGCTAGAAGAATTTAGAATAATCACAATGGATTTAGGGAACCTCGGAGGTGAGAAACATTTCATGAGGGGGTTAAAATGGGTATATAAACCATCGCAACAAGTTTATTTACCACATATACTTACCCTTTTACTATTTTGATTGATCTCGACCTACGGAGAATATGTCGAGGGTGTACAACTGGAAACACCATATGAATCATGTGAAAGACTACATGAGACTTTTAGAAGATGGACCATAGGTACAAAAAGCTAAAATTTTCACCTTTGTATTTTTGTAGCATTTAATTTTGGTTAAAATCACATTTATTTAGGAAAGGTTTTGTGTGTGAAGGCACTAGCACGACACATACATTCCAGTGCACTGAGGTTGTGTTTATGTATACAAGGTCAAAAGGCATGGGTGCCTACGTGTAAATGTAAAAGGGGTGTGCTAGCACCATAAATGGCGCACCTATGCACATTGGAGGATTGGGGAAAAATAGGGCGCGCAAGTGTGCGGATGGGGAACTAATGTGTAGAAGGGGTCGTTGGTGCTCGAGGGAATTCATGTCGTATAAGGTGTGCTTTGCACTACCAAAGGGTTGTTGGTGTGCGCAAATTCATTTTCGAGTGACTTAAGAAGGAAATAGAGGTTTTTAGGAAAACCTAGATGGTAGAATAGATTAATCGTATAACAAAATAGAAGAATTAGATGATAGAATAGAATAATAACATTTTATAATAGAAGAATAAGATCATAATAAATGACCTAATTGACCTTACGAGATAGATTTATAGTGGCTAGAGACACGAGAGTGACATAAGCAACTCGGGCTTATGAGGTGACATTCGGATGGTGGGACCAGACTTTCTTCAAGATCACACTTTGGAGGTTACTAGTCTATCACATGCGGCTCATATACCAAATATTACTTTAGATCATATCCTACTCATAGCCTTAGGCGAGAGGTGTGCAAAGAGATGAGCGTTATGTTGGAGGATGTGTGAAAGGTCTTTTGATTTCATATCAATGGTCGGTTGATTACCTACAATGGCCATCAGGACCATATTCGAGATGCATATATGAGATGTTTTGATTGGTAGACATACCCTGGCCGAGGTATGACTACCGATATTAGTAGTTGCATGGCTGATCAGCTGGCTAGGATGGGTTCCCATGTTGTTATTAGCTCTTATCAATGGTATATTGTTTCCTAACAAGACTTGTGCTTGATTTCCTCTGGGCCTTATTGGAGTGATTCATAACCTCCTCCAGGGAGATGTTTACCGTTGGGGATATTGCATTCTATCCCACTTATATGTAAATTTACATTTGATAGCTTACCATGGAAAAAGGTTTGTGGGTCCTACCACATTGTTACAGATATGGGATTGGGACCATATTACAATTGGACACCCTGTAGGAGCATTAAGAACTCGATCTCATAGTGAGCCATCTTTTATGGGTTGGGTTCCATATGGAGATGATATTCGTGGCCATATGCGGGACACATATTTCTCTAGGTGATCCTTTGACAAGTCAGCAACCTCACATGATTATATGGTGGTCATATAGGTTATATCGGTGGCTTGAGGATACGGCCAGCGTATAAGCACAACTACAGGTTGATCATTTTTATCCTTGGGAAAAGGATTCATATCATAAAGTGGTACAGAGTGGACATGGTCCAAAAGTAGTTTGGTATCATCCAGGAGCTTCCTGGTGATGAGATGTGGTATAGGTGCCAATATAGAGAGACCTTTGACATTGGGTCACGCATTAGACTAGGATGAGCGCACACACATGTTTTATAGGTATTTCTACAACCTTCGATATAGTGGGTGTAGGTAGTCAATGCAATGACTACACAGATTACGTTACTTGGTATGTGACAAAGTGCTACCACGGATATGACCATACCACAGGAGGTATTAGATGCACATAGCACAAGGGGGACAGGGTCTAGATCCTATGGCACAAGAACTTACACAGGGAAGGTCCACAAATATGTTCGTGGGTACAACATGTGCTAGTTCGGTAGTAGATGATAGTGCAACAATAGGTAGTGGTGCAGCCATAAGTATTGGCACCACGAATGCCCCTTCAAGTTCCATTACGGGTACCATTGCAAGCACCTCCATCACCCCCTCATGTGAGTCCACCACATAGTCCACCAGGAGGTAGAGGAGATGGTGAGGTGGAGAGAATACGGAGGAGGATATACAAGTTTTTGAGCAAGTGACTTCTTTATAGTAGCAAACTGGCATGCATGTGATAGCCCTTTAGCTTGCTTGTTAGAGATAAGAGGGATCAATCCATTTTATAGAGAGACCAAGTGACTATAGAGATGGATCATCTTAAGATAGAGCGATATCAAGCCACGATAGAGAGAATAAAACTTATGAAAAAGTGAGATCATGTGATCATAAAGTGGCTACATCTACGGTGGAGAGGGACCAAGTTATAATGATGAGCCTAGTTGTGGATAGAGTTGGCTAGCATGCGAGAGGATTGTGATATGCTTGATGAAGTAGGAACTGCTTTAAGAGTGCAATTTTTTATTGGGAAGAGTGCCTCCCTAGCAGTCAAGGATACATATTACAGGATACATTATCATGCATCCATCTTGGTCGAGCAGAGATCTCCTAAGTATAGTTAGATACATGGTAGTATGTCTTGGTCTAGATCACGAGAGGTCATCGTGATTAGTGTGATCCATACAGGGTTCTTCAAGGACAAAAGGCTTGAGTAGCATGGATCAGCACAACATGGTGCAACACCTTCCACACATCTAGCACCTCGGATACTCCCACCCAATAGTAGATCTAGACCAGGCAATCTCGAGAGGGTGAGAGTCATGGTTGACTCTTTTATTGATGTACTAGATGTATATTTTTGGTGTATCACCTCGATATGAAGGCATACTTTTGTATGGATGTATATGTACTATTTTTTATTATGCCTCATGATGAAGGCACATTTTTTATCCATGCCCATGATGGATTTTTGTATCTGATATGTATCGAGACACATTGATTTTGTACATGGACATTTATATTTATGATGATGTATGATGATTTGATGGATTACTAATGTATCACATTTTATTTATGAGATATCATTCTTAATCTATATTCATTCTTAATCTGTATGCTTATGTTTGCATCACATGTTGTTATATTTATGAGATAGGCTTAGTTGATGTCATATTGCATGTTGATGAGATACTTTGAGTAAAACATGGTTTTATTTTTTATATTGGTGTAGGGGATAGATTTTGATCATGTGCAACCCCTCTTGCCCCATTGATGATATGGTATTTATGATTATCTTTAGCATACATGTGTGATGTAGACTTAGCTTTTATTGATATATGAGGTATAGATGTGATGGTTTATTTGATATGATGATAAAATGATAACAAAATGTCCAAGAAAAATAACAAGTACAAGTTAAACAAATCTAATCAACACAAAAACTATCTACAAGTATGAAAGATAAAATGAACTCAATGTAATACACCATAGATTAAAGTACCATTCAATTTAAGCAAGAAATGGAATCCACATTAAAGCACGCAACATGAAAAAGTAATGCAACTAAAACCATACAAACCAACAACTAAAAGTAAGCAAACTACTACCTTATTTTTGTGGGACAATTTTGGTTTGCTTTTTCACTATTTTTGGTATTATCTAAAGACAATTTTCTATTGTTTTGGAGTTTTCTACGAAACGTATTTGAATGTTTTTTATGTTCACAAATAACATATTTGTATGTTTTGGGATTTTTTTAAGTTATACGATTTTTTTAATGTTTTCTAAGAATTTTTCCGGCTTTAACGTGTAAGAAAATGAAGAAATGTGGATGCCCCTAGCATTAGATGGGATGTACAAGGGAAGAATGCCACATGTTATATGTAAGAAGGTAACGATGGGAAGTTTCACCAAGATGAAATGGGAAGATTCAAATTCAAATTCTTTGCATTCAAAAGTAGGATCATCCGGATCAAGGTAAAGAGGAATAGGCTCATTAAGGACTCAAACAAAGGTAAGGAATAGCTTAAGAAAAATCTATCATACTCTTAGACCTCAAATTCTTGTGAACAATGGACCCTCCAATGGTGTTGAAAACTAGTTTTCACTAAAGGACTTGTCCAAAGTGCCACCATTGTGTGGTTTTCACTATTGGACACACCTGTTTATTTCTCTTTTTCTTTTTTGTCCTTATACTTTTGTCGTTTTATGATATTTTAGGGACCCTGCACCTAAGCATATAAATTCTTGAGATGCATTTTGTTCATGGGTTCCCAAATCTCTTGGCCATCTAAATAGGCAAGATTATAGGCACCTGAACCAAACTTGGCAACCACAACATATGGCCCTAACCAATTAGGCTCAAATTTTCCTTCTTTTCTCAGTCCTTTGTGGTGTTGAATTTATTTTATGTTAACACCAAGTATCCTACCTCAAATTGATGAGGTGTTATTATTTTTCAGTAGCTTCACCACACTTAATCATGATCCACTTTAAGGTGATTTAGGCGTGAATTCATTTCTCATCTAATAGTTCCAACTATTATAGTAGAAGTACTATGTATTCCATTTCTTCATTCAGGTAGTCCCATAGCTCAATATAAAAAGAGGATATCTCAATATCTAGAGGTAATACAACTTTTGTGCCGAATACTAAGGAGTATGGAGTGGCACTTGTAAGAGTGTGGATAGACATTATGAATTCCCAAAGGGTGGGGTGAACTTGTAGATGCTAGTTACGACCCGTTGTATTCACCATCTTATCCATAATATGGATGAGGTTTTTTTTGGAAGATTCGGCTTACCCATTACCTTGAGGGTAATAGGGGGTTGAAAACTTAAGAGATATTTGAAAATGTTTGCATAATGCTTTAACATTTTTATTTTAAATGGCTTACCATTTGCGGTGATAATGGAAAAATGGATACCGTATCAATAGATGATATGGTTCATTATAAACTTGGATATTTGGGCACCTTCAACATAGGTAAGATGAACAACCTCTACCCATTTTTTAAAGTATTCAAGAGTGGTGAGAATGAACTTATGACCATCTCATGACTTTCCTATTAAATCGAGACCCCACTTTAAGAATGGCTAAGGTGTTGTGATAGGCTGCAAGAATTGCATTGATGCATGTATCAAATTTCCATACTTTTGAAAATCCAAGAATTTCTTCACATGTTTATTGCATTCATTTTCCATGGCAGGCCATGTTGACAATTTTGCACATGTGCAAAAATGGCCAACTCAAAACTCATTATTCTGATGGATAGCATAGGTGAAGTATACCTAAGCTAGGGGAGGTTCTTTCAAACAATATTGTTACTTTGTTGAATTAATTAATGATTACATGAAATATGCAGCTATGTGTGCTATTGCAAAACATAACAGATCACATAGCTTGTAATTTCATGCTATCTTCAGCAAAATAACACAAAGCCCCAAAGGATAGTTGTGTTGCCTTGATGAAGACACTCGAATTGCATAATAGATGAAGTGTTAGGTTTTGGAGCAGCAATCATGACTGCAGATTACATAAATCAGAGTTCATTACTGGATGTTACAAGTATTCTTTAATGTTATTTCCTTCATGATTAAGACATTCAATTATATTATTGGGTTGTTTAGTTCATCATACAATCCATATCGAAAGCATAAATGCAGAAAGAAATACATAACTCAATTTCACAATTCAATGTTTTATTCATAAGGAATTTCAAAATGTTCCCACACAAGCCATGGGATGTAACTGGAAAGTAAAGTACAACTACTGAAATAAGAGGTACACATGCATGAAAGAGAAAATAAAGGAGTATGAGTGAACCCATCATTGCCTTGGGGTTTATCCTTCGGTTGATGCATCCTCATCTTCGGCTTTGTTCCCTCTCCATCTTCACTATTGCAAAAGCACTTTGTACCTAAAAAATAAGAAAAGAGGAAAATCATCAGTTACAAGCTCAGGGTTAATCCATATTCCTATATTGTCTTAATTCCTACATGTGGATCTCTTGATAACATGAGACATAGATTACTTGAAGATCAAATAGTATACATGATTTACTCACGCAGAAAGAAGGAGAGAGAAGAAAAGAAAACCATGGACATAAGAGAGGCCAAAATCCTAAATATTTTCTAACTGTTTTCTCAAGTGTACAGGTACAGGTTCCAGCCAAGAAGAAATAAATCATATCTTACATTCCTCAATATAGATAAAGATTTCAAAGTTCAATAACTTCTATCCTATGGTACATGAAGCAGATGAGTCATAATTACATGTTGGAATGAAGGAAGAATGCAACTCAAAGGTGAAGCAAAAAAGGATCAGATTTTGAAGGCTGAAGTTAACTGAAAAGAGAAGATTACAACTGAAACAGAATGAGAAGGAAATCTAGGAAAATTTTGACAGGGCTTCACCATGTAAAATGGACATTTACATCTTTCCATCATGTATTTTTTAACTAATACATGCTTTAAAATCTGTATGTAAATCAAATAAGCGATACATAGATGCAAAAAGCATGCCATGATCAAGATAACAGTTATTATGTTTCAGTTTCCAATAATAAATCAGCTTCAATAGAAAAGTGATACATTTTGTATTCTGAATCATAAAATACATCTATTATAGATCAAAAAGGGATAAAAGAAATAATTCTGGGAAAAATTGATAGGGCTTTGCCATGTAAAATGGACATTTTAAATTTTCTAGCACGCATATCAAAGTTGTAATAAAAGGAAATGCAGTATTTAAACAAAAAAGAAATGGACTGCACTTTCAGTCATCAAATTGAAGTACTTTGGAGCATTCATTTCATTTACAGCTGAATAACATGAAGTCTTAAGATAATCCTACAAAGTACAGCCATTCTAGAAGTATAGTTTTCAAATAAAGCAAGTATCAAGTCCACAGAAATGCTACAGTATAGCTTCAGAGCTAAGATTAAATGCATGATTCACAGTTTTACAGGTATAGTAAAATATTGCAACACTTCAATAGAATAAGATACATTGGATTCATGGAGTTATAGTTTCTTAAATGAAAGGGAAACTTCTGTACAAAAGATATATCATATTCAGGACTTGAAGGACAATCATGGTTAGATGAGTAAGTTGAAAAGGAAAGTTACAACACACTGAATGAGACCCAGTTTTCAGACAATCATGCTTTAAGAAAGGGTAATCAAACATGTACAATTTGAATACCAAAAGCATTGTTTTAGTGTGTTTAAAACTTAATGGTCAGGTACAAGATTGGAAACATTTTGTTATGGACATACAGAGAAAGTAAGTGAACATGTTCAGGAGATAGAATTTTTGATGACTCTGATACACTCATCCAAACAACAAAGGGCCAAGGTCGAATCGAATCAGGTAGTGCAGAACTTAAGATAGTATGAAGTGGATTTCAAATTTTCAGAAAATATTATTAGCCTCAAGAGCAGAGTTTTAGAGATCAAAACAATGAAGGTCTAGGGTCCCAGAGAATGAAGAACAGGGCTAAGAATTCTCCGTGATCATTCTTAGAAGGAACCCAAAGGAGCTCAAAAAGGAAACAGAGTACAAGAAATGTTCATGGCCAAGCCATTCAAAGTCATTCAACAAGTACAAAGAAGATGGAATATAAAACATAATGAAGAATATCTAGGGTTTCCAAAAAAGGCTCAACGATTGATTGAGAAAAAGCTTTGAATCAGAGACACATGCATACCCAGGGCCAATAGTCAAAACCCTCGCCACAATATTCAAAAGAAAAATCAGAGAAAATGTGAGCTTCAGCTCTAAATATGGTGGCCAAGGTGCCTTTTACACGAAAAATATGAGTACCCACAATACAAATCAGAACCCAAATATGGAGAAATACAGAAACCCTAATAAGCATCAAATTATGGTGACTCTGTTCAGGCACAATACACAGTGAACAAACCAGAAACCAAAGATGGCGGTTTACAATAATAGATCAGAATCTCAATAGCTCAAACCTGAATAATCAAGTCAGAGAATAGAGGTGAGAAAAGTTGATACTTCCATGATTTCGGTTTATCACCATTCAATAGAGAAAACAATACAAAAGTTCAAACTTTGAATCAAACGCATTCATATCCAAGCTAAAGAAATATTGAATTATTTCATAAATTTGTTATTCCATTTGAAATCAGTTTCAAGTTGTAGTATCAGAGTGAGAAGGGTATAGCTCTGGCCACAGCTCGAAAACCCATTAATTGGTATCAAGAAATCAGATTAACAAACAAGAACTCATCGTTTATAATCGAACAATCAAAACTTTCAAGCAACTGAATGATGAAGCAAGAAATCCATATGCCCATGAGAATTTTTGAACTCGGAGTCAAGCTGAGCAAGAAATCACATAACCCACAAATATTTTCAAGATTTTCAGTGACATATCCAAGGAAGAAAATGAAAATAGAAGTGTACGTGTGTAAGAGAAAAATTATCTCACCTATAACCACTCATGGCGGCGAGCATTCACAACCACCATGCTTAAAAGTACATAATAGAGAAAAGACAAAAGATATATGCATAAGGGCTTCTCAATCTACTGAGTTCTCAGAGCTTAAAACAACTAATAATGGTGACATCCTCAAAGACAATGAAGAAGGAAGCTCCGATCACATGAACTCTTCTACAAAGGCAGAATGGAAAAGCAACTCGGAGCTCAAAGTTCATGACAATGGCGGAAAACATCCACGACTACCTTACTCGGAAAACTTGGACAAAGTAAAAACCACAAAGATACAAATGTAACCAGAGCTCAGAAGACCAATCTGGTAAGAGAGCTGAGCTTGAAATAAAAAATGGTGATCTCGAAAAAAAATTTAGGGATTCACCGCTTGAGTGAGCAAAAAGAATGACCAAATGATAGAGCTCGAGTACTTTTCAACTCACCCGCTAACCTTGATAAAATTTAACTCAACCAGAGTTAGGTGTTGGCTAGATTTTTAGCATAGCATCAAACCGAGGCAAAATGAGATAAATCTCCCTCATTTAACCGGTGAGGCTCCCGTGTCAGATTTGTCAATAAAAACGTGTTATTATCTATCAGGGGTTTTACTTTAACCACTTAGTTCATGAACCATAACTAAGAAGTTCTGCAGCAAGTAAGCAGCTATTTAAGAAAGGAAAGTTATAGAAGAAGGAAGTAAAGGAAATACAGAGAAGAAATGGGAAGATGTGCATCCCAATTAGTAGATAGCAGAGCTAATTACATGCACATAGAAGAAACTTTAATAGATATGAACACACAAAATTATAAAACAAAGGCAAAGACTAGATCCGATCTAAAATAACACAAAAGTTTACTAAGAGATCTAAGATTAAAAGCAAGAAAAAAGTACATCGTGACACAAAGTTCTCTGGAAACTTGCTCCTTTGTATTCCTTTGCTCCAAGTTGCTCTCAGGGGTTCAGCACAAAGTCTAGAACACAAGATTGCTTCTCACAAATTCTGATCGATCATTAACTCGGAGGTTCTTCTCCTACTTATAGAATGTAGGAGGGAAAGTACAAATAGAAGACTCAAACTGAACTAAAGCATGAACAACAAGTAAAGATGACATTTGGCAATCATCCTCAACTAACTTCTTCTTAAGTGACACATGTATCACTTAACTAATAGAATGGTTCCACATGACTTCAAGTAATGGTTGCAAAACCAATGACTTAAAAGTTTTACAATTTCATCTGGGAACATAGAAAATAGAAGAAGAAAGAATAGAAGAAGCCATGCCAGCTGTAATGTTTACATCTTCTTCTTGTTCTGATATCTGATATACTTGTCGAACATATAATTCAGCATCCTTCCATCTGTTTTAGCCACTACTTCCTTCTCTCGTCAATCGCAGCAACCCTTCATTCAACATTTTGATGCATGCTTCCACATCTTCTGGCTCGGCCCAAACCTTGTAATGTCTTCTGCCGCAGCGCCACCGGTCTACTAATATAATTCATTGTGAAAGGCTTGGTAGCTTTATCAATTCTCTTTTGTACTATCGAAGAGAATCTTCAGGAATTATGCACTTTCTAGAAACAATCATGCGTGTGAAGTAACACCTCCATCCACTATTTCTTCAAAGTGAAAGAAATGACACTTTCTCTGTAAATCTGATGTTCTACTCTCAAGTGCTTGCATCCTCTTCACAGAAACTCTGCAGATTTCCAAACGGAAAGATACTCGCAAACTCTAGTCGCTTCCCTTCTCGACTGATCCATCCAAGACAATTTGTTCTCGCAACCAATACATCTCCTGGTAGCTTGTTGATCTCGACCAAAATACTCAGTTTACTTTTTGAGGGCTGCCACTTCTCCAATTTGTACGAAGCTTGACGAATAATCAAATCCTTCCATTCGTCAATAGCCTTTACTTGATTGCTTGCATCTTCCATTTCCTGCATAAGATGATCACTCACCTGCTCTAAAATGGGCTGAATGGAAGGTTTAGCAACCTTGGCTATGATCTCACATAATTGAGATACTTGCTTTTGTAGCTCTTCTTTCTCCACCTTTTCACTGTCAAGCTTAAGGAATAAAGCATCTATCAATGTCTGCGTGTCCTGCTTCAATCCTTCAGTGGTAGTTTGACCAAGTGGTATTTTGGTCATCATGCACATCTTCTCGTGAGCTCCTCTTCTACCTTTCCTTCTGGCGGAATTGATATCTCAGCAAACTTCTCTCCTGAATCTTCAATGATCAACCTAGAAGTTGCTTTAGCAACTTTAGGCCTTCTGTCTCTCCTGCTCAGATCCTGAAGTAGCTGCAAGTCATGCTCCTCTAAGTTCATATCTACTCTTGCTTCTCGAACCAACCGCAAAGCTAACCATTCCGAGAAGTTACTTCTCGAGGAGTGAGAAGTCGCCGAGTGCACTACCATCTCCCACTCTGCATCGCTCTCGTCGAAAAGTTCCACAGTGTTATGGCTTCCATCTTCTCGAAAACATCCAAGGACAAAGCTCTTTCGAACTCTCATCATCTGCAGAATGCTTCAACATCTCCTCTGGAACAGGTGATGAACGAAGTGGTTGCATGGAGAGAAGACAAACGTCGCCGGATTCAATGAAGGCATGGAAGTGTCCTGCAGCTACGGTGCAATAGTTGGTGAAGTATCTTAGGTACTTTCAGTCAAAGCTATGGTCGTAGAAGTGATCTTCTCTTTCTCTTGAGATCTTCTGTGTACTTTCAACTTCTCGGACCTTCTGCTGCTTTCTCCTTCATGCTTTCGCTTGAGGGAATCTCCTGCACCGAAAGTTACCCGTGATTTGATTCATCAATGCTTCATCAAGGCAATATCCCTTCATCAGCAACCAGTTTGAAGTATTCACCAACACAACTCTCGACCTTTCTTCAATTGTGTTGTAGCCTCCCATGTTATTTTGCAGTATGGCTTTATCTCCTCCCATTTGATGGTAAGTGTCAAGTACCACGTTCCCATCATCTTTAAGATCCACAGTATCCGCGTTAGTCCAAATTCGTACACTTGCTTTGCTAATAGCCTCGCTGAAATATTTCTTTCTAACCTCGTACTCACTTCGCACTTCATCCGTAAATCTTCTAACGAAGGCACATGTGCGTACTCACTGGAGATTGTCTTCCGGCTACTCCAAATGGATCAAGTTAAGCCGCACAGGAAGAACTCTTGCTCATACTGATAACATTTGCGCTTCCATCCCTCAAGCTTTGTGAATGCTTATGCAACCGTAATATCCCACAAGAATTGGGAAGAAGCCCGTAGACTTGTACGCTTTGATCAAGGTCGTGTAACTCCACAAGTTGCATGCTCAGCTCCATGGCGATCAATCTATCATTCGGATACCTGGGCATCTTTATTGGTTCTCCAGAAAAGCCCATAACCCTGAGGTATGTGAAATCTACAAATTGAATGAATAGACTGTTAATCTTGGACACTGCTTCCCACGCTTCCTTGCTTACCCTGTTGGCCTTCAAGTCTTTTTCTAGCCTGCAGATGAAATCGTAGAAGAAGTCAAAGCATTGATCACTTTGAAGTCTTTCTCGCACGCAGGTGCAGTAAATTGTGGGTAGCACTTGAAAATGGGGTCCTTGGAAAGAACACCACATCTATCCAAATTGGAAAAGACACCCCGTGAAGCTGCAAAGATACACTAAGTATGAAGTCATCTTGCCGTGAAAGTACGCTTCATGTTCCGGTTGCTCACCGATGTTGCGCTAATAATTTCTCGACTAATTGATTATAGAATCAACCTTGTTGATTTCAATGGTCCCGATGAAAGTATAGATCCATGTACGGAAAGTGTAGGCATTCGCCGCCATTCAACCCCGCATAGCAATTTGACGACATCATCTCCTCCCGCACTCAAATTGGACCATGGAAGAGTTCTCGGAACTTTGAAGGGGATCTAGGCTTCTTCATGAAGTGGCTATTCATGATGCTCACACAATCAGCTCTATGCTTCTCCCACCTCTTTATCAAGCATCCCGAATGCTAATAAAGTCACCACCTTTCACACCGGAATCTTCGAGCAATAATTGATGAACTCTACATCCAAACGAATCATTGTCTTTCCCGAAGCATCACGCACTGATCTAGATGAAGGATGATAAGATCTAGCACACTCCATCATGAACTCTAGCAATTGGGCTGTATATGGGAAAGTCAGTAGCTCGCATAATTCCACTACTTTTGACCGCACGCATGAGTGAAGTCTTTCTAGCTCGATCTATCAATCAAATCGGAAAGAGGTTTTGGGCCTAGATCAATGTCTCCTATGTCTACAAGTTTGGAAGCAATGCATGAATCCATCGTGCTTTCTTTTCATATCCCTTCGCCATGGCTTTGTCTATCTTCGTCTCAATAATTCTTTTCTTCTAACTTGGCAGGATTTCTTCAATACTGTGCAACTGACAATTCTTCAAATTCGGAGGATATTTGCAATGTATTAGACATTGATAAAAACTCCTTTTTTTTGTAAAGCACCTGTAATGAATTCCTCGCAATTTATTCAGATAAAATGGCCATTGAGCATGAATAGTGAATTTAAATTATAAAAATCTGCACTTTTCAAGCCTCGCTGCCCCAAAAAATTGGTGTTTAATTTACACATAAAGAGAGCATGAATCCTTTCAATCAACACCTCGAGCTCCTGTAACACTTGTGAAAACAATTATGCATAAAGATCAACCTCCTCCAAAGCATGCGCCAAATCTGAAGCTTTTAGCCTCATAGCACTTTGTCTCAACAAAATCCTTCCTCTAATGGGGTGCACTTTTCCTCTTGGCTGCAATTCTTTACCTATGAATTAAATAATTCACCCATATGGCTGCCCATGCTTATATAACCTTCATAATTCTATAATTAATAATTTCCTAACAATTAAAGGCAATTAGTTAATTAAAAATCATGGTTTTCTTTTTTAAAATAGCATGTTTAAGGACAACCATCCAATAAATTAAATTAATCCAATTTAATCCTTCACATAGCACTTCACTCAAGCTTCACAGTGTGCTTTGACCATAGCCACTGAAAATAGAAATTAATTTAATGTTTTAATGCCTTAAGAAACATTAAATAATACCCAAATGTGGTGCACTTTTTGAGAGGAAGAGGGCAGCCACTAAATAAATTAAATTTAATGAATTTAATTCCTTTCTTTTATTCCATCTTTGACTTGTTGACCTCCTCCAAGCTTGGGCGCACTTTTTGAGAGGAAAGATTAATTAAAATAATCAATTTAATCCTTTTATTCTCTCACCAAAGGGGGTGCACTTTTTTGCACATGTAATTCTATTTTTAAGAATTTTCCACAATGGGATTCTTTACCCTGCGAGGCAGGCACCAAAATCCCATGATCCACTTAAGTGATTTGACTTTGACAATGGGATTCTTTACCCTACAAGGCAGGCACTAAAATCCCATGATTTCACTTAAGTCACTTTCCTTTTATTTTATCATGGGAATTTTTACCTGCAAGGCAAGCAACAAATTCCCACCCGCCTGAAATTTCTATTTTTCCCATCGCAGCCTTAAGTGAATTTTATAACACGGAAAAGGTACCCGACAGAAGGTATAAAATTTCCCACCCGCCTGCGGCTTATATTTTTCCCATCGCAGCCTTAAATCCTTTATTTTCCAAAAATGTGCCCATCCTCACAGGGGCTTTTCTCTGCGCACGACTTCACTTTTTCCCAGCTGATCCGCACCTCGATGATGACTTCCTCTGGGCATAATGTGCATGTATGTTTTCCAGCTGCTCTGTGCCAAAAATCGTGCTTACCTAACAAAGGAATTGCTCCAGAGAAATTTCACGTAAAACAAAACGGAACACCACAAAAACACGAAAATTGCCAAAAGTTACAAATAAAGCCCAAAACTTAAAATAAGTTAAAACCCTTCCTGCACATAGGAATAATAACATATTCGCTCATAATAGAGTTAAAACAGAGTGCAAATGCCTCATACGGGCTCAAAATAATTAAATACAAATTTCCCATGATAAATCCCGATGATGCGTAATAAAACAATTTTGGGCATCCGGGTATTTGACGAAAAAGGCTAATATGGCTCTTTGGGATTATCTTGACGCAATACAAGAACTTTCGTGCAATAAAAACAAAAACGACTCCACTATTTTAAAAGTACGAAAAATTTCTCGGATAGGGTAGTCGCAGATTTCAAGGTGAAATCTGAGTGACACTATTAGGGATCAATGATCGAGATCAAGCCATGCAAAGATCGAGGGTGAAGATGGATACAATATTCAATGCAAACCACCATGATCAAATGCCACCAACCACTCTAATCGCAGGGTTAAAACCCTAACCATGAGTCAAAGATTGACGGCCTGAGATCCCATAGTATAGAGATCAACGATTGGAAACCGATCAATAGAGTTCAACGCAAATCACCATGGTCACATTAATAGCTAGCTCATTAAATGCCAAATCGAAACCCTAATCATGGGTTAAAGATCAATAGCTACAGATTAAAAGGGACACCAATCAACGATCTGAATCAAGGCACCAATTTTCAAAGCAAATCCTATCGCCTCTCTTTGGTGTGATCCTATTGGCCCATAATGCATCAAACAACTTTTTATGCCAAGTCCTTTGATTTTCCGCACACCACATGCGACAATAGTTACCAAGTTTTTATTGCTAGACTCAACTTGACCATTCCTCGTGGATAGTAGTTTAAGGAATGAACCAATCAATCCCATAAGTGTAGCAGAATTCCACCAACTCCTCGGAAGAAAGATTCGAGCATTGTCTACAATTTTGCTTGGGCACGCCAAACCCGACAATAATATTTTCTTTTATAAAATTACACACCTCTGGCGAAGTGGCATTCTTCACAGAATAGCTTCTACCCACTTACCGAAATAATCGTAGTGTTAGAATGTAATGATGGCCATCACCGAAGTCAAGTTAAGCATTCCAATAAAATCCATTCCCACCGGAAAGGTTCTTCAATCACAATAGGTTTTAGAGGTAATGCCAAGCAATTTCACACGCCCAATAAAATGTTGGCATTCTTGACACTTAGCTACCCATTCTAAAGATCTTGAAAAGGGTGGGCCAAGAATACCTTCTCTCGAGGATCTTGTGTGCAATGACTCAGCCGAGAAATGAACACCGTAAGCCATGTCATGAAATTGTTGTAGTAGCTGATCTTTTTGAGCCTTGTACACGCATCCGAGAAATACGCCATCAATTCCTCTCTTGTACAAACCATTATCCCGAAGAACAAAATCAGGGATTTCAGGTTTGATAGTTCATTTCTCTTTTCTCGGAAAGTTGATATGGGCATTCTCCATATGTCAGAAAGTAAGCAATGTTACTGTACCACTCCTCTACCAGATCTATAAAAATTACTGCAAGTAAATCTTCATCTATCCCATCCTGATCTGCTTCAGGTACTGATGCTTTCATCTCTGTCATTAGTTCACACAGACCTCTTCCTCGAACCAGCTTTGTTGGTTTAATATCCAGGTCATATTCTTGAACCTTTGTTACCCACGTGCCTCTCAACAATCCTAACTCTTGCTGAGTAAGGATAGATTTAACTGCAGTATCTGGAACCAAAACCATAGTGTGTGAAGAAAGAATATAATACCTGAATGCTTTGCATGCCTTCACCACTGCATATGCGTGTTTTTCCATAGGAGTGTATTTCAATTCATAGGCTTTAAAAGGCATACTCATGAAAGCAATAGGAGCTTCTATGTCCTCTTGATTTTTCTCGCATCGATTACCGACATGGTGTGTTCGAGGGAGTAACAGTAAGAATAAATTCTTTCTTTGAAGTCGGGTGAAACCAAGACCGGAGCTTTCGATAGGGCCTCTTTGATTTTCTCGAAGCTTCCTTCCTTCGCTGCTCCATTTAAAATCTTGTGTCTTCTTCATCATATTCAAATATGACGGGTTAGCTCAAGAAAGTCGAATGAATCCTCTAAGAAAATTCACTTTTCCAAAGAAAGAGTGAACTCCTTTTTTTGGATGTGGGCAAAGGAAATGTCTCGAATGGATTTGACACGCTCTAGATCTATCTTTGTTCCTTCTTTGGAAACAATGTGTCCCAGTAGTTTCCCTTCCGTTATAGCAAAGATGGATTTCTTAGGATTCAAAGAAATACCATGCTTATGGCATTGTATGAAGACCTCTTCCAAGTTTGAAATATGCATGCTTCTATCTTTGGAAAAGATCACAAATCATCCAGTACACAACTATGCTTATATCTTTGAGATGAGCAAAGGCTAGATCCATAGCTCTTTGAAATGTAGCACCCGCATTAATCAAGCCAAACGGCATCTTCTGGTATGCGAAGGTTCCCCAAGGTGTGATGAACGCCATTTTGTATTGATCTTCCTCGGCCACCTTGACTTGATTGTAGCCTGAGAAGCCATCAAGCATGGAAAGCATCTCAGATCCAGTGACCACCTACAGAGTGTGATCCATGATGGGGATAGGGTAGTTATCCTTTAATGAAGCTTGATTAAGGTTGCGGAAATCCACGCACAGCCTAATCTCGCCGCTCTTCTTTCTGACAGGGACTATGTTGGCCAACCATTCCGAATGGTGTATGGGATAGATAATCTTTGCATCTAACAACTTCTAGATTTCTGCAAAGATGGTTCCCGAAATGGTAGGATTGTGCCGCCGCAGCTTCTGCTTGAAAGGTTTTTGTTCTAGTTTAAGTGGGATGTAGTGTTGAACTTCCAGGGCTGATATGTTTTTAGATCCTGATAAGACCAGGCAAAAACATCCATATATTTCTTAAGAAGCTTAGTGAAAGCTTCCTTTTCAGCTTCCCGAACAACACTTACCTGCATTTACTAATTTGGGATCATTGTCGGCTCCCAAATTTAGTAATTGTGTGTTGGAGGAAGAGCCTTCCTCATTTTCTTCATTTTTTTAAGCATCTCGATCATGCTTATCAAACATTTCCTCAAGAGATACCAAGCCTTTGGGAATTTTATTTCCTTTAGCTGGATAATCTCCTAACTTCCCGAGACGTCCACATCCATTTCTCCGATGTTGGTCTCGCTTAGAGGTGAATTGCTTCCTCATAGTAGATCTCTTCAAAGTTGTCCTTCATTGGAGAAACACAAAGAATCTGTGTCATCATTGAAAACTGTCATTCTTTGAACGTTGTCAAGAACCTTTGGGTGAAAAACCATTTCCACCTTGTAGTCTCCTATCTAAAGAATGTAGGGGTTGATCAGCTCTTGAATTTTGTTCTCTCGGAATGTAAGATACCGAGAAAGCTGAAAAATCCAGGATAGCGTGAATAGACCCGATCTCTCGTAGTGTCGCAGCTTTGTCTTTTTGACTTGGTAAAGGCCTCTTATCTATTTCACAATCATATCAGCATCTCCCCTTGCATGTAATAGTTTGATTCCCATTGTTCTTGCCTGCTCCATGCCTAACAACAATGCTTCATACTCAGTCGTATTGTTAGTATTTTCGAACATCAATTTGAAGGAGTGCGCATGCACCTTCCCTTTAGGAGAGATAAGAACAATGCCTACGCCAGATCCAAATGAACAACAGCTACCATCAAATTCCAGAGTCCAAATCTTGTTATCAATTTGATGTGATTCTTGAATCACCGGTTGCATTTCTTCTTTATCCATTTCTAGATAATAGACTCCGTGATCCGATTCCTGAAACAAGATCTGAGATCTAGGATCCTCAGATTTTGATACTGTGTACTTAGATTTCTTCTCAGGTTCCAGCTTCTAATTTACTCCTTTGATTGGTATGTGCACACAAGACCAATCCATCTTGACTTCTCCACCCAGCTCTTTGCAAAAATTTCTACTCAACAAAGATGCCATAAGACACTGGAATGTCTCTACAAGGATATTCATTTTCGCCTTTTATCCGGAAAATAAGCAAGTCTTGCTGCGCATCCTTGATTTACCCCACAAGAGGGACTTTCCTTTCCATTGAATAACATCTTCTCGATGGTTTTGTCAATGTAAGACCCAAGACGTTACCAAATTTGGCAGTGTGCATGACATTGTTTTAAGCTCCAGAGTCCAAGATGCAATTGCTTAGCTTATGTTCGTTGATGAGCAAAGACACATAGAATGGCTCAATCCTTTTTGATGTAAAGCAGAGAAGAGGTGGAGGGAGAAGAACTCTTGCAGCAAGCATTATTTGTAGGTGGAGTAATCTTTGACTTGATAAGATACCCCGTGAATTATTATTCATTGGGCTGGGACCATTACTTTGCACATATTTGACCAATCTACTCACCGATCGAAATGCCCTCAAATACTCAGCTTCTGACATTTGGACCTTGTTTCTCTTGATGTGATCAATTATGTCAAAAGCTTGACTTGCTTCAGCAGGATGTGCGTTGGTTCTTTGCTGTGAATTGAAAGAATTTGAATATTTATCCTTGGGCGCTAATGAAGAAGGAAGAGTGCTACCTCTTTTCAAGATAGTAACATCCGGGCCAGGATCTTCTCTCTCTTCGCCACTTGTGGTTGCTTCAAAGCATTTTGCGCGCTCGAGACCTTGTAAACACTGCAAAAGTGTGACCATCAGAATCTTCAAAAGATTCATAATAGCCATCATCAGATTCGTAGTCCAAGTAACCAATATTGGAGTCGCTAGCGGGATCTATAAAGTCTTCATCATCGAATGATTCATCAATGTCGAGATCCTCTTCATTAGTTTCCAAGTTATTCCTTGGAGCAGCTTCTATTGCCAAACGCTGTGGTGCAGCAGCAAGTCTATTTCGATTTTGATTTTGATTTTGACCATTGAAGGTCCTGGTAGGAGCTAATCTTGAGGGGTTTGCATTCCCTGCTTGAGAGATCTGCTTCTTGATCTGTAGCATGTCATTTGCCAATTTCTGCAACAAAGGATCAGAAGTACTTGCAGAAGTGCCATCACCTTTGTGAGATGGTTGTTTAAGTTTTCTAGCCATGATCAAGTCGTCCTCAACCTCCACGGCAACATTTTGTGCTTCAAGTAGATTTACAGGTCTTGCCCTTCTTAGCTGATATCCAACTTCAGGCAATAGAGCATTTATAAAAAACGTCTTTTGATTTTCGTCGCTCAATGCAGCAGAAGTGGGGATTTTATACAAAATCCTTTGGAACCTTGCAATAAAGTCCCGCATGTTCTCGTTTGGCTCTTTCTTCAACTGCGTCAGTTGGGTGATCAACGTGCTAGCGTCCTCTGTAGGTTTGAATCTTTTTTAAATTGCTCACGCATAATCACCTGGCTTGGTTATGGTGCCAGGAGCCAGCCAATAGAACCATTCTCCAGCCAAGTTGTGTAGATTCTCAATGAAGAGCCTGATTGAGACATCTTCATGCTCCACTGCAAGCACACCACAAGATATGAAGAAGGCCACCAAATGATCATCAGGGTTTTGCTTTCCATCTCCAAGAATTTTGGAAAATTCTTTCTCCGGATCCCTTTGGCGCTCATGCATAGGTGGAGCCAAGTTGAGAGGTCCAAAAGTCTGCTCCCCATGGAACAGTACAATTTGGTGCACCATGTTAACTTGATCACATCCCCTCCTTGTGTAGACTTGATAGACTTGATGGATAATTCCAGTTTGCCAGATTATCTTCAATACGATCCGGATCTCGGATGGGTGTGTACTCTCCTTCCCTGGTGAGAGACTAGATCTGCGGCTTCTAACTTGAGGAGGATGATTGAAATTGAATTTCTCCTGCAGTTGGAAGAAATGATCAGTCCTTCCTTGTGCCTTCATGGATCGGGTGAATGGACGTTCAGCCAGGTTGAGATTTGTATGGGAAACACTCTAATCTTCAATAGAAAAGCTTTGATCTGCAAAGATAGTTGTTCCCAACGGAGTCGCTAAATCAAGCTGGCTAGATTTTCGCATAGCATCAAACCTAGGCGGTCATGAGATAAATCTCCCTCATTTAACCAAAGTGAGGCTCCCGTGTCGATTTGTTAATAAAAATGTGTTATTATCTATCGGGGTTTTACTTTAACCACTTAGTTCATGAACCATAACTAAGAAGTTCTGCAGCAAGCAAGTATTACTATTTAAGAAAGGAAAGTTATAGAAGAAGGAAGTAAAGAAAATACAGAGAAGAAATGGGGAAGATGTGCATCCCAATTAGTAGATAGCAAGAGAGCTAATTACATGCACATAGAAGAAAATTTAATAGATATGAACACACAAAATTATAAAACAAAGGAAGCTCTAGATCCATATCTAAAATAACACAAAGTTTACTAAGAGATCTAAGATTAAAAGCAAGAAACAAAGTACACCGTGACACAAAGTTCTCTGAAACCTACTCCTTTGTATTCCTTTGCTCCAAGTTGCTCTCGGGGGTTCAAAGACAAAGTCTAGAACACAATATTGCTTCTCACAAATTCGATTGATCATTAACTGGAGGTTCTTCTCCTACTTATAGAATGTAGGAGGAAAGTACAAATAGAAGACTCAAATTGAACTAAAGCATGAACAAGAAGTAAAGATGACATTTGCGGTCATCCTCAACTAACTTCTTCTTAAGTGACACATGTATCACTTAACTAATATAATGGTTCCACATGACTTCAAGTAATGGTTGCAAAACCAATAACTTAGAAGTTTTACAATTTCATCTAGGAACATAGAAAATAGAAGAAGAAAGAATAGAAGAATTCATGCCAGCTGTAATGTTTACATCTTCTTCTTGTTCTGATATCTGATATACTTGTCAAACATATAATTCAGCATCCTTCCATTTGTTTTAGCCACTGCTTCCTTCTCTATCCTGAACTAGCAGCAACCCTTCATTCAACATTCTGATGCATGCTTCCACATCTTCCAAGCTCAGCCCAAACCTTGCAATGTCTACCGCAAAGGTGCCACCACCACCGATAGAATTCATTGTGAAAGGCTTGGTAGCTTTATCAATTCTATTTTGTACTATCAGAAGAGAATCTTCCAGGGAATTATGCACTTTGCTAGAAACAATCCGTATGTGTGAAGTAACACCTCCGTCCACTATTTCTTCAGTGAAAGAAATGACACTTTCTGGTGAATCTGATGTTCTACTCTCAAGTGCTTGCATCCTCTTCAGCAAAACTCTGCAGATTTCCAAATGGAAAGATACCGCAAACTCTAAATGCTTCCCCTTCTCGACTGATCCATCCGCATACAATTTGTTCTGCAACCAATACATCTCCCGAGCTTGTCGATCTCGACCAAAATACTCAAGTTACTTTCTGCAACTGTATTCATGCCTTCTATGTTCACCATTAGTTACTTCAGCTGATCTGCTGCATCACTCATAACCTTTACGTGGGCTGGCACTTCTCCAAGTTGTACAGAAGCTTGATGAATAATCAAATCCTTCCATTCATCAATAGCCTTTACTTGATTGCTTGCATCTTCCATTTCCTGCATAAGATGATCACTCACCTGCTCTAAAATGGGCTGAATGGAAGGTTTGGCAACCTTGGCTATGATCTCACATAATTGAGATACTTGCTTCTGTAGCTCTTCTTTCTCCACCTTTTCACTGTCAAGCCTAAGGAATAAAGCATCTATCAATGTGTCATGTGTCCTACTTCAATCCTTCAAAGGGGTAGTTTGACCAAGTGGTATTTTGGTCACCGTCACATCTTCTCTTTGCAGAGCTCCTCTTCTACCTTTCCTTCCGCCGGAATTGATATCTCAAGAAACTTCTCTCCGAATCTTCGATGATCAACCTAGAAGTTACTTTAGCAACTTTAGGCCTTCTGCTCTCCTACTCGGATCCTAAAGTAGCTATGCAAGTCATGCTCCTCTAAGTTCATCTCTACTCTTGCTTTCGGAACCAATCTAAAAGCTAACCATTCCGAGAAATTACTTCTCGGGAGTGAGAAGTCGCCGAGTGCACTACCATCTCCCGCTCTGCATCCTCTCCGTCGAAAGTGCCACAAAGATTGTTATGGCTGCAATCTTCTCAAACATCCAAGGACAATGCTCTTTCAAACTCCGTCATCTACACCTTCAACATCTCCTCCTCGAACAGGTGATGAACGAAGTGGCTGCGAAGAGAAGATGAATGTCGCGGATTCAATGAAGGCATGGAAGCGTCCCCTGCCGCAAGGTAATAGTTGGTGAAGTACTTGGTACTGAGAATCCGAAGTCAAAGCTATGGTCGTAGAAGTGATCTTCTCTTTCTCTTGAGATCTTCTATGTACTTTCAACTTCTCGACCTTCTTGCTACTTTCTCCTTCATGCTTTCACTTGAGGGAATCTCCTGTGCTGAAGTTTCCCGTGATTTGATTCATCAATGCTTCATCAAGGCAATATCCCTTCACAAGAACTGACAGGTTTGAAGTATTTGCCAACATAGCTCTTGACCTTTCTTCAATTGTGTTGCAGCCTCCCATGTTATTCTGCAGTATGGCTTTATCTCCTCCCATTTGATGGTAAGTGTCAAGTACCACATTCCCATCATCTTTAAGATCCACAGGTATCCGCGCTAGTCCAAAGTCAAACACTTGCTTTGCTGATAGCCTGCTGAAATCTTTCTTTCTAACCTCATACTCACTTCTGCACTTCATCCAGAAATCTTCTAACAAAGGCACATGTGCGTACTCCTGGGAGATTGTCTTCCTAGCTACTCCAAATGGATCGAAGTTAAGCCGTGTAGGGAAGAACTCTTGCTCATACTCGGATAACATTTGCACTTCCATCCCTCGAGCTTTGTGAATGCTGATGCAACTATAATATCCCACAGTGATTGGGAAGAAGCCCGTAGACTTGTGCCACTTTGACTGAAGGTCGTGTAACTCCACAAGTTACATGCTCACTCCATGGTGATCAATCTATCATTCGGATACCCGGCATCTTTATTGGTTCTCCAAAAAGCCCATAACCCCGAGGTATGTGAAATCAGAAATTGAATGAATAGACCACAATCTTGGACACTACTTCCCACGCTTCCTTGCTTACCTGCCTGTGCCTTCAAGTCTTTGTCTAGCTGCGCAGATGAAATCGTAGAAGAAGTCATCGTTGATCACTTTGAAGTCTTTCTCGTACGCAGTGCGAAAGTTGTGGGTAGCACTTGAAAATGGGGTCCTTGGAAAGAACACCACATCTATCCAACTTGGAAAAGACACCTGTGAAGTCGCAAAGCATACACTAAGTATGAAGTCATCTTGAAGCTGAAAGTGTGCTTCACGTTACAAAGTTGCTCACCGATGTTGCTGCTAATAATTTCGACCAATTGATTATAGAATCAATCTTGTTGATTTCAATGGTCATGATGAAAGCATAGATCCATGTACGAAAAGTGTAGGCATTCACTTCGCCATTCAACCTCGCATAACAATTTGAGGACATCATCTCCGCCTCCCACACCAAATTAGACCATGGAAGAGTTCTCGAGAACTTTGAAGGGGATCTAGGCTTCTTCATGAACCACCTTTCGCTAATAGATCTAGGGATCTAGGCTAATAGAAGTCACCACCTTTATGATTTGAATCTTCAGACAATAATAGATGAACTCGCATCCAAACGAATTATTGTCTTTCCCGAAGCATCACGCACCGATCTAGATGAAGGATGATAAGATCTAGCACACTCCATCACGAACTCGCAATTGGGTCATAAAGCCGCACTCACATAATTCCACTACTTTTGACCGCACGCATGAGTGAAGTCTTTCCACTCGGATCTATCAATCAAATCGAAAGAGGTTCGGGCCTAGATCCGTGTCTCCTATGTCTGCAAGTTTGGAAGCAATGCATGATCCATCGTGCTTTCTATTTCACCTCCCTTCGCCATGGCTTTGTCTATCTTCGTCTCAATAATCTTTTTCTTCTAACTTGGCGGGATTTCTTCAAAATCAGTGCAGATCTAGACAATTCTTCGATTCGAGAATATTTACAATGTATTAGACATTGATAAAAACTCCTTTTCTTTTTGTAAAGCACCATAATGAATTCCTACAATTTATTCAGACAAAAATGGCCACCGAGCATGACTAGTGAATTTAAATTATAAAAATATGCACTTTTCAAGCCTCGCTACCCCAAAAATTGGTGTTTAGTTTACACATAAAGAGAGCATGAATCCTTTCAATCAACACCTGAGCTCCTGTAACACCTGTGAAAACAATTATGCAGACAAAGATCAACCTCCTCCAAAGCATGCGCCAAATTTGGAAGCTTTTAGCCTTGTTAGCACTTTGTCTGAACAAAATCCTTCCTTTAATGGGGCGCACTTTTCCTCTTGGCTGCAATTCTTTACCTGTGAATTAAATAATTCACCCATATGGCTGCCCATGCTTATATAACCTTCATAATTCTATAATTAATAATTGCCCTAACAATTAAAGGCAATTAATTAATTAAAAATCATGTTTTTCTCTTTTAAAAATAGCATGTTTAAGGACAGCCATCCAATAAATTAAATTAATCCAATTTAATCCTTCACACAGCACTTCACTCAAGCTTCACAGTGTGCTTTGACCATAGCCACTGAAAATAGAAATTAATTTAATGTTTTAATGCCTTAAAAAACATTAAATAATACCCAAATGGGGCGCACTTTTTGAGAGGAAGAGGGCAGCCACTAAATAAATTAAATTTAATGAATTTAATTACTTTCTTTTATTCCATCTTTGGCTTATTGACCTCCTCCAAGCTTGGGCGCACTTTTTGAGAGGAAAGATTAATTAAAATAATCAATTTAATCCTTTTATCCTCTCACCAAAGGTGGCGCACTTTTTTCGCACATGTAATTCTATTTTTAAGAATTTTCCACAATGGGATTGTTTACCTCAAGCGAGGTAGGCACCAAAATCCCATGATCCACTTAAGTGATTTGACTTTGATAATGGGATTCTTTACCTGCAAGGCAAGCACTAAAATCCCATGATTTCACTTAAGTCACTTTCCTTTTATTTTATCTTGGGAATTTTTACCTGCAAGGCAGCAACAAATTCCCACCGCTCGACCTCTATTTTTCCCACTGCAGCCTTAAGTGACTTTTATAACACGGGAAAAAGTACCCTTCCAGCAGATATAAAATTCCCACCCCGCCTACGTGTGGCTTATATTTTTCCCATCGCAGCTTAAATCCTTTGTTTTCCAAAATGCGCCCATCCCACAGTAGGGGCTTTTCTGCACGACTTCACTTTTTCCCAAAGTGATCCGGACCTCCGATGATGACTTCCTCCGGGCATAATGTGCGTGTATGTTTTCCAAATGCCTGTGCCAAAAATCGCTTACCCAAAAAGGAATTGCTCCGAGAGAAATTTCACGAAAAACAAAACGGAACACCACAAAAACACGAAAAATTGCCAAAAGTTACAAATAAAGCCCAAAACTTAAAATAAGTTAAAACCCTTCTGGCACATAGGAATAATAACATATTCACTCATAATAGAGTTAAAACATAGCGCAAATAGCCTCATACAGGGCTCAAAATAATTAAATACAAATTTCTGTAGACAAATCCCACGATGACAGAATAAAACAATTTTGGGCATCCGGGTATTTGACGAAAAAAGGCTAATATGGCTCTTTGGATTATCTTGACGCAATACAAGAACTTTCGTAATAAAAACAACAAACGCGACCCACTATTTTAAAAGTACGAAAAAATTCGATAGGGTAGTCGCAAATTTTAGGGTGAAATCTGAGTGACACTATTAAGGATCAACGATCGAGATCAAGCCATCACGCAAAGATCAAGGGCTGAAGATGGATACAATATTCAATGCAAAGCACCATGATCAAATTCCACCAACCACTCTAATCGCAAGGTTGAAACCCTAACCGTGAATCAAAGATTAATGGCCTGAGATCCCATAGTATAGAGATCAACGATTGGAAACCAATCAACAGAGTTCAACACAAATCACCATGGTCACATTAACATCTAGCTCATTAAATGCCAAATCAGAAACCCTAATCATGGGTTAAAGATCAATAGCTACAGATTAAAAGGGACACCAATCAACGAGCCTAAATCAAGGCACCAATTTTCAAAGCAAACCACCAGGGTTACATGTTAACTCGACCCGAGTTAAAATACCATCGACAAAATGCATGGAGGGGTGACTCATCATCATGAAGGGCCAACCCTTGTTATTAAAAATAATTTGCATTTTGACTTATCGACTATAGTCCAAGCTCCAAATGATGCAAAAGCCGACCAAATTATATTGTGCAATGATCACCCAAAAGGGTAAGGTTAAACCATGGTCTATGACCAATCAAATGCAAAAGTGGGGCTGATAACTATATAATACCATGATAATAAAAAAGGTGGGTGACAGAGACCTTATAATATGCCTAAGTCCACAAAGGTGGCTGAATGTAACATGGTGCCCCTTTTAAAACAAAGTTCCCCTTGTATTATTTCAAAACACAATAATTTGCTAAGTCCACAAGAGTGGCCAAACCATGGTGAGACTAATGATTAAAGTGCAAGGGTGGTCCCCACTGATTGTGATGGATTGAATATGACTTGAAATTCAAATTTTCCATGTGATCACAAGGGATAGAGCAGAGGTCAACATCAAAATGCAAGCAACTTTTGAAGACTTAATTACCTTTTTTACAAAATAAAAGTTGATTATGATTGCACATGTGCTCCCGGTGGTCCCCACAGTGAGGTGAATATTTTGCGATTATTGGAGGTCAAAAGTATTTATTTTCTTATAGAGGAGTATTTTTGCATGCCTTCACAAAAGGAAAAAATAGACAAGAAGACAAATTTGCATCCACCTGAAGGAGACTTGCTCATCAAGCAAGGTTTATTTTTAACATTATTCACCCATGCTTTTTCTTAAAAATAGGACAATCAATTGTAGTTTGACTATGATGTAATAAAAGGCTATTAATGCCTCTTGTATTAGTTTTCTTTATTTTATTCCTTATTTATTATTAAATAAAGGATAAAAATAGAATGCATGGGCGAGTACAACCCTAGTCTATTTTTAGGAAGGGTGGGTGAATCAATTTTGTTATATATTGTGTGCCTTAGCAAAGCACAAGGGGGGACTTTTTAGATACATGAGTGTTGAAGCAATTTTTGCCAGTTTTTCCCTTTTAATGTGAAGTATTTTCTTCCTTTCCAATTATTTGTAGTCTTGTGTATGTTTCCATTAATCTTGTGAATTTGAATTCCCTGATTAATCATCTTACCCTGTTGTAAATTTAGTAATTTTTGCATGATATTAATGTGTATGTGTAACTTAGCAGTATTGTTGTGATTTTATCCCTCAATATATCAAAGTGTTTACCCTTAATTATCTTCAGAAAACTGTTGGCATGTGCATCATAAATTCATTCCATATCAATTGTGCATGTACTCAATCAAAGACCTCATATAAGTTTGGTGTATCACCTCAATTTTAATTTCATTTTATAGTCATCTTTTACCCTTAAACCCCGAAAATCAAGTTATGATACATCAATCAGGAACCGGCCTTGATACCAGAGACTCACCTCAAAATAGGTATACCCACAGACCTGAGGTGTTTCCATTATATCTACGAAAGAGAGAGATAAATTTTACAAGCTTAGAACACCTGCATCCATCTCTCTATAGGGTGCACTTTTGAGAGATAACAGGCCAATAATAGTAGCCTACTTTGAGTGTTTTCTTTGACAGACGATCCCATTAGTATGAGCCCCATAGATGCCTTTTTCACCTCTTTGTTTGCTAGGATGGACTCATCCGAATTTAGACATCATGAATAGATTCCCATCATAGCCTCGGCGGAAGAGGGTTCCCAGTAGTAGGGTATAATGTTCTATATGCTTTGGATGAGGTTTCATTTATCGATACAAGAAAGTTTCCATCATGGAGGTAATTAAATATGTCATGGTACCATGGGCAAAAGAGACCAATAACTTCACACACCAAATAGGATTATGTCCTGTCATATCTTTGCGTTTGTAGATGTTCCACAAAAATAGCATATCATTGTTTTCCATGGAATACTTAACATGGATCCTATTATAGCCATAGCATATGTTGCTCTTTTCTCGGGCTCTTTGTATTTACTCAAATGTTATCTAAACTCCTTTAAAGAATCAACCATTCTCTTCTATGGAAGAATTTTCTCATCTTTTACTTTGTATTCACATGTCCCTTGTTTTATAATCAACATGGAATCACCTATTACATTTACTCATATGATATCCCACTTAATAGCTAACTTCATCCCTACAATAAGGGTTTTATACTCTGCTATATTATTCTTGCATGGGAATCCAAGTCGAAATGCCTGTGGGATTAAGTCTCCTTTAGGAGTGATCAACACAACTTCGACGCCTGAAACATGAAAGGTAAAGGAGCCATCAAAGTATAGTTTTCATACGATTGATTCCTCAAGGTACATTATATATGCATTTTAGAGTTCCATGCTCAAAGGTTCGGTGCCTAGTAGCAGAGCTTCTACTATTTGATCTACTAGAACATGTCCTTTCACTTAATTTTGATGTACATACTCAATGTCAAAGTCACTGAGTAAAATGATCCAATTAGCCACCTTTCCTGTGAGTGTGGGCTTTGAAAATAAGTATTTTAATGGATCTACCTTTGAAATAATCTTGAAATTATTGTTGAGTAGATAGTGACGTATTTTTGAAAGCAAACAACTATGGCTAAGTAAGCCTTTTCGATCTATAGATAGTTGAGCTCGTAAGCTATCAATATTCTACTTAAGTATTATAGATCTTTTTCTCTCTTCTCCTTGTCATACTGGGCCAACAGTACCCCAATTGCAAAGTGCGTGGTAGATATGTAGAGTAACAAATGTTTACCTATTGTGGGTGGTATTAATATAGGGGTTTAGCCAAATAGATTTTGAGAAAAGAAAATGTTTGTTGCTACTTTGGTCCCCAATGAAAACTAACATCTTTCTTGAGAAGATGCGTGAATGTATGACACTTTTCTGCAAGTTGAGAGTTAACCCTTCTTATGGCTTGGATCTTTCCTTGTAAGCTTCACAATTTTCTGATATTGGTACGAGAAGGAATTTTTGTTATATTTTATCATATTTACTTATATCCCTCTCCTTGAAATAATGAATCCAAATAATTTTCTAGATAACACGTTGAAGACACACTTCTTTGGGTTTAGTTGGACCTTGTAGTCCCTTAAACACTTTGGAAGATGCATCGTAAAATCTCTAGGTGCTCTTCCCAAGTCCTATACTTTTCCAATATTTAATATACATAATCTTTCATGATGTCACTAATCATATCATAAAAGATAACCATCATTTCCGTTGATAGGTAAAGCACTTTTTGCATTCTTGAGGCTGAAGGGCGTGACTTGATAATGAAATGTCCCCCATGGGGTAGTAAAGTTTGTCTTGTGTTGGTCTTCCCGAGCAATATTTAATTGGTTATATATGTAGAATTAATCCATGACTGATAGCATCTCATAGCTAGTTTTTGAATTGACAATCATGTCGATGTTGGGAAGAGGAAAATCATCCTTATGACAAGTTTTATTAATATCTCGAAATTGGTACACACTCTGATACCAACAAGATTTTTTTGAATTGGGACCACATTAAAATCCACTATAAGTAGTCGATAGGTCTAATGAAGCCTACTCCTAATAACCTTTCAAGTTATGCCTTAACCAACAAGGTGATGCAAGGATGCATCTTCGGAGCTTTTATTTACGAGTTTGGCATCCTTGTATGACAACAAGATTTTGCACCACTAATGCAAGTTCAAGTCCTGGCATGTCTACATAAGACCAAGTGAAAATATCTACAAATTATCTTTAAATAACTATAAAAGTCTTATATTCTTGAGCCGAGAGAAAATCTCCCAAGTTAACTATTCCGGGCAGCTCCTACGTGCCAATGTTAATATCTATTTTCTCCTCCACTAGTAACCTGGACTCATCTCCCATGCACGTAGGATCAAGGGGAGATTAAGATCCTCTTCTACCAAAGGTGGCTCAAAGAGATCCTCATCTTTACATGGGTACACTATCTTGTCTATAGGTTTCTCTATTTGTTTGTCCATAAGCGCCTCAAAGAGATTTTCGCTACATGATTTAGACATTTTCTTTCCACAAGGAATTTCTATAGGACTTTTCCCCTTTCTTACTTTTTAACTTAAGTGACCGCACACAACTTCCTCATCTCTCGAAGTATGTGCGTGCATTGAGCTAAATGGAGAACCTTTTCTTGTGGTTATTTCTATGAACATTTTCATGCATACTGGGAACTCACCAATAGCCTCGTTGTTGTGGAAGACATTGATGGGTACATGTTGTTGTTGATCCCAATTCATGAGTGTTGGGTAGATGAATTTTAGTGTATGATTTATAGGAGATATGGTAGGTGTTTTGGTTAGGATAGCCATGTTAAAGAATATGTTTGTGGAGGTGAGGTCTTCATAAAGACTACATCGGGAATGTATTTCCCTTTCATATTCGGATGGACTATCTTCACATTCAAAAGAGGTGTATTCTTCATCTAAGGAATGAGACTCATTCATATGGATGCAAATACTAGACTTACCCATTATACGATGAGGTATTATAAGATCTTCCAATGAACCTTATTCTTGAAAGCCACAATCATGTCCTTTATATCCCATAGCAATCATTATTCGGTTAGGAATAACATACTTGGGTGATTTGGTAACATAAATCCATTTCATCATCTCTAGGACAAAATACGATATCTCTGAGTATCCTTTCATCTTTTAGTAAGTCACCCGGAGTAAAATATTCAAAATGACAGTTATCCCTTGATCTTTGGAACTTGTAACATGACCTACCACGTGCCTTTGGTAGATAGGGGAATGTTTTAAACCATAAGGGCTTGATGCAGAGATCATATTCTTCGCAATTGCTTCATATAATCTTCATCTCCCATGTAGCGAAAGTAATTTATGAGGTGGAAGCACTTTTTCATTGGGAGACAAGGTATCTAGATCCACTCGTGAAGTGAGGGCCTTTGACTAAACAGGAAAAATGATCTCTATAGAAGGACATTCGTAGATGGTGGGAAAATAGCCCAAAAATGCTCTACAATGAGAAAATGGTTGGGGATCCCCTTATATAGTAAGTGTGTCTCCTTCATGGTGCAACTATAAACATTGATTATATGTTGAAGGTATAGATTACATGGCATGAATCCATGGGTGACCGAGAAAGATGTTATAAGGGAGCTCCAAGTCCAAGACATGGAACTTTGTGTCTTGGTTTATAGGACCCACTTCCAATGAGAAATTGATCATACCAGTTGATTTTCGCTATTCATTTGTATATATGCCTTTATGGTGATGACCTTTGTCTCCAAGTCATCTTATGTGCATCCTAGTTTTCGAACTAGTTTAAGAGTACAAATATTTAGACCCAATCTGCCATCCACAAGCACTCTCTTGACCTTCTTATGCTTGATTATTACTTCAATGTGTAAGGGTAGGTTATGGGAGGTATTTTCTACTAAGACTTCCATCGGACTAAAGGTTATGTGTTCTAAAGGATTGATTTTCACTACTCCTAGTCCCCATAAGGTTTTGCAAAGGATTTTGTTATGGATGTAAGAAATCTTTATATGGTCTAAGATTGAAATTTGAGTTGTGGTCTTCTCTAACCCGATCTAACACATCATAGTGACTCTCTTGAGGAGGAGGGGGAGGAGGTTCTAAGATAACAAGGAAATATTGTCACGTTGTCATGGTGCACTCTCTTGTTATAATTTTGATCGTGTTGATATGCTCAATAGGTGAATCAACACAACCTATTAAGGCATCAAAATGGTCTATATTTGATACATAGTTGGTACTCTTATTTTGAGATGATTGTCCCTGATCCTATTTTTCCTTTCCTTTGTGTTTAGGGAAATGTTCTTTGAAAATACGTATATTTGTGTTTGGAGATTTGGTAGGGCAGAAGAATATATTTCTATGTCACCATTGTTAATCAAGTCCTGAATTTAATGTTTCAGTTTTAAGCACTTGTCAATTTTTTTAACCTTAACACGATGAAATCCATAGAATTAATTTTCCCTAAACCATGATGGTTTAGGTGTGTCATCCCCATAAGGTATTTCTTTAGGGTATCGAACCATGTTGAAAGCCTCTAACTACTTTATTATTTACAATATTGAGTCAGATAGAGGAGTGAAATCACAACGTTTATAGTCGTGTAGGTGGATATCCCTTTGCGAAGCTTCAAAGGAGTGTGGTTTTGAAAGGCTGTACTCATTTAGAGTCTACTATCCCATCATGACAACATTTTTATTCCTATTATGGATAAAATTTGACTTTTCATTAGTTTTAGAGGCATTATGATCATATGAAAAGGGCTATAGGGTCCCTCTAGCTAACGTCACTTTTTTAATTTGACTCCCTTTTTTATTACCTCTTCGAACATGTTGCCAAAATGAATTTACAAGTGGAGCATGATGTCAAGGTGGACGTTGGGAAAAATATAATTATCAACTATTTTTAGGTATGGAGCAAGGGAAGTGGTTAGCTAACCCTCTCCACCATTGTAGGAAAGTAACAAAATTCTCGTTGTTTCATTGTTTCACATTGTATAGATCTAGCATGGTGACATCACTCTCTATATTAAAAGAAAAGTGACGTAAAAAATGTTCTGCTAGTTCTAGCCATGTAGATATGGATCCCTTGGGGATGTGTAAAAACCACTCTAGTGCATGTCCTCCTAAACTTCGTGGGAAGAGGCAAATAAGATAGTTGTCACTATATGTGACCTCTTCATAAACCATATAAAAATATTAGATATTTTCTCGGGATCACCTTTTCCCTTGTATTTATCAAACTTTGGATGGTAAAATGTCATGGGAAAGGTACTTATATCATTGCTCTATCAAGCAGATAAGTGCACCATTCGTCAAACCGGTATTTCTTGCTCTTATTACTAGTTTTACCTTCTTGCAATGCTTGAAGGGAATTCTTCATAGTGGATCACTCTTGATTGAAGAGTGGATCTTTTGTGGGTGGTGTAGTTCTATACAAAGGGTTAAATCTAGGTGTATTCCCACCCATATTCTCTATAAAAAAATCTTCATAAGGTTCGTCTTTCCATTTTTTTCGATGAGGAGTATTTGTCTGAAAATCATGAT
Source organism: Taxus wallichiana var. yunnanensis (assembly GCA_018340775.1). Lineage (NCBI taxonomy): Eukaryota > Viridiplantae > Streptophyta > Pinopsida > Cupressales > Taxaceae > Taxus > Taxus wallichiana. The sequence continues at coordinate 334,342,408 of CM031237.1, read as the reverse complement.
ATGAAGCCTTAGGTTTAGCTTTTGGTATGGCTTGTTTTAATGGTTTCATTTGTTCCTTGTTTACGTGTGAGGCTAAACTTTCCAATTGGTGAGTGAGAGCTTGTACTTTTCCTTCTAAGGTTACATCCCTAGTGCATACTTCATCACGATTTTCATGAGGAGGAGGTTGTTCATGATGAGCATGGTCTTCATGATCTTCACAAAGTGAACTCTAACAGTAGGTAGATGATAGTCTCCATCATTTTTAAAAGGTACCTCCTCATTATTTTATCATCATTAATATTGTGATGAGGATGTTCCACTTCTTCTTATCCCCAAACCATGTCACTGATAAGAAAAGGGTCAAGTGTTTAAGGAAACTTAGCTCCTAGTTCCACAACACGCATAATAACCTCATGATTTTTATGAAACAATTAATCATCAAAATGGGTGGAATGAAGCTCCATATCCACATGAGTAGAATCCTCCTCTCCACCACTATGGTCAATCATGAAATTATCCTCTAAAAGAGGATTTTCACCTCCAAAGAGATCAGTTTCTAACTTTCAGGACCCCATTCTCATGGTAGGCATACTTGAAACAAGGGGTACAATGTGAAAGGTTTACTAAACATGGACCCTAAGAAAATTTCTGCAACGTAATGATGTTAAGTCATCACAAAGAATGGTGACTATAAAATAACCATGAATCCAATGGGTATACATGAACCCTAGGATAAAGAATAAATAATGATCTACCCTAACAAGGTAATATATGATGCAAGGTTTTTATGACAATACAATGACGTATAAAACTCAAATTTGGTCACAGAAAAAGTTTACTCCCTATGATTTTTTGAGATAGGTTTGAAACAAATAGTGACAACACAATATCACCAATTAGGCCAAGTTTAAAACAAACAAGATCTAAATTCTAAGAAAGTGTTGACGCGATCCTCTAACAAGGTATACTAAAAACCAGTTTGTAAACAATAACAAATTTTAAGTCTTGTAAAATGGATGATACAAATGTGAGCATCATAACAATGCAATTTGGACACAATAATCAAGCTTTACATGAAAGCAACAATTTAGTATCAAAATGGTGTTATAGTGATGTTAACAAAGCAACATTAACACTCTCAAAACTCAAGACAAGGCTAGGATGTAAACACCATGTCCAAGTATATCAAGGAGTTACTATGTGTGTGGGCAGCGTAACAATATAATTTAGAGATTTAAGAAACATTTCACAATGGAAACAAGGCGTAAATATCACAATTGTATGGCTATAATGCAGGTAGAGCAAGAACTCAAAATAAGTCATTGATAAGACAACATAACTACAATGATAATAAGTCTCAATATGGGTTTGAGAACAAGGGCCTACTAGAACTTGATGATGTATCATTCACACTTGCATTCTGAATTACAACCTAGTCATGTAAGTAAACTACAAAAGTGGTGGACACGATTATTTCTAGTTGTATCCGTTTATGTTTTTTCTTATTTTGTCTCAAAATGAGCAACAAGAAAATCAAAGGAGTAGACCAAGTGACAATGAAAAATATGTGATGTAACTTTGGTAGAGTTTCACCTTGTCTTAGAACAAGTGAAAAATAGGACAAAGTAACACTAAATAGATTATGCGATGAAATCTCACGTGGTTTCAACTTTAAGAGATTCTTTCCTTGTTCTAAAAACAAGAGTTTGAATGTAAAAATGTTGTCACTTTGTGAGAGCTCTCAAGTATAATAACTAAGACAAAATTGGCTCCAATCCGAAAATCTCCTATTAGTTCTCTCACCTAAGTTGTCACAAACTACCTCTATGAGCTCGATTTACCAAGAAATTCAAACTAACTAGTCTTGGAGTATCTCGGATTTATTTTACCCCCTTAAAACAATGCGAAATGAATTTTTTTAGTTGTATTTTCATCGGGGTCCCGATGGAGGTAACTTTGACTCAAACCTCTCAAGGCATTCTAATCAATTGGGTAGTGTGGAGAACTTTCCCATTTCACTCACAAGGTTCACTCTTGCATGAACTACTTTAGGGTTCCTAGGAGCATTCCTCTTGTTATCTTAAGGCTTATAACAAAGGAAGTTTCTCCTAGTTAAGTGGACAAGCCTTAGCTCTTAACCAAACATACACATACAATGTTTTCCAAAGTGCTGTATTTTCTTATCTTTTGGATTTAAGTAATTTGGTTTAAACCACAGTTGGTAACCTACAACACACGTGAATGTTAGAATTTGGTTTGAAGATAGTTATCCTTTCTTTGGCTAGCATTAGGTCCTTCACACAATGGTTGTAGTTCAAAAATATCTACAATATCATAGAAAGAAAATTGAATTTTGTATTTGGTTCTCAAAATCATCCAAGGACACAAGAAAAGAGCATACACAACAAGTAATCCAACTAAATAGAAATGAAAAGATTGTAAATCAAATAACCACCATAAACCTTTATAAACCAAGGTTCATTCCCAATTAATCCAAGTACCTTTTTAGTGAAAAACTAAGGTTATTTTTGGTTCTCAAGATCACACTAGGTGCAAGATAAGAGCATACACAAGCCTTAGCCTTAGTTATTTTATCAAACAAAAAGATCTTAAATGAAAAGATCATATGCATGCCAAAATGAAATTTTATTCCTTTGAGCATAATAATGAATGATGATTTTTTCCTACTTACTCTAAATTAGCAAAAGAAGGTTTAGAGGTGCTTTTGATTCTCAAGATCACACAAAGTGTAAGAGAAGAGCATACACAACCCTATTCCAAACTCATACAAAGCATGAAAATAAAATCACTCATCAAACCCTAAGTTAATTTGTTAGAAAACCTACTCTAAATTCAGAAAATTGACAATGAACAGCAGCTAAAAACCCCTAAAAAATGACAAAAACACTAAAAACTAGAAGTTGAAATTTTGAATTTTGAAACAACTTTACCAAAGTGTGCCAACACGCATCCTAGTGCAAAGAGCACATCCTATAGAGCATGAGTACATCCCAAGTAGTAGTGCATACAGTTATGCACAAGCACGCCTCTATCAAAATCCCACAGTTCAATATTACACAGGCACGGCTAGTGAGGCATCAACACACACTTTGAAGCAAGAGCGCAGATTACACACGAGGATCAAAACTCAATGATGCATAGGCACGACTAGTAAGGCGCAGTGCTTCCAAAGTGAAGCGTAGGCATGGTATTTAGTGTGTAAGTGCACCTTTGAGCATGGGCACACACCTTCTTGTAGGTGATCAAAACATGACTTTTGACAAGAAAAAACTGAAAAAGATCAAATCTTTGGCCTTTTGAGGGAATTTTGACAACACTTCACCTCCTTATATCCTACAAAGAACATGAAAATGCAACATCTACTACTAATCTAGTTTTAAACAACTATAAAAATAAAAATTGATCTACAAAACTTTGAAAATTACTCTAAAAACCTTGAAAGTAATCTAGAAAACTTAAAACTAGATTAGAAAACTTAAAACTAATCTAGAAAACTTGAAATTAATATAGAAAACTTGAAGCTAAGTTAAAAATATTAAGAATGAATTCAAATATGGTATGGCTCCCACCGGCATGCCAAATGAAGACTACTAAAAGTTCCAAGCAAAGCTAAACTAACAAGACTAACATGACATAGTCTAATTAAAAAATGCTTATTGAATATAACAATAGTAACATCAATGATTAAAGCTTAAGGCAATTCTTGAAAGAACTAACATGATATATCAAATTTGTCTTTACTAAAGCATGCCTACTTAGTATTCAACAAGAAAACTAACTTATACCTAAATAGATCTATGAGCAATCAATTTGGAGGTTTGTTGCTACTCTAAGAAGGTGAGATGGACTCTCCAACAATGACTACAAGATTATATTGGATACCCATCTAATAAACCTATTGAGTACTTCGGTAAGGATTGAGCTTGTTTATTAATCATATTTCTTATATGATATGCAAACCAAAGCATGGTGTAAATTTTAAAGGTATGTGGTTAGTCCTTTTTATAGTTTTTCATTTGAGGAAAACTAGTATCTTGGTGCATGTGGAACTAAAAGTAAAAAATATATTAAGACTTTCTAATCATGATTAAGGTTTTCTAATCACAATTAGTGAATTAACAAGTTATTAGGATGTGAGGAGCCGTGATCAATCACTTAGGGTCAATAAGGAGGCTACGATAATATTTTAAAGCCTTCGAGATGTTGTGGAAGGAAGTGTGGTGATTTTGAGTAGTTGTAAGAGGGGTTTGAACCAATAATAGGGTATATTGACAAAAACAAGGGTAAAATAGGCTAATAATCGCTAATTGTCTATTTGGAAGAGCATTTTGACTTACGATTTGTCGTAAATTGGCATCATGAATGTGAAAGAGGAAAGGTAATCAACAAAGAATTTTTAATTAACCAAAATAGTAAGAAACATTAGTTAATTAGTGGAAATCCCTAATTATAATAGAAATGGTAAGAATAAAGGTGATTTGTGTGCTTTTAGCAATAAGATTGCAAAAGCGGAATTTAGGTTTCTACACTATGCAATGTATTCTTGTCTTCTACCATGAATGTAAACAAATTTGTGTCCCTTAAGAAGTAAAATCAGGTTTTATGGAAATTTTTTCTGCCCTTTTCTCATTTCTATTATGTCTTTCCTCTCTATTTACATTTTTAGTGTGTTGTGTGTATTTCCCACTTGCATGTTCCAGTTTCATGTGTGTTCGACACGTGTGAAAAGTTGTCTCGTTGTTATTTTCTCGTGGCATGTGCATATCTACCCTTTTTCCATGTTTTCTCACCTTCCTTCCCATTTTTGGAGAGTGATTTACCCCTTTCTTTGGTGCTATCACATTCCCTTAGCTTATGATTTACTTTTCTACATCTCCTTCTCACCCTGGTCCCTTAGAATCATAGAGTAGCGATAGATAGCTTCATTTCCAAAGCATCAAGAGTATTGTTAGCATTAGAAATAGGTAGAGGAACAAGATTTCTCTAGAGGGTTGTCTTAAGTGCGCAAGGTCCCACAACTTGGAGATAGTCCCATTATTTCCTCAATGACCCATTTCAGCTTGATCTGGGAAAGGTGAAATTTTGAGCTCCTACATAATTATCTTTTTGATCATCCTTTTAAAACTCTTGAATTTATTTATTTTCATGTGTACACTACAAGGATCCCAATTAGAGTTTTCTAATGAAATTACTTGTATAAATATGATTATCGTAGTAATGTGAGAACACCAAAGAACACAAGATTACAAATAAAATATCTCAATATGCAAGTATAATATCTTAGCCACTTTGGGGAAACCTCCAAACCATACAATAAGAATCAAATGCTCAATATGATGATTAACTACTCCTCACTACCACCTATATATACCAATCCTATGATATGGCCAATACCAAGGCCGACCTACTAAACATATGAAAGCATAAATGAATAACATATGACAAGAAGAGAGATTATGTAATCCACAATTTGGCACTACATATCCAATATAAGCTATAGGAATAAGGGCGTAACATTCCCCTCCCCTTTAAAGAAACATTGTCCACAATGTTGGGAAGCCCTGGATGTTGTTGCATAAATTCTTCATCCTCCCATGATGCATCCTCAATATTCATATTCTTCCACTTGATCATGTACTCAGTAATGAATCTAGTCCTCAATCTTTTGGTGCGTGTCTGAAGAATACCTTCGAGTTATAATATGATCCTTCCTTCCTTATCCAAGTTAAGGAAGTACTAACTAGGTTGAAATGTGTTGTATAATAAATTTCTTCAAGTAAGAAACATGAAATACTAGATGTATTTTACTTCCTAGAGGGAGCTCCAAAGATATATGCCACATTACCAACTTTCTAAAGACTTTCGGTAAGGACCATAGTAGTTAGGAGAAAACTTATTATCCTTATTATATTGTTTTAATGATAACTACTTATATGGATGCAACTGTACAAAAAAAAAAATAACATTCTTCAAAGTGTCACTCACTACGATGTTGATCAGCTTGGTGATTCATGCAATTTTTTTCCCTTACCAAATTATCTATAAGACTAGCGAGTACCTCATGCTGGTATTGAATGTGAACTTCGATTGCTCTCAAATTATATTTGACCTTCAAGCTAGAGATGAGTGAAAGATTATGGTAATCAGAAGTACTAAAAATGGAGACATATTGGAGGAGGTATAAAATGAAGTATTGTACCACCATTATGCAAGTTGCAACCATTGCACCCAACATTCTTTTTTATCTGAATTGAAACATCAAAGATATCCCTCCAAATATTTATTTACCACCTCATTTTTTCCATCTGATTGAGGATGATAAGATGAACTTTGGGCCACTAGGGTACCCAAACAAGAAAAAAATCAGTCCAAAAATTTCTTGTAAATATCGGATCATGATCACTTATTATAATTTTGGGCATACCATGGAGCTTTTGAACTAGACCCATAAATTAGATGGCAACTCTACTAGTTGTGAAAGGATCATCCATGGCACAAAAATGAGCATACTTGATAATTCTATCCACCATAACCATGATGATGTTTTTCCCTTCTAATTAAGGCAATCCTGTGATGAAATCCATTGATACCTCTTCCCATCTCTCGCTAAGAATAGACAAAGGTTGAAGTATTACTAGTGTCTTAATGGTCTTGCCCTTATTACATTGACACACCAAACATTGTGCCACAAATTTTTGAATATCTCCTTTCAACCCCTCCCAAAAGATGTCCTTCTTAACTCTATGATAATTTTTCAAGAACCCAAAATGGCCACCTAGTGGAGAAGAATGGAGATATGAAGAACATGGTGTTTAATTGTATAGTTCTTACACAAATATAACATATATTTATACCACAATGTATCCCCCTTCCATATAAAATATTATGATATGATTGGATTTGTCTAGATAATCTAAATGCGAGTATGGGTTGTTGCATCTTTCTTCCATTCTTCCCTTGTTTGATCTACCCAATCTATCTTTAGTATAGATATGGCACATAAAAATGATTTTGTGGACTCATCCCTCCTAGATAGAGCATCAACGACCACATTTTCATTATTTTTCATATAAATAATATTAAATTCATATCCCAACATCTTAGTGACCCATTTTTGTTTCTCTTCGGAAGATATTCATTTCTCTAAGAATTATTTCAAACTATCATGATCATTTTTTACCTTGAAGTTTCTACCCATCAAGTATGGCCTCCATTGTTTGATTTGCATGTAATATTTCCATCATTTCCTTCTCATTGCTGGGATTCAATAAATTATTTCATTTTATTTTCTGGCTCTCAAATTTTATGGGATGTCTTTCTTACGTGAGTACTACTTTGATCCCTTTTTTGAAGCATCGCATTCAACTATGAAGGTCTTAGAGAAATATAGAGTTTCCAATACTTGAGTGGTGCACATTGCCACCTTCAATTTTCAAATTTCCTAGAGTCTTCCTCATTCTAATGAAAGAATTCTTTCTCAATAATTTTATAAGTGGTTCTTCTATACTACCATAAGTTTTACAAATCTATGATAGTACCATGTCGGACCTAAGAAACCTCATAAATTCTTAAGGGTTCTTAGGACTTCCCATTTCACCATGGCATAGATATTGTGAGGGTCCACCTTAACACCTTCATAAGAGATAATATGGCCCAATTATTCCACTTCCTACACCCCAAAAGAACACTTCAAGGCTTGTCATATAGTTAATGTTTCTCTATGACTTCCAATACCATATTGACATGATATAAATGTTTCTCCCATGATTTTTGTAGATGATGTTATCATCAAAAATACCATGACAAACTTCCGTAGGAATGGTTTAAATACTGAATTCATCAAAATTTGAAATGTGGATGGTGCATTATTAAGACCAAAAGGCGTCACTATGAATTCATAATGCCCTTGATGAGTTATGAAGGATTTCTTATGAATATATTATTTCTTTACTCTAATTTGGTGATACCTTAATGAAGATCTAATTTTGTAAAATAATTTGTGCCATACAACTCATCTAATAAATCATCGATGATAGGAATATGAAACTTATCATTAATAGTGTACTTATCGATTTCTTTGTAGTCTATACACATGTGCCATCTTCCATCCTTACAATGCACCATCACCACTGGATCAAAATAAGAACTTTGACTATGATGAATAATACCCATTTCCAACATTTCCTTGACCATCTTCTCAATCTCACTCTTTTACACATATGGGTATCTATAAGGCCTGATGTTGGGGGTTGGCTTCCTAGAATTAACTGAATGGCATGATCATGATCTCTTTCAGGAGGCAATCCTCTAGGATCCTTGAAGACAACTGCATGTTTATCAATAACCTTCTAAATATCGGGATACACTACCATTGTTGGTGGTTTAACTTCCATGGAGAAAAATCTTGCTACAAAACCTTCACTCCCTTTTTAAGAATCTTCTTCATTTGGTGAGAACTAACCACCTAAATATTTTTTTCTATAGTCCTCAAAGTTCAAACTATTTACCCTTAAAATGAAAGTTTGTGAAAATTCCTAGAAATTTATCTATATGGTGCCCAAAGTTATGAGCCATTGAACACATTAGAAAATATTAGCTCCACCCATGGGAATAGAAAACATCATAGATACCAATGTGTAATCACCCATCATAAGTCTGATTTTACAAAATTTACCTAAACATTGGACTATACCACCATTTTCGATCATTACTTGAAATTTAGATGTTAGGTAGATGAAACAATTTAAACTTGTTGTCATCTTATGATAGATGAAATTATGTGTGCTCCTTGAATCCATCAATATTGTCACCTTCTTATTCTTAAGATAACCCATGACCAAAAGGGTTTTGGAGTACTAATACATGATAAAGCATTACATGAGATAGTGGGATAGGAATCTTAAGATTCTTCCTCTAATTTGTCCACTTCCTCACTTGATTTTTCCTCATATTATTCCTCATCATCGGTACCTTCAGTGTAGAACAATTATTTCTCAATGCATTTATGATTTGGTCCATATTTGTTGTCACGCTTTTTTTCTTCAATTTGATGAGGTGTTATCTGAACTGGTCGAGGGTATGATGGAGGCAAGGTGCTATGATCTTTTATGTTAGTGAAGGACTGCCTTCTACTGGAAATAAAAATTTTCTCTACCCTAAACGCCATGATAATAGAATTAGAAACCTTGATTGGATTAAACATGTGCACTTCATGCTCAATGTGGTCCATAAGACCCCAAAGAAATAGGTCATTCAAATACTCTTTTGTAATATTCTCCACATACAAGGAAATATTTTGGAATTGATGGATATACTCCTTTATTGAACATGTTTTTCGTAACTTTGTTAATTGGTTGAAGTAATTCTCTGACACACTAGAAATATAGTGTAATTGAAGCTCTTCAGTGAAAACTATCCATGTGACACTTAGACCATTCTTCTTCCTTTGAGCACATAACCAACAATATCGAAAAATTGGTTAGGTTCTAGATATAATTTTTCCATGGTCACCTTTTGTCCCAATGGGATATGATGGAGATCATTCTCCATTTGAGTAATCCAATTGAGATCTTTCCATCAAATTTACACATTTCAACTTTTGGAATAATGCCCCTCTATTGGGGAGGAGATCTACCTAATGTGTAAATTATCCTCCTTTATTGGAATGATTTAGACCTATGTGATTATTGCTAGAGGAACCCATATGATTGGAATTATGATTTTTGTTTTAAAGAGTGAGAAACAAGTCCCGCTTCATTGATTGAAAATATGTCTAAAGTTCACCCATAAGGCTACCTTTCAGATGAAGAATTTTATTATTGAGGTCATCGTTACTCACCATATTATTTACCCTTTCATGGTATTGGATGACTACCTCGGATACTCCTGAACTAGAAGATTATAAATCCATATCTTCTTTATTTGGGGCCATTCCTAGAGTTTCTTAACCTTTCCCTTGGCCTTGAGTTTATCTACCAATCATGATGTAGGGCTTGGGACTCGAGGTAGACAGAATATGGAAAACCTTTAGGGTTTAGTGTTTCGTATATTTAATGGTTGAATAAAGGAACTCATAAATAAGAAACCTAGCTAATGTTTGGAAATATTTCCAAAAATATAAGAAACTTACAAAAATTCCAAAAATTGTAACCTAGGTATCCGAATTATGAAAAACACAAAACCGCGATAACTTTTTCAAAACACATCAAAAAAATTAAATTGGGGGAGTAGCTTACTTGACCGATTTCTCCACACCACAAGAAAAATTGCATAAAAATTTGCTACCAATTTTGAGATATAGCCAAACCTTCACAATTAGGGTTTGATGCATTGTTGGCCATGATTAGGCTCTGATACCACTTATGATGAAATTAATTGTATAAATATGATTATTAGCAGTAATAGAACACTAAAGAACACAAAATTATATATAGATGATCTCAATATACAAGTAGAATAGCTTAGCCACTTTGAGGGGGAAATCTCCAAATCATATAATGAGACTCAAATTCTCATATGATGATTAAATATGCCTCACTTGCCACCTAAATATACCAATCCTATGTTATGGCCAACACTAAGGCCAACCTACTAAACATATGAAAGCATAAATTAATAACCTATGACAAGAATATTGATTATGTAAGCCACGATTCAGCACTACATATCCAATATAAGCTATAGGACTAACGGTGTAACAAGGTTTATGCTAGGTATCTTCAATGTAGTGTTATTTAGGCAATGCCTAGTCATCATGGAGATGTGATGATATTAGTTTGGTTCATATAGATACTAACTAATTTTAGGTATTAAGTGGATAGATAAGGTTTTAATCTAGTGTGAGGTGATACCCGATTACATCTTGTTCATCGCAACATTCTATACACATAAACCAAACTTAAAGACATGAATGAAAAAAAAATCCATATTGAATAAAAATACCAAAATACAACTTCATATATCTAGTGATAAATTTATCCATAGTACTATCCTATCACCAATAAACCTACTCGTGCCATCTTTTTAGATCCCCAAATTTCACAAACAACTTGGAAACATTATAATATCTTTCTACACATAATTTCAATCACTCTAAGCTTCAACTAGAATTTTCCATTAATAAAACCCTAGTTTTATTTTATCTATTTATCATTGGAATATTGATGGTATATGTTTTGCATATTAATATGTACCTAGACTGGAACCTTCGAATTAGATTTGAACTTTAGGATCATCGACTTAGTCATGAGGTACTTTTTCTAGGCTTCGTGTTCAAGCGTATGTATTCCTCTGTTAATAGGTATACGTGCTTGCGACTAATCCATGTGGATGTATCTTCCTACATCGCTACAAAACCTCTTCCCAAAAATATTCTATAAGCATTTGGAATGTATGTAACTAGGATCATCATATTCTTCTCAAGAAATAAAGAAAAAGTGAATTAAGCATCCGTGACTTGTCCAATAAATGGGACCTATTTGGTTTCCATGGAGTAGTAGCATCCAAATGGTTTTGTAAGAGTGAGTCCCGAGCATGAGCTACCTTTGCAGGCATAACATTATTTGAGGCCCTAGAATCAATAATGTAATTGCTCAGTTTAAACCATTGATAAGTAGGGAAAAATAAAATGGCTTAATCTTTCCAGAGGAGGAGGTTGAAGCCATATTGTTTTGAGAAGAGGGGAGTACATGATTAGGGAGGAGTCCCTTATATGCGACATTAGGTGGTATGGAATTTTTCTTCTAATAAATTTGGAAATCCTTTCAAACTAATGGATTAGACTAGAGGTAATTTTCCTTAGATATCTAAATCTTAGTTATTTTAGCGTGATCAACAATATCAAATGTGGTGTATGAGGGAATGATTGAATGTGCATACCTTTCAATAATTTCTTGTGCATTCAGATGAATGGTCTTCAAAATAGGGGAAGGAGGAGGATTAAAAGTATTGGAAACTTTCTTGGCAGCAGATTTCCTTTGGTTGAACAAGAAAAGGATTTCCCCTTTTCGAAATAACTATCGATCTTCTTTACTTTAGGTTTCGCCACTTCTTTCCTTGAATTATGGGATCAGTGAAAACAAAAAAATATTGACCACTAACCTTGTAATCATCTTCTTCATATTTTAGATACCTAATGTTGGATTCGTTAGCTGACTCATCATACAAGTCATCAAAGCATAACTATAAGCTTCAAAGGCATCATTAGCCTCATCATTTACTTCTTATTCTTCTTCTATCACCTCAAATGTTGCATTAATAGGAGGATTCCAATGTCTAATCTAGGTTGTGCAGCTAGAAAATGATTCCTATCTCTCACAGGAGCACCATTATTATTATTGTAGTTCCTCCTAGGGATATCCCTATAAGGAGTTGCTGATGTGTGCTTTGAGACATTTGTTTCTTCAGATTTAATAAATCATTAACCATTCTCTCGATCTAGGATCAGTGGTACCTTGAGAGGTATTCAAATTATTATCCTTGGAAGAGTCTCTTCTGATCTTACCGGCCATGATAAGATCATCTTCAATTTTTTGGCATTCAATTATGAAATAGCCAAGTCATGAATGTTATATCTTTTCAGCAAGAAAATTATTTCAAAACATTGTGTGTTAATGAAGAAGCACTTTTAATTTTTAAGAGTAGGAACTACATGTGTTGGGATTTTATGGATCAAATTATTGAACTTGGCCATGAAATCATGCATAGGCTCATGTGACTCTTTCTTCATTTGGGTGAGCTATGCTAACAAGGAATGTGAATCTTCTATGGGTTTGAATCTGGACTTAGAACATGTTCTCATAGTATCCCAGTTGGTGATACATGCAGATGAAAAATTGATAAAGCCATTCTACGAGTACCTGGAGCATCTCAATGAACAACCAAACATATACGTGTTCATGAGCCACTCCCAGAACCCCACAAGATACAAAAATTCAGCTATGTTTTCATTCATGTGTTTCTTTCCATCACCATTTAATTTTCAGGAAATTTTTGTGCAACCCATGTGGAAAATCATGGAGGGTTGAACTAGTGCAAGGGGACCAATAGCTAGGCCCCAAGTGACCAGAGTTTGTGATTTTGGTTTTCCATTCATCCTTCAAGGTGGTATGTGCAAGAATCTGGGTATTGCTCAAGAATAATGCTCTATAAGTTACTTGAGGTGTCTTGTTCTTCCATAACATGATTCTTACACATAAGCAATGAACTACTTTCCCATCCAGAGGAATGTCTTTCTCAGTGCAAGATTAAAATTGGGATATTTCGGAAGATCAAATAAGGGGTCAAATTCACCTCTCACTAAACTTGCGCGAGTATATGCCCTTCTTTCCATCTTGACTCTGTAAAGAGACAATAGAACAAAATAAAATATGGAGTCATGAATAATATAGTAATATTAGTCTTACTTGTTCATATTCCCTAGTGGAGTTGACAAAAAAAAATCGGTTAGATATTTTTTCAAAGACAAAATATGAGGTTCAACCACAGTATGTGGGACAAATTCCCTCCTCAAATAAAAGGCAGGTGCCTTGTTTATTACTAATCTAATGCACACCAAAGAATATTTACAATATCTACACTAATCTAACCATTCAGGGTTGGGATCTCATCCCAATAGATTTATTTTTGTTAAAAAGGAAGGTGTGTAAAGAGAGAAGAAGAAGATAGATAGGAGTAATTTCATAAGAATAAGAAGAGAATAGACAGGAACGTGCTTTCACTTAAGCAAATGTAAATCAAAAGATAATCACACGCGATCAGATAGTAATAATTGGTTGTAGATTCAATAAACTAGATATTAAAGCAAAATAACCATTTAGTGCATTGAACATAAGAACAATACATCAAATGAAAAGATATATCCACAACATAAAGTTTGTAACAAGTATCTTTAATATTCTTCAATAGTGAAAAAGAAAACACAATTTTTCTCTCTTTTCAACTTCAAGATCTATTTCATGCAAAGAATCTCCAACCCTTTGCCATGCCACAACATTTTACATTTATAGAGAAGGGGAGAAGAATTCAAAAACAATTCTAGCCGCATACTAAAATAGCAAACCAATTCCTACAAATCCACATTCAATCCTTTTCATATGTGCTTCCCCATGTCTGCATTCCATATTGTAGAAGAATGAAGGAGACAAAATCTATAGTAATTTTGGTGGTTGGGCCGACTAGATGTTTGCATTAATGGAAAACTATTTTCCTCTTTTACTCCAACCCAAATGACATTAATTTCTGAATCAAATGATGCCAAAGCGAATGGATCAAGGAGACCTTTCCAATGAGACTGATTTTGCATGATTCGGATCTATGGAGAAAAATTTATGGCCATCTAAAAATTTGTATGTTGTGGAGCACATGAATGTGACACATGGGAGCATTTGATTGGCCTCGAGATATTGATTCATCTACGTGTCCATTGCTTTGACTTTTCCATGTGTTGGTCTCTGGTTGGTTGCGGGATTGAGCTTTTCCTACATATCTACTTCCCTCACCTTTTGACCGCCATTTCCCTCTTTTTGAACCGACACCTTTTACCAAATTTTGTTCATTCTAGGGCTTGAGATCCACCGAGTCTATCAGCTTGAAGTGTGATGGAATGACACCACGTTTCGGCCTCTATTTCATATTTCCTTCGATGTGCAAGCCCTCACAAGGATTTGACCCTTTATCAGGTATGCTCACTGTGAAGTTTGAGCCAATGATAAATCTCCACACCTTCAGAGTGTCAAACTATTTGATAGCCCCTTCTGACCACTACAAAACATGAGCCAATAGGAAATCTCCATGCTACTTCACAATTCACTTTCATTTATACCAACCTTGTGAGATCACGAAGCATAGACCAATTAGAAATCTCTACATTATTTTACGATGTCAGAGCTTTAATATCCCATTCTGACCACCAAACATTAGCTATTGATAAATCTCCATGTTCCTTGAAATTTCATTGTGTCAGACTTTGTTTTTCCAATCAAAAGGCTCCACATGTGTCTCATGTTAGATCTCTCTTGCTTCATGTTTTCCTATCATTGGTTTTTGCTTCACACTACAAGTCCTATCTCGGACAGAATAAAAAAATTTGGCTCTATAGAAATGCTACCATGTATAGTTCCTTGACCTACTAGACCACCTGACTGAATCCTTAATGAAACTTGGATTATTCCACGGACTTGAGTGTTGGCATGGTGTCCTAATAAGTGTTTTCATTGATAAGAAACCACATTAATACAAATAACATCATGATAAATTGAGTGTTATATGATGATGTCATTATTTTTTTCATGGATTTAACATGATGCTTCAAATGCATATCAATTACTACGTGGGAATCAATGAGGTGTGTTTACTCTATCAAGCCTATATAGGTGCCTTAGGAGGTGTAGTTTGGTAATGTGTAGTTCTTGGATGCTTGGGAGTCATTTTGACATGATGCCTAGTATGATTTTATGGTACTTGAGCACTCATTGTAGTGGAATAGTGCATGTACATGTGGATCTCATGGTTACATGTGTTCATTGGGAGCAAAGATGCTTACTTCTAGGTGTGCAAAAGTGGTTTGGAGCTAGATGATCTCATGGAACCATGAAATAAGGTATATCATGGCATATGAGGTATGTTTGGGTCATTTTCAGAGGTTTCATGTTCAGTTATTGCAATATTTTAGTTGACCCTAGCTTCTAAAGTGAGGATCTAGCACACAAGCAAGGTAAATCTTAGTGAATGGAGAGATTGATGCATGGTATGTGTCATTCTAGTGATTGGATATATTATAAGGATAATTCTTTATGTTCTCAAAAAATTAGGTTCCCATGATGTGTATTTTTTAGATATGATTGATTTTGTGAGACATGGTGAAAATCAAGTCGAATTCCAGCTCAAAGTGCAACTTCAAATGATTGTTGTGAATATTGTGCTTTGCATGGGACTTTTTTCCTCTCAAGGAAGCTTTTATGCTGGTTTTATAATTTTTCACTAAAATAATGAGATATGTTGATCTTAATGTTTTTATGAACAAATGTTAAGAAGGTAAAGTTGTCTAAAACCCTAGTTAAACCCTAACTAAGAGCAGTTGGAAAAAAGTGAAGTATACTGACCCATTTTTTATTGGTCCATCAAAATTACTAATTGTATGTTTAATAGGACTCCTCAATATTTCCAAAAATGTATGGTTAAGGTCATGGTCATATGTGGGCCTCACCTAAAATAGCAGTTTAGCGAAGAAGGTTTTAAGAAAAGATGGTCCAAGGAGTAGAATTAAAATTGATGTTGCATGATTATTTGGAGTTTTTCTTGATTTACATGGAGGTTTTAGATTAATTCCATGCATTTTCATTGTGTTTTGAGGTCCAAACATGTTAATCGGTCAAAGGGCGGTTTTGGGGTCTCAAATAGTTGGTTCTAGTAAATTGAGTATAAATTGAGCTACAAGTGGATTTTTGAGATTATTAAAGTTTTTTTAGAAAATATATTCACATATATTTCTATTTATATATGGATTTCCTCATGATGAGGTCATTTGATATGGTTTCCAAGTCATTCTTTGAGCGGGAATATTTTTGGCGAGTTCAAGATGGATGTGTTCCAGTGAAAGTTTTTGTTATCTTAATCATGAGATGGATTGGGTTATACTTCATATCACCTCGAATGTGAAGAGAGATGTATTTTTCATCCAGGTGAATCATTTTCATGTCTTGAATGTATGTACAACTTATTTTATGAGATAACCCTTGGGAACAAATTTTTAGCGATTGATCTAGTGAAGTCAAATGTTTATGTAATTTGAATTGAAGTATGTTTCATGACTTATAACTTACTTAGAATTTTTATACATGTTATTAAATTTCCATTTCATTTTCACATGGCATGGTTTGGTTCAGTAGAATTTATTTGGTGGCATTATGAAGTTTCCAGGATGTTGAAGGGTGCAGAAACAACAATTTTAAGAAATACAAAGAGCATTGGGCCCATTAAATGAAATAATTTGATTGGTTGATATTAATTGTGACCATGTATGATTTTTAAATGTTAATTTAAACATGTTTGGTGATTTATGGGTCATGAATAAGGATGTTTTTGAAGTAAGGGCATTTTTATCTTTGTGCCCATGGGGTTTTGAGCCATTTTTGGCACATGAAATGATGGTTTAGGCTAGGCCGACCTACTTGGGTCACTTGTGACTGTTATGATTTTAATTTAGAATTTTTATATGATGCATGGGTTGAACCAAAGGAGGGAAAATGTTTGAGTTTTAATTTTATCCTTGAAGAGGCTATAAAAGTGAAGATATAGGCTTATTGTTTCTAGCTTTTTGAAACTCCTTTTATCTTATTTTGAAGAACCCTATTGCTGCAAATAAAACCCCTTTGGGCCTAGCCAGAAACACCTAGAATTTCATTCTAGTATAAATGTTGTTGAGTTTTCATGAGGATAATTTGAGCAAGTGCAAAGTTGGTGTTGTTTTGTTGAGAGTGAGTTGGAGAAGGAGGGAAGATTTGGATGCTATATTCATAGCATGTTGATGTTATTTGTAGGTTTCTAGGGTGATTTCGATATGTAAACTCTTCAACTTTGGAATTGTTCACAAATCAAAAATTAATCATTGTTGTTTACTTTCTATTAAAAAATAATAGAGATAGCTAGTGAATGAATTACTATTGTGCTTGGAATCAACAATTGTAGTAAAGGAAAGAATATAAGCTCATAACACCAACAATTTATCCTAGAAAACCTCCAATGGAGGAAAAACCAATCGGGAAGGGAAATTTCTCTTTCTTCCCACTTCTATTGGCCAATTCAAATCAACAGGTACAAAATTTACAATAAGTAAGAAAGAGAAGTAGATAATATCTCAACACTTCCTTTTAGTTACTTGCTTACTCTTTCCAACACTCCTTTCTTCTACAAAAATACAATTTCCAGCACTAAGACTTCTTGCTCACTTGCTCCCATGCTTCGATGATCTTCTACACTTCTACAATAATGTATTTATAGCCTTTCTCATGTCCTCCCATGCACTGGAGAATGGGAAAGGTCATGAAGGAGAAGAGAAACAAACACCCTTCAAATTCGTAGGCTATTCATTTTGAAATTTAGTTTTCTATCCATAATGGCTAGGGACCACTTCCGTATGCAAACCGGAAATCCTGTGACTATCGCCCTAGCTAGGCGGCGGTTCTGTAACCACCGCCCTACACAAGGTGGCAATCCTGTTACTTAAAAGATAGAACCTCTGTTTTATTCTATTTTTCTTTATGTTGACTATTTTTGATGAAGTAGAGTTATTTTAGATCCCTATGGATCACACCTCCCCTTCTTAGGAGGCTTTTGGTCCCAAAAAATATTAGTGGGGGAGTAGATGAGGGAACAATTCCCTCACTTTCTCCTTCGAGTACCATCGAGCCTACCTTGGTGTCTTTCCTTTTAGTCCAATCTGCCAAGACTCTTGCGGACCTCTTCTAGTTTCTCTGACTTTCTATTGTAGCACTACATCCTCCTCCAATTCACCTCATGAGTCCAAGATGCAATCCTTGATGGAAGGTAGCAATTGTAGTTCTTCATCTTCATCCAGCATGGATGGCTCATATAGGTGCAAGTTCTCACAGTTTACTACAGAGTACATCCTCATGAATGATGGAAAATCAAGTCGAAAAGCATTTTCCCCAACCTGCTCCAATATGGTGAAGGGTCCATATCATAGTGGCTTAATCTTTCATGCTTGACCTTGTAGTCTCTCCTTGCCCAAGTAAAGCCAAACTTTGTCTCCAACATGAAGCTTGTGTTACCTCCTATGCCAATCATGCCTAGCTTTATACTTTGCTTGATATTTTTCTAGCTGTTCTTTGACCTTAAGATCAATATGCCGGATCCTCTCAATGAACTTATTAGCTCTAGTCACCTCTGTGTCTTGTGTATACTCCTCATCATGCTTTCCAACTGCTATGTCTAGTGGATTTGTAGGTAGATATCCCAAACATGCTTCAAATGGTGACTTCATAGTGGATGTGTGCATTGCCTAGTTATAGGAATGTTGAATGTAGGCTAAGGACTCATCCCAAGTCCTTGGGTACTTACTTTTATACCCTCTGATCAATTATACCAAAGTCCTATTTACCACCTCTATTTTTCCATCTGTCTGTGGATGGAAATTTGTGCTCCTCTGTAACCTGGTATCCATCTTGTCCCACAAAGTAGTCCAAAACTTCCCCAAGAACTGGAATCCCTGTCAGAGACAATAGACTTTGGCAAACCAAAATGCACCCATACATTAGCAAAGAAAAGATCTACTACCTCATGTGATTTTACTATCTTTTTACATGCCATAAGAATACACATTTTACTAAATCTATCCACAACAACATAGAGATAGTCATGGCCATGTTTAGACATAGGTAATCCTCCTACAAAATCCATAGAAATGTCCTCCCATGGACAAGTAGGTACTGGTAAAGGCATATACAAACCTTCCTTCCTAGTTTTAGGCTTGCTAGTACAACAAAGTTTACATCCACGAATAAATTTTGATACTTCTTCTTGCATGTTGGGCCAATATACATACCTTTGCAAGTGGGCTAGGGTCTTACCAACACTGAAATGTCCCACTAATTTTGAGGTATGTGCTTCCCTCATCAATAGAAGTCTTTCTTCTTTAGGCACACAAATTTTCCCCCATCGGTAGAGCAGCCCGTCCTTGAGATAACAATCTTCAATCCCCATCTTTTCAGCCCCTTGGGACTACAACTTCTGAAATGTTACCCCAAAGTCTTTGTCTTGGGCATATGCCTCTCCGTAAGCTTCCTTCGTGAAGGGATCGATCTGAGAGATAGTGGCCAAACATGAGAACTTTTCCTGTGTGGGTGGCCTAGACAACATGTCTGCCACCAAATTTATACTACCCTTCTTGTATTTGATCACTAGATGGAACTACTAAAGAAACCCCATCCATTTGTAGTGCCTTGCCTACTACAATTTAGACTGTTCTTGCAAATACTGGAGAGGTTTTTGGTCAGTGTGGACAATAGTTTCTTTACCCAACAAATAATGTTTCCATTTTTTAATTTCTTGAACTAGTGCATACATTTCTTTATCATATATTGAATATCCTTTAAATGCTGAAGTGAAGGTTTCAAAATGATAACATATGGGTTTACCTCCTTGTGTCCAAGCAACACTATGCCCATGCCAGTACTGTATCGTAATCAGTGGTATTTGTCTCTACTTCAAAAGGTTGCATCTGCAAAGTGTTAAGTGTTTATTCCTTGCAAATCCCCATTTGCTCAGAAGGAAAATTCTAAGAGCAAGTACTAGAGCATGACTAATCTTGTGTTTCAATAACTCAAAGGAATTGTCTTATTCCTTACCCCACATCGTGAACCCTTACTCTTTGTCCAATGTGCAAAGTGCACACTAGAGAGGTTGACAGCAATCACCGAGAAACCCAACAATGAATTTCCACATAAATGGACACAATATACTTGTTAAAGGGGCAAGAAGAATGCAAGGAAACCCGGGAAAACTTCTAGTCTATGTGGCTCTTGTTGGTGTTGGCCAATTTGTGATGGCTTCCACCTTCTTTTGATCCACTCGTAGTTCTCCTCCTCCTTCAACCACGTGCCCAATATAGTGGACAAGTGACTTTTTAGCAAATTCACATTTCTTCATATTACAAATCGATGTTTCTCCCGAGAACTTGTAAGACTTACAAAAATGTGTTAGGTGTTCTTCCCATGTGGCACTAAAAATAAAGATATCATCTAGATAGATATACAATGACACATGAATCTATGAAATCCCACATACATCATTCATCAATCTCATAAATGTAGCGGGTGCATTACATACTCCAAAAGGAAGTACTAACCATTCATACAAACCCTATTTTGTTTTGAAGGAAGTATTCCATATATCCTCCTCCTTCATCTTGACTTGGTGATAACCTGACTTGAGATCCAACTTCGTGAAAAATTGGCATGTTGAAGCTAGTCCAAGAGATCATCTATACGGGAAGTGGATATCTTTTCTTTATGGTAATCTTATTCAAAGCGTAGTATTCAATGCACATTCTCCAAGAACCATCCTTCTTTGGCACCATCACAATAGGTGAACCACATGGTGAGGTGCTCGGATGTATCACTCCTTGGTCTATTAGTTCCTAGAGTTGTTTCTTTACTTCAGTGCTCTCAAGCAAGGATTTCCTATACAACCCGATGTTTGGTAGAGGTGACTCTAGAAATAGCTGAATCTCATGCTCTACTTCCCATTTTAGTGGTAATCCACTAGGAGCCTGAAATACTTCCTAAAAATACTGAATAATATTATCCAAATCTTGTTTTCATTGGTTAGAAATCTCTAAAACTTCTACCCTAAATTGTTTATCCTTTAACAAAAGAAAACAAAACTGATTATGATTTGACTGAATAAGCCATTTTACTTGGTTAGCACTTACCATAGTAACCTGTGTCTTATGCTAGTGTGCCTAGATGTTGTAGTTGATCCCATCCTTGACCCATCTGTACCGGTTTTCCCTTCTCATAAAGATAGCATCCCTAACATACAAGTAAGGACTCCCGAATACCACATCAAAAGCATCAAGTGGAATAACATCAGCTTCAAAAACATCTATATATTGGGAATTTATCCCAAACTTGACCTTACATCTTCTTGTTACCTGAATTTCAACACCCTTCTTCACCCAACCCAAAGGATATGGGTGTGGATGCTCGTAAGTCTCAAGACCAAGCTTCTTTACAACTACCTCAGAAATCAAGTTAGATTGAGAACTGGTATCAACCAAAGCATTTACTTCATCCTCTTGATCTGTATTTTGATCTAGAATAGTCTACTCATCTCCTCTTCATTTTCCATGTTGGTGGCCGCGTATCAAAGCCTTTCATCTACATCAAAGTCATCTTTGATTTCCACCTCCCCTTCTATCTTTATAGCTATCATGGACTTCTTGGAGTCCTTGGTTTGGTTTTTGGATGTAACTCGGATGTAACTTCCAACATGTAGCGTCAATATGACCATTGATATCACAATTCTTACAAAACTTCTTGGGATCTTTACAAGTATTTAAAGTAGTGGCAGCTTGTTTACCTTTCCCTTTCCACTTACTCTTGTTACTTATTTTCCCATAATCCTTTTTCTACTGATTTGTTGACTACTTTACCCTTGGCTCTACTTCTCCTTGCTTTTTCTCATCATCTATGTAGTATGCATGTACACATGCTTCATTGAGATCCTTGGGCTTTGTGGAGATGAATTTTCTTCGAAGGTGAGTGTGAAGTCCTCCCAAGTATTTGGTTAGAATATCCTCATCCTCCAAATCCATGTTTAGCAACATGGCTTGCCTCCAAAACTCTGTAGTATAGTCCTGCACACTTTGACCACTGCCTTGTCTAAAATACTACCATTTAATCATTTGGTTAGTTTTATGGCCAATAGGATAGAAGTTAGCTCTAAGTAATTCCTTAAATTCTTGCCAATATTTCACAATAGGATGCTTCTTCTTTTCACAAGTAGTTAGATGAGTTTCCCACAAAACTAGAGCATGTACCTCCATTTTGAGACATTCAAAGGTGATCCTTTGTGTCTTAGTGACATTATGGATGTTAAAATAGACTTCTAATTATTTTAACCATTTATCAAGTAATTCTGCATCTAGTTTTCCTTCAAATCTTTTACTTTCAACTTTAGTCTCAACTTTAAAAGGAGTATGTTCAAATTTTATCTTTTCTCTTATATTAGAAGTCTTTTCTTCATGCTCTTCCCCATAATCTTCCTCATGGTGGATCTTTCCTATACCAAAATTTTCAGCTAAGCCTCGAACCACCAAGTCTATGGAGTCTTACTTGATGGAAGTTGTCTTCTACAAATATGCAAGTTCCTCTTGCCTTCTAAACATCCTATCCATCATGGTCTCTAGCATCTCAATTCTGTGGACCAAGTTCTCTTCCTCCATTTCTCCCCGAATTCTCTATTTCCACTTCTTTGTAGAAATCTCTAGATCGTAAGGTAAAGCTTCTTCACCTTTAGATCTTATCACTGTCATACAAATTCAAGAATTAAATACCATAGTCCTAGATACTTGTTAGCTCTGATACGAAAATGATCTGTAAACTCTTCAACTTTGAAATTGTTCACAAATCACAAATTAATCGATGTTGTTTAATTTCTATTAGAAAATAACAGAGATAGCTAGTGAATGAATTACTATTGTGCTTAGAATCAACAATTGTAGTAAATGAAAGAATATAAGCTCATAACACCAACAATTTTATCCTGGAAAACCTCCAATGGAGGAAAAACTAGTTGGGAAGGGCAATTGCTCTTTCTTCCCACTTCTATTGGCCAATTCAAATCAACAGTATAGAATTTACAATAAGTAAGAAAGAGAAGTAGATAATATCTCAACACTTCCTTTCAGTTACTTGTTTGCTCTATCCAACACTCCTTTCTTCTACAAAAATACAATTTCCAGCACCAAGACTTCTTGCTCACTTGCTCCCATGCTTCGATGATCTTCTACACTTCTACAATCATGTATTTATAGCCTTTCTCATGTCCTCCCATGCACTGGAGAATGGGAAAGGTCATGAAGGAGAAGAGAAATGAACACCCTTTCAAATTTAGAGGTTGTTCATTTTGAATTTAGTTTTCTATCTGTAATGGCTAAGACCATTGCCTTGTGCGAGACCATCGGTCCTATGATTGTCACACCTGCTAGGCAAAGGTGGTTCTCAGAATCGTCGTCCCCGCACAGGCGCGGTCCTGTTACTTAAAAGAAAGAACCTTTTTTTTATTTTTTTCTTCTTTGTGCTGACTATTTTCTGATGAATTAAAACTATTTTGGATTCCTATGGATTAATTTCATATTTGATATTGATTTGAATACATTCTCATAGTTCCATATCTTCATATGTATTCATGAGACATAGTTGATTATCTCAAGAGCTATTGGTTGTATCTTGTTGATCATTGTTGAAGACACTACATATTATAATCTGATTTGAATATCAAATTGAAGCGTTTTGATATGATTTTGAGCATAAATATAAGTTTTTTTGATTCTATATTGTGATCCTTGCATTGTGTTAATTTCTTTGTGAAAAATATCTACTTTGATGTGTTGTACATGAGCATGTGTGGTTAGGGTTTGAAGCACAAGTGTGAAAGGTTTTATTGGGACTGATTCACCCCCTAGTCCTTGTCACCTCCAAAAATTGGTATCGATCAGGCCCTTGGAATTATCCTAACAAGCTAGAGGGAGATCTTTGGTGACAAGATGACACCTACAGATTTGGAGACAATTCAGATTAATACCTTCATGTTAAGGAACACAACAAGTGGGAATGATGACAGGCTTAACAGGTTGCTTGAGTATCATGAAGAAGTAGTCAAAGTTTTAAAATATCAACTAGAAAGATGTATCAAAAGTGAGGCTGAAAAGAATAAATAATCAAGGTTCTAACGAATCAACTTGAGGAGGCACAAACTGAGCTGAAGATCAAGAGGGAAGAAACAGAGGTTTTGAAGAAATATTTAGGTACCATGACAAGAAAGTATTATCCTTTCAAGGGAGTTCAGAAAATCTAAGTAATATGTTGGAAAATCAAAAGGCCTATGGTGATAGGATAGGCCTAGGCTTCAATGAGGGTTCATCCAAGAAGAATGAAGAAGAATCAAGTCAAGGATCAAATGAAAGCAAAAAGCCAAGAAAGGAAGAGAGATCAAGGTTTCCACCTCCTATAATATCACCTATTAGGAAGCCAAGTGCATATAGGTATGGTTTATTTCATGGTAATTGTTACAAATGTGGTGCTTATGGACATAGGGCTAGTTTTTGTAGTCCTAAGGTTGAAAATAAGGATGATGGAAAAGGAAAGGAACATTGTGAAGAAAAGAAGGAAGAAGAATGTCAAGAAAAGAAGGAATAAAAATTAGGTAAAATATATGGAGCTGAATGTTATCATTATCATGAGAGAGGACATCTTGCAAATTATTGCAAAAATGGGCCATCAAACATAAGAATGTATATAAGAAAATTCAATGGGTATTGTTATGCTTGCAATGGATATGGACATAGGGATTTTGAGTGCAAAGGGAGACAAGTGGAATGCTTTAGGTGTCAAAAGATAGGGAACATTGCAAGGTTTTGTAATGCAAGTCAGCTGAAGAAGGAGACTCAAAGACCTAAGCCACAAGCTCAAGCTTACAAAAATAAGAAAGAAGCTAGTCAAAGTGGTCAAGATGTTTCCAAGGATGTGACTAAGAAAAAGGAGAGATCTTCTGCGATAAATGTAGAATTAGATAAAGAGGAAATAGTCAAGGTCTAAGAAGAGGGCTTGATACCTACTTAGGTCTCTCATCAAGCTCCTCCATGGTGACATATGCCTCTATTAGGCTTCATAGAGGTGTATATAGGTGCAAATGAAGCTTTGGAGTGAGGGGAGTATGTTTGTTTTTCATTATGAGTCTCTTCCATGTGCAAAAGGTATGTCATTTTGAGTCTCTTGGTGTGTTGTCATGATTCATTTTGTTTTTCTTGAGTATGAGGTATCATGATCTCAATCTTATGATCATTTGGAGTATGTTTCTGGGTTCTTCAAGATATATCTTGCATTTCCATGACTATATAACCTATCTCGAGATGTTTCAAAGCATGTTTTATGATCTCATTGTTATGTCATAAAGAGTATATAAGTGTCTTAGAATTCATAAAGTATGTAATTTGGTTCTCTATTCCTAAACTTGGAAATATTGGTAAATTATGGTTTCATGTTAGGTTGACTAGGTAGAGTTGTGTATCCGAGGTTGTCATGAGTTGTACTAGTCTAAATAATACATAGTTCGGAATATATAAGATGATAAATTTTTGTAGTGTTTCAAAAGGTATTACAATCCTTCAAGAGTCTTTGTAATTCAATCATCTTCTCAAGAAGTATAAGTTTTTCTCTTTATATGGTATGTGTGAAGTATGAAGGACCAATCTAAGTGGTTGATAGTGTCACATGATTAATCATAAGTTGTAATGGAATGTGTATAGTATGTATAGTGTCCATGTTAAGTATGAAGTTGTGAGAGGGTCTCAATGAGAAAATATAGTCATCTTAAAGTTGTTTATGCATAATTCTCTATCTATGTCAGTCATTAGGACATATGTCATAAGCTCTACATGTGTTAATATCCCTATGGATGCATTAAAGGAGATCTATGAAGGTCTATAATGTGATCAAGTGTTAACTTGATAAGTAAAATGATAAAAGGTGATATTAAAGACAATCAAATGACCTAAGTACTTCAAAATCGGGGTATCTCAAGGAAATTGAAGTTGGTTTCAAGAATGACTTTAGGGTTTTATGCGTCTCGGTCGGTAATTGAAGTTCTCAAATGTTCACGGAGTCTCTGTATGTACCAAAAATTGTAAGGGTATCACTGCACCTAATGATGTTACACATGCCCAATTGTAGATACGTCTCCTCGCAAGGTGATTCGGGATCTAAAAAAGCTCTCCAAGTGTATGTTAACATCCCACATGCCCCACTTAGCCTCCACGTGCTTTGTTTTTCTCTTTTCCCCCTTTTCCTTTGCATTTGGTCTTGATGGAAGAAACCACCACCTGCAAGGCAAATCGGTCCTGTAACTACTACCCCGCTTAGGGTGGAAGTCCTTCACACATTTTCCAACACACTTCTTTTAACATGACTCGCGTAAATTTTTAACTTTTACTAACTTTCTCATCTGTTTTTACTCGTATTTATGATTTTGGTTCCCTGGAATAGTGTTTCTTCATTGTTTATAGTAAAAGAGTCCTAGTTGGAGTTACCTTTGGGTGAATGGGAATTCTATAAATAGCTGGTTTGATTACAAACAAATGGCCCCTCAAAACTTCCTCTCATCCTCTCATTTCAATATTTTAGTCTTTCAGTTCATTGTTTAGGAATTCAATAGTTTTCATTTGTTGCATGCATAATTAGTCTTATTCTACTGTTTAGAAGCCACATGATCTTCTTGTTCTAGTGTTATTATTGTTTCATACAATCAATTAAGGTAGGATAGTTTCATTTTTAATCAAGAAGCCATTAGAGTTGTAGGTTTCGTTTTTCAAGAAGGATAGTTTTAGGTTCTGGATGTTTTGTGTTGTATGACTCGCAATAAATCCCACTAGGAATTACATAAGCCAAGCTCTATTCTCTTGCACTATCCCTCTCCTACTCACATTGTATTTAGTCTACATCCAAAGCTACCATTATTCCAATACCTACTCCTGTTGATGCTAGCATTACACACTTTTCTAGATTCACGTGAGCATGAAGGAATGAGGAGACCACACTGAGGGGACAAAGCCACACACAATCAGATTCGCCATTGTTCTACAAAATCTAGGTTCAAGCTTTCAAATTTCTAGTTAAAACATATCAAATAGAGTAGTGAATCATTTCATTTCAGTTAATCTTGCTTTCGATATTGTTGGGGAAGCTATGGGGATTGATAGTTTCTAAGAAACTATGATTCATTCCTCACTTCTAAGGTAAGATCGGGGGTCTTTCAAATAGAATAGATCATTTATTTAGTTATTCAGAATAGATTCACAACTTCACATGCAGGTAGCTATACTCGGCTACTTTGCTTGTTTTAAATTTAGTTATTAGCTTAGTTGTCATTTTCTAGATATTAAATAATTGTTCTTTCAATTCTATTAAATAGTTATCTTAATTTTGTTAAATACTCTGTCAAAAATACAAAATAGAGAATTTATATATGTTTTTGGTGTACTTTGTATAATTAGTTTACTTTTCTTTATTCAGATTTATATTGTTTCTTTTGTATGACAATCACGGGACCTAGGGAGCCCAGAGAATACGTATTCGAGCCAATCATACCTCAACCCAATCTTGTTGTAGAAATAACTGATATAAACAAAATCTCAGAATTCAAGTCTTTCGAACAATAATAGATCTACAAGAAATTAGCTCACAGTTAAGAGGATTAAACATAGAAGACAACAAAGTGCATACATTTTGGTCAAACCAACCAAACTACAGATTTCCTTAATAAATATCTGCATGACTGTGGAAAGGCTTGAAAGAGAGAAAATGTTCGGTTGTGATCCTTTGGTCCCACAGCTAGATGCGGGAGACATCCTCATTGACATAGACACTAGCTTAAGAATTCAAGTTGCCAAAACACCTGTAAGGTACTCTGAGAAGATTTTACAACTTTTAGCTCTAAACATAGAGGCTGAAAAGGCATACAACTATTAGATATTAGGGATTAGGGATTGATTCTGTACATGACCATAGGAGGCCCATGTAATGACCATGAACCTATGGTTGTGATCCACAGGTCCCACAACCCAACAGGCCCATAGGTCAATCAGACATTGATGTTGGTTTACGCACATTAGTATTTAGATCCTCTCCACTTCCACCAATCATTATCACACAACTATCCTCACTAGACATAGCAGCTAATCAAGCTAAGGATTTCTAGACTAGACCAAAGAATCACCCATAGAATCCACCATACATCCATCATCCATTTTTCATGACCCTGTCGGGGGATATCTATGAAGCACCCACAGGTTATCTTCCACGTATCCCACAACCTATAGATCGATCACGCTAGAGCTCAATATTGATTGGAGCCTTCGAGTAGTCATCCTCGCTAAATGATCTATCATGCCAATTTAGGTTAGGAGGGCCTTCTTTTCCTTAGATTCACAAATTCCATTAGTGTGCATCAAAGACATAAGATTCCCTAACTAGTTTGTATGCGCCCTGCATATATTCCATCCCCATCGGCATTTGTCTCGCATGACCTCAGGAGGTCG
The DNA here is from genome assembly GCA_018340775.1 of Taxus wallichiana var. yunnanensis. NCBI lineage: Eukaryota > Viridiplantae > Streptophyta > Pinopsida > Cupressales > Taxaceae > Taxus > Taxus wallichiana. The sequence continues at coordinate 334,313,571 of CM031237.1, read as the reverse complement.
TGCACAGGAAGAGTTACTTATAGATTCCCATGCTCGCTTGTCACTTTTCCATCATACAAAATTGGTGAACCCGATGTGAACAAACAATTGTTTCATCTTACCTACCTCATTAGCCTTCACATCAGCTTCACCCCCAAGATTAGTGAATCTGATATTAACGGAACAATTTCTTCACTTTCACACTCTTGTTTTATTTTTATCCATCTTCACTTCTTCCCATTATTTTGTGGGTATTCATATACACCCCAAATATGTCAGATTTGATGCATATGGAAGACCTCTCCTAGGTCTTGAAGCATACTACGATCAATCAATAGGCATGACCATCACCCTCACTCTCAGCATGGGGTGACAACTATTTAATCAACTGGTTTTCAACACAAACTCCACCTCAAAGGACTAGATATAGTTCTTCTTTCCAAATAGAGGAGTTGGATCAGCTCACTCAAATGCAACCCGAGGTCCTTTTCAAGAAAACACAACCCGAGGTCTCTTTTCAAGAAAACACCTCCATTCCTCCACCTATAGGAAATGCCCTCAGTGAAACTTGGTAGGGCACCGATCAATTCATAGTTGGGTACCATATGCCTATACAACCTCAACAAACACCACTAAGGCAAAATACCGTATCTTCACCAAATGAGGTCATCTCAGCCTTAGTTGAGAAAGTTAGAGGGTTGGAACTTGCTCAAGCAAGTCAAAATTTACAATTCATGCAAGCAGAAATTCCAATCCTCCACATCATCCTAGCCAAGTAGACCTCCTCACAGGAACAGGCATGTTGGGCATGCCTCCTCAGTATTCACAACAAATGCCAACTAGAACCGCATTCTCTAACGCCACTCCAGTGGAAAATATGATACCTCCCGGTTTAGTACAAAACAATCCATTTCTAAGTAATGCTCCTCCATACTTAAACATGTATTCCAAGTCACCACATGGAGATATGTTCTCTTCTCCTAGCATATTCCAAGTTCACCACCTCTCTTCTCCTAGCATGGATTTCCTTATGTCCTTGCAAATGCATACGCTACGCCATATCAACAACCCATTCCACCTCCACCCCCTCAGTAGGAACCATCAATGGTCGAAACCTATGTGATAGGAACTTATTCAGAATATTTGAAAGAGCCCTTCGACTTCACTATACGAAGTGTCATGCTTCCAAGACCTCTTCCCGATTTTCCCGGAGTAAAAGGGGAGGGAGACCTGAATGCACATATTAAGGCCTATGCCATAGCCATTCAAGAACTACTCCCCTGGGATGGAGTTTTTGCTAAAATATTCCCCAAAATTTAGAGGGCATTGCCCTCAATTTGTACTACTGAGAATACCAAGCCTCCATCCATTCATTTAAACAACTCATTTCAGAGTTCATCAAGGCATTTGACATGAAAAAATTGTTGAGAACAGGAATCAAGGAATTCTTGCATATTAAATAAGAACACAATGAATCTGTTGCTCATTTCATCTAGAGATGGCGTACAGTCCTCTATTCTTCAAAGCAAGTGCTCCAAACATGGATCAGATGGAACTATGTGATTTATTCCTTCATTCTCTTAGCAGAGAGATAAAGGAAGAAGTCCAGAAGTTCCCACTAAGAACTTACGATGAAGTGCTTGAGAGCACCCTCCGAATAGATCAAGCTGCAATAGATAGCGGTCGCAAGGCATATGGAACAAATGGGAGGTTAATCATCCCCAACCAAAATACTACAACTTATCCTACTACCACAAACACCAATCAAGGACCTAAAATCCTTAACAAAAATTGTGGGGTCACAACAGATGGAGTAACTGACCAAGCAAAAAAGGCAAATGTTGTAAATGCTCCACCACCGGTTAACAATCAATGAAACAACAATTTTACCCCAACAATCAACTCGGTGGATTTTAATCATCCACAACAACAACGGCAGATCCAGACACAGGGTCCAAGTCAAAACTCAACTGGATATCAAAACCAAAGGCAACAAATGCAAAACTTTAATCTTAATAGTCAATGATTTAATCAAAGTTTTGGACCACAACACATGCCAAACCAACAACCTAGGAATTACAATCCCAACTCGTATTGTGGTTTCCACAAAATTTGAGGCCATGACACTAGGACTTGTCGTGAATACGATAAATTCATGCAATGTTTTCCAGAGGAACAAAGACAACTTTTCATAGATATGTTCTTAGCTGATCCTGCATCACCTGCACTAAGTACTTTCATAGTGTAATCTCCCTCAAAACACACCCCTTAATATCTTCAATGATCCACTCCCAAATCACAATAAAAATTAAATCCAAATGGGACAAACAAAGGTGTAATCATAGGAAACAATGATCATGAAGCCTTGACTTCACTAAATCCACAGTCGCACCACAATTAGGAAATCAGCCATGAACTACAGATAGTCGGTTTAGTGGAATTAGACACTTTGAGCTACATGTGGAAGACATAACAAGGACACGAGATTATTCCTCTCAGCCAAATCTAAGTTACCCACTAGAGCCAGATAACATTCAACAAACATTAGTAAAACCCGTAGGTTCCTATGATTTAATTAATGACCTAACAAATACCTTCTCTCACATCTCCTTTTTGGACTTTCTAAAGAACTCTCCTTCCCATAGGGCTGCTCTTTTAGAAGCTTTAGGTTTAGGTCATTTAATTAACATCACTCCTCCTCCTAAAACATAGGTAAACCATATAGACTTTGATATCCACCCTCTAGGGAAGCCGGATAGGGATACCGAGTTTATATTTGACATAAGAAAATGCCAACAAACGTTGAGATTGCACATAGAGGTGATCCAACCTTACATTTACAAGTGTGGGTTTATAACAATTACATTAAATGCACAATGGTTGATGATGGGGCAGTAGTTAACATAGTCCCCTTCTCTTTCCTTCAAAAGCTAGGGTATGGAGAGACAAATTGTTCCACGACTCGAATACACTAAGAGGCTATGATAGCCTTAAAGCCACTTCAATTGGAACTATAATACTACCAGTCACCTTAGGACCAAAAAAATCCTCACTGATTTTTATATTATAGATTGGGAAACCAACTATAATATGATCCTCGGCTGACCATGGATACACCGTATGAAGGCAATCCCTTCTACATTATTTCAAGAAATAAGATTCCTACACTTAGGAAATATATTCGTAGCAAAAGGTGATCTGAAACCATTCGATATACACCTAGCAGACCTGAAGAAAAGGCCAGGTGTTCACTCTGAGTTTGAACTCCCAACAAACCAACTTGACAAACCAACCAACTCAAAACCGGAAGAAAAATTAATACCTACAACAGAACTAGAGATTACGAACCTAGTCAAGAGCATCCCAGCCCTCAAGGATGAAGCTAACAATGTAAAGCAGCTTTCATTAGAACTACTGCGCAAAAATTTTGAGTTGCTAGAACAAGATCTACCAATTTTCCTACCGTTTGATTCCACAGGTATGGGATGTACCCTAGGAGTTGGTTTTCTTCTAGCAGAGGAACTCTACATGGTAGAAGTAACCGCAGCAGAAGAAATAGATGTAACAAATGTCCCAACCTCCATCTTCCCAAATAAACATTGGACTCTCCACTTTGATGGAGCTAGATTTCATTATAGGGTCGGGGGTGTGATCTTTACTTCTCCCGAGGGAAATATCCTACCATTCACCTTTAAATTAAATTTTGAATGTACAAAAATGGCACCGAAGTACGAAGCCCTCCTCCTTGGCCTCATCATAGCTAAAATGCTCGGTGTTAATGACATCGAGTGTTAGGAGACTCTCGATTAGTAAAAATCCAAGTCTCGAGGTGTGTATGAGACTAGAGCTAAACATTTACAGCTCTACAAAACAGCAGTATTAGATTTGAGCAAAGGATTTAATTTCATATCAATTGAAGCAATCCTGCGAGAACAAAACCTTCTCACATATTCAATAAAGAACCTCAACTTCACATTTTAATCCAAACAGTGAGTTGGAAGACACCCATTTCATGGTATCCCTTCGTGTTGAACCATTAGTAAAGAAAACGTCAACAAACCCTCTTCTAACACACATAGCTAAGAATAAATCTACTATCTTAGGTCACGTTGATAGTGATAGAGCCATTCTTGATTACCTAAATGCCTATGTAGAGTTACATCTCACCCATCACATGGTAGATTTGTCCTTAATCCCACATTCATCTTCTTACTTTGGAAATCCCATGGTAGAGCTTCCCCCACAAAAGGAACTCGACATATACACGGTAGAGAATGGAGAAGATCTAGAACTACCTCTAGCCCCGCCTAAGTTTGAAGAAGGTAACACTTCTTTAATCAAGAAATGATTGATATTAACATTGAAAGGAGGAAGAACCAAAGATCTTGAAACTAGGATCTTCGTTAACTCCAAAAGAAATAGAAATACACACTTGAATCCTCAAAGAACATCAAAAGGCTTTTGCATTTAATTATAAAGAAATGACGGGAATTACACCACACATCGCGGTACATAACCTCATCACCAAATCAGATGCAAATCCAATTAAACAAAAATCAAGACCAATGAAACCCAAGGTAGCTCTCATGGTGAAGGAAGAAGTAATGAAGCTTCTCCAAGTAGGGTTCATCAAACCGGTCGATTACTCTCAGTGGGTATCTAATATCATCCCCGTTCTCAAAAATAATGGGAAGATACGCATCTGCATAGATTTCTGAGACATTAACAAGGCGTGCCCCAAGGATGACTTCTCGTTACCATCCATTGACATTATCATTGACACAACAGATGGATTTGATCTTTTTTCCCTCATGGATAGGTTCTTGGATACAATTAAATTAGAATATATGAACAAGACCAAGCCAAAACCACATTATAACTCCTGGGGAACTTATTGCTATCCAGTTATGCCATTCGGTCTCAAGAACGCTTGGTGCTACATACCAATGGACAATGACATACATATTTCATGATCTTATTCATAAAATCATGGAATCCTATGTAGATGACTTGTTGGCCAAGGCCAGGAAGTGTTGTGATCACCCGGAAGTGTTCCATATCATTCTTTCATGTTTGATCAAATACGGAGTCATGCTAAACCCGGAAAAATGCGTATTGGGTGGAAGGAGGGAAACTCCTAGGTTACATTATATCATCACAAGGGATCAATGTAGACCCAGCCAAAATTTGGGTTGTTCTTGAGATGATCCCACCATTAGATGACTCTAGCATTAGATCATTTCTTGGAAAGCTTAGTGCAATCCGAGATTCATTCCGGACTTAAGTTTTGTTGTACATCCGATCAACAATTTGTTGAAAAAGGATTGCTGCATTATTTGGACAAAGGAATGCCATGAGGCCTTCGAAGCAGTTAAACGCTTCTTACTGTCTCCTCCCACGTTAATGCCACCTAGACCAAATCATCCTTTGATCTTATATTCACGAGCTATGGATGTCTCGCTAGCCTACATGTTGGCTCAAGAAGATGATGATAAATGAGAATGTGCGGTCTATTTTATTAGCTGAACATTGCTCGATTATGAAACACATTATACGTAGGTAGAACAAGAATGCCTTGCCATAGTCTTTGCAACCAAACGCTTAAGACATTACATGCTAAATCAAGAAACAAGGGTCATTGTAAAAACAAACCATTTACAAACTTTCCTCACACAAGGGTCTTTGTCTAAAAAGGTTGGACACTTTATAACCTTAATGGGTGAATTTGAATTAACTTTTGTAAACTAGAAGTCCGTTAAGGGACAAATCATTGTAGATTGGTTAGCCGACAACCCGTTAGACGGAGGCGATCTAGTAGATCTAGATTTTCCCGATGAATGCATATATTACATCAAAACCAGACCTCCCATCTCTGAATGTCCTTGGTATACTAATATTATCAATTTTATCATGGACCATACGTATCTAGAGGGTGCTACACCACAACAAAGAAGGTGGTTACACATTATCGTAGCTAAATACATTATTATAGAACAAGTGCTCTATCGTAAGGCTTTCGATGGAATGCTTCTAAGGTGTGTTGACACAGAAGAATCCAAGAAGATTCTCTACGAATCTCACAGTGGAATATGTGGAGGCCACTTTGGTGGTCATGCCACCACTCGTAAAATACATCGAATGGGCTATTTTTGGCCCACTCTCAAACACGACGTAGTAGAGTTTGTACGTAGATGCCATAAATGCCAAGAATTTTCCCATGAGATTCACATGTTGGCACAAGCTCTACAACCAATCACGACTCCATGGCCCTTTTCTACATGGGGCCTAGATTTGATAGGGAAATTCTCTCCCTCATCAACAAATGGCCATAACTTCATAATCACGGCCACCGAATATTTTACCAAATGGGTAGAGGCTATGCCTCTTACCACTGTACCAGGTGCCGTGATCGCCAAGTTCATTTTGAACCAAATCATTTGCAAGTATGGTGTCCCACAAATCATTATCTCAGATAATGGCACATCCTTTAAGAACAACGAGGTCCATGAGCTATGTAATAAATTTAAAATAAACCATCATATGGCCTCCCTATATTACCCTCAAGCCAACGGGCAGGCTGAAGCAACAAACAAGACATTGAAAGCTATTCTACTCAAAACGGTAAAAGAAAACAAATGAGATTGGCATTTAAAGTTATATCCAGCCTTGTGGGCCCACCAAACCTCAATAAGAACACCAACAAGAGAAACTCCTTTCTCATTGGTATTCAGAGAAGAAGTAGTTCTCCCACTTGAGGTTGAAATACCCAGTCTCCACATCTCACTACAAGGGATTTTGGATGAGGAAGCTTATAGAGAGGCATGCCTCTACCAACTAGAAATCCTAGATGAGGCTAGTTTAAATGTTGAATAGTGGCATAAAGTCTATGCTGACTAGATGTGCTAGCAAGATATAACAAAAGGTCTATGAATGAGAAATATATGAAGGAGATCTAGTTCTAAGACTAGACAGCCGGATCGATAAGAAGATCGGTGAAGGAACAAAGTTTTGGCCCAAGTGGTTGGGCCCATATCGAGTCATGAAGGACTATGGAAATGGTGTGTATCTCTTGTGTACACTAGAAGGTGAGGAATTTGGTGAAACTATCTATTCCCTACACCTTAAATAGTTTTACGCATGAAGTGTCAGCACTATTTGTATAATTATATCTACATTGCATCTTCATTTAGATAGGTTCATTTTTTCACTCGTTTCATAAAATTTGGTGATCAAGGGACTTATTCTTAAGTAATTCATTACAAAATTCTGATGATATTGGCAGAAGCATTCAAATCATACTTCTTCATTTTCATAACATCATCAACTGTTTCATAATCATGTCATCAATTAAAGCTAGATATGACAAAGTCTTAACAGTAGCCATACCAAGGCCTGCATGCTTGTTCTCACTTTTGTTTCTTCCTAGGATAGGTGTCTTGCCTATGGTCTATTCTAGAAGCTTCATGGTGTCACATCTATCCCATATATAGATCTCTTTAGAAATAAGAACATACTGACATTTTGCTCAAATAAATAAGTCGATTAATAGTTCAAACAGAAAATTTTACTTTTACACATTTCCTTGCCCTACCAACCTTCGGTGATGAACTTGCATCTCTTACTAGTGACGTAGGGTTGGGAAAGGATGGGAATGCCCTTACTTGCCTGTACCTTATCCATGGTGATAAGCCCATGCTTCTTACTAGTAGCATGGGGCAAGGTGTAGGGGGTCCTCTTGACAGTAACGTTGAAGGTCATAAGAAAATAGTTCAAATAAACCTTTGAAATCTTGAGTCAAAAACAAATGAATCAGATGTCCAAAATTCCAAGAGATTCCAAAACCTTGAAAACTAGATTTTGTCAACCAAGTGGCCATCTACGGATCTAAGTCTAGATAAACTGCAAAGCAAGTCACATTCTAAAGTATGGAGTCACTTGAGTAGGGTAGGTTTTTAGCATCCTAATTTGGTTCCACCAACTTTATCTATCTCCCATCATTACCATTTCAACACTCCTCACATTTTGTGCCCTTTCTAACTCTAGGTGGTGAGCCCTCGCATCTTACTAGTAGCGTGGAGTTAAGAGTGGGGCAAGTGCATCTGCTCATCATACCAATTCGTCATCACATTTTGTCAAAGCAATATGAAGTACCTGGAAAATTGCTTATAGAAACTAAAGTTCAAGATCACATTATGTCTACATTATCATACATCAGCATCACAAAATACAAAAAGAAAGAAAGCATTTGTGTCATTTGTTCTCCATTGCATACATTCTGAAAAGCATATAAAAACAAGAATTCTAATAAGCATCTAATATACATGTGGAAATAAATCACAAAATCCTAGACACCAAGAGTCTGATCCAAATATATATATATATATATATATATATATATATATATATATATATAATATATAATCAAGTCTTATGTACAATGCCATCATGCGCTCAAGATGGTCAAAACACTCAATGAGCCTAGAAAATAAAAATGATCATATAAACAATCTAACAAGAGTCACTACAAAAAGAGCCAAGTGGCCTCTCAACCCCTATGAGATCCCTCTGAAGTTACACGACCACGTCTAGGACTCAAGCTACGCCGGCACTCTTAGTGCACCAAGGCTCACAGGCCCCAAACAGAGTTGTAGCCTCGCTATGAGAGTGGATCCTCATCGAGCACTCTACATTTCTATACCCGGATAACTCGGCACGGAGGGAAGTCACCATCTTAGCCACATGTCAGATAGGGGCAAAGACATCACTATGCCTACCAACTACTGAAGGCTCCCCCATATCCACCGACAACTCGGCGTGAGTCTTCTCCATGGGGAGCATCAGGGTATTAGTACATACCTAGCGAATCAAGTCTCACCACTCATTAGTAGTCTCTACAAGCAAAGGAGAAGACAAAATTAGAAATAATCAAAAGATAGAAACAAAAATGAACAAAAGGAGAGATAGCAACTAAGGCAATCCTAGCTAAAAACAAATATTAAAAGAAGAGTGATAACTCACTCGGATCTCCGGGCCTCCAAGAGGGATCCCTAGGATCGGTCGTGCCTACCATAGATACTACCACTGACTATATCCTCCTCCTGTGTCTGGGGCAACATAGCATCCTACTACGGACTCGTCCTCTCTACCTAAGTCCTGAGAGGGTAACTCCTCTAAGACTTGAGTCACCCTCTCTACACTCTACTCTACCCTCTCGGCATGTAGGATCTCCTGAGTGTCATGCCACTCGGGATCGCTATCCTCCTCTCACTCCGACTCACCGACCTCCATGTCCCGGTCTCCTCCTTCGTCTCTCCCCCTATGAACTCCTCAGACTCAGAGTCTATATCAATAGGGTCATCATCGTTATGGGCAGGACCGGTGGCAATCTGAAGTAAAGGTGCATGAGGAGCACCAACTCTCTCTCAGGCACGTACCACCTACCTAGCTACAATAGGGATGCTAGGAGTAACAACAGTCCAACCTTGGCCTCTAGGACCTCCCCTAGCCTCCCAAACTGATCTGAACACTGGCACCACTAGGGGAAGCATACCAACGTAGGCAAGGCCAAACTGCTGAGGCACTCGATCAAAAGGGTGTGTCTCTACCTTCCCCATCCTATCCACAAGCTACCCTATAGTAGAGCAGGAAATCAAAGTGAGGGTCTCCTCACCCCACAACCCTGCCATGGCCTAATAAGGTGTGGCCTCCATATCATTAGTAGTCAGGGAGGCAACTAGGCTGGTGGGGTTCTCTAAGCACCGACATCTCTGTCCATCTAGCTGCCCTCATGGCTCCGGGATCCACCACCTCTATGCCTCTCCCATAGGGGATGATACACTCATAGACCCAGCTCATAACCAAGGTCGGATGGCTCAAATACTGTCCCTGTAAGTGACCACCCTGTATAGGTCATGGTAGGTGGTCCCAAGTATATCAGCTCCCCAAGCATAAATCCAGCCATATGCCTCAATATGTGTAATAATAGGGACCAAGGGCAAGTAGAGTAAGGTGTCCCCTCCTTATCCCTAATCATTTTCAAGGCAAGGATCCCCATAATGGCCTGACGAATCAAGGGGATAGGCAAGATAGGAATGGAACAGACCCTCACCCCCTTCTTTGAACCAGTGGAGAGAATTGTGTCTCCCATATATGTGGTCCACTGAGCTATCTCGAGTCCGCGACCCCGCTGCTCAAGTGTAAGTCATCTCTCGATGATCGGGACTCCCAAGATATGGTAAACATCCTCCAGGGTGATAGTCCACTCACCCCTGACTCCTGGAAATCGGAAAGTGTTCCGATCAGCATCCCAATATGAAAACAAGTCACACAGTATGTGACTAGAAGGAGTGCAATGAGGAACCCGTGATATATGTAATATGCCGGCCCTCTGAAGAGTATCCTGCTCAGCCTGAGAAAGTGCATCCAACATTGTTGGAAGTGAATCACACTCTCTCTCATGGCTCCATCTGATGTACTCTTCCTTCTTCTGCAAAACACACAAAAACACAAAAAAAAAGAGTAAGTTAGTACCAAAATCACATTGGGAAAAATCATTAAAACATATGAGAATACTAAAAATACAAAAATGGGTTCAAAACAATGTTATTTTAGTGTTTTGTAAAGGACTGCTGCCCTAAGAAGGGCGGCAATTTCATAACCACCGCTTTGAAGGGCAATGGTCTCAGAATCGCCGCCTGCTCAGGCGGCGGTCATGTCCCACGCCAAATAGGTCACGTGCCCTAAAAAATGCTCAAAAACACAAAAATGACCATTTTGACTAAAATGAGAGCCTACCCATTAGGTGCCCCCTAAGGACACATTTAAAACTAAAAATTTCAAAAATTACCCCCCCATGGTGAAGATTTCATCATTTTTACATTTTAGGTATAAAAACGGTAAATCGAGAAGAACTAACTTGAGATCTCGTGGATCGATGTTCCACTCATGAGGCATAATCAATATCTTGTCACGAATGTTTCAAATGTACTCTCATCAAATACCATCACCGTGGGTCCCAGAACTCAAAATCAATCAAATCGACATGCAAAAATGAATAGCAAAATGGGCCCGTTTTATATATATAACATTTTTACTCATTTTGAATGCCCTTTTCATAGGTTTGGAGTGTCGACGGAGGTAAGTTCTCATCCCTGTGCAAATGGTAAGTCCTCACTTCATATTATTTTAGTATTTATTTTTCAATTTATTTTATCTATCTGCACTTGAGTCTTCTTTTCATTTTACAGGTAGCAAGAATTTTGGATGGCGTCATTTCAACACATGGACGTGCTAGGTATAACTTCTAGTTTCCCATTTTGGGACCACCATACTCGGACCCACCATTTTATGCCTCTTCATGGCTAAAACGCTTCTCTGAAGGGGAAATATGTACGTACCCAAAATTGTAAGGGTACCACGCTACTGAACGATGTTACACATGCCCCAATGATGATACAGGTCTCCTCACAAGGTGTTCGAGATCCGAAAAATCTCTCCAAGTGTATGTTAACATCCTGCATGCCCCGCTTAGCCTCCGCATTCTTTATTTTGCTCTTTTCCTTCTTTCCTTTGCATTTGGTCTTCAAGGACAAAACCGCTACCCCTACTTAGGCGGCGCTCTCGTGAGCGCCATCCGTAGGGTGGCGGTCCTATAATCGCCACCCTACTTAGGGCGGCGGTCCTTCACACATTTTCCAACATGTTTCTTTTAACGTGACTTGTGTAAATTTTCAACTTTTACCAGCTTTCTCATCTATTTTTGCTTGTATTTATGATTTTGGTTCCCTGGAATAGTGTTTCTTCATTGTTTATAGTAAAAGAGTCCTAGTTGGAGTTACCTTTGGGTGAATGGGAATTCTATAAATAGTTGGTTTGATTACAAGCAAATGGCCCCTCAAAATTACCTCTCATCCTCTCATTTCAATAGTTTAGTCTTTCAATTATTGTTTAGGAATTCAATAGTTTTCATTTGTTGCATGCATGCATAGAGTCTTATTCTACTTGTTTAGATGCCACATGATCTTATTTTTCTAGTGTTATTACTATTTCATACAATTCATTAAGGTAGGATAGTTTCATTTTTAGTCCGAAGCCATTAGAGTTGCAGGTTTTGTTCGTCAAGAAGGATAGTTTCAAATTCTGATGTTTTGTGTTATGTGACTCACAATAAATCCCACTAGGAATTACATAAGAAAAGCTTTGTTCTCTTACACTATCCCTCTTCTACTTGCATTGTATTTAGTCTACATCCAAAGCTACCATTGTTCCAGTACCTACTCCTATTGATGCTAGCATTACATGCTTTTTTGGATTCACGTGAGCATGAAGGAACGAGGAGACCATACTAAGGGGACAAAGCCACACACAATCGGATTCTCCACCGTTTCGCAAAATCCAGTTCAAGCTTTCAAATTTCTAGTTAAAACATATCAAATAAAGTAGTGAATCATTTCATTTCAGTTAATCTCACTTTCGATATTACCGGGGAAGCTATGGGGATTGATAGTTTCTGAGAAACTATGATTCATTCCTCACTTCTAAGGTAAGATCGGGGTCTTTCAAATAGAATAGATCAGTTATTTAGTTATTTAGAATAGATTCACAACTTCACATGCAGGTAGTTAGACTCGACTACTTTTCTTGTTTTAAATTTAGTTATTAGCTTAGTTGTCATTTTCTAGATATTAAATAATTGTTCTTTCAATTCTATTAAATAGTTGTTATCTTAATTCTATTAAATACTCTATCAAAAATACAAAAATAGAGAATTTATATATGTTGTTGGTGTACTTTGCATAATTAGTTTACTTTGCTTTAGTCAGATTTATATTGTTTCTCTTTTATGACAATCAAGGGACCTAGGGAGCCCAGAGAATATGTATTCGAGCCAATCGTACCTCAACCCAATCTTGTTGCAGTAATAACTGATATAGACCAAAATCTCATAATTCAAGTCTTCCGAACAACAACAGATCTACAAGAAATTAGCTCACAGTTAAGAGGATTAAACATAGAAGACGACAAAGTGCATACGTTTTGGTCAAACCAGCCAAACTACAGATTTCCTTAATAAATATCTGCATGACTGTGGAAAGGCTTGAAAGAGAGCAAACGTTTGGTTGTGATCCTTTGGTCCCATAGCCAGATGCAGGAGACATCCTCATTGACATAGACACTAGCTTAAGAATTCAAGTTGCCAGAACACCTGTAAGGTACTCTGAGAAGATTGTGCAACTTTTAGCTCTAAACATAGAGGCCGAAAAGGCATACGACTATTGGATATTAGGGATTAGGGATTGATTTTGCACATGACCATAGGAGGCCCGCAACAACCATGAACCTATAGTTGTGATCCACAAGTCCCACAACCCAATGGGCCCACAAGTCAATCAGACATTGATGTTGGTTTATGCACATTAGTATTTAGATCCTCTCCACTTCCACCAATCATTATCGCACAATTATCCTCACTAGACATAGCAGCTAATCAAGCTAAGGATTTATGGACTAGACTAGAGAATCCATAGAATCCACCATACATCCATCATCCATTTTTCATGACCCTGTCGGGGATATCTACGAAGCACCCACAGTTATCTTCCATGTATTCCACAACCTATAGATCGGATCATGCCAGAGCTCGATATTGATTGGAGCCTTCGAGCTGTCATCCTCGTTGAATGATCTATCACACCAGCTGCCAATTCAGGTTAGGAGGGACTTCGTTGCCTTAGATTTATAGATTCCATTAGTGTGTGTCGAAGACATAAGATTCCCTAACTAGTTTTTCTGCACCCCATGTATATTCCATCCCCACTGTACTGCCTCAAAGACAACCTCGGGAGGTCGGGTGCGAGGAAGAGTTACTTGTAGATTCCCATGCTTTCTTGTCACTTTTCCATCGTATGCAGTCTCTTTTAACATACAATAGCTATGTTTGATCTCTTGATTGATAATTTTGTGAGTTTTAGGCATCCTCTATCTTTGATTATGTTTACACAGTCTTCTTAAGTAGGAAAGATGGAAAGTAGGGTTTGAAGGTTCAAATCATGGTGTATGAGGCAAAAAAATTATAGTTTATACATATCATCTAAAAATGATGGACAAGAGGATGAAAGTGGTTTCAAGGCATGAAAATGTGTTCTTTTCTTAGAACTCGGGACAAGATTAAAAATTACTATGATATCGTGGATTGTGTTCTAGGTGTGTCTTTCATCAAATGAAATATTACTCAAGATCTCAATCAATGTAAATGAAGTATCATGATGATTTAAGGTCATTCTTGAGTTGTAAAGGTATATACCAATTGAACCTATGAGTCCATAATGTTTAGGTTAATATGAAAGTGCCTCAAAGATGAAGTAGCCCATCAAGGGTCTTGTTACATAAACTAAATTTTTGTCTCTAGCATTCTATGACCTTTTAGTGAAATGTCACAAGTGGTGGTGTTTTAAAGTAAATCTCAAGTGTAGGTGAGCATAAGGATATCTAGAGACCATACGAGAAGCAAAGAAAATACATGTTGACAAGCATAAGTTGTGAAAATATTAATCCTACAAGTATATCAATGAATGACTAAGGTATGTCTTCACAAGAATAATTATTTTGATAGGAATGGTTGCTCTTAGTGTATCCAAGAACTGAAAAATAGTGAATCATGGGTGTTATCCTTCAATGATCATGCTCAAGATAGATTTCATGTTATCTTCAAGTGTTTGTATTCAAAACCTATTGTCACCTCAAAAGGATAGAGAACCTTCTAGTTTATTGTGCATCAAATGATATGAATGTTTCTCAAGAGATCATAGGTAGAATTCTATGTGCAAGAAAGATAATGGTACATAGAGGAAGTTAAAATTATGTAATGATCAATTCAAAGAGTGCTAAGTGAAGTCTTCAGGTTGTTACATACTCAAGTTCAAGTGATTGAAGAAGATTTATGTGTTGAAGTTGTGTCTCGACCTAATGATAAAGGTTTGTTACACAAAAATGAAGTTTCCAAGCCTAAAACTAAGTATAGGACTCGTGAGAGAGTCTTAAAATGCATTATTACAGATGTTAAGAGAGAAAAATAGGGTCTTTCTTGACTCCTAATTTTTCAGTCCCCCCATGTCTAATTAATTAATTAATTAGTTTCTTATATTACACCTCACTCCACTTATCCTTATGAAGCCCTATTTCACACTAGTTAAGACTAGTTTAACTAGGGAACCTACCAAAAACACTCCTAACCAAATTAATCCAAATCTTAACCCATCAAACTACACATTTCAACATCACTCTAGTTATCACATCAAAATCCTTGAAATCCCAAGACACTATAATTCCAATTAGCAAATTTATCCCTTCTTATCGTTCCCAAACTTGAACCGACCTAAATCGCATGGTGATTTCCTCGATCACTTGGAGATCTATATAAACCAGTTTCTCTAAATCTCTTAGGGATCATCTAGGAGAATTGGGAGCATTTTCAAGTTTCATTCAAGCTTATCAGTGTCATTTTGCATCAAGCAAAAGAGAACATTCACGACCATCAAGCATCTTGGATCCGTTCTAAAGTTCATTCATTGTTCAATTACAATCTATACCAACCTCTCACCCTTCATCATCATCCAAGGTCTCATTATCCATTTTTAACTCCATTTTTCATCTTAAACATACTTATATGATCACTTTTTAACTCACTTTTTCCTTTAAAAGATCATAGTTTTGTTTTAGGCAATCAAATATCTCATTTTATTAGTCTGTCAAAATCTTGTAGAATCACATGTGATTCCTATAATTTCCTATGTTTCCTATGTATTTTGTCTCTTTCATAGTCATATTTCATTCAAAAATTCTTATCAATTACTTTTATCCCTTGTGTTACTAATATTCTGTCAAGAATGGCTTCTGTTAGATGGCCATAGGTGGACCCAATCACCCAATCATGAGCATCAACTCTCTCACAATCACCCGTCATCCACATCATTGGGAGAAGTATGGTCTTCTATATGACCTAGAGTTATGCGCTATCCACTTAACTCCTATATTAATATTAGAAAGCATTTTTGAATCCACCCAAGGATCTGCAAGGCTACTTGACAAGTTTTGGAGGCTTATTACTAGGTGTAAAGTATCCAAGCTGAATTAGCTTTGTTTGAGCATGAACACGAGGCTGGATTAGACATCCCTGAAGGTTCCAACACCGAATCGAACCAAAATTTAGAACTGAAGTCATTTTTGAATACTTTGAATCATATTTTGCATGACAATATGACACTAAAGAAGAATATTCAGACTTCTTTAGAGACAACTATATTGAGGAGCCTGATTTATACTTCTATGTGGAGGTTGACCCAGAATACTTTGTGGGTTCAAATTTCTCTGAGAATCTAGACATCAATCTTGATTTTAACTTTGAGTCCTAGTTATATTTCTTTATATATTGTCATCATCAACTAAATATATGTAATAAGATAAATAAATCATAAACATTTGATCACATATTTTCATATATCATATGATGTATCTCATCTTCATAAATAAAATTG
This sequence comes from Taxus wallichiana var. yunnanensis, assembly GCA_018340775.1. Lineage (NCBI taxonomy): Eukaryota > Viridiplantae > Streptophyta > Pinopsida > Cupressales > Taxaceae > Taxus > Taxus wallichiana. The sequence goes on along the minus strand of CM031237.1, from coordinate 334,297,060 downwards.
AGTGTTTCAAAGTGGGGTAACATCCATACAAGGAAGTCCTTGGGCTTTTGGGAACTGGCCTTTTCTAGGAAACCCGCCTATCTTTATTACTAATTCTCCTCTATTTAGTGTATGTTATTTACGGGACTTCTCATGGAAGAGGATCTAGTTTCATTTTTTCCATGGAGTGCCACAATTTGATCAAACATCCATCACACTCGTAAGTATCACGAGAACCACGCCATATCAAGGTTTGGCAATTCTTATTAGCTTGCTTGTGAAGTCAGGTGAAAGAGGTAAGATTTGTCAAGGCACATAACTAAAGTTATGAACATGGTGGGGAATATTTTTTTACCCTCAGTAGATGGTGTAGCATGAGAAGCTTTGAGCAAGTTCTACTTCCTAACCCTATCCACCAACGCTAATATTACATCTCCCAATGATAGTGCTATATTTTTCTTTAGCATGCATTGAGCCTTGTTAGGTTCTAAAGGTGTATGATATCCTTCTATAAATTGTTTATTGGTATACCACCACTCTTTGGACATAATTTTTGTAGTAGGAGTGGTGGAAGAATTGTTCTAAAGAAGAACATATACATACCCTTTCATCTTATGCAAGGAATGGTCTATGGCATTGAGATGCTAGTCACTTTTAGTAAGGGGTGTTATGAATTCATCATTTGGAAAGAAGTAGAAAGAATAGGTATCGATTGCATGTTGATCTAAGGTCTTGTTTTCGGAGTTACAAAACCTCGTTTATGTGTTGTAATCAGGTTATTCAATCCACACAATCCTAACCAATTAAGTGGTGTTTCCACTTTGAGGGGAGGTGTATGAGGTGAAGATGAACCTTATAAGAACTTGTTAACCCACCATGACAAAGAGGGTGAATGTTGCATACCCATCCGATAGTAATAAGCATCAAGACCCAAAATGGGCTAACTATATTCCTAACCCGACATATACGGGGTTTATGAACACCCATAGAATAGTGGGAGAGGAGAAGGATGGACAAAATAAATGAACTATAAGTGGAAATGAAAATGAACTAGTCCTTCACGTTAGGTTCAATAATTTTGTAAGCTTGAAAATCAACACGTGACCTTCGGGCACACGCGGCCTCTTGAGGTCATGTCGAGAAAGTTGTAATGAAATGGATAGATGGCTATGTAGTGGGTAAATACGATGAATAGGTGAAATAAGTGAAATTAAATAAGTGGACCGATAATTAATCAAGGTAATCTAATTTATTCTATGGGCAATGTGGGAATCTTCATGTCTAAGGCAATAAAGGTCTCTCTCGAATTGGGTGGGAAAAATGGACTGGTCAAGAGAATGGAAACACATAGGCTCCTATCAATATCAACATCTCTAAATATCCTATCAACTAGTTATGGAATGCATGGAAAATATCCAGGGGTGCCTCATAGAAGCTTCCAGGACAAGGTCATGGAAACGAGAGTGCAAGGCTACAAAATCATGGAATCTAATCTCGGTCACCTGGTTACGCCAAAACACCTAAGCTTTGTTTGCTTCAATGTTCGGAGTTTGTTAGCTATGAGATGATATCGGGTGGAAGTGGCAAAGTTTAGAAAAATAGGGTTCTTAGACTTGTGTCAATGTATGTGAGTAGCTCAATTGCATTTGGTTGTGGAACTCTAGGGTTGTAAACGTAATCTCTAGGTTATCTAAGACCACGAATGGTCATGTGGACATGTGATTAATTAATATAATGAAGGCAATCATACTAATTAAATAAAACAAATCTAATCTATGTTTTTTTCTTTTTTAATTGAATAATGGAAATACAATAAATAAAACAAACTAATTAAACTAATCTAATATTTTTGGATTTTATGCTTTCTAGAAACACATAGAAGAAATCACATTAAACATAAAGAAATGGAAATTTCCTCTACAATAATATTAACGAAATAAACAAGTAAATAACCTAGTGTGCTACCTCCCTACGTGGAGTGGATCTAATATATTCTAATAAAACAAAATCTTTTATAATTTGTATTTGTGGATCTAAACTTCCTCTGTTCTACCTCAGAGTCACGAGAATAAATAAAAGCTTTTCATAAACACTTCTTCCCCTAAAACTTCCCTTTTAGAAATAAAAAGGATCTAATGAAAGCTTACAAATTGAAATTAAATTACAATTGATTCTAAACTAAAGTACGATCTCCTTCGAGACAAACTTCCTTTATAAATCCATAGGGATAGGTAGAGAAGTAACTTTCACCGTGCTTTATGATAACAAATGAAAGCTAAAATAATGTATTTGATTTTGAATTAAATATTCCAATAGATTTTTAATAGATATCTAATGAAATTAAAGAAAGCATCGAGAAACTAAGTACATATCCAACCTAGAAGTGTAAAACTATGACAAATTCGGTGTTGGCTTTGCTCTATTGTCCCCTTATCTTCTTTTCAAATTCGGTGTTAAGATGAATCTAGGAAATGTGCTAGGTTGTGTGGAAGAATTAATGAAGAAGTGTTGGAGTAGGAATGGCTTACACGTAATTTACTAGCACACACATGAAAGAGAATAACAATGCAAGAGAACTAAGATTGATTGTGTATTTCTTGGCAGGGATTACGGATGCATAACAATGCAATTCAAAACAATGATCTCCACCAATGCTTCGGGAAGAAACTTGGATCTTATAAGAAAATGGTTGAGAGGTGGTCTAGCCCACTTTTTAGCCATGGATTGCCACATCACTCAAATAAGGGGTAGTTAACTCACTACTAACAATAATATGGGAAGAGGAATTTGATACGCATCTATCAAGCGTAAAACTACCAATTTGGCCAAGAAACATGTGAAAAGGTTGAGTTGGAAGAAAGTAACACACATCCAAATCAAGCTTGGAATTCTTGGTAAAAACACACAGGATCGCCAATCTACATGCAAAGGGGCGGTTACATAACCACCACCGAGGGTGACTGGTGGTTCCATGACTTAAGGTCAAATGCTAAGGAAAAGGCCTACATAAAGATAAATAAAACCAGAAAAAGCATGGAAATGAATAAGGAAAGCATTATAGGCTACAAATATACACCACATATGGGAAATATGACTCGAACACCATTTAAAAAGATAATAATCATCATTGGAGACTTTGAGTTGTTTCCTAAATGTAGCACGTGCAAAATTGGGTGCATATAAGCACCCCCACATGTATTCATCATTTGGTATTAGAAAAGGATTTATTTCCTCGAGGAGAAGAATGTCAAATATTTATGGTTTTCCAAATTTGTGATTGTGGGTATAAAATCACTTTGTAGACATCTTCCAAAGGTTACTTTTCGGGTAAAAGATGTAAGTAGAAGTGACACAATAAGCTTTTTCATCTTTCCACAATAAAAATTATGTATAGAAGGTTGTTAAAGCTATATTATGAAAGAGGGTTGTTGGGTAGAATATTGTGGTCATGAATTTTAGAGAAAGAAAAATAAAAATAACCAATAATCTCCCTATTTTCCACTCCATCAAAGAGAACACAAAATCATTCCTCAACGGTTGGCGTTAGTAAGCACATTTATTCTCGATACCAAGAAAACTTTTTTCGCACTCACTACCTTAGTCAATGAATCCATAAAATTAAAAAATTTCTCCACTTTTTCTAGCTTTGATCTCTTATCTTTTGCCATTTCTCTAAAAAAATGATATTTCACATCAATGCGCTTTGTTTAAACATGATACATAGGGTTCTTTTATAGATAAATTTCAATTTGTGAGTCAAAATTAATCCTTACTACATTTTATATAAACCCAATCGAGGCACATAACCTTTGAAGGTAGAAAACTTCCTTGCAAGCATGTGTTGCTACCATGTATTAAACTTATATGGTGGAAATAAAAACTCTTGTTTGAAATTTACTCATCCAACTTACCACTCCACCGCAAACAAGTTGAAAGCGTAATCAATGGTGGATGTTCATAGATCAATATCACCACCCCAATCCAAATCCATAAAACCATGTAGACTCAAATATTTATGTGTACCAAGGGCCTTCCCTTGATACTAAATAACATGATCACTAGTTCCCTATAAATATCTAAAAATTCACTTTATTGGAGTCCAATGCTCTTGCCCAAGATTTTTCATATATTTGTTAACTACTCATATTGCATGCACAATGTTAGGTATTTTTATATTGTTGGATACATCAGGCTTCCCACCACACTTTGATATAGATCTTGTGTTATGTCCTCCAACTCCTCTTATGTCTTTGGACATTGTTCAAAAAGAGTTTATGACCAACTAGAAAGGGTGTTCTTATTGGCTTGTTGTCCTACATCTTGAACCTTTCCAACACCATATTCACATACTTAATTTGATTTAGCTAAAGGTTTATGTTCAAATGATCCCTTTTCATCGCCATGCCCAAAATTAATTTACAACACCAATATCTTCATTGTAAATTTCTCAACAAGCTGAGCTTTGACCTGTTTGATCATTTCCATGTTGTTTCCAACCAATAAAATATAATCTACATATATTACTATGATTATAAACGTATTCAATTCTTCTTTTAAGTACACATAAGGATCTACCTTGATTCTTTCAAGGCCAATTTTGTTAACATACATGTTAAAATTATGATTCCACATTCTTGGTGATTGTTGTAGGCCATACAAGGATTTCTTCAAGAGATAAACCATGTCCTCTTTACTTTTGAATCTAAAACTTCTTAGATTTTTTCATGTAGATTTATTCTTCAGGCTCCTCATGCAAAAACACTATTTCAACATCCAATGATCTATCTCGAGATCATATGCGAAAAAATACCTAAAATAAATATGATAGAATTCGATTTTGCAATAGGAGAAAATACCTCACCAAATTCAATTCCTTTGACTTGAGAGAACCCTTTTGATATTAAGTGAGCCTTTCCATTTATTCTTCAAAACCCATTTGTCACCCACCAAATTTATTCCAAGAGGTAGATGTACCAAGTCCCATGTATCATTCTCCTTTAGAGACTCCATTTCCTCTTTCATTGCCATTATTCAATACTTACTCTCATATGAACTAAGATATTCCTTTGATGTTGTTGGATACTCAATATCTCATTACGATAATATAAATATTGAATGGTATTTAGAATGACTAAACTTATGAGGATCTCTTAAAAATCTCATCGAGTTTATATATCCAAAAGTATGACTATCATCCAAATCAACTTCTAGATTTCACCTTAGCGTGATTTCATAATTAGTTATCTCATGGAGTCCTTGTTATAGGAAGTGCTCTTGACTCCTTGTATCACTTCATTACCTCCAAGATTCCATCACGGTAAAACTTGTTGATTAACATGATTCTTAGCTCTTCTAGCCTCTCTCTTGATCTTGTAGTGAGACCTCCTTTAGATATTCTACATGTAGTTTCTTTACCTCTTGTGATATATTTTCTAAATCTTACTCTACCATGAAATTCATGCCTTACAATTCCCTAAAGAAAAAAATTTGGTAGTAAAATTTTTTTTGAGTTGTGGATTCCATAACTTATTACCATTGACATCATTCCTATACCCAATAAAGATGCACTTCTCAAACCCGAAGACAAGTTTCATTCTCTTTTCCTTTGGGATATGTCTATATGCTTAACAATTGAAGTCTCTTAGGTGTTCAACATATGGTCTGTTTCCCATTCAATCTTCCTATGGGATCTTACCCACCAACATTGGTGTAGGTGATATGTTCACCAAATAACACGCAGTAGCCACTGCTTCAGCCCAAAACTTCTGATCTAAGCTGACACCACTTAGCATACTAAAGGCCTTACCCATTAACATTTTATTCATGTTCTCTACCACTTAAATCTATTATAGAGTATAAGAAATGGTAATTTTCCTCATTATTCCACAATTTTCATAGAATTCATCAAATTCCTTCGAACAATACTCTCCTCCATTGTCTGTGTGCAAAACCATTATCCTTTTCTCAAACTAGTTCTCAAAAATTTCCTTGAACTGATTATAAGTTTTGAAAACTTCAATTTTTCTTGAGAAAATATATCTAGGTATTTCTAGAATAGCCATATATGAAAGACACATAAAATACCGCTTTTCTATGTGAGGGAACTTTCACCGGTCCAAATACATCATTGTGTATAACCTGTAAAATACCAATTGAATGAGTAGTAGAAATGGGAAACTTTAATATGATTTGTTTTCCATGCACACAATGTTCATGAAATTCAAATTCTAAGGGACAATTCAAACTTCATTTAAACGTTCCTTTTGATTACAAGGTCCATGCAACCCTTTTTCACCAATATGGTCCAACCTTTCATGGAAAAGCATTGTATTCTCCTTTGGAAGAAATTATTTATGTTTTGTAGAATCTTGTTGTCACGATATTTCCTTTATGGTATTTGTTTTACCCACCATAACTCATTGTGGAAATATTTCATTTAACTTTTCCTTCAAGATATTTTTTTCTCCAATTACCATAGACTCAAGAATTCCACCTTGTTCTTTGTTCCTACCCGATATCTCACATAGGAAAGTACTCTTTTGTACCCACCTTTGAGGTCCCAAGAAGATGTCTTTGAAGATAAATCTCATCCCATTTCATAGAGTTATTCTTCCACATTTCTCACCGAGGCTAGAATTTTCCTCCATTTTTTGTTGATCCAATACTACGAACCTACTTTAGAGTTTTTCCTCTAGTGCAATAGATTTGTTTCTTACACCAATCAATGTTCTTACCTTAACATTAAAAAACATCCATCCATACACCATTTTATACCCATCTTTATTGAATGATACTTGTACTCTAACATCATTCATTTTGCTCACTAAAACTAGACTTCTACTAACACATGGTATGTACAAAACACTAGGGATATTCTTGGTCCTCCCATCTCTAAACTTCAACTTTACTCTTCCTCTCCCCATAATTTTGTAGGTCGAATTATCTCCTAGAAACACTTAGCCACCATCATACACCTCATACTTTGTGAAAGGTCATGTGGAATGACTCACTTGAATCAATAATCCATACATCAATGCATGCATGTGTACTCAGGGTTACAAGGTAAGCATCACCATCATCCATGCTTCTTATTTCTCAAAACGTGAATTTATTGGGGCATTTTCTCCTTCTTATGCCTACAATCCTTCTTAAAGTGTCATGTTTTACCATAGTTCCAACACTTTTTTTGACTTTGATTTGGAGTCTTGGATCTATTTTTAGACTTGGACCTTTTATCTCCACCCTTTTTCTTCTTGCCTCTCTCTTTATCTCTCCCATAAATTGACAAATCTTCCTTTGAATGATAGTCATCAACACAATTTCTTCTCATCTCTTTAGATAGTAAAGTTGCAACTATTTCATCAAGCTTCTTTTTGTAGTGGTACTGGTAATAGTCATCACCAAAATTTCCCAAGAGTCTAGCAAAGAATAGAGAAGAGTAATACACCTCTCCTCCTCAATCTTCACATCAATGGAAATTAACTAGATTATGACAAAATTAAAATTATTCAGGTGCTTTGTAACTAAGTCACCATCTTTCATCCACGAAGAATACTTAGAAAATTATTTTTCACCGAGATTTGGATTGATACAATTTCCTAGATTACCCCAACTCCTTTTCTATTTTATTAGCGAAACATTTAATAACACGAGTAAAAAAATCAAACATGATAGTATTTTTTTCCTTCCTATAAATCTTTTCCCACTTATCTTGTGTTAAAATTCTAGGATATTTTGTGTAACCCCTATCCAATGACCCCTCTCTATCAAAAGATCCTCCCTATTGACATTCCATAACTCAAATTGTTTCCATCAAACCTTTCAATATCAATTATTTTTCTACTAAATACCATATTATTCTACTAAAAATTGTATATATGCAACTCAAAACCATTTAAAATAAATAAACAAAACCCCACTAAGTTTTTAACTGGATATGATACAATATGTTGGGATTTTGTGCAAACATATAAGCAATAAACTAAACCAGAATATGTAAAAATAAGTAGATCTGAAATAAATTAGAACATACCAAGAATATTGACACAATGTTTATCATGGGAAAACCATTTCGAGATAAAAATCCAAGAAAAATGTCCCAAAGAGTGATTTTATGAAAAACCACGAAATCACTATAACGTGGGAAAAATAATTCAAAACATCTTTAAATTCAAGGATAACCTTACACAATAACTTTCACCACTTTAATTTAAAAATGTAGAAAACCACCACCATTTTGAGATATAGTTGAATCTTCAAAATTATGGTTTTGAACCGATAATGGCTAGATCGACACTCGATACCACTTGTAATGAAATTACTTAGATATGAATATCAACATAAATATAACACTAAATAACACCACAATGTAGAGGAATTATTATAATATGCAAGTAGAATGACTTAAACAATTCAAGGGGCAACCTCCAAACCATACAATAAGACTCAAGTGCTCAATATGATGATAATATCCTACTCTCTAACTCCTATATATACCTTGCTACACTATGCAAAACACCAAGGCTGAACCACTAAGCATATGAAAACATAAATAAATATAATATGGCATGATAAGAGATTATGTTAGCCAGAGGTCAGATTTTCATATCGCAATATATGACCTATGGTTAAGCGCATATCAACTAAGCTCTTTAAGTGACAAGGAAACCAAGGGCTTTCACTGCAAACAAAAAAATGAGTGTAGGAAAGAGGACACCCTTGATGAGAAAATTACATAAACCCAAAGCTTTAACAAGGAAAAAATGAAAAGCCACTCAATGTGATCATATGTTTTTTCAAATTCTAATTCGAGAAAAATGGTTCACCGTCAAGAGCCCTAAGCCCATTCCACGCTTTCTGAAAAATAATAAAATTATTTAAAATGTAACGACATTTGATAAATCCAATATGCTCTATTCGATCATGGTTGCAAGAATGTGGTGGATGGAGAGAATGGAATTTGGAAATGATTTGGTATAAAATATTCAACAAGTTTTTTAGGCTCCAAATAGAGATAAGCTCGGGGTCACCAAACTTAGGTATGAATTTGATATTTCCCTTATTAATAATATCTCTTAGAAAAAAATTTCTTAAAACTTTTATGTAAACTTGCAAAGACACGCCCTTAAAATTCCAAGTAGCTTTGTAAAATTTAAAGAAATATCAATCCAGTACTTCATCATTAACCATACATTGCAAGGGCTACACAATGCTCTTCATGTGTGAGTTTGGAATCACATTGAATCCTAGAAATATTTTAAGGAACAACATCAAGATATTATGTAGAGTAACCTTTATTTCCTTAGTCATATCCTACGATTGGAGGACCAAATTATAATTCTTTACAAAAGCCAATGATATTTCAAGGAAATTGGTGAGTCTATTTTAGGATGCATGTAGGCTTTATCCTACTCATAGGATTGCTTCATTTGAAGGGATTCAAAAAAATCCGTAGAATACCAATCTACTACTTTGAGCTAATGGAACCGAGCACGTATTTAAACCCCACTTACAATATAAATTACGGTGAGTTTGAGATTATGCTTTATCTTAGCAAAGAATGGCTCATTGATGTGAATCCAAAGGGTTGCACTCTATAAGTGAAGAGACTCTATGAAATTATTTGTTCAAAGCACAATTATGAACCCAAACCACCTATTTGGAAAAATGGTAGAGGAAAGTGAGGATGTGATCAATTGTTTTTTTCTACTATTTAATCTAATTGGCAACATAAAGAAGATGTGGAGCTAAGTTTCATACCCGGAAATGAGTTGGATGATTACTTCATGTGTTAGTAGAGAGGGGTTGAGATGGAACTAATTACGTGGCACTTTGAATTGGGTCCCATCCCATGCTAGCTGAAAAGTGACAGGATCGAGGTTAGCAAACACAATATCATTCTTAATGGTGACTAAAGAATATATAAAGTTGTAAAGGTAAACATGTTTTGTTTAAATAAAATCACACAATCAAGTCTTTTAAGAAAAAATTGGACCAAGTGACCAAGGTTAAAGAGTAAATTTTGTTGCCAATATAAGGGGTCTAACAAACCCTAATGGTTTTAAAATAATACCAATCTTCATGTTCATCAACTCACCACCGCATGGGAAACACACCTTCATTATCCTCAAGATTTTCAATCATATAAAACATTCTAGGAAGCAAGTGGTAAATTATTCACTAACCACCAACATAACTCTATTCTTTCAGGATTATCATTGAAGGCATATATACTAAGCAAGCCAACTAAGAAGCCATTAATATCCAACATGACCCAAACAATTTGATTTGAAGGATCAACCCCTGAGGTGGAAATTAATGGAGAAAATATTTAGGATATTGAAATATTAGTTCCACCTCTTCCTTCATTATGCAAAATATGGAAATGTGTGAAATTTTAAGTGATGCATTTCAAAGTAGTTACTGAGTAAAAAAACTTGTGATCTTAATTTCCTCCAAACAAATCACCTCAATAATTTTAAACATATCGTAAGTAGAATACATAATGAACTTTTGTGATGACTTTTTGATACCTCTAACATTCCATGAGATGAAATTCATGTAGGAAAATTCATACATAGTGAGACCCCCTTATCAATCATGAAATGTTATCTTAGAGTCCAATAAAGAAAAATTGTTAGATAGAAGAGGGTGATGGTTTAGATCAAAATCATCGATGAAAATGGAGTGTTTTTAGCCCCATTATCTCCCCTAAGTGACCTATAAACATCACATGGTGGACTTCTAGAGCATCTAGAGGGCTGAAAAAATGTTGAGGTAGTCCTGTAGACATCTAAAATGTCGACATGGTTAATTACGATTAACTTGTCCCACAAATATCCCTACATCATCCATATAATAATTAATTGCAAGATTAATTATTATTATTAATCCATTTTATCATATTTCCCCTTTATCATTCATCTAATATCTCATTTTACCATTAATCCCTTTTAATTCATCCCATCATTTCATCATTATCCTTTTAAATCATTATTACATCCCATTTCATCCTTAATCCCTTTTATTTCCTTATTATATCATATTATCCTATTTTAATTCTTCATTAACATTTTATAGGAATTTAATATTCCTACATCTCACCTACCACCTACTCTACACATCCCTACACCTAGCCTTTCCATGTAACCTCACCCCTAATCATCATTTATTAACCTAATCTAGTCTTAATCTTAATCACATCCTCACTTCTAAATCTAGAAGTTTCTCTAGCCTTCTTCTTCCATTGAATTTGTAATTAAATGGAAGCTTCTTCCCTCCATGAATTTTAAATTCAAATTTCTAGAATCCTCATTCTAGAATCCTCTAATCCTCACATACACTCTCCACCATTGATTCAAATCTAACATGGCTTCATCTTAGCCATTGAATCCTCCACCCACAAACTATAAATTGAACTCCCATCCTCCATTAGAGCTATATTTGGAATCTTGGAGAATCTTGTAAATCCATAACATCATCTATTTTATCTTCAATCACTCAATCATTCAATCAATTCATCTATCTACAATCATCCAATCCTTCATCCTTCATCAAGAAATCAAAGGAAAAATCAAGGGGAGGTCTTTACTCAAGTGTCTCCAAATATCTGAAGAAAGCAATCAAATTCAATCAAATCCCCATCCAAGAGAAAATCCAATACATAAAAGGAGGATATTTTCAACTTGTAGGTAAGTACATGCATTTGTCTTCTTTCTCCTTCCCTTTATTGCTCTATCTAAGGTTTTGTTGGAGAAGATTAGATTATGGAAGCAATTTAGTTGTTTTCTCACATTTTCATAACTAATCTTTTATTTCATTACAGTCCCAACCTCACTAATAGGTAATTATAAATTAGTAATATGGTTTCCCTTGGGAAGAGACTAGACAAGGGAATCAACATGGGTGAATTGGAAGTTTTCCCAAGTAAACACAACCCAAATAGGGGTTAAACATTATAAATTGAGTTGTCATTGCATAATTTTGTTTATTGTGGAAACCTTTTTATCAACCATGATGGTCTAACTATCACCTTTGGAAGTTACTTTGGATTTTCACTTAATGATGAACCCTCAATTGTCTTGGAACATGCCAAGAGGGGTAGTCATGCATTTGTTGCTTAGTGGCTTGAAATCTAAAACATGTATTAGACAAGCTAAAGTAGGTAACCTTTTGGGGAAAAATCATAAAAACTTAGATGTCAATGTGTTCTTTGAAATCCTTAGTAAGGTTAGCCTCAACACAAGCTCTTTTGTTTTGATGTTGATTAAGTAAAATTAAATTCTATGGAAGTATTCTAGTTAATCTAAATAGTAACTTTTAGCGGCAATAAACTAATGTAAATGCAGTAAAGTAAAAGGTTGATAAACTGATCCAAGCACTAAATTAAATAAAATGTGAGACCCTAGAGAAAGAGAAGAAGGAAAGATGACTTAGTTGGTTCCCAGAGCTTGTTAAATTGTGCCAAAGGTCTGACTGGAGGATCTCGAAGTAGGTGTAGTTGTGCAGAGGTCCTGCAGAGAGCAGATCTAGGTGTTATGGAGGGACTGGAACACCTGGGAGAGGATTAGGGACACCCATGGGTGCTCTGGTGTGCAAAATAGGCATCTTGGTCTAGGAAAAGTACTAGAATTGATCTTTGTAGGTTCGGAAGGTGGCTTGGTACCTTCGCTGATCTGTCACACTAAATTCTTTGAATGCGTGGAACTCTCTAATATTCCAAGAGGAAGAATGACCTGCAAAACCACACAAGACAAGTATCAAACTCTAGGGAAAAAAGAAGAATGCATATCCATAGGTCGGACTAACCTCATCTTCTACAATAGTGGGCTTACTAACTGAGAGCTACACTACATTTTAGACCCAAATGTAGTTCTAGTAGTGTGTGCAATCATGTGCCCCAGGTGTTCTTGTGTCATTCATACTTTGTGAAGTAACGCAAGAAAATAACTAGTAATAAATGTAGTGAGAATGGTGCATGAATAGAATAAACCCCTCCTATGAAGTGTGTGATGCAGATAACCAGCTTTGTCCCTTGTGTGATGGAGCTAATAGATGTGAATGACCTCCAATGGATGCAACCCTAGGTGAGTAGTAGTAATGACTAGTGCTTTGGTCCCTCATTATGGTCTCATAACTTTATATTTATAAGGTTCTTTTGCTCCAATTTCGTAATTAACCCCGACTAGGCCGGCTATAAGTAATTTGAAATAATGCAATGGGCTAGAAACAACCAAAAAAGGAGGAAAAGTGGGAGAAAGGATCGGGTTCCCACAGGGACCCGGGGCGCCCATGGGCACCCTAGTTCAATCCTGGACGCCCTAGTTTTGTGGTGGGAAGTTCGGAAGCAGTCATATCAGCGGCAGAAGTATGTGTTGTGTTGTAAGGGTCGGGAATTTTGAAATAAAATAAAACAAAGATGGCCAAAAATAGGGTTAATTAGTACTTTCTTTGTTCAAGAACCTTCTAAATAGTAGTATGAGACCAGACTAAATAATTCCTCAAAGTGCATAATTTTGTGTCTACAAATGCACATAGAAGAAGTGGTCCGCTTCTTAACAAATAACTCAATTGATAGATATAATAATATGTCATATGAATAATGAGAGTAGAACCATAACACTTTCGGAAGCTCGACCCAAATACAAATTTTGAGGGAGACTTGGTTTGAGACTTTAAAATCTTGAGCCCAAGGAGAAAGCACAAGAAGCGTACTTTACATTTTAGAAAGAAAAACTTGGACTTGCGAAGGCTCCTTTTAAAGGAAAAAATGAAAAAACCTTTGGTAAGCTTTCTAATCATTGAGACATACACACCATTAGATTCCTAATGGTGTTTAATCCTAGTTTGGAGGAAGCTTTTAAAAGGAATATCTCCAATAAAGTAAGCAATAAGGCAATTGTTTTGATATCATCTAGTTCAATTAGTTTAACCGCTTCAACATTTAACACAACATCGATGTCATCAAAGTTAGAATCATTATCTCATTGTAGACTTTGGGGACAAATTTTCTCGCATGTTTGAGAGCCATCATCACCTCGTTTTGGAAAAAAAATTGTAATTGCGAGATGACTACCATATAAATAGGCTCTAAAGCGCCCCAAAAGGTGGATGAAATGTCGAGGCTTACCATAACAAGATGAGAAAAGTCTTGTATAAGTGGTACGAACTATTAGAAAGGATAAACAATATCACAGATACGAGCAATGACATGCCTCTACAAGTATTTTATGGCTAAAAACATAAAAATATATACACAATCGTAAAATTTAAAATGATGATATAAATTGAAGGGATAAACACAAAATGTATGAAACTTATCAAATGGGTTGTAATCCAATAATAAATATAATGATATAAAAGATCTTGCTTAGCCACCAAAGTACATAAGCCGATAGAGAATTTGACGATTAAAAAATCTAAGAAACATAAATTTACAAAAATTGAGCACTATACATAATCGATAAAATTTCATGGCTTTTGAAGGATCCTTTCCCTCGATAGAAGCTATATATATATTATATATATAGTTCATGAGGAATCATTACATTTTACAATCTTAAGCTCAGTCTCCCAGCCTCGGTAAACTTTAACTTGGCATGAGGAAGGGACCACTAGGTGCACAAGTTTCATACCGCCTCCATACCGCTGACACACACTTAGGGACGTTGGTCGGAGTACTCCATCAGCACGCATCGACTCGGAGCAGAATACTCTCTTCACGCTCTGAAATGCCAACGAATATATTTACTCAATTTGGTTTTAACCTGTTCTATGGTGTTACTTTCCCAGTGGCGTTTGCCACACAGTATTTCCAGTGAAGGAGTTTTCAGCGCACTCTGCTCATCCATGAACTCCATCCTCAAACCTCTAAATCTCGAGCCTCCTTAATTTAAGACGTGAATCATATAACTGACACAGTAAGCATGTTTTACGCATTGAGCAGCAATTCAATACATTGAAATATGAGATGGAGGGGAATCACTCGAGGGCATTAGCACTTATGAACAATGAACTCCAAGCTTGGAGTTGTGAAACCATGTATTCAGGTAAAGAAGACGAAGCTTCTCCCTTTTCTTTTGCCACTAACAAGATTCTCATCGCTCGCACTGAACATTTCACAGTAATGCCAATACTGAGGATGTGATAACAATCTGTAAGAGGAGCCGATTGAAAGAAGCTCTTCATGCTTTGCATTTTCACCATAAGGACTCTTTCATATACAATTCTCTGTTGCAGAGTTGCCTCAACTACAAAGCTCTGCCGCAAGGCAAACTGGTGCATGCCCACATCATTCTAACTGGATCCACCCCTGAAATTAATGTGGGTACCAAGCTCATCACTTTGTACTCTAAATATGGGAGTTTGGAGGATGGTCGAAGAATATTGAATGAAATAACTGAACAGGATGTGGTCTCCTGGACTACATTGATTGCAGCTTACTCTAAGCGTGGATACAGTAAAGACGCCTTGGGTTTATTTTATGAAATGCAGCGAGCAGGTATAAAACCAAATGAGTACACTTTTGCTTGTATTTTGCCAGCCTGTGCAGGTTTAGCATCTCTAGAACAGGGTAAGAAGGTTCATGAAGATATAATAAAAGGTGGGTTTGATTCAGATATTTATGTTAGTAATGGTCTTGTTAATTTCTATGCTAAATGCGGGAACATAGAGGATGCATCCCAAGTGTTTGACAAAATGCCTAAACGAGAAACAGCTTCATGGAATGTAATGATTGCTGGGTATGTGCAGAATGGGTGTGTGAATGAAGCGCTGGAACTGTTTGGGAAAATGCCTGAACGTAATGTGCGTACATGGACTACAATGATTTCAGGGTATGCCCAGAATGGTTATGTGGAAGAGGCGCTGAAGCTCTTTGAGGAAATGCCAGAGCGAAATGTTGTGTCATGGACTGTAATGATTGCAGGGCTTGTTCGCAATGAATTGTTTGGTGAGGCCCTGAAGCTGTTTAGAGAAATGCAACTGGCAGGCAAGAAGCCAGACTCGGAGACCTTTTCTGCTATTCTTCCAGCATATGGCAGATTGGGAGATCTTAGCAAGGGCAGGAGATTCATGAAGAAATAAAGAGAAGTGGGTTTGTGTCTGATGTCTTTGTCGGGAGTGCCCTCGTGGATATGTATTTCAAATGTGGGAGTGTGGAGGATGCACATTGTGTCTTTGATCAAATGCTTGTGCAGGACGTGGTCTCATGGACTGCACTAGTGGTAAGATATGCAAGTAAAGGATACATAGATGAGGCTGTGAAACTTTTTGAGAAAATGCCTGTACGGAATGTGGTATCATGGAATGCAATGATTGCAGGATATGCGCAGAACGGGCATTTTGACAAATCCCTTGAGCTCTTTCAAAAAATGCAACTTTCAGGTGTGAAATCAAACTTGGACACCTTTGTCAGTGTTCTCCCAGGTTGTGCTAACTTGGGAGACCTCCATAGGGGTAAGGAAACCCATGAAAACATAATTAGAAGCGGACATCTTGCTGATATCTTTGTGGGGAGTGCACTTGTTGACATGTATGCCAAATGTGGGAGCATTGAGGATGCCCGGAAAGTGTTTGACAAGATGCCCACTCAGGATGTTGTTTCATGGACTGCAATGATTGTAGGATATGCCATGCATGGTTATGGCAAATAATCTCTCTAGCTATTTGATAAAATGCAAGACTCTGCCACAAGGCCGGATGGTGTCACCTTTGTTGGTGTTCTTGCTGCATGCTGCCATGCAGGGCTAGTGGACGATGGTTTGCAATACTTTCATTTAATGAGTACAAATTTTCACATTGTCCCTACAATGGAGCACTATTGCTGCATGGTTGATCTCCTTGGCCGTGCTGGGCATCTGTATAAGGCACAGGAATTTATCAACAAAATGCCAATAAAACCTGATGCCTCTATCTGGGGATCTTTGCTAGGTGCTTGTAGAAATCATAACAACGTGGGGATGGGACAACTTGTTGCAGAGCACCTTGTTCAGTTAGACCAAACAAATGCTGCTCATTATGTGCTTTTGTCAAATATCTATGCAGTGGCTGGCAGGTGGAAAGATGTGGATAAGGTTAGGAGAATGATGAAAGAAAGAAATGTCAAAAAGGTGCCAGGATCTAGCTGGATTGAGTTAAATAACAGGGTACATGTTTTTGTTGTAGGAGATAGATCACATCCACAAACACAGAATATTTATGCAGAGTTAGAGAACTTGTCTGGACAGATAAAGGAGGCAGGTTATATGCCTGACAAAAATTTTGTGCTCCATGATGTGGAAGAAGAACAAAAGGACCATATTCTCGACCACCACAGTGAGAAGCTAGCTATAGTGTTTGGCTTACTTAACACATCACCTGGAACAGCTATATGGATTGTCAAAAACCTTCGAGTGTGTGGTGATTGCCATTCTGCCACCAAATTCATCTCCAAGATTACTTCACGGGAAATTGTTGTGAGGGATTCCAATCGATTCCATCATTTTAATGATGGGAAGTGTTCTTGTGGGGATTATTGGTAATCCTGGGTGAAACAACTAACAGACATTAACTTTGCATAATTGTCAGCTCGTGCATAATTGATGCAGGGGGCATTCTTTATAGATATGCATCAATTTTGGTGTGCTTGGGGTTTGGAACCTCATTTTGGACAATAAACTAGGTCTCCATGCCATCCTTTTGCTTTGGAAGTCCTTAAATTGGCTAAAAGAGTTTTCCCCGCCAAAATGACATATTTGAAAATTTGAATTTTTGGCTATGTATTTGGGTATTTTCCTTAGTCATATCCTTATGTAGGGTCATGAAACCTTCAGGAGAGCTTGAGGGGGTTAGATGTGATGTAACCTAACTCTTGCCTTGACCCCATGTGGTCTCAACACGTGCCAACCAGTTTTGGCTACCTTGGTGCAAGTAGTTACTAACATACATAATGTAAGTTTTTGTAATCTCTCATTCATTCGAAGATGTTTTGAGTCAAGGAGAAGAGCAGGGAAGGTGTAAGGAGAAGCATAAACTGAGTAAAACAGGGGTTTCAATAAGTTTATGAGAAGAATTCTGATTATATGCTTAGACTCTCTTCATTTCCATTACTAATAACTGTGTTTCAGTACACTGTGATATGACATTCTTCATTTCATCCTCTCTTGCAGGAGCAGAGATTCAAAGAGTTTAAGTTTGTCTCAGGAAGGTCAGAGAGAGAATTTTGTGCTTGAAAGCATCTACAGGTTTGAAAGTATCTGAAAACCCAGTACAGTCCAAGAAACCATTTAGTTTGATCAGAAAACAGAGTAGGTGTGGTTGTTTCAAAGATATAAGGTTTGGAAGATCGTTCAAGGAGATTGAAGGAGTTTAGAAGAACCCCTAGAGATCCAGGTACAGGTACAAAATTTGCATAAGTTTAAAACATACCTTACTGTTGAGAAACAGGGCACTGTCATGCTCTATGCAGACTGTATACCCAGAGCATGTATACTAAGAAAATGTCGAGGTCACTATAAAACCATGTATATAACCTCTAAAAATTCCTTGAAGAAGCAGACAGTAAGGGTGTTATTGTCCAAAACCTAGTGCTATAGTATAAACCTAGGTTACCGGAAACGCCTTAGAAGGCCTCGGGAGCGGGTACGAAGCGGCGAGGAGCAGTACGGGAGCGGCCGGTGAGGAGCGGCCTGCGATTTCGTTTTTCCTTTTTGGCAATTTTTCCGTTTTTGGATTTTCGGTGAAAAAACGCAAGTATGGAAAAAAATTGCCATTTTTGGAAAGGGTCCGGGAAGATGTAGCAGCAAAAACTTGGATGAGCCATAACTTTCATTCTGTGGCTCCGTTTCAGGTGTCGTTTTCTCTAAAAGTGTATATTTTCTCGAGCTCTACGCATTGATGGCAATATTTTTCTTATTTTCATAAAATCCATTTTTGCACCTTTTTGGACCAAGCAACTTCTTGCAATCTTCTGAAAGAATCTTCTGAATTTAATTTTATTTGTTTTGTATATATTGTACATTATTATAAATTTATAGTTAATAGTATAACTTGTCTTTTATCTTGTTTTTCATATACATAATATGTGGTTTATAATTAAATTCCTATTTAGAAGGTTGAGATTTATATATTTTTTAATTTTTATATAGTTTTTGTACTGCCGTATCCGGGGTCAAAAAAATTGCCGTTTCCGCGTATCGGATACCCCGCTCCCACTCCCATATCCAAAACGTTTCGGTAACTTAGGTATAAACCCTAAAACCCTATCTTAAGACAATGAGTACAGCTTTGAGAAATCCTTCTTTTGTCTCAAGACTTTCGGTGGCTAAAAAGCATTGGAATCATGATTATCAAGTTGCTAGGATCCTAAAAAGTTCCGTTTTAAAACCATGTTTAAAGAATGAGAATCAGAAATGAGATCTTCATAAGAGCCTAAACCCCACTGTCATACACACACGGTCAGGAGCAACGACAATAGTTTTGAGTTTGTAGTATTAATCTCACCTTTACATCAATAATACTAGCCTTCCAGTCCCCTTTGTATTTGTAGATAAAATGAATTTTCTTGATACAAAATGGTGATATAATCTTAATAATCAGATAATTAAGCTTTGTGAGATTTTGCCTCATTTGTGTTTAAGTCATCTCAAGATGAACTTCATGAGTAGTCACTACCATAATGACATTTTCCTCATGTATTTTGTTGGTAAAAACCACAAGTCATCTTAAGACGAGTTCTATGAAAAGCCATTACCATAATGGCATTTTTCTTCAATGTATTTTGTTTGTAATAATCACTAGGCAATCCACATAGCACACAAACACTAAAGTATTTGTTAGTAGGGGGAGGAAGGAATTATAAATGTAATCCACAACTTTGGTTTTTTGCTCTCTAATTTCTTTCCCCATTGGAAAAGCTTTTGGAACATATACCTTATAAGTCACCCTTGTCTCATAATTATTACCGAAGGAAGATAATCAACGTTTACATTAGAATGGAGAACGGTCATTATTAAAAGTCAAAATATTAGTCTTTTTTGTGACTATGTCAACATTTTATAGCTGATGATAGTTGTTTCTATGTGTTAAACTTGCATACCTAGAAATTTATTACTTTTGCATTTAGTCGCCATTCTTTACTCTCTAACAAAGACATTTACCTCTTTCCTTTTGCTTGCGAATTTGTTTTTTCAACTAGTATAACATTTCAAACAGGTATTTTTACTATAATGATGTTGACTTTTCTACTTTGTAATTCTTCAAAATGGCGATAACCTCTACATATTAGTTGTGAATTTTTTCAACTTATCAACTATCATGATCTCTTTCATGACTACCTTTTCCATTTTTTGTTTTAACAGGTAATAAGTAATCTTAGCTAAAATTATGGTTGGCCACGTAGTTTACAAACAGATCTCAAAATTGTAGTGCCCCGCCTTGGGACACCGGAAAACCAAACTAAAAATACAACTAAAATTTTAGGTAATTTTTTTTTAAATGGTGCACTGTTAATATTGATGTTTGCTAAATTGTTTCCTCTACTAACATTTAATTTTATTATAAATTTATTTACCCAAAATTTAAATAAAACTATTCCATTAATGACTTAATTATTTATTCTTCTTAAGTTAACTAAAGTCACGAAATAACAAATCTACAACCCCCTTGTTAATATTTAGTCTCCCCTTTTAATTTATTTGCCCACATCCCCTTTTTAATTTGTTTTCTCACTCCCATAAAATGCTCATGACTAAGAGGTGTAGGGTTGAATGTGAGCTCTAGGATAGATCTAATCTTGTCCCTTGATTTCAAATTTACCCTAGGGATGCCCTAACTTTCTTTATGTTTTCCTTTCCCTTCTTTTCAATTGAACCTCATTCTTGTTTTCTTCTCTTTCTTTTCATTCTTTCTCTCATTTTGTTTTGGCTTGTTTTATTGCATGCACATGTTATGGAGGAGGTTAAGGAAATGATGGATTCATAGAGTTTCTTTCGCTTTTAAAGAAGAAAAACACCATATTATTTCAGTTATGTATTTAAATATATGAAAAAAAAAAACACACACACACACACATACCTACCGTGTTATGGTAGAAGAGGGGGAGGGGGCACGGGATTGGGGCGTGGGGCGTAGGTTGGCCGTAAGTTGGGGCGGCGGCGGCGGGTGTGGTAGAGAGCCGCAGGGAGGAAGGAAGAGGGCGGCGAAGGAGTGGTGAAGGGGGTGGGCGAGGGTGGGAGAGGGGAAGAATAGGAGGTAGGGTCGGCGAAGGCGACGATGGGAGGGCTTGGGGCAGTGTTTTGGGGATGGCCATGGTCATAAAAGGAAGGGGGCGGCGCAAGGTTGGGGAGGGCTCGGCCCTCCCAACTCCAACCTTGTTTTGTTTATTTTTTTTTTTAAATTTGTTTATATATATATATATATATATATATATATATATATATAAATTAGGTATAATGATTTTTTTAAAGATGGACTTAATAAAATTCAATTTCTTAATCTACTACCATTTTAAAACAAAGTTAATGAGTAACTATGTAAAAGAAAATTTTAATCATGATTCCATAGAGTAAATCAACTCTATTTTGAATATGTAAAATATCTCTATCGATTTATTTTATATGAAATTAGTTCACATACCTTTTCAAATAAACTATCTCCATTTGAATTTCTTTAAGGAATGTAGCCAAGTAGTTTTAATTAAAACAAGAGACTTATTTCTAAAAGAATATTTTCAAGAAGATTACTTATTAACTATGACTGCTATTAAAACTTAATCAGCCACAAAACATTAAAAACTTCACATAGAAAGAAAATCAAAGCTATTCTTATTCCAATCATTAATATTACAAACAATAAAAGAGGGAATACTTTCTTTTCAAATGCAATAAAAGATTATTTCAAATTTTTAACATGAGGGATACTCAACATGGAGTGTATACATATGTTCAAAAGGAAGACATATTCCCAATCTATACATTTTCTCTTTCAAAAGGAGATTACAATCAAACTTTCATATTAAAGAAAACCACTATTACAATATTTCTTTTCTTTTCAAGGATTGAAGCTCACATATACAAATATATCCAAATACATAACTACTCAAGAAGGTTTATTACAAGATTCTTTGCAAGCTTGAAGAGAGAGATTGCTCAAGTAAACCTACTCTAGTTTAAAAGTAATTTTCAAATACAAAAAGGAGGTTTTACAACAATGAAGCTTCCACCAAGCCATATCCAAAGGAGATACAAAGAGGTAATGTCCACAAAGAGAGAGAAGATGCCAAAAGAACTCCAACTACCACCAACTCCCATCATGAGATCCAACTTCAAATGCCTTTAAGGAATCCAACCAAGGAGAAGAAGCTTGTTTTACCACCCAACCATAGGCATCATTACATGTCTTTCCCAAGGTTGGGATGCATGCTAGCCTCCCCCAAGCCCATGGGAAAGAGGACAACTATCCACAACTATGCACAAGAGTGAGGGTGACAAACAACATTACATTCATACAAAAACAAGGCAAAGACTAAGACAAGACTCCAAATTTTACAAAGATGAACAAGAGGAGAAACCATGTTCTACCTCAAAAATGGGGAAGAGAAAAGAAAGTTCTCCAAAAGTTATAACCAACATTAGTAACACAAATTCAAGATCTCCATTCTCTCCTTATTTCTCCAATTTCACTCAAGCCCTCCTTATTTCTCCAACCTTTCACCAATCCTTCTTGGAAGGATTTTCAAACCCCAAAGGGGTTTCCTCACCAAGAATGGGGAAGGAGGTTCAAGCCAAATGACCAACTTTCCCCACCTCAAACTATTTGAGGGGAGTAACTAAATCCTACAAAGCTTACCCATCAAGCTTATAAGGATTGAGAGGAAAAATTCCCCTCTTCCCCCACAAACTTCAAAACTCCATCATGTCATATGATGGAGGGAGCAAAATCAAATATACAACAAACAAAATCTTCCTACAACAACAAACATTTCCAAGTAAACAACTAATATCAAGCATGTTATAACTAATACAATGAAGCTCAAGAAGCTTACCTCAAAGAAAAGCTCTCCAAATTCAATCTCTTCCACTTCTTGACCCAAGCAAACTCTAGCTCCAAATCCACAAGACTCCAAGCAAAAGCTCCAAAGAAAAAGTCTTCCTCTTTTCCCATGAGGGAGAATTTGAAGAGGAGCAAGTAAAAATCCTCACAAATGAGGGGGTGACATGTGTCACCCTCTCTTTCTTCAAAGTCAAAGATGCCAATATAAAAGGGAGAAAAGGATAAAAATAGATTTTAGCCCTCATCTCCCAAATTACTCTAAATGATAACAAAACAATCTTGTGCAACTTTTAACAAAGCACACTAATCCATACCCCTTACATGGATGTGACCAAAGGGGAGGCAAAAAGGGAGGGAAAACTCCCTCTAGCCTTGGAAATAAGCCCCCTACCTATTAGGTAGGGTCCAAGGGCTCATTTTCATGTTAAGGGAACTCCCAAACTAAAAAGGGGTCCCTAAAAATGTCTAAAATAACCTGATTTCAGGTTTGGTAAATTTGGCACAAGGTTAGAGGGTGTGGGGCCCACCCAAGGGTTCGCATGTGACCCTAAACCCTCTTGATTAAGTACATCATTAAACTAATTCAAAACTTAATGCAAGTGGGGTCATTAATTCCCCAAAACAAGTTTACAACACAATTAAACACCCTAAGCAAAATTAATAATTACAAGACATATTACATTACAAATGAGGGTCACCCATGGTGCCCAAAACAATAATTCTAACACTAAGGCCTCAAGCAATAAACATGGCTAGGACTTAGCCCCGTGGGCTGCTTGTGCAAAGTTGCATAGCTGGCCTAAATCCCACATTCTCATGTGACCTATCACTTGCACACTCATTGCACACATTAAACGCATGTCCGATAAAATGTGAATTAACTACTAAATAAGATATCAATGAATTCTAAACCAACATATCATCTCTATGGAATCAGAAAAGTGACAACATGCACAATTATACACAATTCACCATAGGTTAAAAATGATAAAGTGACATGTATCCATAAATTCTCAACATGCAACAAACCGAGTATCCATCAATATAATTGTGTTCTAAAACAACCTCATATCAATTAGTGTCCATGACATCATAAGATAATGCGTCAACATAATAGTTGAATTGGTGTTATACGCCTAAAAGTCCATACATGCCTAATCAAATCAAATCTCCTAATGTAATGGCCAAAATATAAAAATCCTCACATAAACATGTCTATGAGTAAATGAGCAACAAATAACTAAGCTATAAAAATGTGGGCACTACAAAAATTGACAAATTGTAAACTTTCTGCTATGGGCATTGCATCCGAATAGGCTTATTACCAGTCTTCCTACCAAAAAGGTGATGAACAAAGGTGGCGATTTAGGGCATTGGATTTGACTCCATACAAAATAACAATTGACACAAAATGATGTTGGACCATCCCAATCACAAGTTGAGATAACTCCCAAGACACCAAAATACAAAAGGTGGAAGATGACAATGTTTTTAAGGAACCACGAAAAAACTAATAAAGCACAATGTTGACTCCCTGCTCTCACATGTTGAAATACGGACATTCGGTATAAGTTCTTCAGATCGGTTTCCCTTTTTTTTTTGGCAAGTTATTTTAAGACCTTGAAAATTTTGCAACATTGTCAATTGATGCAGTTATGTTGTCTAGATTTTCATTTAGGCGTATTTTTTAGTGTAGAACCCACATTGTCAAGAAACAAAACAAGTATGGGCTTGAAACATAGAAATGCCTAGGTACGATAGAGATTTTTTGGGTCATACCTAGTTTTTGCATGCATTTTGGGGATTTCCTTTGTTTTTGTAACGTCCCCAAAATGTTTCCAGGGGTACACCCAAGGGGCATGTCCATGCTTTGCAGATGTAGAACACCTCTTTCAACATCACTAATATATCAACTACACCCAAACTTTCTAGATGTAACACAATTTCTCACAAATGTTCAAGTTGGATTTTTTAAAGGATTGCATCAAAATTGTAATAATAATTGCCTTGTTTTAGATATTGCATACATGTTCATTGCTCATTTTACACCATTAGTTGCTTGACAAACTTAGTTCGAGGTGGTGTTTTATTATGAACAAATGGATTTAAACTAAACATGGAAATAAATTCCCATAACACATTTAGGTATGCCTAAAATAGATGCTAAACAATGGATATCACTTAGCTAATTTTCTAAAGTCATAACAATAAAGAGATGTAAATGTTTAGGCTTATCTTGTTTTTGGGAGTGATCGGAAGATGGAGGTTATATTTTGATAGTGCGGATCAAGGTTTTTAGGGTAGACAAAGAGAACCCATAATACTTAGAGAAAACAATGAACTTTGTCCAAACTGCAATGTCTAGAAAGTGCAGTATTTAGACCGTGAAGATAACATTATTGACAAACTACTTCAAATTGAAATTGTCTTTGTTTCCTAGATTCACATATTTTTTTCTATTAGAAATATCATTTAGTTTTTGAAACTTTACTTCTATCATTCTCCTTCCTCCTAACCATATTAGGATAGTCGAACTTGAAACTCTAATAAAAATAATGTGTTTTGTTTACACCTTAATTAATTTCTAGGTGTTGTAAATGTACAACAATAAGAAGGATGTAAGAGTTAACAACATGTAGACTATATTGATCTAATCATCCAAAATCAATTATACATGACCGGAATAATGCATTCAAAACTTGAAATGATCAAAACGATTGATAAACAATAAGTACTTTACTCAAAACACGAGGGAAAGATAAATTTACTTCTTCACGATGAATCGAGAATGATATGGATGTGTAGGGTAGTGGAACAAGAAGATTTGGGACTATGGATTTTGCATTGGAGATTCTAGAATCGACAACCGAGCAGACCGTATGGATCTGTATGGTATAGGTAGGAGATGTATGGTCCAAGACAAGAGCTATATAGTTTTGGACCATGTGATAATCTAGATCTGTAACTTCATTTGTGCTTCGCATGCTTGGAAATGGTGCTCATTGTATGTCATTCTCACTTGTACAACTTTAGGATGACATGTGATGACCCACAACAAAGTGAAACACCAACAACTTGCAGAACCCTTCATTAGAGCATTAGCAAATCAAAGGAGAAAACATGTGTCTGCATGTTTGAGGTCCGACCATTCTTGGGGGTTAGACTCCCAACTATTGAACCAATTCAAGTGTAGCACTACATATCTTCGTTGTGGAAATCAAGCCTCATGTAGTTCTCCTAGGTTCTTGTGCAAGTGTGTATAACTAACCAACCCCTTAGGGGTGCCCTTGTGTCTCCTAATACCAATATAGCAAGCTAATTGTGTCATATACAATGCAACAATGGTGAGACTCAAGGTGTGCCTCAACTATGTGACTTAACCTTTTGTTGATTGAAACCCTTGTGTAATGTTTGAGATGACCTTTCTCTTACCAAGATATGACTCTATGATCTTGGCATGCTTGGAAATGGATGAAACTAGACTCTTTGATTTGATTGAGTTCTTAAGGCTTGTAATAGGGACTACCTGGATGACGTGCTACTAATTTGAGCATATTTAGGAACCATTTCAATGCTTTAGGAATGGTGTTTGCAAAATGATCTTGTAAGAATGTCATGTGAGTTATAAATTTATAATGACTTGCTTATATAGCCTTGATGAAATGAGATATTTTAATAAGGCTGACCCTAGGAAGATGAAACCACCGAAAGAATGATTTGAAATTGAAAGTAAAGTTTGTGATTGTGAAGGGTCAAGACTATATAGGTTAGCCATGACTGGACCCTACATTATGACCTTTTTGTATGGTTTTGAAGATGAGAGAGAAACATCAAAATTGAAAGTTGTGTCATGAATATAAGTTTTTATGCTACTTTGAGGAAATAATATTATCAAAATTGATGACATAACATAGTGTCTACAAATGAGGAGATTGAATTTTGAATGTGAGCATTAGTCTTAATAAGGATACAAGGTCAAACTTGGTATTGCACAAGGAAAAGTTATTAAATTTTAGTGTCTATATTCCCCTCTCCCCCTTTAAGTGTGTGATTAAAAATTGCATGCTTAAAGGAAAAACATACCTGAGTGTGCACACAGAAATTTTCTTTCACTTGAAGGGACTTCATGATGTATTGGTGTTGGCATGCTCCATAATGAAACCCGCAACACAAGAGTGTATTCAATGTATATGATAGAAACTGAACTTTAATTCAAATTATAGATAATGCTTGTAACTTTGAAATTTTCAAAAGTACACAAAGGATATGTAAAATATGGAAGAAGTGCACATGTTCATTTTGTAGAGGGATGAGCTCCCATTATTGTCATGCTTTGGAGAGTTGGAATTTGATTTGGAGATGTTGGAGGCCTGGGGGTGATTTCTCCCTAGTGTTGCCGCATAGGAGATAATAGAGGTGGGGCCGGGGTAGAGGCAGGGTCTGGGGGGAGGATTAGACTACAAAGAACCCATGTGCTTTGATACCTTCCCCATTTGATAATTTTATGAGAGAGAAGGAAAGAGAAGTCTACAAATCTTGTACTTTTTATTTGAAACTTTTCTTATTTGGGAATTTGTTGAGGGAAGAGAAAAGATTATTCTATGAAGTTTGTAGTGTTGCTTCGATTTTTTCCACTAATCCCATAGACCACACCGCTACAGACCAATCTAAGCCAAATACTCCCATAAGGTGATACTTGTGTTTAAATTGATTATATAAAATTTTGAAATATTGAAGAGGAGTCCCATGCCCCTAAACCTAATTTTGTAACTACATCTGAATAACATTGTGAAGAAGGAATGAAGTACTTGTGCCACTTGTAACTTGTTATGAGCTAATTCATTTGTATATGTAATCTGTGTAGAAATTATGTACACATTTGGTAGAATATATAGAAATTTAAAACTTGATTGAAAATATCCTTTGTTTGGGAACATATAGGATGGTCAAGATCATACCATGGTCCTAAATGTACTATACGGTTTTTACTTTGTTTGAATTCTACCACATTTCAGTATTTGTGACCTTTTCTAAGGATCTAATCCCTATGAAAATATGTTCATGTATCCTATAATTTGTCTATCATTGTAGAAATACCTTGTTGAAAGTCCCATGTTCTCGGGGGTGCATGTGATGAAACATTTGAGCATGCAAATCAAAATACTAGATGTGTACCCTTGTACCATATGTCCGATAATCTACATAGGAACAAATAAAAGGTTGTAATTGTGGCCACTATAAGAACGTGTACTTGTAAAGGGGTTACAAATGTGGAAACCATGGCATAGAGAAGAAGCAACAAACAACAAACAACAAACAATAAGTAACAAACAACAAGTAAGAATGCATGTGTAAAACAACAAGTGACAACAAAAAAATAACAATAATCATGTCCCACTCCATAATAAAACAAGTAGATAATCAACATAGTAAATATGTCAAAATCCATAACAAGAACAATAGTGTAATCATTAGAGTAATCTAGTGACAATAGAGTAATATAAACACCAATTTATAGTGAAGTAAGTAATAACATGTAGAAACATTGTCATATATAGGTATGGAACCGTAAATAAGGGACACCCACAAAGTGCTACAAAACAATCACAATAGAAGACACATTATGCCATAATTAGAGAAGCACACATACATGTAAAATAGGCATGAAGTTGATTTAACAAAACTTAAATCTTAATCAAAGGATTGATATCAAATGAATATAACAGAACAAATAAGATCTGTCATGCAAGAACCAAAAAAGTTTGAGGAATAATGAGATAAGAGTGACTTAACATGTATTCACGGATCTAGGTTAGAAATTAAGTGGAACAAGTTGGATCTTGTTAAGAATTAGAGAACAAATATGCGGAAACAATTCCTCAAACCACAACAATAGGAAACTATATAGCAGAATTATACTTGCAGAAATATAACAACATAAATGAATAATGCACAAAAGAAGACAAGACAAGATTTAACGTGGTTCACCCAATGTGGGCTATGTCCACCAAGAACTTGCTCATATTTTATTATCAACAAGAGTAAAACAAATCTCATAGTCTTCTCTTAGTTATGAACTCACAACAAAATCCAAAGATGCTAAACCACATCTAAACCACAATTGACACCCAATTGCATAACCTTGATCACTCTTGATCACCTCTTGATCATTAAGAATCAACACCTCTTGAACACTCAATATATCTTCAAGATACCCTAACACCTCTATTTATAGGATTACAATCATTCTAAGAAGCCCAAAGTGACCCTAGAAGTTTGAAAGTCGCGATCTTTCAACTTCCCACGACTGCAAAAAAATCCTAACGTTAACGACCAATTAACAACATGTTAATAGTAACATTGCAGCAATGACACAACAAGCTGCACAACAACGTCACAACAAAACAACTAGAATGCTCTTGAAGTCTCCAAACTTAACCATTCGAGCTCCAAAGACTTCAACACCGATTCAAGAAGACCAAAAATAGTCTCCACACCCCAATAGATCTAGACTGAGAAATTTTATATGGAGAGTTGTATTATGAATTTGCTTGAGATAGGACCTCCTAGATATGGACATGAGTCTTTGGGTGATAGTGTCCGAGTTGGATGCTAGTATCCTAATGACAACTCTGGATTTTATCTTTTCAAGATTCGAAGGTGTCTATTTCTTTTTGCTCTCTATTACATCCACTTCATTATATGGTTTCATTGTCACATGCGAACCTACAAAACAAACCCTAACTACCTACACAAGGCTCAAAAAAATATTAGATGAAATAGATAATGCATATTCTTGAGTGGACTGACCTTGGTGGTCACCCCAATGTGATTGTCACTAAGCAATACACTACATTTCAAATTCTATGTAATTCTTGTGTGTGTGTGTGTGTGTGTGTGTGTGTGTGTGTGTTGTGTCCCTGTGTGTGCTTGAGGTGTCCCTTCCCTTTTCCTCATCGCACTAATATAGTGAGCTACAACTAATTTTCCCCCAATATTAATTTGTGAGATGAAATTCAAATATAGCTCATCCTATGCAGTGAATAATGCATTCCTTGAATCTTGTTCTTTGCCTAAGTAGTAGATAGTAAGTAATAACCCAAGTTGTCCAACCCCTAATAATGGTAAGTTAGGTATATATATGATTCCCTTGTTTGAATTTTGTCATAAACAACAAAAAAAATTCTAACACAAAGTGATTTAAAAATGATAACAAATGATATAACATTTTAGATTTGAGAAAAGGAGGAAAATGACAAAAGTGCTCAAAGTTGATAGTAGTGCCTAGATGTTCCCATCTCTAATGGGTGGTAGTGTCCGGGATGCTCGAAGGATAAAATAGAAAATACAGAGTTGGGTCACACATTATCCAATGTTCATGTTATCCCATTTTTGAGTTTATTGATAAAATGGGATAACCAATCAAAATTTTCATGAAGAACTTATTTATGACCCATTTTCATCCATGGATTGCTTTAAAAATGCCTTATTTTCTTTCGGATAAGATTTCATGGTTTTTGGTATTTCAAATTAACCCTTCTTGAATTAATTTGGATAACTCATCTAAAATGCACCTAACACTTTATACAATCATGGGATGTTCAAATGCCCATCAAAATTCTACACCACCGAAGTTGTTCAAATGCCCATGAAGCAAGAGGCCACATGGCGGGATTTTGGGCCTCTCGAGCAATTCAAGTTTCACGGACTTCAAGTCCACGAAATGTACCAAAGACAATAGGTTTTGGGTCCGCATGACGGGGTAGATAAAGTCAACGCAGTCAAAGAGAAACAAGGTTGAAGCTAGAGGTGGACACATTTCAGCATTCGACACTCTTTAAGGAATATTTTTTCCACGGACCTCAATGTTGGAGGTTACAAGGACTGAGAGGGGGTGAATCAGTCCCCAATAAAACCTTCGACACTTGTGCTTCAAACCCTAACCACACATGCTCATGTACAACACATCAAAGTAGATATTTTTCATAAAGAAATTAACACAATGCAAGGATCACAATATAGACTCAAACAAACTTATATTGATGCTCAAAATCAGATCAACATGCTTCAATTTTATATTCAAATTAGATTACAATATGTAGTGTCTTCAACAATGATCAACAAGATACAACCAATAGCTCTTGAGACAATCAATTATCTCATGAATACATATGAAGATATGGAACTATAAGAATGTCTTCAACTCAATATCAGATCTGAAATCACCTTATAAAAATGCAAATAACATCAACATGCTATGAAGATAGCATCCAAACTCAAGCATCCAAATCTTCCCTCCTTCTCCAACTCACTCTCAAGGAAACAACACCAACTTTTACTTTCTCAAATTATCCTCATGAAAAATAAACCAACATATGTCCTAGAATATAATTCTAGGTGTTTTGTGCTAGGCCCAAAGGTTTTTTCTTTGTAGGAAAATGTTTCTTCAAAAGAAGATAAAAGGAGTTTCAAAAAGCTAGAAACAATAAGCCCATATCTTCACTTTTATAGCCTCTTCAAGGCTCAAATTCAAACTCAAACATTTTCCCTCCTTTATATAGACCCATGCATCATTGAAAATTTCTAAGTTCAAATCATAATGGCCACAAGTTACCCAAGTAGGTTGGCCTAGCCTAAACCATCATTTCATGTGCCAAAAATGACTCAAAACCCCATGGGCACAAAGATAAAATTCCCTTACTTCAAAACCATCCTTAGTCATGACCCATAAATCACCACACATGTTTAAATTAACATTTAAATATCATACATTTTCGTAATTAATATCAACCAGTCAAATTATTTCGTTTAATGGGCCCAAGTGCTCTTTGTATTTCTCAAATTGTTGTTTCACTGCATCCTTTAGCACCCTGAAAACTTCATAATGCCACCAAATAACTTCTACTAAACCAAAATATGAATTGTGACAAATAAATGGAAATGGAAGAACCTGTAGAACACTTATAATAAAGTTATAAGTCATGAAACATCCTTCAATTCAAACCACGAAACATTTGACTTCACTAGATCAACCTACCAAAAATGCTTTTCCCAAAAGTTAGCTCATAAAATAATTTATACATATATTAAAGACCTAAAAATTGATTCATTGGATTCCAAATTCATCCTTCTTCACATTCCAGGTGATAGGAATCATCACCCAATCCATCACATGCTTCAAATAACACCAAACATTCACTGGAACACATTCTGTCTTGAATCAAAACTCTTCTTGCTCAAAGAATGGCTTGGAAACCCTGTCAAATTACCTCATCATGATAAAATAAATATATATGAATATAATTTCCAAAATAACTTTAATCATCTCAAAACTCTACATGTAGCTCAAGTTATGCTCAATTTACTAGACCTTATTATTTGAGACCCCAAAACTGCCCTTTGACCAGTCAACTAGTTCGGACCTCAAAACACCATGAACTTGCATGGAATTTCTCTGAAACATCCATGTACATTAATAAAAACTCCAAATAATAATGAAACATCAAATTTTCATGTTACTCCTTTGGACCATCTTTTCCTAAAACCTTCTTCTTCATAAACTCGCTATTTTCGGTGGGGCCCACATAAACCATGACGTCAACCATACATTTGTGGAGATCCTGAGGACTTATATTAAACATCCAATCATTAATTTTGATTAACCAATCAAAATTGGTTCATTATACTTCACTTTCTACCAACTGCTCCTAACTAGGGTTTAATTAGGGTTTTAGACCACTTTACCTTCTTAACATTTGTTCATAAAAACCTGATGATCAACTGACCTCATTATTTTTTTGAAACCTTTTAAACTCACCATATATTCTTCCCTAAAATTAAAATTTTCAAATTCAAATAGTACTATTCACAAATAGCATCTGAAGTTGCACTTTGAGCTGGAATTTGACTTGATTTTCACCCTGTCTCACAAAATCAGTCATATCTGACAAAATACACATCATGGGAACCTGAAATTTTTCTGAGATAATCATAACTTATCCTTATAAATTTTTCAATCATCATAATGATAATACCATGCCTTAATATCTCTAGTCACTAAGACTTACCTATGTTTGCATGTTAGATCCTCACTGTAGAAGCTTATGGTCAACTGACATAATTGTAATAACTAAACAAAAAACCTCTGCAAATGACCCAAACATACCTCATATTCCATAAAACACCTGATTACATGCTTCCATAATCTCATCTAGCTCTAAACCATTGTATCACACCTCAAAGCAAGCATACATGCTCCCAATGAGCACACAACCAAGAGAGATCCACATGTACCTACACTATTAAACTACCATGAGTGCTCAAGCACAATCAAATCATGCTATACATCATGTCAACATTATTTCCAAGCATCCAAGAATTTTCACTACCAAGCTACACCTCCTAGGAACATGTATAGGTTTGTTAGAGTAGATGCACCTCATTGAATCCCACTGTAGCAACGATATGCATATAAAGCATCATGTTAGCTCTATTAACAACATCATGACATCATCATACAACACTCAATTTTTCATTATTGTAGTTTTTCATCAATTACAACACCTATTAGAACACCATGCCGATAATCCCTCCCTTTGTAATTGATGGAAAACACCCTTAACTTCTCCTATTTTTACATTAATGAAAAAGGAATGCAAACAACAATCTCCCCAAGAATAATCACTTCAACATTTAAAAAAATCAGTAAGGAATGAAAGAATTAAAATCAAACCTTGATAGGAGAAACAACACTATTCTCCATCTTAGGAATGCAAAAAAGTACATTTTCATCTCAACATGTGTTTTTCCTTTTATGACCACTATATCTAAGTACAAACTAAGCAACTCATATTGAAACATGTCAACAATGATATGGAATAGAATATCAAATCATTACACCACCTTTCTTGACCAAAATTCATCATGGCTAGGATTAGATTTAGCATAACAATACATTTTCTTGCTCCTCATACCATGCTCAAGCTAAGATCCCTAAATAGTCTTCTCAGTGCTTCTAGAGCCAATTTAGACATGTTACAACATGTTACTCATACCTTGTCTAATAAAAAAACACTCCCCCTGAGAAGATACACCCTTCTTCTAATGAAAAACACGAAAATTTAGACTACTTACCTTGTAACTAAGCATAAAATCCTCTCTTCACACTTTTTCAAGGTTCCAAAACTTTTTTCATTCTAATAGTCATATTTGACTAAGACTATGTAACTTTTGATCTTGATGAGCATTGTTAGGGAGAAAATTTATCAGGTGGAAAAACTTGTGGATTTCTTTCTAACACTCTAAGAGTCTAAGTCCCCTACTCAACTGGTGCAGCTGACGTATATGAATGCACGAGAAAATGGTGATTTCTTCGGTGACCTTTCAATTGGGGATCCAACAAGGACACTCCAATGACCCTACGACAAAGCTTGTAGATACCTATAAGAGAGGAGACTTTGTTTGTAGAGAGGGAAAGGGGAGTGAGAAATTAGATAGGAGAACTAATGTTGCAAGTAGAAAATTAGATTCCTACATACATCAATTAGAAGTTTTATCACATGCATTAAAACTAGGAGGAAATAACTCTACGCATAGCAACAAGACTAAATGGAATGTATGATCACAAAGTATCAACAAATCCCTTAGTCAAAGAAAGCTAGAAACTCTTTGTATTTATTGCTTAAACCAAGTTGTACATAGTGTGGGAATAGAGGAAAAATAGAGAGTGGGGAAAGGAAGAATTTGGCTATCTCCTTTTTTCTCTCAAGGTAGAATGCACTCTTGAGATTACAAAATTAATGACCAACCCTTTGAGATGGGAATGACTTTACAATTTATAGAGTAGACTCGACTCCTCATCTTCTTCATGACCCTCCATATGCCTTATTTCTAACTTTAGACTATTCATATTCCTACCAAATATTTAATTCCCTTTTATAAAATCAAGGTGACTTAATTTACATTATGTTTCTAAAGTCACTTTTAGGTGACTTAAAGGCATATCAAAAAGTGCAAACCCAAAAAGAATTAGAACATTTGAAGGGAGAGAAAGTTGGGGGAGAGGGAAGAGAGAGAAAAGGAGAAGATGTTTCCCCTGATGAAGTTTGATGATCCTCGTTGATGGAAAGCTCTAATGCGATGAAGTTCTGAATGTCCCATTGTGCCAAAACTACTCTTTGAGTGTGACTTACTATTTTTAGTAAATGCCCAGATGGGAGACTTACTATTTTTAGTAAGAGGTGATTCTTGCTTCTTCTTGATCATCTTGATGTGATGAAAATATTCATTCAATCCTACGCACATTGCCTTTGCTTTGACCACTTCTTGGGGTGACTTACTATTTTTAGTAAACACCCATATAAGGGACTTACTATTTTTAGTAAGTGGTCATTTTCATTGTTTTCTACTCCGGATAATCATTCTGGCTTCTTGGAGATCTTCAATGCACACTACCTTTTCCATAGCTGCTTTTGATGAAGACTTACCAAAAATAGCAAACATGTGTAGGAAAGCTTACTATTTTTAGAAATTTCATTTATGGTGCTCAATTTGCGATGAAGTATATTTTTTGGATTCATCTTGTCGTCGCGGTCACATCCTATGAATTGCACTTTATTTCACTCACTAGAATGATTGGAAATAAATTTTGAAATTTTAACTGGCAGTGACTTCGGGCACGGAGCTACCATGACAGCCATTAATGGAGCTCAAATTTTGTAGGTCCAGGTTTTCTCTCCATTTGCACTAAAAAAATCCATTGCGATAGGTTTTACATTTGTAGCTCGTGTGTAATTTTTAGCTCGTTTCCATTCCCAGAATGATGGGAAATCTAACAAATGTGAGTCGGTGCACGAAGTGAGGATTTTTTTGGAACAAATGATTATGGGCACCATTTGACCTCTTGTTTGTTGCATCTTTATCGCATTGAAAAATTTGGCAGTCTGCAAAAGATGACATCTTGATCTGACTTGTATTTTACAAGATATGAGGATTTTCCGATTGGGTGACTTCATGGTTATCTGGAAAAAAATCTTCATTTTCTCCTTGTTCTTCATTTCTTCAACATTTTTGATCAATACTTCCCCTAATACCTATGTATTTTCATGAATTGGAGGATTTTTGGCCATGGCGGAGCTGGTTCGAAGCAACAATGGTGGACTGGGTGTTTGGACAATCATGAACAAAGCCATGACAAGGTATGAAGCTGTGAAGGAGAAATGGAGGAAATAACGGCTAAGTGTTGGATTTAAATATTTCAAAAATGAATAGAAGGGTATGGGCACATTTTGTATATCCTTGACATCCCTCACCTCAAAGGGACATGAGGGACATCAATTTCCACGGTGGTCAAGGTGATGCCACATGGTGGAGATCTGACGGCAGGGAATGAAGGCTTGACAAGCACTGGGGGTTGGAAATTCACTCTTGAAGAGGTCACATGAGTGACTAGGAGTATCCTTAGGGATGGGTGCATTTTTCCA
The DNA here is from genome assembly GCA_018340775.1 of Taxus wallichiana var. yunnanensis. Lineage (NCBI taxonomy): Eukaryota > Viridiplantae > Streptophyta > Pinopsida > Cupressales > Taxaceae > Taxus > Taxus wallichiana. The sequence continues at coordinate 334,260,572 of CM031237.1, read as the reverse complement.
TGTTTTTGTCCCTCACCTCAAAGGGACATGAGGGACATCAATTTCCATGGTGGTCAAGCGATGACACGTGGCAACGATCAACGGTGAAGGTTGTGAGCTCCCATAAGCACCTGGGGGTTGAACTGATATTCCTGGAGGTCATATGTGGGTTTATAGGGCTTCAAGGGGGCTGGGAACATTTTTACAACCTTTATTTCCCTGACCTTGAGGGACGTCAGGGACACAAAATCCCACCATGCCCCTGGAGCTGAAAATTTGACTAACTCCCGAACCTTGAGGACAACTTGCGACAACAATATCTTGAGCTTTTAATGGTCTTTTATGATAAAATTATATATCATCCTACCTAGAATTTTCCTTTTGAATCAAATGGTGGGGTTATAATGTATTTATTCATCCATTTGATCCATGATAAATTGGAATTTTGGTTTGGTACTCCACTTGTGTCGATAAAATCATTTGAAGACCTAATGCGCCAAAATTTTGTGAAAATTTTGATTTCACAATATTGTAGGGATTGGAATTATCTGTCCAAAGATGTTTTTTTCACTCCTAACTCCATCCATATCTCTCGAGAATCACCTTCCAAATCCTAACGGTTGTTTTGGCTTGTGCTTACCGACTAGGCCTATGAACCCTAATTCGACAAAACTTCCTTAACTTCTTCGATCCCTTCCAGAATCTTCCTAAATTATTTTCATGATGTACCAAGACCTTTGAATTGCCTCCACATCCATTTTGGCTCATCTTCTATGCTCCATGAGGTTTTCCGGCCCTAGGAAGGTCAGTGATAGCCCTTCCCAAAACTACCTGTAACTTGCAATTTTTGATGAACTCCTAAATTCACCTAGGGGGAATAAATGGAATTTCCTAAATCACCTAAGGGGTGATACAAAATTATTCAGGAGGTCACTTGGACTAATAGATAGAACAAAGGTGTCTTGGAATGATATGACATGAAAATATTGGCATAGGCGTATAGTTCTCATGCTTGCAAATTGTCAATTTCCATGTTGCACATTTCCACGAAAACAATTGGCTCTAGCTTGGGGACATGACATGGAATGAGTGTAGTGAAGATGTGACATGAGGAATCTAGAATCCCAATTTTAGACCATGTTGGTGCTCAAATTAGTCCCACCCCATCAACCTTTGAGATCCCTCGGTTGCGGCTGTGTTATGTTTTTTGTCCCCCCCGGGCTCAAATGGTGGCTCTCCTGCATTTTACGGTTTGATGGGTGTAATTTCTCGGTCAAAATTACTTCTCGACATCAATTGAAAAGTGGCCCTTTCTGGTTGGATGTGGCTTTGTGGGGCACTTTAAAAATTCTAAGGCTCACTTCAACACAAAACATGTCCATGTTGGGGCTTCCGCCGGACCTTCCCATATTTAGACTTTTCACACAACTTCCAAAAGGGGCCTGGGACACGTGGAGGGACCATGCATGTTTGGGGACCAGCCCTTGAGTTTTATTTTGAAGAAGTGCTAGGAGGACACTTGGAGACTTTGTTAGACTGAAACACGTGTTGGGCCCGCACTTGTTTGGTGTCTCTACTTTTTTAGGACCATCTCAAAAGTGCACCATTGAGACATGTAGAGCGAAAGTGAGAAATGGAGAGACGGAGCTTTGGGGTCATTCAAGGTTTTTACTTTTGTAAAAAAGAGATAAATTTATAAGTTGAAGCGCAGGTCCATTGGGACCCTAGTTGGGACACGTGTCAATCCCATTTTCTGTGGGGCGAGGGGCGAAGAAAAATGTCGACATTTTACCTTATTCCAAAAATTCTTTCCATTGATACCAAAAATGCAAAAATTGAGCTCTAGATCGAAAGATATAGCCTCTTGAAGATTTAGGGCAAAACTAGCAAAATTAGGGCAAAATTTGGGTTTGTGGGCTATAATGTGACCATTTTCCCTCTTTTTTCAAATTGGGAAAATTTCCCCAAAATCTTTGCACCCTCGCCAACCCGATGACATATGGTGCTTTTTGGTTCATCCGTGGGCTTTAAAATAACATTTCACCCTTTTTTCCCGCAAGGGAAAATTTTCCCAAAGTCCTCCATCGGCCGACCTCCACTACTAATGTGGACATGTGGCACCTTCTGATTCGATGTGGAGATGTGGTCCAACATTTCACCTTTGAGTTTTTTAGCCAAAAGGCTAAGTGTTGAATTTCTCTCTGTGCCTCCGCTAACCGCCAATTTCCTTGGAAAAATTTCCTCCTTACCTCTGTGGGCCTGCCCAGGAAAATTTCCCCTCCAAACTCCACCAAGCCATAACTTGCAAAATACAAGGAGTTAGGAAGACTTCCTTACCTTTCTGGAAAGGGGAAAGAATTCTCTATTTGATGGAGGTGTTTCTAAGAATCCTTGATCCCTTAGGAAGTTCTAGATTTCAAAATACTCAGACTGGACCATTTTCAAAGGGTAACAACTCAAAAATTTCTAAGTCTAGACTTGGAAAAAGAAGGAAATTTTTAAGGGACAATAGTGGCTCTAGCTTGGGGACATGACATGGATTGAACAAGGAGAAAACATGGCATGAGGATCTAAAATCTCAAGTTTTAAAACATATAATGTTGACTAGTGCCTTATCCATTGGGCCTTGCAGAGTCATGTACAACTTCCGAGGAAAGCAAGAAGGAAGAAGAGGACACACAAACCAAAAACACACCAAAACAGAAAAGGGAAAAAAACACACAACAGAAGAGGGGAAAAAAACTATGTTACAAGGTGAGGGACAACTCACTTTCACTGATGATATAGCTTCAAATATTTCCCACTTCTAGGCAATCCTAATGGAGTCCCATCCAAGTATGATAGGAGAAAAAAATTCTCACCACAAGTTCCAAGAATTTGAAAAGGTCCCAGCCATAAAGAATCAAATTTTCCATGACTACCCTTTGGTTCTCTTCTCTTGTCCCAAAGTAGGACAAAATCTCCAACTCTAAACTCTCTTGCCTTGGTCCTTTTGTCAAAGAGATTTTTCACTTTCAACTGATGTTCTTTGATTTTATCAACCACCTGAGATTTGCTTTCTTCTAGCCTCTCAAGAAAAAGGATCCTTTTGTCAATGGAGTCTTTGTATTGGCCATCATCCACCGCTTGAAGCAATCTGAGAGCTGGCATTTCAATTGTGATGGGGATCTCTGCTTCAACTCCATACAACAACTGAAAAGGTGAAGTACCAATGGCCTTCTTGGGAGTGATCCTATCAGCCCACAATGCATCATACAATCTCTTGTGCCAATTCCTCTTATTCTCATCAACAAGATTTCGACAATGGTCACAATGTTCTTGTTACTTGACTCAGCTTGACCATTTCCTTATGGATAGTAGTTAGAAGAATGTGCTAGAGAGATGCCAAAACCGTAATAGAACTCATCAATTCTCTTGAAGAGAAATAAGTGGCATTGTCCACAACAATATTTTGAGGCACCCCAAAATGGACAATGATGTATTCTTTGATGAAACTACAAACTACTTCAGAACTAGCTTGTTTGGTTGGAATGGCTTCCACCCATTTGGTGAAGTAGTCCATGGCAGTGAGCACATAAGTATGCCCAACACTTGAATGGGGATTCAACACGCCAATGAAGTCTAGCCCCCATTGTTGAAATGGTTCTTCAATAATCACAGGCCTGAGAGGAAATGTAGCTAACTGTGGTTTTCCAACAAATTGTTGGCATGCTTTGCATTTAGAAACCCAACTCTGAGTATCAGCAAAAAGAGAAGGCCAATAATATCTACCTCTTGAGAATCTTGTGGGCAGTCACCATTGCTGAGAAGTGTCCACCACATGCTTGGTCATGATAGGCTTTAAGCAACTTTCCTTGTTGCTCTTTATCAACACATCGAAGGAAGCAACCATCCATTCCTTTCTTATAAAGCGCATGATTCTAGATCATGTACTTGGTTGCTTTCAGTTTGAGAGTCCTTCTTTTCTTGTAATCTAGATGAGAGGGACATTCTCCATAAGTAAGTAGAAAAGTGATGTCTGCATACCACTCGTCAGTAGTGGTTACAAAGAGAACTTGCGGGTAGTTTTCTGGGCAAGTTAAACAAGTGTCATCTTCCTCTCCATGTTGAACTTTGAGAGTTTCATCTTCAGCAATTAACTTGCACAGACCATTTCCTCTTACCAGATGGGAAGGCCGAATCTCCAGGTCATACTCTTGAGTTTTTGTGATCCAATTCCCCCTTTTGACTCCGGGATCTTGCTGTGTCAAAATGGATTTGATTGCACTTCCAGGGACCATTACCACAGTATGAGAATTGAGAATGTAGAAGCAGAAATTTTTATAGCTTTGACCACTGTGAATGTGTGCTTTTCCAATTGACTATACTTGAGCTCATGTTTCTTCAAAGGACAGCTCATGAAAGCAATGGGTGCTTCCAAATCTTCGTCATTCTTCTGGACAAGGACAACAGATAGAGTGTGTTCTGAGGCATAACAATACATGATGAACTCTTTGTTAAAATCTAGAGATACAAGAGTAGGAGCTTTGGCAATAGCTCTTTTTATCTCTTCAAATGCATTTTTCCCTTCATGGCTCCATTTGAAACTTGATTGAGGCCTCATCATAGAAGTGATGTGCTTTGTCAATTCAACGAACTCAGGGACAAAGCGGTGAAGAAATTTTACCTTCCCAAAGAATGAATGCACTCCTTTCTTACTGGTGGGCAGAGATAGTGCTTGAATAGCTCTTACTCTTTCGGGGTCAATGTGTGCTCCATGTTTGTTCATGATGTGTCCCAAAACTTTCCTTCTGTGACTCCAAAGATGCATTTCTTGGGATTCAAAGATATACTGTGTTTTCTACACCTTGCAAGAACTTGTTCCAAATGACATATGTGCTCTTCTCTTTTCTTCGAAAATACCGTGAGATCATCCAGATATATAACAATGCAATGTTTCAGATCTCTGAAGGCCAAGTCCATTTCTCTTTGGAACATTTCTCCCACATTGATTAGGTCAAAGGCATTCTGCTATAAGCAAAAGTGCCCCAAGGAGTTGTGAATGTTGTTTTGCTGCAGTCTTCCTCTGCCACTTTGATTTGGTTGTACCCTAAAACCCATCAAGTAGAGAGAGCATCTCAGATCTAGTGACTGCTTGTAAAATGTGATCCATGATGGGCAGAGGATAGTTGTCTTTGAGTGAGGCTTGATTCAGATTTCTGAAATCAACACATATCCTTATTTCACCATTCTTCTTTCTTACTGGCACAATGTTAGCCACCCACATTGAGTGGTGGATGGGAAAAATGATTCTGGCGTTCAGCATCTTGGTCACTTCTTCCTTGATGATATCAGAAACCTTTGGATTATAGGGCCTTTTCTTTTTCCTAAAAGGCTTAGCACCTTGCTTCAAAGGAATGGAATGGTGCATTTATTTTGGCTGGAATGACTTGAGTTCTTCATAAGAGTAACCTAAAACATCGAATATTTCTTGAGCAAAGTAACAAACCTTCTCTTCTCTTCAGGTGAGCAACATTTACCAATGTTTACCAATCTTGGATCTTTTGAAGTACCAATATTTTCTTTGTCAAATTCAAATGGACATCAGAAGATAACTTCTCCTTCTCTTGAATGAATCTGTCATGTTTTTCAAACAGGTCTTCCAAAGAGACTAAGCCTTTGGGAATTTTGTTTCCTTTCAGTCTAATCATTCCCTCATCATCAACTTCATCAATTCCATCAACTTCTTCCTCAACAATAGCTTCTCTATGAGGATTGACACTTCCTTCAAAGAAGAGATTATTGAAATTATCTCTTTGCTCTAAGAAGCTCAAAATTTGATTGTCATCATTGAAGACTTTCCAATGATTAGCATTATCAGGTACACTCGGTTTGAAAACCATCTCAATGATTATCTTATCTTTTCCAAAGGAAGGATGAGGTGTAATTAAGGAAGCTGACACAAAAAAATAATTGGCCCTTTCATTTTGTGCCCTTGGAATGGCTTCAATAGAGAAAGCATCAAATGATTCAATACAATCCCAAACTGATTTTTGTAGTGTCTAAGCCTTGGGTTCTTCACTTGATATTGCTGGCGGATTTGTTTCACTATTACCTCTGCATCGCCAAGGCATCTCAGCTTCTTGATTCCCATATCTTTTGCAACGCTCATGCCCAAAAGAAGAGCTTCGTATTTTGTTGTGTTGTTGGTGTTATCAAACTACAGTTTGTAAGCAAAAGGATGCATTTCCTTTGAAGGTGAATACAGAACAACACCAACTCTAGAACCTGCCCTTGAATGAATACCATCAAATTCCATCGTCCAGATCTGATCTTCTTCTTCCTCCATGAGAAGTGGTAGGTTTTCATCTTTTTGTGATGTGAGGAAGTAATTTCCTAACTCAGAATCTTGAAGAAGGATGTTAGCTCTTGGATCATCAGACTTCTTTACTGTGAACTTCATCTTTCTAATAGGCAACAACCTCTTCATTTCACCTTTGACTAGGATAGTAGTAGATGACCAGTCCATTTTAATTTCTCCACCTAGATCTCTGCAAAAACTTCTGCTCAGAAGCATGCCAAAGGATGTTGGGATGTCTGCCACTAAAATAGTTAGGAGCACCTTCTTGTCAGGGAAATCAGCCAGAGCTACTTGTGCATCCTTTATTCTTCCAATCAACAGCACTTGTTTAGATTCCATGGAATAACAAGCTCCATTTACTCTCGTCAAAGTTAGGCCAAGGGCATTTGCAACTTTGAGTGGCATTACATTATCAGAGGCTCTGGAATCAATGATACAATTGTTCAACTCAAAGCCATTTATGAGGAGAGACAAATAGAAAGGCTCAACTCTGGTTGTTTTGGAAGCACTGAGAGCTAACATATTTTGAGATGGAGGTGTGGATGGCATTGGAATAATTCCTTTAGAAGTGGAACTTGAGGATATAGAGCTATTGCCCCAGACTGCATTAATGAATCTGTCAAATTGGGTTGGGTGTGTTTGCAAGTACTCTAACTCTAAGAGTTAGACTTTGGTTTTTCTTGCGTGCTCTACAAAATCAAATGGGGAAATACTGGATGAGGAGGAGGCTCCTGGGATGAAAGAGGATTTACCTGGTAAGGGATTTGAAGGAACCTTGGATATTTTGGATGAAGGATTTTCTCCTAAAGGTGAAATAGTCAGTTTAGCAGAAGGAAAAGGTACAACCTTTGGCTGAACTGTGGGTACTTTGGTAGAGATTCCAATGGAAGGGGAAGTACTCTTAACAACTACAGGACTAGAAGAAGGAGAAAAATACTTACTTGGTATGACAACATGATCCTTGATAGTGACCAAGTCTAGTTTTTCTTTAGCAAAATCCATGGAGGGTGGAAATGGAGAACCTTTGTTGATAATCCTCTTCTGTGCGACCTCAGAAGTGGAAACTTCTTTGGTTTTCTTTTCCTTTGCAGCCACCGAGGATGGGGTGTTCTTCTTGGACTATGTTCTAGTGAAAACAATGCATGAAAAACTTGGCGTTTCCTCCTCTTCTTCTTCATCATCATCAATGAATTCAAATAGGCCATTGTGCATGTCAACCTCCTCAACTTCTAGGTAGCTTTCATAGTTTTCTTCATCATCTCCCTTGAGCTCATCAACTTCACTTCCTCTCTTATATCTTGGGTATCACAGAAGAATTGAATGGTGGTGCAATATGCTACCTATCATTAAAGTTTGGTCTTCTTGGATTGTTCCTCATAGTGATTTGTGATAGTTGCTTCTTCAAGGCAACTAGATCATTGGCCATTTTTTGAAACATGGGGTCTGTTGTGACTGAGTTTGAACTTTGACCCTTTTGCTTTCCATTTGGGCCCTTTACCTTTCCAGAAAGAATTAAATCATCATCAGTCTTGATTGCAAGGTCTTGAGCTTCCCTCAATGTTCTTGGTTGATCTCTTCTGAGGAAGAAACCAACTTCTGATGGCAAGGCACTGATGAAGAACCTCTTCAAGTTGTTTTCGGAGGAACTACATCTTCGGATTCTTCTTGTCAATCTATCAAATCTTGCTATGAAATCTCTCATGGACTCAGAGACTTCTTTCTTCATTTGCACCAATTGAACCAACAAGTCTTGGCCATCTTTTGTGCTCTTGAATCTACTTTCAAATGCACTCCTTATGTCCTCCCAGCCAATGATAGATCTTGGGGGAAGCATATAAAACCATTCAGCAGCTTTCTCTTGGAGTGACTCCACAAAAATTCTAACCGACACGTCTTCATCTTCAACACCTAACACACCACAAGTAGTGATGAAATTTGTTATGTGTAGTGCCCACATTTTACACACACAAATACAATAGTAAAATACAGAACACATTTTACACACACAAATACTCTTTCCGTCGGTTCTTGCTATGAACTCTTGGTATATCCGGGAACACGTAGCAAGTCAATTGTGGAGGGCATTCTCATTGGAAGGTAACTTTTGGCAGCTTAGCCCCAAGCCCGTTTTGAACGTTTTTGTAATTAGTGAGAAAATGTAAAAGTAGAAAGTTCGGAGACCCTTGTAGGGTTGCCAAAGCCCCTTTGGAAACCTTCAACACACGTAAATAACTATTTAAAACACTAGAATGAAACTTGTTGTGTCTTGGAACTTTAGACAAAATGATATATTCTCTCTCTTCCTTTCTCTCTCTCTCTTCTGAGTTATAAAATGAAGAAAAATAAAACAAAATGAAATGCAATGATTACTTGTTTCTAGATTTTATTTTTATTTCGATTGCATATTGTAGTTATTGTCAGATGTAAATGGGAACTGAAAAATGACAATTATGATCGATTAGGGTGGATGCCATGCCAGCGAATTATCGCTGATATCATGCTCACGTGGGTTTTGCAGGATGGATGAATGACGACGAAGAAGGCGATGTGAAATTTAATTATTATTTTGGTAACTCTTATAGGTCATTGTAAAATGAATAACTGTGTAATGTAGTCTCTTGTTACTGAAAAATTATAAATGAGATTTGTTAACATGCATGATATGCTAGTTTTTAAGGATACTTATGGAATGTACTTCTAATCACCAGTTCAACTTGATTTTTAGTAGTGTATGGCAAAAAAAAGTGTTTGGTTTATACTTAGTAAATTGAAATCGAAGTTAATACATTGTAGTACCTTCTCAGTATTTAATAAATGATTAAATTAGTTATAGGGTTACCTTCTTACCTTGCAAACACAATAATGAGTTTTAATGGGAACACTCAACCCAAATAAAATATTCGTGCATGACTCGCCTGTATGTGTGATCCTTTCCTACCATATAAGAAAATTAAAACCAAAGAACGACCTTAAACTTTGCACCTGATGAGACCTCATAGGTTAGGTAAATAAAACCCCTCGTTGGAGTTTACCGTCATAGTCTTTATGTCTAGCGACATTGTCGCGAACCCATATTTAGGAATGACATGGTCCAACCTTATCCAAAGCATGCGGTTTCCTTCTAGTTTTGGTAATCGCGAGAAGAATGTCCTCTTTTCAGGTCCAACACTAAGCTGAGTGGTGAAGACCGCCTTGGAAGTCACCTTAGGAGTCTTTGTTAGAAGGAATGACTAGGCGGTGTAACCTTCCCATCTGTGGAGTAGGTAGAGATATTACTCCCTTGTACCCTTTTGGATTTCCAGGCCTTACGAAATTAGATCTAGAAATTAACTTCTTCAGTGAATAAAATCCCTGTTGGATCCAAGCGACCTAAATGAAGATCATGATATAGTTGTTCTTTGTCTTGCATTCTCGTTAGTGAACCCTTTTGTCCCTCGTAGATAAATGTCTTATCTTGGGTTTGTGAAAATTTAGTTCCTTGACCTTTCACGAAAGGATTATAGGGTAAATACTCTTTAACCTTAATCATACCTATAATAGAGATTGAAGCCCTGGGTGAAACTGGAATTAAGCTTAACCATGTGCTTCGTCAATATGTTAGACAAGTACTATCGTAACTCTTATGTTTAAAACGATAGTAAACATGAGACCCTAGTGCAACGCAAAGGTAAATCATCTAAGAGTAAAACCAAAGTTTGAGGTTAGGATTAATGTCACTGGAGTCCTTATGACTTAATTTAAACATCTTCTTGTGTTACAAAGAATATACTTTGCCTTGGTGTGACCAAACGTCGAGAAAACAAAAGATATATATAAATATATATATATATATATATATATAAAGGTCCATATGTTATTGAACTTCATTATCTAGGGTAGCGAAATAACTATTCCGTGATCGATGGATGTTCTTGGGGAGCTATCTCGACTCTATGTCTTCCTTAATCCCATTAGCTCATCTGGACATCACGTTAGAATCTCTTGTGTAGCAAGAGTAAATTGTTTACATTAAATAAACGTTTGAGAAGTGAAATCTTAACATAAGAATGGGAGATTTAAAATCTGGTAGGCATTTTGAAATATGGAAAAATACTTATGTAAGTTTTAAATATTTGTCATAAGGGTAAAGAGCAAATTAAATGGAATGAACTTAACATTTTGTAGATGGAAAAAGAGAGAAATTTATGCTTTCATAACCATGTTCTTGGGATGCTAATCGTAACTACAATACCTTTGAAGTAGTGATGTGTTGTGGGTTCACCATTCCTGAAGTCGGTTCTTGTGGTTGGGTCTCTACTAGCAATCTTCCATTGGGAAAAGTGTAGCGTCAGCATGTATTTGGCGTAATCATGTGTCTATGTGGTTTGGTGACTGATGTAGGTGTCGTATATGTTGTTGAGTTGTTCTACTTGGAGTCCTTGTGGCGTTTTGCATTGAGCAATGTAAGTCAAAAAAATCCTGGTATTTTACTGTTGTATTTGTGTGTGTAAAATGTGGGCACTACATTATGTGTTCCTCGTGTAGTTATGAGCCGTCTCCTTTTAATTTAGGAAATTTATTTCTTGAGCCTCTTTTCAGATCATGGAGTTATTGTGGGAGGGCAACTGACTCAAAGTTTTCTTCCCATGGTACATTGGGTCTACGTGCTTCACGTTCATTATCAACCATTCTATTTTTGTTTCTAGCCTCTTCAGCAGCTAGGGCTTCTTCTCTTTCCTCTACCTCTCTTTGGAGTCTTTCGATCTCTTCAAGTTGAGCCCTAATCACTTCTTCCCTTTCAAGTTGAACTCTATTTGCTTCCTCTCTTTCTAGCTCTTGTTCTTCTTCCTTAAGCTCATCAAGAGTAGGATTAATAGGTCCTCCTGATCTCAACTACGGGTATACTTTCTGTCAGCTAGCTTGAAGACTTATTGTCATCTTTGGGATGCCAAGATTTTCTTTGTTCCTCTAGCTCAATAACAAGTTCCTCTTCTTGATCCAAATTTTTTGAAGCAATAGAGTAATGGTTTACACTTTTCCTTTTATGCCAAACAACCTCCCTTAGGTAAGAAATGATATCTTCTTCAATGTGAAAGAGAAAGTTAGATATTTCAATAGGAGGATGTGTGAGAGTTGCCATGATTGGTATCCATGTGGATCATAAGAAAATTCAAATTTTCAATGAACTCCAATGGTATTTAATGACCCTATGGTCATTTCTAGGGCACGATGTCTGCGAAATCTGCCCCACGGTGGATGTGAAAATTGTTGGCTTGAAATTAACCTTGGGGACAAATTGGTGGTTTCCAAAACAACACTATGGGAATCTAAGTCCCTCTACTTATAACAGTGTAGCTGTCATATTATGCATGAAAAACAAGTGGATTCGATGGTGGTTTTTCAACCAAAGATCCATAGGGGCACTCCACTAACCCTATGGCAAAGTCCTTGCAATTTCTTGCAAGGATAGAAAGTGGTTTGAGAGTGGGAAAGGGGAGTGGGAAGGAGATCAATGATGGAGGTAGAATATCAGAGGCCTACAAACATAGATCATAAAGTTTATAACATGCATTAAAATGGAAGAAGAATACAAATTCGTAAACCAGAGCTACAAGATGGAATAAAAATGCATTGGTCACAAAGTACCAATTGAATCCTCTATCAAAGGGTCATAAAATCCTTCTTTTCTTATTGCAGCTGAAGTAAAAACTTGTACAATGAAAGGAAATGGAAGAAATTCATAGAAAGGAGAAGCTTGGAAGAATGGTGACTATTGTTTTTGTCCTCTGTTCATGAAAATCATTTACAGTCTTCAAAAAATCAAATTCCAACCTCTACAATGACTTCCAAAATCCATGAAATAGCTCACATGAGGTAGTTACAACTTCCCAAATGACCAAGAAGTAGTTACAGTCAAGATCCAATCATTTGGCACCGTTTCAGATCCTTCTTTTGCAGAAAAAATGGTCATGGTGGGAAATGCTAGAGAATTTAATAATTAAAATGGTTACAAACTTTCCAGATTGAATGTGGGCCATTAGATTTATCTTTTGCACCTTTAAATATGAGCCATCCACGTGGCAGGAGAACATTGGAGCGGAGTCGGGGAAACTTTTTACATTTTTGCATGCCAGAGACATTTTCTTAATTTTATCCCACAAAAATCCATCAAAATTTAAAATTGAAGTTTCCATCATGTGGAAAATTTCACCATCTTTCCATTAATACCAAAAATGTGAAAATTTGAGCTCTAGATCAAAAGATATAGACTCCTTATTTAGATTTAGGGCAAAATTAGGGCAAAATTTGGGTTTGTGGGCCAAAATGTGACCTTTTTCCCTCTTTTTTCAAATTGGAAATTTTTCCCCAAAATCTCCACGCCCCCGCCAACCCGATGACATGTAGCACTTTCTGGTTCATTCGTGGGCTTTAGAATAACATTTCACCCTTTTTTCCCACAAGGGAAAATTTTCCCAAAGTCCTCCATGGCCGACCTCCACTGCTAATGTGGACACGTGGCACCTTCTGATTCAATGCGAAGATGCGGTCCAACATTTCACCTTTGATTTTTTTAGCCAAAAGGATAAGTGTTGAATTTCTTTCCGCGCCCGCCTAACCGGCCAATTTCCTTGGCAAAATTTCCTCGTTACCTCTGCGGGCCTGCCAGAAAAAGTTTCCTCCAAACTTTGTCAGCCATAACTTACAAAATACAAGGAGTTAGGAGGACTTCCTTACCTTTCTAGAAATGGGAAAGAATTCTCTATCGAATGGAGGTGTTTCTAAGAATCCTTGATCCCTTGGGAAGTTCCAAATTTCAAAATACTTAGATTGGACCATTTTCAAAATACTTAGCCAGATTTCAAAATGTAAAAATTTGAGCTCTAGATCAAAAGATATAGACTCCTTAAGATTTAGGGAAAAACTGGCAAAATTAGGGAAAAATTCAGGTCTGTGGGCCAAAATGTGACCTTTTTCCCTCATTTTTCAAATTGGGAATTTTTTCCCCAAAATCTCCACGCCCTCACCAACCCGACGACATGTGGCACTTTTTGGTTCATCTGTGGGCTTTAGAATAACATTTCACCTTTTTTCCACAAGAAAAAAATTCCCAAAGTGCTCTGCCGACCTCGACCTCCACTGCTAATGTGGACACGTGGCACCTTCTGATTCAATGCGGAGATGCGGTCCAACATTTCACCTTTGATTTTTTTAGCCAAAAGGATAAGTGTCAAATTTCTCTCTGCGCCTCCACCAACCCGCCAATTTCCTTGGCAAAATTTCCTCCTTACCTCTGGGGCTGCCTAGGGAAAATTTCCCCTCCAAACTTTATCGAGCCATAACTTGCAAAATACAAGGAGTTAGGAGGACTTCCTTACCTTTCTAGAAAGGGGAAAGAATTATCTATCTGATGGAGGTGTTTCTAAGAATCCTTGATCCCTTAGGAAGTGCCAGATTTCAAAATACTCAGACTGGACCATTTTCAAAGGGTAATAACTCAAAAATTTCTAAGTCAAACTTGGAAAAAGAAGGAAAATTTTGAGGGGAAAACAGAGAGGTAGGACAACCTCTGCATCATAGATGAGTGAATAAGGAATAACACTTGTAGGTTTGTGGATGCTAGTTTGATAAGCTTAGAGAGAAAAAAATATCTAGAGATGTCAATTCCTACCTATGTTGTCTACTATTTTCATAAGGCTTTTATTAAGTGTTTTGTTAGAGGCCTCTACCTATCAATTTTCTTAGGGATAATACAAGAATGAGAAACTAAGTTTGATGTTGAGCATATCACAGATATTTTAACTTCTTTATTTTTAAAGGACTTTCCATTATCCGTGATGATTTTATGCGAGATACCAAAATGGCATATGATATTTTGATATATGAAGTTGGTGATAGGCCTTGATTTTTTCAAGGTTAAAGGGATGGCTTCAAGCCACTTAGTAAAGTATTTGGTTGTTGTGATAATGGAATGATGTTATTGGGATGATTTAGGATTGATAGCACCAATGAGGTCCAACTGCCATTAAGAAAAAGGCCATAACTCCTAAGCGGGTTGTAATGCTTGACTAGGAATGTGAATGAAATATGAGTGGAGTTAGAATTTAAAACATTTCCTTATGTATGCACAACAATTTTTAGTGATGGTAGGCCAAGTAATACCCTAGCCATATGATGTGTTTAGTGATGGCATTGCCAATGAAGTGACCACCACAAATGCCATCATGGACCTCTTCAATTTCTTTAATTGATTCATGTGATTTAAGGCATCATAATAGTATACCATCAAATCTAAATTTATAAAGGATGTCACCTATAATGACAAATCAAGTGACACATAAAGAAATGATCATTTAGCACCATGTGATAAGTTTGATGTCAATTTACATTTGGCAAGATAATCATATATCTGAGTGTACCATATGTCAAGTGGATTATTGTCAATGAAATTAATAGGAGGAATCTCATTTTGATGTGAAGGATGGTCTAAGTGTTGAATGACTACGGACATTTTATTTTTATCTTTTGAGTTTCCATTTCAAAAGGGATGATGGATCTTAGAGATGTCATAGTGTCTGCAAACCTATTAGCAAATCATGGAATAGTTTGAATGGTATAATTATCAAATACACCAAGGAGGAATTCGAAGAAAGATTTATATTTTGGAGCATTTCATTTTTACATTGGTATTCTCCTTTAACTTGACTGATAACAAGTTGTGAATCTCCATAGATTTCTAGAATGTGGACACCTAAGAGAATGGCAGTATTTAAACCCATGATTAAGGCTTCATATTCTACCATGTTATTAGTACATTTGAAGTTAAGTTTGAATGATAATGGAAGTGGAATATTCCAGGGAGGTATGATAACAACTTCATCTCCTCCCCCTCTTGGCACTTAGAACCATCAAAAGAAAGAGTCATTTTAACAAGGATAAATTCAGATTCATCAATGTTGTTGATGGATTCATTGAGAAAGTATTCATGAGAGAGTTGATTATCTGGAAGGGGTGCATCAGCGAGTTGATCTACAATTACCTAACCTTTAATAGATCTTTATGATATAATTTTGAGGTAAAATTCAATCATGAACATAAGAAATCAAGTTATGTGAAAATTATGATAAGGTTTAGAGTACATGGTTTTAAGTGGATTAAAACTAGTGATGACATATGTCTTGTGATTGAGGAGATAATGTCAAATTTTGGAGGTGGAAAAATGTAACGCACAACATAATTTTTCATCTTCAGTGTAGTATATTTCATACTCATGAAGTGTGTGGCTAATGTAGTATATAGCCTATTCTCAACTTGAATTATCAAGGTGGGTGAGCATAGATCCTAGTGCATGTTTTGAGTGAATATGTATAGATAAAATTTATCCCCTTCACAAAGTGGAGTAAGCACATGAGGTGATAATAAATACTCCTTGATTTCATTGAATGCCTTCTGGTAATTAGAATCCCAATGGAACTCCACATCTTTGTAGAGTAGATGGTGAAATGGTTGGCAATGGTCGTGAAGTTGTGATATGAAACATCAAATTAACTGTAATTTTCCTTGGAGGCTACGTAGTTGTTAAATATTAGATGGTGGAGGAATTTCAATGATTTCTCTAATCTTTGTTAGGTCAACTTCAATGCCTTGAATAGATATGATGAGTCCTAAAAGTTTTCCGTTGCAACACTAAAAACACACTTTACATGATTAAGACGAAGAAAAAATTGGATGAGATGGGTGAAGATTGATTTAAGGATGTTAAGATGGTTTTTTCATGATTTTTACTTTCTTAGAAGGTCATCAACATAATCTTTGATAGTCTTATGGATGAGGTCATGAAAAATGTATGTCATGGTGCATTGATAAGTAGCCCTTGCATTTTTAAGACCAAATGGCATGACATGGTAATGTAGAAGGTTCCCCAAGGGGTGATGAAATAATTTTTGTGTTGATCATTGGGGGTAATGAGGATTTGATTATAACTAGAAAATCCATCCATGAGGGAAATCATTTCATGGCCAACTATTAGGTCGATGAGTTGATCTATGTTTGGAAGAGGGAAATCATCTTTAGGATAGGCGAGATTGAGATCCCTAAAATCTATGCAAATGCATAACTTTCCTAAAGCTTTAGTTATGGGGATGATGTTAGAAACCCATTGTGGATAATCAATGGGTATGATAAAATTGGCAAATAAGAGGCATTTGCAAATCTTCCTTAATAAGGAGAGATATACGGGGATGCATTTTATGGATTTTTTTTTAACTGACTTAGCTTTGGGATACGTGACTATGTTGTGTATGATAATGTTGGGATCAATTCTAGGCATATCATTTTATGACCAAGTGAAGTCTTGGTAATATTTTTCTAAGAACAAAGTGAAATCGTCTAGTTCTTGTGGATTCAAATATTAACCAACCTTAATTATGCAAATATCCTTAAGGGTGCTTAAGTTAACGTCGAGGTGGATTCATTAAGGAGAGTTGGTGTGTCAGATGGTAGGGATTTTTAAAGAAAATGGTCTTCAGCTCCCATAAGGGAAAGGATATCTTGGTCATCCTGACACTGGAGGATATCTACAGTAGGTGAATCTTCATCAACCATTTCTAAAAAAATGGGGTAATGATTTAGTGGAGTGATTGGATTTATAAGTAAGTGGTCCTAAATATATAGCATTGATTTAAAAAAAAGTTAGGTGGGATGGATACATTTTCATTTCTATCTATAATATCTACAAGGTTTTTTGGTGATGAAGATTCTAATTTGGAAATAGTCATGGATGTAGCAAGTTTGGATGTAGTGGCTTTGCATATTTTGGAGTTGAAATTTTTATAACCTAAACCACTTTTCTCATAGGCTTTAAGAGAACACAGATGACCAAGTCACGGGTTCCTTGTCATATCGACCGAGGCTAAAACCTCTCCATGCACAACGATGAAGATACATACAAGCCGAAGTTTCGGTTGTTGAGGGATTTGAAGTCCAAATGTGAATGACATGGCATGGTGTGGATTGATAACATGGGATGGAGGATTATTAAGTCTCCCATAGATGAGGTTTGTTTTGAGATAAGTAGGACCATAAGAGATAACATCTCCTACATTTGGTTCATACATGGGTTATAGGGTGGCCATATTTTTGGGTGAAGGGATGGAATTAAGCATGAGGAGATGGTATTCCCTGAGTGTAAGACATTTTATAGCTTCACTGAGAGAGGAGTCATCTGGTAGCTTAGAATAAGGGATATATGTGCTAGTAGATGCTTCATCAGATGATTCAGATATGGATTTAGGTACAAGGATGTCATTTTGTGGTACATCATGTAATCCAACGAATGGTGGGGATAGTGAAAGTTCGACCCTCATGTTCATATTTGAGGTAACGATGGAGGGACAAAGGAACACATCATTGTATGGTGCATATCCAAGGGCATCCTAACAACCTATTGTATTTAAACTCTCCTTCTATAATGTAGAATAACTCTGGTAGGGTTTTAACATAGACTTTAAGTGGTAGAATAACAATGCATATTGTAGGTGTAATATTGTCATTAAAATCTCTCAAGAAACCGAAGTTTGAGCGATAACGGCTTGGGTAGTTTAAATTGGTCAAAGGGGGGGAGGATATAATGTTAATTATGTGTCATCAAGTATCAATCATGACCCTCTTGATGGAGATGTCATTGATTTGAGTGGTAATGAAGAGTGGTAGGTCATGGTCCTCTGGTCTAAGAGAGGGAATTTCAAATGGTTCAAATGATATAGCGGTAGATGCTTTAAGGGAACCTATAAAGTTTGTGAAAGGAACTAGATCATTGGTAGGCACAATTATGGATTAGAGGGATTCTATCATAGCCTATTTGTGAGAATGAAATGTTTGAACTAGTTCATAAAGTGACATCCTGACAGGGGATTGGTGTAATTTCTTGATAACAACCTTTTGTACCATAGTGAAAGGGGGTGTTGCTGCTTATATTGAAATTATTGTTCTGTGTGACAATGTTTGATTAGATTTTTCAGGAGATAAGGAAATATATACCTTGAGTTTATCAGATGAAGTGATAATTAGAGAGGTGGAGGTATAGTGATGAATGTTTTACTTTTCTTAGGCTTAGATGGCTCATTATCATAATTTTGTGAATGAGTAGTGATGTGTACGACATCAAATTAATGAGAAGGCATTTTAGGGATGGATTCTTCAGTTTTGATGATGACGATGTTAATGTTGGTGTTGTGTTTGATTGAGAAAAAGGAAGAGCGGGCTTACAATTTATTTAAATTTTAAGTGAAAGGCCCTACAATCTTCTATGAAGTGTCATCATGCTCTGTGGTAATCACGAAAACATTGAAGTCATACTAGGAAGGTTTCCATCCTTGATGATCAGACAACTTAGGAGGTGGTAGTGTAATAAGTGACCACTGAAGGAGGTCATCTAAGATGGTAGTATAACTTACCTTAGGTGTAGATGTGGATGGGGACAAGGTTGCATCTATATTCTTCTCAAGAGGAAGTAAGATAGATTTTTTAGTTGTTGGCCATGAAGGATTTCTAGGCGCCATAATGGAGGGAGGAAGAGGACCCTATATGGGTGGCCATTGGTGAGGATAGTTGGATTATGCGATGGGTGAGGGATGAGGACCTAGTATATATGCCTACCGTTGAGGATATTTTGAATGTGCAATAGGTGAAAAATATGGACTTAATGTAGGGGCTTGGTAGGTGATCTTTGACCCTAAAATAATAGGGTGATTAACAGTACAATGGAGCAAGGTCCACGAAAAGGGTTTTTATCTAAAAATACATACTGAGGGATTTTGAAGACTTGAACAATACCTTATTTATGAGGTCCTTTTGTGGTTTTAGATGGACTAGGTGTGGTTGATGAGGATGCAAAAGAGTCAGATTTCCCTGAGGTAAAGGGTGTTTTGGGTTGTTTATCGGATGTGGCGTTGGGTTTGGTTTTGGAAGATGTAGAGGATACAAGTATGGATTTGGTAATGCAATGTGACAAGGATATGGGAACAATTTTAGTAATATTTTTAGCAGGTGAAGATTCAATAGTCATAGTTTTAGGATCATTGATACTTTGGTGTTGATTCTACAGATTTGATTTGATAGGTAACGAGGTGGATTCAGGATAGGTTATATCTTTGTTATTGTATTGATGGTGTGAACAAAATTCATTTTTAGTTGATCCGAGGATGAGATGTGATTTAGAAAATAATTCTTAAATATGTCAAGATTTTGATTCAGGGGTGCATTTTGATTATCTAGGTGAAGTTCGCCCTTTTCGATCAAGTCTTGAAGTATGTTACAGAACATGCAATACCTTTCGATGTCATGTCCCTTAACCCTATGGTATTTAAAATATTCATTACCTCGATACCAAATGGGTTTAGATAATGATGTGTCAATAGGTCGAATAGGTGGGAGAGATATCATGTTGGTGGTAAGCAATTTGTCAAAACTCGCATTATAAGTCTCTCCAATAGGTGTGTAGCTACATTGTTGGTAAGAACGCTCGGTAATAGGTTTTTCCTTAGGAGAATATTTAACTATGACAGTGTTGGAAAATGTTTTAGAATTATTGGGATTGGATGATGAATTATATGGAAACTCAAATTTTGGTTTCTTGGGACGAAGCTTAACCCAACCATCTTCTAGAGCTCACAATTCTAATTTATGTATCATGGTAAAAGCCTCATCAAAAGTTTGAAATGATTGTATTTTTAATGTGGATGAGATATGTTTGGCACATGAGTAGTAGAAAAATTCAATTAGTTTTGTTTGTGGTAATGAAAAGGATAGTTGATTAATTACACCTCTCCAATGAAGGTGATAAAATCAGCAATAGATTCATCTTCGAATTGTTTAATGGCATATAGGTCATTGATACTGACTTTTTGGGCTATGTTTATGGAAAAGTGTTCTAAGAAAATTTTGGTGAGTTGTAAAAGGAGAATAAGGAATGTTGTGGAATGTTATTGTACCAATCCAAGGTAGGACCGGTAAGGGACATGGGAAAGGTCCTAACATAAGGTCTTGATTGTGAGCTATTAGATAACAAGCGTGATGAAAGGCATAGATGTGTTATTGGGGATCTTCCTTGCTATAAAATTTGATGAACTTCATAATTTCCCAATGAGGTGGATATGATTTATATAGTACTGAAGTGTGAATGGGCTCATTGAAAATTTGGTCATAGGAGAGCACATTCTTAGATGAAGATGAAGTATATTCAAGACTAAATATGGGGTTCATAAGGGTTAGGAGAGGACGGGTTGATTTTTTTTCTACAAGGATGAGTCAAGTTGAAATAAATAATGGCTAGGTTATGGGTATGCTTGATACTATTGAAGAATGCCTTGCTTGTAGGGAATATTTTATTGGGGAATGTTTTGTTGAGGAACATTCTACTGGTAAGGGAAATTTTGTTGTGAGATATTATATTATGGAATGTTTTGTTGAGATATGTATTGTCAAGGTATGTTGTATTGTGGGATGTTTTGTTGTGGTATATTATATTGATAAGGGATGTTTTGTTGAGACATAATAGTTTTTTGGGATGTTAAAGGTTGTGAGGGTTGTATGTACTAGTACTAAAATGGCATTGATGTATAAGTGAGTGGTTTTGAATATGTAAGTGACTATTGGAAGGATATAGCAGAAGAAGTAGAGGATGGTGCTTGTTGTGGAATGTTTTGTTGTGGGATATTATGTTGTGGAATGTTTTGAAGAGGTGTAGATTGTGGCATGGAGATTAACAGTTGTGATGGTTTTGGTATGTGTTGTGAAATAGGGTGAGTACTTAGTAATGGCAGGTATTGATTAGTGGTGTAGTTGTAGGGATAGACATGGTTATGTTTTGAACATGGCTAGTAACTAGTTGTGAAGATATGACAGAGAAAAGGATACATAACTCAATGTGTTGGGGTTGACATAAGGTTATATAGATAATATATCATATATAAGCATATATGCAATAAAAGTGGATATTCTACCAAAAGAAATATACAAAACAAGAGATATAATCAACACTGCATTTAACGTGGTTCACCCACTATGGACTACATCCACCAAGAAATAAGCCAATCTATTATCCAAATCTTTTAGAAGATATACAATGAATATTTACAATCTTCCACACCTATCATGATGTACAATACTTTCTTTCTCTCAAGCTTCTCCTTCTTCTCTAAGAATTCTCTCTCATAATTATTTTCAAAATAATCATTAACTCTCTCACCTAACCCTAGATTTCTAGCTTATAAATACCTTATACAAACTTAGGGCACTTAGACATGAAATTATAGTCAATAGATATTATTAATAGTAAATTTATATCTAATTCCTGTGAGTTAAATAAAACACCCACGCATAGGTAATCGAATCCAGTTAATCCTAACCAATGCCAACTCCTACTTTCCTAACCGATGTCACCATAGGTCACCGATGTCGATACCTTCATAACCAATGTTGGTTACTGTGTTTTCTTACAATTTTAATATAGCATGCTAAATTGAAGTAATTGAGCTCCACAACTCAACAATCTCCCACTTGGAGATAAATTATTGCACTATACCTATACAACATCATTCTTAGATCATTTCCTTAGCTTTGTTTCTTCCTCTTCAAGTCTCAAACTTGAAGACCAATAGAAGTGGAGTGTAGCTCCAACTTCTCTTTTTCTAATGGCTTCATTAGCATATCCGTAGGGTTTTCACTCGTATGAATCTTCTCCAATTTCAGTTTCCCATCCTCCAATACCATCATATGAAGTGACACTCATCCGAATGTGTTTCATTCTATAATGAAACACTGAGTTCTTTTTCAAATGAATTACACTATGACTATCACTTAACAATTTGTAGTCATCTTGCTCCTTCCCAACTCTTCCATGAACTCCGCTCATCCATATCATCTCTTTTCTAGCCTCTCGTAGTATACGAAGCCACAACCTTTGACAATCTCAAATCTAAATAAATGATTTGAACCTACTATGAAAATATATCCAGTAGTGTTCCTTCTACCATCCAAATATCCAGCCATATCTGAATCAACATAGCCACATAAAGAAATATTTGAATCTCCATAGCATAACTGCATGTTAGATGTCCCCCTCAAATATCTTGAGTATCCATTGGAATGCTTTCCAATGATCTTTACCTAGATTGGCCATAAATCTACTCACAACTCCCACTTGCTCTGTAATGTCTGGTTTGGTACAAACCATAGCATACATGAGACTCCCAATTATTGAAGCATATGGTACTTGTGTCATGTATTTGACCTCCTCATGTGATGAAAGACACTGATCTTTGCTTAATTTGAAGTTTCTAGCCATAGGTGTACTTACATGTTTTGAATTCTACATTTTAAACCTTTTAAAACCTTATACATATAATCCTCTTGAGACAAATACAATTCATTGTTCTTCTGTCTCTGTGTATTTACATGTCAATGATTCTTTTTGCAGCTCATAAATCCTTCATAGCAAATGTGTGAGCTAGCTTTCCTTAAGCTCATCAATTTTCTACATACTAGATCCTATAATAAGCATATCATACACATACAAAGATCAAAATAATATAGCTCCCATTTTCAAGGTTTTTGAAAGAAACAAAATGATCATATTCACATCTCAAGTAACCATGCTCATGTATGAAACTATCAAACCTCATGTACCATTGCCTTGGAGCTTGTTTGAGCCCATATAGGTTCTTTTTTAACCTGCACACTAATTTCTCTTTACCCTTGACTTCATACCCAAGTGACTACTGCATATAAATCTCTTCATCCAAATCACCATGAAGGAAATTTGTCTTCACATCTAGTTGCTCTAAATTTAAATCATCTACTACAACTATACTCAATACAGTACGAATAAAAGTCATCTTGACAACAGGAAAAAATATTTCACCAAATTCAATACCTACTTTCTGTGCAAATCCTTTTACTACAAGCCTTGCCTCGTATATTTTATGTCCACTTTCTTCTTCCTTGATCCTGTAAACCCATTTGTTATGTAATGTCCTCTTACCCGATGGAAACTTAACCAAATCACAAGTTTGGTATTGTTCCAAGGAGTCCATCTCCTCATCCATGCCATGCCCCCACTTGACGTGGGTATCATCTTGTATTTCTTCTTCAAAACTTTCTCGGTTCACCATTATCATTCAACAATAAATAAGATAGAGAAGGTGTAAATATTTCTCGGAGGTTTAATTACCCTTTGTGACCTTCCCATAGGATTTTGGGGTATCTGGACACTCATTCTAGACACTCATTCTAGACCTAAAATAAAATTTCCAATTCCCGACAAGGATCGACACCGGTCACCTATAGCCACCACCGGCTCATCTAACCAATTTCAGTTTGGCTCTCCTATAACCGATATCATTTCAACCGACTGATTTCGGTCATGGATCAATCGACACCGCCATCGTGTAACCCTATAGATATGACTTTTAAATCGAGAGTTCATTTTCATTTATAAAATTCTCAACCAGCTTTGTCCTTGGGTACCAAAATTTGATTCATGCACATTCTCTTTTCATTCCATTCAATGTCATGACTCCTAATAATTTTAGAATTCTCAAAATCCCAAAAAAGAAATCCAAATCAACCAAATCCATAACCAATGAAAGTACATCTCTTTGATTTTGCATCCAAATTTTTCCTATTTTCCTTATCAATATGCACAAAATCTTCTAAAGCAAAAATTTAAGAAAAGAAAGATCTACCTCTTTTCGGTCCAAGATTCCTCCTCGGTATTCCTACTTCTAGTGAACTTGAAGGCCCACTATTAATCAACTAAACCGTTGTATCAACTACTTCTTCCCAAAATTGTAAGGGCAATCCAGGATGTATCCTCAAACTTCTAGCACATTCCATGATTGTCATGTTCATTATTTTAGTAACAAAATTCTTTTATGGTGTTCTTGGAACCATCATTTCTCTAAATATTCCATTCACTGAACAATAATCATTGAAATCCTTGCTACAATATTCACCACCATTGTTAGATCTAAGAACTTTAACTTTGAATTTGATTCATTCTCAAAAAGGGATTTCCATCTTTTAAAAGTCTCAAAAACATCATATTTATGTTTAATACAATAAACCCATACCTTTCATCAATGAAAGTAACATAATATTGGGATCCTCCATGAGAAGCTACCTAGGCTGGTCCCCACACATCTAAGTGTACAAGCTCCAATTTATGCTCCTTAGTTGCCCCAACTTTGAGAAATCTCACTCTCTTTTTCTTTCCAAAGACACAATGCTCACAGAAATTAAGATCTAAATCTTTCAAATCTGATAACTTACCCTTATCCTTTAAGATCTACATTCCTTTTTTACTCATATGGCCCAACCAATTATGCCACATGCATGCATCTGAATCTGAAGTAGATAACATAGAAAATGAATTAGTAACATAGGTAGATAAATATAATGTTCTTACCTTCTTTCCTCTTGCCACAACAAAGGAACCCTTGGTGAATTTCCAAGAGTCTATTGTGAATGTAACCATGTAACCAACTTCACCTAGTTTCCCTGTAAAAAGAGATTCCTCTTGAGGCTTGGCCCATGCCTCACATCTTTCCATACCCATGTCTTTCCATTATGCAATTTTAGATTAACTCTCCCTTTACTAGTAATACTGCAAGGTTCATCATCACCCAAATAAACATGCCTAAAATTTCCCTGGATATAATTTCTAAAATAACCCTTATTAGGGGCTGCATGGAAAGAAGATCTTGAATCTAAAACCCATTATTCTACTCTATTATCCAAAGAAATAATAAGATCATCTTGCATTACCTCTTGATTTTCCTTTATTTGACTATTTACCTTTGTTTAGGTGTTGGTTCTCTTTATCCTTTGGCCAACAATTTTTCTTTACATCTCCTTGCTTTCCACAATTCCAATAGGTAATTTTGTTACCTCTGGATTTAGATATTCCATTCCTTAACTTTGATTTCCCATTATTCTTACTCTTGGATCTCTCCTTATGCATGCCTCTGGTTTCTACATTCAAAACATTCCCATATGATGATTCACCTGTAATTTTCCTCTGAATTTCTTCATTCAAAATTATACTAACCACATCATCAAACTTCAAAATATTATTAGCAAATGTTGTATTACTAACAGCCATTCCAAGTTATCCCAACTATAAGGAAAAGAACATAAGAATAATAGTGCTTTCACTTTATCATCAAATGGAATATCAAATGCCATTTTAACTCGATGTACAATGGATTAGAAATAATTCAAATGACTAGATGTAGATCCACCTTCATGCATATTAGAACTAAATAGTTTCTTCATCAAATAAAATTTATTTGAAGCACTAGGTTTTTCATATAAATTATCAAGAGATTTCATTAACTCTACCGTAGATGTCGCTTCTGTAATATTGGATTCCATGGATGTTGTCAGGCTCAATCTTATATATCCCAAAGCCTTTCTATCAAGAATCTTCCATTCTTCATTAGTCATCTTCATAGGTCTAGAATTTTCATCTAGGGGTAAGTACAAATCTCTTTAATACGATAATTTTCAATATGCATCTTCCATAATTGATAATTTCAGCCATAAAAATTCTCTACCTTGTATTTGTTTTCTTTTTCCATTTCTCTAGCTTTCACTCAATTAGAAAATTCTTCTCTGTGAGTAAATATATCAACACACAAAACCCTCAAATAAATCTCTTATACAAATTGTTGGGGTGAGCACAAGGTTGTATAGATAATATATCAGATCTAAGCATACATGCAATAAAATATATATTCTACCAAAAGAAATATAAAAAACAAGAGATATAAATTAACACCAGATTTAATGTGCTTCAACCATTGTGGGCTACATCCACCAAGAAACAAGCCAATCTATTATCCAAATCTTTTATAAGATTTACAATCTTCCACACCTCTCACAATGTACACAGTACTTTCTTTCTCTCAAGCTTCTGCTTCTTCTCTAAGAATTCTCTCTCACAATTATTTTCACAATAATCATTAAATCTTTCACCTAACCCTATCTTTCTAGCTTATAAATACCTTATAAAAACTTAGGGCACGTATCCATGCAATTACAATCAATAGATTTGCTTTAATACTAAATTTAGATCTAATTTTTGTGAGTTAAATAAAACACCCAAGCACAGTAACCAACGCTAGTTAGCCCTAACTAATGTCAGTTCCTACTTACCTAACCAATGTCGGTCATAGGTGACCAATTTTTTCCCTTCATAACTGATTTTGGTTACTGTGTTTTCCTACAAGTTTAATATATCATGCTAAACTGAAGTAATTGAGCTCCACAACTCAACATGATGGAGATTTTTGTACATGTGAAGATTGTTGATTATATTTTCCTACTTCCTATCCAAAGTAGTGTATGAGAAATTAATAAACAAAAAACAACGCCAAATATGCAAGGGGTTAGTACCTTGGAGGTGGTGATGAATGATACGGGTGCAAAGTAAATGATGAGCTCCTCACTACGATCTCAACAAACCTACAACTCAAAGACACTAGAGAAAAATTTCTTAGATATTTTATGTGGCAGATTCTTGACATAGCGGACCCAGAAACATTTACTTCCTCAGTGGCTATCAACCCCTGTGTGATAAAAAATAATGATAAAATGCAAGATTAGATAGATAACATGCAAGTTGATGAATAAATAAATGTGAAGATGCTGGTATGTAGTTAGAGCTACTGATCTCATCCAGACACAACATGCAACATGAACCAAGCTAAGTGAACCACGAAATCATGAGCAGAGTATTATGGGGATTCCAGTGTCATTACAAGGACATTATGAGGATATTATGATAAACAAGGGGCTAAAAATTCAAAACAATATTTTCCCAAAAATTTTCACTTATTTGGATGAGGGGGGGAAGGCCCATATTTATATCCTAGGGTGAGGTTAGATTTTGGGTTATTAGGTAATCTGGTTGGGTAAAATAACCCTGGTTAAGAGACATGATGTGATCAAGCGGGGCTCATGATTTGAATTATGAGGTCAAAGAGATAAGGATGTGATATGGAGTGGGGAGCATGATTGACATGGTTAGGTGCAATAATGCATCCCATTTTTGAATTTAGGAGTGGGATGTCGGATGTGTATTATTGCCCATGAATTGAATAAATTTGGGATATGTGAGATAATGCCAAATTTTAATTATTAAATGGGTTTACATGGATCCCATTAATTAATTAAAATTTGGGTGAGTAAATGGATGGAATTTATTCAAATTTAGGAAAAATAAAAGTAAGAGGGAAATTTGCATGAAGGAGAATAAATGCGGGATGAAGGAGAGGAGTTACACAAAAATGGTGTCTACATTTTCCCCTTTTTGTGGAGTGGTTTGCGATAGCAAGCCATGAGACAAAAACAAAAGGATTGGATGAAGTTATGTGTCTGAGAATGGATAAAGACATGACCAAAGGCAATATGCCCTAGGTGAAAAAGGATCGCAATAACAATGAAAAATAGTGTGACTCCAATATCACATCGGTAGAGGACAATTACGGTCTCAACAGAGATGGGTGACAATGTTCTATGGACCAGTGAGTGGGTGGAGACCATTGCAGTATGGATGTAAACCACGATGACCAATGGGTCATAGGAAAACATCAAAATATGCACAACTAAATGCGAAGAGTATGTGAAATCCTTCATACACGAGGAATCGAGTGAAAAATCATGCATCCATAAAAGGGACGAGGATGAAAATAATGATGCCCCAACACAGGGCATGATATAGAAGGTGGATATGTAAGTAAAAATGCCCCAAGGGGAATAATCATAAATGTGGACATGATGAGCAGATAGGATAGAAGGGTGAGATAGAATGCCCTAAAAGGGTGATAAATATGATGGTAATCATGTTTCATAGGAAATATTCATAAGTGATGGAAAATTAGTAGGTGAAAAAGAGAAAGCAGTCCCACTTCTTCGGTAAGTAGGATAAGAAGTCAAGATACTTTTGTGGAAACAAAAGTAGAGAAAACATTCATGGAAGAGAACAAGATCAGATAGGTGGTGGCCATTATGGTATCCACCAAGACAAAAATTCCATAGGAAGATGTGATGAGGGATATATATGATGATATCTCCTTGAGAGGGTTGACAAGAATGGAAGATACGACACCGCTCCCGAAAGGAGAAGAGATAAACTTCATAGAGAAGAGGAAGAGGACATTGAATGGAGTAGAGTAGATGTGGTGGAGGAGGAGAAAAAATGAAAGAGGATAAATGGGATGAGGTGTAATAGGACAGAGAAACCATCGTCCGTAGATAATGAGGAGTGTGAATTGTGCTTGATTGTGATGGAAAGAAGAGGAAGAGAATAATAGAGAAGGATGATAAGAGAGGAGAGAAGATAGATGAAAGCACAAAAGAGAGAGAAAGATAGTTAATATGAAGGTAGTGGGAAAATATAAGGGGAAAATAAATAGAGAAGGCATGATGGGCCTGGAGAAAAATAAAATAGAGAAAGAGAATAGGAGAAGAAGGGAAGGAGGAAGAACAAACAAGAAGAAGATGAGATGAGAAGAGAGAAGAGATTAGAGGAGATAGTGAACGTATAGAGATGTGCCATAGTAAAGAAGCAACAGATATAATAAAGAGGGGAGATGGTGGGAGAAATAAATGATGAAGGACAAAGAAGAATAAGACAAGAAAATGACAAGAGAGGGTGAAAGGGAGATGGAGATCAAAAATAAAGGGAGAGAAAGAATGGATCACGAAAGAGATGACAGAGCTGAGAAAAGGAAGAGGTGAAGAATATTAGAGAAGGATGATAGAGATATGGACAATAAGACATGATGATGGGAGGGATAACATCAAGAAAAAGGAAGAGAAGGATGGATGAAGGGGATGAAGAAGATGAAGAAGTTAAAGAAGATGAAAGAGGAGGTAGAATAGAGAAGAGAAAGAAAGGAACAATGAGGAGCCATGAGGTTGTAGAGGAGATGAGAGAATGGAAAAGAAACTGATGTATAGTGATGGAATAAGGTAGGGGTGGTAGAGAAAGAGGTTTGGTAATGGGAAGGTGGAAATAATAGGGAAAGAAGAGATGATAGAGCAGAAATGGGAAGGAATTGAACCAAGGTGTTAGGAGTAAGACCCAGGTAAAGAATATGAAACAGACCACATGGAAATGCATGTGGAGAATGGGACGATAAAAAATATGGGACAACACTAGTGAGCTAGGTTATCAATGGGGAAGTAAGATGAAAGTGTGAGGGGAAGAGGGGATGAAGATGATACAAAGGAAGTGAAATAAAACTAGGAGTAGAAAGGAGGAGAGGACAACAAAGAAAATGATGCAAAAGGGAGGAAACCAAAATGGGAGATAAGAAGTGAAGAGTGAGCATTATAAGGCATGTAAAGAGAAGCTGGAGGGGAGGAATGACATAGATTGGAAAATATGTGGAATTGATGATGAGAAAATAGGGAGAGGGTGTATGATGAAGACAATAGAGATATTGAAGAAGGCGAAGGGAAGATGGAAAGGCAATGCCAGCGAAGGGATGTTAGGAG
Source organism: Taxus wallichiana var. yunnanensis (assembly GCA_018340775.1). Taxonomy (NCBI): domain Eukaryota; kingdom Viridiplantae; phylum Streptophyta; class Pinopsida; order Cupressales; family Taxaceae; genus Taxus; species Taxus wallichiana. Next base: position 334,230,712 of record CM031237.1, on the reverse strand, counting down.
AAATCCTCCGATAATGATCAGAGGGAACAAAATAAAAAAGGAAGGAAGAGAAAATGGAGGAGGTAAAAAGGAGTGAACAGGGACATGTAGAATGGGGATAAATGAATTTTAGGAGAAGTCCACTGATAATTATTAGCGTGAAAATGGAAGATGATGATGAAAGAATGTAAGAGGAATATCCAATGTAGTGAAAAAATTAAAGAAAGGAGGGATAACTATTTGTGTGGAGATGATGATGAGGAGAGGATGTAATGGATGAGGATGTGGATGAAGATGAAGGAAGTAAAGATGAAGGAATGAGACATAGTAAGAAATGGTATGAAGTGGTTAAGTTATATTTCCAAACGAGGGATGATGGGGATGATATTTGGGGAATTCTTGAGATATTTTGTGTGAGGAAGAAAGAGGAGGGAAGAGGATGTGTTTATGGGGAATGAAGAGAAAATGTGGATGGTGGGAATGTGGAGTGAAGGGGAAAGGAAAGGAGACAGATCATCCCTAAGAGAGACTCTTAAGTAAGATCGCCATGTCATAGGAATGGTTAAGTAGGATCGCCAAGATGAAGAAGAAGAAGAATGATGAAAAGAAGTGGATGGTTGGAAAGATTGATGGTAAGAGTGTATGAAAAAATGGACTGAAGGGGAACCCTCAGTATATTTTCCATACTACAAAAAGTGTGTAAGTAAAGTGATCGAGGAGAAAATGGATACTAAGACGATAATAAGGAAATAAGGAAACAAAGGAGTGTAACATAAATGGATGGAGGAATGTATGTGGTGTAGGATGGAGAGTGTGAGGGGAATCCTTAATTAGGATGCCCATGTTGTGTGAGTGATGATGCCAGAGCATTAATCGAAGTTATGGAGTGGGAAGACATTTCTAGTGATGATTGTTGTTCAATGGAATGGAAAATGGTGGAGGATTTTCTACAGTGGTAGGATCTTAGGAAAGGATATATTTAAATTAAGAAGCCTACACAAAGTGGGTGATTAAGTAAGATCATCAAGCCGAAAGAAGAATAGAAGGGAAATGGAATGATAAAATAGACACCAGTAAAAGGATAATAAGGGAAAAACACAACAATAATTATCTAGGTGGAGGACGAGTGAAGGATCGAAGAAACAACAGAGAAGGATGAAGTGGGTGAGAAGAGCAAAGAGAAATAAGATGGGGTGAATTTAGGATAAAATTTGGTTGAAAAAGGGACTAGGAGGAAGGAATGGTCAATGAAGCGATTACATTACAATGAGACCTTGTCTAGAATGACAGTCTGCTTTGAGTAGGACTTTTCGTCCTACATGGATAGTTAGTAGGCATACTAAGTTGTGGATTAAAAACATGGGATGGTGAAGAAGATGTGTCTGTAAGTGATAGACATGAATAAGATCAATGAGAAGGGTAATGGGTGATTAATTGGTGAGAAGATAAGAACGATGCGAGAGGATGGATGGAGAAAGGTCACATTGGTTATGGTGGGGGATGAGGAGTTGCTAGATAATGAATGCTACTTGAGAGATATTCTCAAGTAGAATTCACAAAGTACAACAGATACCAAGTATAATTCCCAAACCGAATAGTGCATTAAAGAGAGTGTAAAAATGATAATTGATTTCATGATTTTATGGATGACGCTCATAGGGGACATCCTTAGGAGTAAATATATGGATGTATATTTATGATTTGAAATTTGATTTTGAAGAATGTGATTATGATAAAAGATGAATTTGATGAGATGAGTGTCACATGACCGTAACAAGGGGCATGTAAGAAAACTATGCTTTAAACTATATAGAGGTAAATAAAACTAAGGTACCACTTAAGGCATTGCACTTGTAGCCAATAACAAGTGTTAATACATAACCAATGACATTTGACTATACCAAAAGACCTTGAAGGAGATATAAATGAAATATTCTCATCAAGCTAATGTTGACATGACAAGGGGGTTTGAGATGTATCTTGTATGTGGGAAGAGGGTTCTCCAAAGGTGGTGTTCCTTAAGTCTATGCCCCAGCTCTAGGAAAGGGGAAGAATAATAATAAAAGAAATCGATCAATGCGGGAAGCTTTCTGGGATTGCTGACAAAGGAAGGATGATAAAGGCGGAAACCTTATAAATGCCATAATAAAAGAGTAGCCATCCTTCGAGGGTATGGTATACTATATACATAATATGGATAAGAATAATATATATGATAGCCATCCTTTGAGGGATCGGTCTATTTCTTATGATTTTTCTTTTGACTTTGATTTGCATGCTTTTCTTTTTATTTTCCTTTTTCTCTTTTTTTTTTACATGAACAACTATCCTTCGAGGGATCAGTCTATTTTTAATAACTTTGATTTTTCTTTTTGCATGCATGAATTTTAGCTTTATATGGGGGAGAGTTGGGAATAGCTAAGTAGACCACTTAGGAGGGGATGATGACTATACAAGAGACACCCCTGGACCCTTTGCATGACTATCAATAGGAGAATGAGAGGGTGATGGATGTAATGATTATGGGGTTCTCACCAAATGGGAGAACTTATCCACAATGAATATGTTATGAGTAGAGTCGTGGTACTCATATTCAAGGTCATATCAAAGCAGTGATGGTAGACCACATAATTCATATCATTACCATGATAGACGGAAGGGGCTAATGGTGGAGAAATGGTCTAAAGATAGGACTATGCTCATAGGTGCATGTACTAACAATAGAATGGTTGTAAGTGCAATGCATTAAGGGGTTTGATCTCTGGTTTACCATCAAGGGAAGCCAAGTGAAAATTCCCAGACCCATACTTATGCATGATAATATATGGTCCAATCCAATTGGGAGAAAAATTTCACCATCGACTCCTTGATTAATGTTGCATCCGAGATAAGATAAGAAGTTTGGGAGGATGATTGAAGGTAAAAACAACTATGTTCTACCCTTTTAGGAAGTGAAAATATGCATCCTTAATGAGACAAACAAATGGTCCCTCAGGGGAGGGATGAAAATGACCAAAATGATGAGTTTATGATGAAATTGAAAGATTAGATAAGACGTCACAAGAAAAATAAGATGGAATATATGTGTTGCCTTTAAAATTGAATAAGAAAGAAAAATATATGCATCCCATCGAGACGAAACATGGCCATAAGGGTGGGCTTAAGAGGCACACAATCATGGCCACAAAGGTGGACTTTGGTGAAAAATATGGTCCCTCAATGGAAGGAAAATATGGCCTCAAAAGAGGACTTTGATGAACATAAATGGTCCCTTATTGGAAGGACAAACATGGCCTCAAAGGAGGACTTTGATGACACAATCATGGCCACAAAGGTGGACTTTAATGAAAAATATAGAAATATGGTCCCTTAATGGAAGGAAAAACATGGCCACAACAGTGGGCTTAAGATGAAAATAAATGGTCCCCTAAGGGATAGATGCATATGGCCACAAAAGTGGGCTTAAAATGAGATGAAGATTTGGATGGGGTTAGTTTAGATTGGATGGATTTGGATGAGGTAAATAAAACAATGTCAAGGATTAAAGCCTCCTAGCGTCAAAGAGAGTTGTTTAGATATGAAATGAGTTAATACATATGATATGCTCAAGGACAAGGGGAGGCTACTCCCCAAAGAAAGAGATTATATCACTATAGGCAAATTAGATGTGGATAAGTGAAAGAGATTGGATGATGATAACCTTAGATTTGGATTAGGTAGATGAGTTGGGGATCATAGGAAAATAGTGTTGATGAATAAGGGAGGACCTTCTATATGAGGAATAACATGCGAAGGAGAGATGTTAATGGGGGATGGAGGAGAAGACTTAGAGACTTCGATAGACGTGGAATTAGTTGTGGATAAAATGGTAGAGGGAAAATCCTCAAAAAGGTTGTCTCTTTCAATGAGATCATGGATGACAGTCTGAAGGGCCTTACAACACTCAGTGCCATGACCCAAGGTATGATGGTAGGCACAAATGAGGTGGGGATCAAACCACAATGGCTTCTTACTATTTGGGTTAAATTCCTTGACAGGTGGGAGCATGATGGCAGAAATTTGTAATAAGTGTTGAAGGGATTCCACATAAGATTCAATTGATATGTTAGTATATGTATTTTCTTTGGAATCCTTAGACTTAGATTTGGATGCAACTTCTTGGGATGTGGTTGTATTAGCTGTCTTAGAGGATTGCGTCATGTCATTCCACGTTTTGATTCTGTTGTAGTGACACTTGAAGATTTAGAGGAAGATTCAAATCTCGAAGGAATGTTGGATGTTTTTGATTTTGGTTGGTGGAGTGATTGTGATGCCTTAGATGGAGATTGATGTTGCCCCAAAACAGATGATGCATATTTGGTATTTGTTGGTGAAATGTCTATCTTCTTTTGGGGACACACAAGAGATCATTGTGGAAGTGTACCAAGGATCTTAGATTTGGATGGTGAAGGAGAATTCTTGGAAGGGATGATATTGATTTTAGTCGGAAGGGTCTAAAGGTTGTGTCATAGTTGATATGGGTGGAAAGATTAGTGTTTTCATGGTGATGTCTAAAAAGGTTGGTTTGTTGTGGAAGCATCTATAGATGAGATGAGAGGGTTATTTGAAGTTGTTGTAAGTTGAAGTGATTTCCAATATTCTTCAAATGATGTGGAAGAAGAGGATGATGTGGTAACAGTCACACTAGTTGATGTGGTTGGCATGAGTAGAAGTGTGGAAAGAGGAACTGAGATAGAATCAATAGATGGTATGATAGGTAAAGGTGGAATAGATGTGGATGGGGGAGTGTTAGGAAACCCGATGGATGAGGATGTAGAAAGATGAGTTGTATTGGTTGTGGAAGGGGAAGGATGTCCCCCTAAATGAGGAAATCATCTTCCTTAATGAGGTCATGGATGATGGTCTGAAAGGCCCTACACTGCTCAATTTCATGGCCCGGAACACGATGATAGGCAAAAATTTAATTGGGATTGAACCATGGAGGTTTCCTACTATAAGGATCCCAATGTCTAATGGGAGGAAGCATGATCGTAAAATTTTGAATTAGATGTTGAAGGATATCTGCATAGGACCCAATTGAAGTGCCAAAAGAAGATAAATCTTATGGGTTTTAAGATGATGTTTTGGCTTGGATTTAGACATGGAAGTCTAGGATGTCAATGTATGAACCAGTATAGATGCTTGAGGATGGGGATGGATTGCATTGCAATTTTGGTGTTTTGGTTTTAGTTTTAATGTTAGTTGATGATTCAGGGTCATGTGGACCGGACTGAGGAGTTACTTGAATAAATTTGATGGACAATGAAGGATCCTCTTTAAAATATTCTTCATTTGGAGGTGACATGGTTGTGGAAGTGTGTGAAGAACGAGGGGACATTTACATTTGGATAGATGAGGTCAAAGGTGCAGATGTTGAAGTGGAAGGAAGAGATTGGTTTGGTTTAGGAAGGATGTATCCTTCCTTAATGAAGTCATGAAAAATGGCTTGAAATGCTCTACAATGTCAAATATCATGTCCAGGGTATGATGATATGCACAAAAAGGCTGGAATTAAATCACAATGGATTCTTTCTACTAGGGTCAAAGGCCCTAATAGACGGAAGTGTGATTACAAAAATTTGTAACAAGTGTTGAAGACCTCCATACATGATTCAACCAAAGCATTAGGAGGTGCTTCGTCTAGTGTGGAATCTCTTTCTCTTTGGAGAAGAAGTGGATGTTTGAGATAATTTGGATGTTGAGGACAAATTTTGATCATGTTTATATCTTGATGGTCGGAAGGTAGTTGTGGTTTTCATAGTGTTGGATGATTTCAGTTTTAGTTGAAGGGGTGTGGGTTGGATTTTTTAGAAGAAGGAATATTAATTTCTTGTATAAGGGATTTTTGAGGAAATATTTGAGAGGTTGCATCCTTGGGAGGAATGAAAATAATTTCTACTGGAGGATCCGAGAGGTGGTACTGATAGAGGCGTAGGAAGGAATATTTGTTCGTTGGAATCTAAGGAAGGTGGAAATTGATTTGGTTACGTTGATGAGGTAGAAGGATTATTTGAAGTTGAATTCATTTTAAGTTCTTTCAAAGTTTCTTCAAATGATGTAGGAGGGGAGGATGATGTGGATGTGGTCTCAATGACTGATGTGGTAGGTGTAGGAACTGGGAATGGATCTATGGTTGGTATTATGGGTAAATATGGAATAGATGTGGATGATGGAGTGGATGAGGTATATTCAGGTGTGGAATCAATGGTGGATGTGGGTATGGGTATTGAAAGAGGTGCTAGATGTACAATATTAATTGAATAAGAATCAAAATCATGTGGTGTAGAAGGTAGAAATGGATTTTTGATGGTGGATTTGGGAAGATTTGTTGGAAGATATCCAGAGTTGAGATCGAATTGGTTGGGAGGTTGTGTAATGTTGGGAAGTAGGGATATAGTAGGATGGATGATATTTTTGAGGTACATGAAGTGGGGTAAATGAAGTAGGTGTAGCATTGGCATAAGGTGATAGGGATAGAGTAAGAATTTGTGGTTGAGAACTAGAGTTATGGTGAAATTATGTGTAAATGGGGCTAGATGGAGACAAACACAAGGTATTGATCATGCTAGCTATCCGAGGAGTAGCAGTAATTGATGTGATAGGCATGGAGGTTGTAGTTATGGTTGGTGTGTGTGTAGGATAGGTATAAGATTGTCTTGGTTGTACAACATAAGGAGTGGATAGATAAGGATATGAGGAAGTTTGGTATGTTAAAGCTGGAGGAGATGTTTGATAGGATTCTTGAGGTTGGATTAACATATTTGATTATTGGTACATACAAGAAGTGTGAATGTTGGTAAATTGTGGTGATTGATACATACAAGAACTGTTTAGGGTGAAGTTTTGTGCCATTTGAAATAGACAAGTTATGCAAACCATTATTTTTATGTCTTTCTTTTTATGACAAACACATGTGATAAGAAAAAGAAAATAATTGTAAGAGGACCTAGAAGAAGGTAAAATATGTTTGGTTTCCAATAAGTTGTGGTTGAGAAATGTCTGAAATGCAGTTTCCTGTTGGGTGATCAAATCCCAATCAAGTGAACCAGTGAAAGGAATGTCTCAGTGTGTTGATTAATTTGTGAGGTTTCAGGAAGTGTGTGGTAAAATGTGTGATGTAGAGAGTTAAACCCCTATTTAAGCTATGTGAGCAGGTAGGATGCATGGGGTTTATTTTAGACCAAATTTGAAATATGAAGTTTGATGCGAAAATCACCCAGGAAAGGGAAATTACAATGCGAAAGGAGAAAATAGGGGGAAATGAGGAATACCTGGAGAATTCTTTCCCCCATTTTATCTAGTAGCAAGTTGAGACAAGCAAAGAGTATCCTTCAAACAATCCATCAAAAAACAACAGATGCTAAATAAGTACTAATCACGACGATTAGTATTACTAACTATTGTCACCAAATCACTGCACCCCACGAATGGCTAGGCTATAATAAAATCATTTAGTGTGAAACACATGGGATCACCTCTCAAGCCGTGGGACTTGGGCTTGAGGTGATCCTCTAGAGAAGGCCATCTTCCTTTTCCTAAACTAAGAATTGTACTACTCCTAGTGCAATTAAATGGCTATCTAATCCTAGACTAGCATTTTCCTAGGTTTTAGGAAAGAGATCTGCAAAAGGAAACTAAACTAGGGACGGAAATGCCCTAAATAAAAGGATATGTTAAATCTCAGGAAGGGTTAATGTGAATAGGATGCAAACACTGTTAGTCACCTTCACCTCTTGCAACCTAGAAAGGGCACAAAATACCACAATCTAGAAGCATACATTCCTTCGTTAAAACTTGAATCATACAAAATAGAGAGACCAAATTGGATTGGACACACAATTAACTAACCATGAGGATAAAACAGATGCACATGTCAAACATTCACTTCGCTGATGATGGCTAACGACAATATAACTTTAGATAATATAAGGAAAACACTCTTTCCACAACTGACATAAAAGATGTTATATCACTTTTCCATAACATGAAACAAAACAATCTGAAATAAAGGAAAGCTAACCATCTATACTAAGGAATGATAAATTCACAAAGCATATATAAATCAACCATTTAGCATAATAAATTAGGTTCTTCAAGGAAATATATCTCTATTAATATAATTAAAAGGTTCTTTAAATCTCTGAAGCACTCTTCCAAGCTTGAAGAACAACTTCACCAAAATATGATCTATCTATATCTCAAATGAATCCATAAACTTAACTATTTATAAGTTCTTTAGGCTGATCCATTATAGTTGGGCCCTTAACTAACATTTTACTAATTATAGAAATGTCATTGATTCAAGGAAAAGGCTCCCATAAAAATAGCAAGTTTGTTGCATGGGTTTGACTCAGTAAACCCTGTAACTTTGACTTATCCAAATCTTGGATCTGTCCTCTCATGACCATTCATCTTTGGCCTAGTTTTGCAATGCCTTCCTCATCTGCAGTTTTTGTTGTGTTTCCTCCCATGTAGCCATTCGATGTTTATACTCGATGAAGCATTTAATGATTCCTTGAATTTCCTCATCCCCTGGCCCATATGCGTAGTGATTTACCACATCTACGATCTCAATTTCCCTCGTGATTTTAGCTAGGACTCTTCTAAGTTTACTCAAAATTTTCTTCAATCTTCCTATGAAATTTTGGCATAAAACCAACATTGTCAATACATTTGCTACCGAAAGTTTTGGTAACTTCATCATCACGTTTCACTAAATCTTTGAAATTGTGCTTGATCTGCTCCTATGAAAGAGCATCGATATTTTTATTAAAGAATTTATAGTTAACAATATCAAATTCTTCTGATATGTCATTCAAAGCATCTATAATATCCACTCGTTTATCATCCAACTTCTTAATTAAATATTGTAGCACTTGACACTAGAATTCCATGGCCTTTTGATATTTGAACAACTTTACAACATCATTGATTACATCCTCCTGGAGGAGTAGATCAAAATATTCCTCTCTAATCTCACTCCATGTTGCCAAATTCAAATTCAAGTTGTTATTGTCTTTTGAAAAAGCTTCATCCATTTTACAAATAGTAGTTTTCCTAACTTGCAAATTATTGTATATCTCAACAACTTCTTTAATTAAAGGGTTAGCTTCTTACAGTATATGTTCCATCCATCCATCTACTGATCTCCCTTTCTGGCCTATCTTTTTGATCTCATGATAATAAATATCATCAATAGTAGATGAAACTGTCATGGCCATAGTAGTTGAGACTTCAATAGATGGAGTTGGCTTTGTTACTTTCCATAGCAATGTAGTGAGCTGCTCGACCTTGGCCTTAAGCTCATCCTTGGAAGCTTTATCCTTATCATATTTTTCCAGCAGATTTCCAAGAGTAGTGTGTACATCTTGTTTTTCTCCTTCATGAGTGGCTTTTCCCAATGAGAATCTATAAATCTGATAATCTGTAGCTGTAATTATTTCCTTAGTTTTTCCCTCAATGGGAGTGGAAACCTCCACAACTCATTCCCCAGATGCATTCACTGTCAGGCTTGAAACAATATTTGGCCTCTTGGCTTGTCTCTTTGGGGTATGTTCCAATATGCTCATATCTATTACATCTCCCAGAGGCACTTTCTTCTTTTGCTTTGAGTTTGTCGAACAACCATTCTGGAATGGCTGATGCTAATGAAGATAGAATAGTTGACTCAATACCTAAAACATTAGCCACCAAAAGAGTACTAGTAACATTAGTTGGAATTTGAATGGTAGTGGTAGTAATGGATGGGGTGGATGTGAGGACAGCCATAGGAGTTGATACAATGATGTTAGGGGATGAGATGGAAGAAAATGGAAGTGTTAGGGGAAGTGAAGTAGAAATGGGTGACCCAATAGTTTCTCCAGCTGAGAGAACTGGAAGGGATGAGAATACTTGGGCCATGCAAGGTGATGGGAAAGAATAAATGATCGTAGAAGTGGAAGGAACTAATGTAGGAAGGGGCAATGAAGAGAAGAAGGAAATGATGGATCTTGTGGGACACTAGGAGAATCACTAACTTCAACTATTTTTGTCATAGGTGTTGTAGGAGGCATGACTTTGGGAACATGAGCCTTGGAAAGAGATGAGCTCCCAATAACAAATGATTTTTTTTTAACCATATGGGTCTTTTGGGTCGACCTTTTCCCCTTTGTGGGTGTTGATTGGCTCATGGTTGATGGGGCCCCTATATTTGTAGGTTGCTCTAACCCCTTGGGTGATATTCCCAAGGTAACCAACCAACTGTGAGTTCTTTATAGAATGGGTCCCGCCCTTTCCTTTGTGTTGCAACATTCTTCCACATACCAATCAATCCATGGCAATGGTTGATTGGCAATATTATTACTTTTATACAATTCATCCAAAACTTCATCATTGTCTTACATGTCTTTTGGTACATCGGCTATTCCAAATTGTTGAACCTCATCCAAAGTTAGCCTTTCATAATCTCTCTATCGGATGATGAATTCATCTCGACAATGGATCCAGATATCTTCTAACTGGGGCACATGGGAACTAGACTGATCTATCTCGTTGAATTTCCCCCAATAGTCAAAATTAGTTTATGGATGGAAAGTTCTCAAGGTTACCTCTGCCATTTACGCATCTACATTCTTAGCCTTGTAAATATTTGGGCAAGTGTATCTGCTAATTGAAATAGGGAATTACATTCCCACTTTGTGCCTTTTATTCTAGATCTTGTGGTAATCCAACAATTGTCGAACCAATTCTAACAAGACCCACTTGTCAGTGGGACATCTAGGCAGCTTTTTGGGAGCACCCACGAAACCAAGAATTTGAATGTAAGTAAATGTGGGGAACTGAAGGTAGATAGCTCCCCACTCACGCACTTCCTTGAAGGATTCATTAGAAATTCTCTAATTATATAGCTCCTTATTGAAACGGTAGAGGATAACAACAAAGAAGGCATCATTGATCTTGTGGAAGTGTTTTCTTCCCTCGTCCAGTGTGAGTTGAGGATAAAAATCATAGATTTGGGAGGTACTTCGAATACCCTTAGTATTCAATCCGGTGAAATATCCCATGGTAGCTGCGGCATAAACCAAGAAGGATGTCATATAGAAACACTTTGAAGAATGCACTCTACTCAACTGATAGCAAATGGAGCTACTGATATGCTCCCCCATCTGATAAATTTGTTATTCTTCTTGATAGTAGTGATATATAAGAACATCCACTCCTAAAATTCCTTCACGGAGGGAAGACCTGAGACTCTGCTTAATAGCACAATAAGGTCACTGACCTCCTGAATGAAATCTGACCGATACATGGTCTTTGGCAATTTGGAAACGCTCTTGGCCAAATAGGTTTTTAACATGACCCTTGTGCACAACTCTACTTCTTTGTCCCAATGTTCCACCATTGATTCTGGTGAAATTGTGGCATAATCTTCAATGTTAGGGAGTTTGAGAAAATATTCAAAGAAATCTAGGTCCAGGAAGATCACAAATTTTCCATCGATCTTTAATTGAAATAGATTCTTCATCATAGTGGGCTGTTATAGCCAAAACAAATTCTAGGGAAATGCATGGATGTGGGAAAACTGAAGCAAGAGCAAGCCCACTGTCATATATAGCCTACATCTAGGGTTTCTTATTTGGGGCCTTCACCCTTGCCCGAAGACTAGAAAATCAATTTTTCCAAGGTTGGTGTCCCCTATGTTTCCCAAGTTAGAAGATAAGAAAGAGTGAGGGGCAACCATGAGGAATAATTATTTCATTTTTTCCTTGCCCTTAGAAGTGGAAGTAGACATCAAATTCTATGTTCTAAAATGTCAAAGAAGGGAGTCTGAAAACTTGAGAATTAGAAACCTCCAAACTAGAGAAGTCCGAAAACCCAAAAATCTCCAACCTTTGAAAAACCTAAAGTGGAGAAGTCTGAAATGATAGGTTCCAAAACCGAAGTGGAGATCTCTAAAAACCCGAAGTGTAAATATCTGAAATGGAGAAGTCCAAAATCCTAACTGGAAACCTCTCAAGAAAGGAATTTCAAAATATAGAAAAAGAAAACTCCAAAGTTTGAATGGAGTAATCCCCAAAAAAGAGAAGCATCGAACAACCCAAAGCTCCAAATACTAAAAATAGATTTCTCCAAAAATTGTGGATCTCCAAAATCTAAAAAACAAAAGGTGCCGAGAGGGAAAATTGGAGAACTCAAGAGGATCCTTACAAACTATGAGTTCCTGTAGAAACTCAAATCATGGAAACATGGTGGGAAATAAATTTTTCATTTCCTAAGGTATGTAGAGGAGGAACAAAGAAAATAAACGAGGAAAAAAAAAAAAGATCTTAAACCAAAAGAAAAAGACCAAAATAAAAAATACCTTGAGAATGACATCGAAAAGTATGAAATACAAGAAAAAATTAGTTGTCATAGCAAAGTGTCAGGTGAAAATGATAGGTAAAATGTGATTTAAATAGAAAAACCTGATATTAATGGTGAAATTCCAATCTATATGAAAGTAGGTGGGAATTAAATGCACAGAGAGCTTCGAAAGTCCTAAATCCAATAGCCCGAAATTCTAAAATTTTATAATTTTAAGGTTTGTGACTTGAGATTAAGGGATGAAAATCATGAAAAGGCTTGGAAGATTTCAAACCGAAATCCCAAGAATCTAAAATTTTAGAATTTCAAACTTTCGGACTTTGATTTTGAAAGAAAATGACTTGAAAATGATTGGGAGAGTTCTGAAACTTGAAATCCCGAAAGTCTGAAATTTTAGACTTTGGGACATTCGAAATTGGAAGTCTCAAAGAATTTTTTCAAAACATGCGACCTAGAGTTCAAACCTGAAATCATGAAAGTCTGAAATTTCATACATTCGAGGTTTCAGACTTTGGAACTCCAAAGGGAATTTTCTAATAATCGTGACCTAGTGTTTTGAAACCTAAAATCCCAAAAGTCCGAAATTTCAAACTTTCAAGGTTTTGAGACTTGAACTTAAAAAACATAGTTTCAAATTTAAGTCAATTAAACCCCGAAAGGGAAAATCCCCAAAGTCTGAAATCTAAATTTTCAAACTTCAGGACTTGGAGAAATTTCAAGATGTAGAGATCTTCTCGTGTGAAGATTTTTTCAAAAAAATTGCCTAATTGATTTCAAAGTTTGTTTCTCAAGGTAGATTAAATTGGTAATGCTAACAATCTCAGTGGGATATATTTGGGTTGTGAAAACATTATAAAAATATGTCTTTGACAAGGAAATGAGTTGGGCATAGCCGCGGAGTGGTCACCTATGAAATAAAAGAGAATAATAAAATAATATGATTATAAAAAGTATGATAGATACAATTAAAAGATCTAATATTTGCTAAATAAAAATTAAACTGTACTGATGTTCAAATGGAATGATATGAAACAAGCTATGAAAGCCAATGATAGATAAGAAATTAAAAGAAAACAACACATGTAAGGGAATGGAAAACTATATATATACTATAGACCAATGATGTGTGATATATATATATATATATATATATATATATATATATATATATTAGATAAGAAATTAAAAGAAAACAACACATGACAAAAGTGTGAGATTTATAAAGATAACCCGAATAACGGACAATAATATAAATGAGTATGTAGATTAATATAAACTTAATGAAAAGCTAGACCGAATTATGAAATAAATGCAAGATTTTCTAAATGAGAGACTATGGACTCATATAAGTACTATAAATGACATAGACTATTATTGACTTTCTAAAGGAGAGACTATGATGGACAAAATAAATGATATGGACTATTTGAGATAAATGGATTATTATAGACAAAATAGATGATGTGGAAATTGAAACTTAGAAATAATGTATTCGGAAGGTGGTGTTAAAAGTCAATCAATTTGGTGGGTGAATTAATCAGTTGACTTGGATTTAAAAGTGGTCGATTGGTTAGTTGGTTTGTAGTGGAAATGGGGGTGATTGGTCAACGTGAAAGGGAATAGGTTGGTGGGATGTGGTGGCCAAGCTGGCTTGGTGAGGGGAGTTGGGTGAAGTCGAGTGGCTTGGAGTGAGAGGTCGGGATTGTGGGAAGTGTGAAGCCAAGTGGGATGGCCAAGTGGGAGAGGGGGATGATGGAGCTGAGGGGAGGGCATAGATAGGTTGGAAGTAAGTTTTGATAGCTATTTGTCTTTGGAGTAGGGAAATTGGTAGCAGGTATGAAATGGTGAATACGTAATACTGAATACGTAATATGTAAGATAATACATGTAGTGTATCCGTAAATCTTGCTTCACAGCGCATTATAGTCTAGGTGGATCACAGGAAGATGAAAATGATTCAAAACCATTGTTTTATGATTTCAATGCAAGTCAAGAAACAATTATATAGTTTTTGTGTCATTTTTGTATAAATGTGAGCTTACATGCCTTACTTTAAGATCTACTCATTACATGGCTAGTGAAGGATCATTCCCTTTTGATGTTGTGAAAGGATCTTTGCTACCTCCTACAAATGCAACATCGATGGACGTTAATTCATGGAATGAATTTTGGATATCAATGGATGATAGGGAGTTGAGTTGGATAAAAGGGAGATGAGGCTCCATGAGGAAGTGGTCAAGCTAGCTAGGTAAGGGGCGGTGTGTTGGGAGTGAGGATGAGAGCTCAAAAGATGAAGGAGTTGGATAGGCGGTCAGTGGGGTAATGGAATGACTCATCCAAGTGGAGAGAGATAGCTCAGTGTGGGTGATGATGGTTTGGTTTTAGGAAATGAGGGAACAGGGATGCGTTGGTGAGTCTGAGCATTGGAGCGGGATGGGAGAGTCAAATTGGATGAGAGGTAAGGTAAGAGGAATATCTCGGTTGGTTAGGAATGAGGATGAGAGATAATGAATTAGGTCGGGATTTTGAAAAAGGAGATGGGGTGTTGAGAGGGAGTGGCAATGGCAAGAATGACTTGGTGATAAGGTCAATTCAGGGTTGACATAGATTGTGTTGGAGATGATAAGGAGACCAGTTTTCCAAATCAAGTTAATACAGATGTCAACTTGGCAAAAGGGAGGTGAGGTGAATGCAAGGTTTCGAGTTGGATGCATAGTGGATGAAGAAACTTGGGTAAGTGTTGGGACTCACAGAGAAAAGTGGGATGGGTGGAATTGGGGATGAGTCAAGAAGAGTTAGGAAAGGGAAAAAATCGGTGAGGAGAGCTAAGTGGGTTGGTCGTAGAGGGGAGTTAGATAGAAAGGCGGGTAGGGAATTTTCAATAATGTATGTGAGGTGAGGTGGCTAGCTCTGCCGAGTTGGGCGAGCTAGGGGAACTAGGGCCTAGGTAGAGTGGGGTAATTTAGGATATATTTTTTAAAATATTATTATTATTATTTTTAATTTATTTAATTAATATGATTATTATTAAATAACAATACACTTGATACTAACTATAAATGACCAAATAACAAGTCGATTAAAAACCAGAAGCACTTACCTTCGAGATGACCTAAACCTAAAGATGACACCACATAGAGGGAGATAATACTAAACCCTATAAACAAGTGAGTCAGAGAAATGAAATATTTGCAAGAGATATCAAAATTGACGAGAGCTAGGGATAACTGTAATACTTACAACACCTACGCAAGATGACTAAAGAAACAAAACAAAGACTAGAACTTAGGTTTGGTCCCATCAATGTGCCAATTTTGATCGAGTTTCTTACTTCCTGTCTAGATTAGTATATGAGAAATCAATAAACACAAAAAAATTTGAATATGCAAGGGATTAGTACCTTGGATATGGTGATGAATGATATAGGCACAAAGTATATAATGAGCTCCTCGCTGCGATCTCAGCAAACCTGCAACTCAAAGGAACTAGAGAAAAATTACTTAGATATTTTATGCAAGGGCTTCCCGACAAAGCGGACCCGAGAATCATTTACTTCCTCGGCTGCAATCAACACTTGTGTGATAAAGAATAATGATAAAATGCAAGATAAATGGATAACATGTAAGTGATGAACAAAGAAACTTGAAGATGCTAGTATGTAGATGGAGCTATTGATCTGATCCAGACACAACATGTAACATGAACCAAGCTAAGTGAACCACCAAATCATGAGCAGAGTATTGTGGGGATTCTAGTGTCATTACAAGGACATTATGAGGATACTATGATAAACAAGAGGCTAAAAATTCAAAACAACATTTTCAAAAAAATCAACTTGTTTAGACAAGGGAAGGCCCATATTTATAGCCTAGGGGTGAGGTTAGACTATGGGTTATTAGGTAATCTGGGTTGGGTAAAGTAACCATGGTTAAGAGACATGATGTGATCAAGTGGGGCTCACGATTTGAATTATGAGGTAAAAGAGATAAGGATATGATATGGAGTGGGGCATGATTGATGCGGTTAGGTGTAAGAATGCCTCCTATTTTTGAATTTAGGAGTGGGATGTTAGATGGGTATTATTGCCCATGAATTGAATAAATTTGGGATATGTGAGATAATGCCAAATTTTAATTATTAAATGGGTTTACATGGAGCCCATTAATTAATTAAAATTTGGGTGAGTAAATGGATGGAATTTATTCAAATTTAGGAAAAATAAAAGCGAGAGGGAAATTTACATGAAGGAGAATAAATGTGGGATGAAGGAGAGGAGTTACACCAAAAACTAGTGTCTAAAAAGATACCTGAGGGGTAGGCAAAGAAGTAGCAAAGTATTGCTTAGAGGAGGTGTGGAACCTATAGAAGGGCTTGGTGAAGATGTAAATTGTTGGGTAGATGTGTTTTGTGATGAAATCATGTGAAGGTTATAAATAGGGACTGAAGAGACATCAGATGTCTCGGGTTGACTGGTAGAAGACTAATCATTCGATGCTTCAAATTGGTCAATAGGAATAGGGAAGTTGACATTGGACATTTGGGGTTGACTGTCATTTGATGTTTTGGATTGATTTTTTGAAGTACATATGAGTACAACTCTTGATAAGTGGTTGTTTATTTTGACCAAATAGATGTGTAATGGTAGATGAAGGATTGTAGGTGTATGGAATTGGTTAGGGTGTAAATGGATGTATTTGAACACTCCTAGCTTCTAGATAAGCGTTAAGAGAAATAGGGTTTAATCTAACATTTCTTCAAGACAGGGTCTCCCCTACTATAGAAAGGAGGTTCGGGTGCCTTTGATTGAGAACTAGGAGAAAAGATGTGTTTTTTTCTTCTCGTCCATATGTATGAAGGATTTGACTATGATATTGATGTGTGGATTTCAAAAGTTGTTGTCCCATTTCTTCATTATATTTGGCCTCTGAACTATTCCAAATTTTTTGGGTGTTGGAAAGGGGAGTGGATGTAATTGTTTGATAAAATGGGATTTTTTTTTGCGTTGGTGTAGAAAGTGATTTAGGAAATGATGTAGTATAAAGGGGAACATGTTACTAAAATGAAATAGGTAGTGGGGTGGACATGTTCTCAATAGTTTGATTATGAGCTTTTTCCTGTAAGTACAAACAAACACCTAAAAACTAAAAATGACTAATTAGGTTAATTTACAAACAAGTAAAAGCAAGAAAAATATCGTTTTATCTTTATCTTAATTAATTATGAAAGATTGAAATATGTAATATGGTTAACGAAGGTCCTAGGAAATGGTAGTCTATGGTTGGTTTCAAGAATGTTTAAGGGTGGAGTCCTCGATATACCCAAAGGTACATGAGGCCCAAATCTATACATCTTCTGGTATGTGCATGGTATTGGGACCTACCCCCTCACTTCACAGGTCTCGTTGTGATAAGGGAGTCAGGTGTTGATCCAATATATACTTGACAGACAAATGTTTATACTCAAATAGAACACTGAGTCAGTTTCCTTGTTGGGTGATGAAATCCCAATCAGTTATCACACAGGTGGGAATTTTTTTAATGCATTTTTTATGTTGAAGTGATTTGGTTGTGTGTGGGGAAGAAATAAGTAAATGCAACAAATTTCTTTCTTAATTAGAGTATATGAAGCAAGAACAATACAAATTGTTTATTTTAAGATCCAAATTGAGATGTTTCTTTCGATGAAGACAAAAAAACATGAATGTAAAATAGAAAACAAAAGGAAAGTTACATGACTCACCTTGAAATCACTCCTCCTTTTTTCTAGATTTTAGATAAATTTCAAAGCAAGCAATCTGGTAATCTAGCAAACGAGATTTTAGAAAAAACACCCTATAAAGATGTCGGAAAAATAAAAATTAGAATGTAATAAGTAAAAAATAAAATTATGCGGCTATACATAACAAAAACACATAGAAAAATCATTAGTGATCTACCTAGTAGTAGGTGATTAGTCTAATTGTGAGCAATTATTACACAGGAATCGAAAAACAAATGTTATTTTATTGATGAAATGAAGCAAATAAAAAGAAGGAACGGTTTCCCACTAGGCATGCCAAAATGTTTGGGAAAAATCTTACCTCTCCCACCCGACTTCATAAACAAGTTAATATGAATTACCAAACCTCGATATGGTAGGATTTTATGATACCCATGAGTGTGGTGGATTTTTGATCGAATTGTTACACTCTATAGAAAAAGTAAAACCAACTCGTCTTCCGCGAGAACCATGTAAATAAAAAAAACTAAACAAAGGATAATTAGTAATAAAGATAGGTGGGTTTCTTGACAAAGAATAGTTCCTAGAATCCCAAGGACTTACTTGTATGGATGTCAACCCACTTTGAAACACTCAATTTTATTTATGAAGATTAAATACATCATATGATATATGAAAATACATGATCAAATGCTTATGATTTATTCACCTTCTTACATATATTCAACTGATGATGACAATATAAAAATAAATATAACTAGGGCTTAAAGTCAAAATCAAGATCGGTGTCCGTATTCTTAGAGAAATTTGAACCCACAAGTGAGCGTGTGTAGGTCACCCTCCTTGGAGAATTATAAATTAGGCTCCTCAATATAGTCATCTCTAAAGAAGTCTGAATATTATTCTTCAGTGTCGTATTTTTGTGTAAAATATGAGTTAGAGTCTTCAAAACTGACTTCATTTCCAAATTCTAGTATAGATTCAAAGTTGGAACCTTCAGGGATGTCTAATCCAACCTTATGTTAATACTCAAACAAAGATAAGTCATCTCGGATATGTTGCACCTCTTAATAAGCCTCCCTAAACTCGTCAAGTAGCCTCTCAGATCCTCTCGGTGGATTCAAAAATTCTTTATAATTTTTCGATAGAAATTTGAGTGGATAGCGCACAACTCTAGGTCATGCAAAAGATCACACTGCTCCAAATGAAGTGGATGATGGATTATTAGAAGAGATTTTATGCTCATGATTGGATGATTGGATCCACCTATGGCCATCTAACATAAGATATCCTTGATGACAGAAAATTAGTAACACAAAGGATAAAATCAAATGATAAGAATTTTTGGATGAAATATAACCGTGAAAGAGACAAAATACATAGAAATGCGTAGGAAATTCTACAAAATTTTGACAGATGATAAAATGAGAGATTTGATTACCTAAAATGAAGCTATGATCTTGTGAAGGAAAAAAATATTTAAGAATTGATCAGATAAGTATGCTTAAGATGAAAAATAGAGTTCGAAATTGATAATAGACAATGGATGATGATGGATGGTGAGAGGTTAGTACATGTTGTAGTTGAATAATGAACGGACTTGAACAAATTGAAGACGTTGGATGGTTGTGAATGTGCTCTTTCTTGATAAAGAATAACACCGATAAAATTGAATGAAACTTGAGAACGCTCCCAATTCACCTAGATGATCCCCAAGAGAGGCAAAGAAACTGGTTTATATAGATCATCAGTGACCAAGGAAATCACCAGCAATTTTAGTCAATTCGAGTTTGGGAAAGATAAGAAGGGATAAATTTGCTAATTAGAACTATAATGCCTTGGGATTTCGAGGGATTGTGATGTGATAACTAGAGTGAGGTTGAGATGTGTAGTTTGATGGGTTAAGATTGGGATTAAGTTGGTTAGGATAGATGAGGAGTGTTTTTGGTAGGTTCCTTACTTAAACTAGTCTTAACTAGTGTGAAATAGGGGCTTCACATAGGGATAAGTGGGGTGAGGTGTAATATAAGAAATTAATTATTTAATTAATTAATTAGACATGGGGGACAGAAAATTACTGAAATGTGGTGTCGAGTTAATTAATTAATTGAGGGTATAGGTTTATAAGTATATAACCTAAGATGAAGAGTATGAAAGTAATATGTTAATTAATGATGGATGTGGATTTATGTGAGGTAAGTATGGAAATGATGTAGATGTTGATGTTTTATGTGATAATGAAAGGGGCCTAGTGGAAGCCAATAATGGAATTAGCGGTGCTAATTTTAGGTGTCTACAGGTATGTAGATGTTATTTCTTCATAACAACACTTCCACCCCTCCTGCTATAGAAAGTATGCCCAAAGAGGGGTGGTCTACTAATGAACAATTTATAATAGGATATCATATGCCTTTATAGCCTAACAAGGCTCAATGCATGCTAAAGAAAAATTTAACACCATCATCGGGTGATGTAATCTCAACATTGTTGGATAGGGTTAGGAATTAGAGCTTTCTCAAGCTTCTCATGTTACATTGTATACAAGATAAGGAAATATTCCACACCAGTTAATAAATTTAGTTACATACCTTAGGTACCGTCACCTCCTTTGGTCTACATGGGTATCCCTATCCATGGAGACATCCTCACTAGATCTAGCATGTTAGGCATGCCCACTCATTCCACATACGAGATATATACCACATGCGCCAATTGGAGGTACGTTCGCAAATACCCTTCCAATTGGAAATGCGGTGTTCCCTAGTTTCATGTTTGTGACTCCTTATCAAATAAATGTTCTCCCTTATCTTCATATGTATTCAAAATCACCGCAAGGGAACATTTTTTCTTTCTCTTTTCATACGTCTAACCTTAGGGGTTTCCTTATGCCCCCGTGAATTATTATATTTCTCCGTATCAACTTCCTATTTCACCTCCACCTCCCCATCGGGGTCGTCCATGGTTGAGTCATATGTAGTGGGTACATACTCTGAGTATCTCAAGGAACCCATTGAATTTTCCATATAGAGTGTTATGTTCCCACGGAATCTACTAGATCTTTTGAAATTCAAAGGGGTGGGAGATCTGAACACACACAGATTAAATTATATGTCACTGCTATTAGAGAGCTACTCCTATGGGATGTGGCTGTAAAAAAGCATTCCCAAAACCCTTGAGGGGATTGTTCTCGATTAGTACTACAGAATACCAGAAGCCTCGATACACTCATTCAAACAACTCATCTCAAAGTTCATAAAGGATTTTGATATGAACAAGATTTTAAGAATAGGAATCAAAGAATTCCTCCATATCAAGCAAGAGCATAATGAATATGTTGCCCATTTCATCCAAAGATGGTGGAAAGTCTTCTACTCTTCAACTAGTGATTCAAAATGGATCGACAGAGCTTTGTGACTTATTCCTCCATTCCCTCAATCAAGAAACCAAGGAAGAGGTGAAAAATTTTCCTCTTAGGAGCTATGAAGAGGTCTTAAAGGGTGTTTTCCACGTTGACCAAACAACTATTGATAGCGAATCGAAAGACATGTGGTTCGAATGGGATATTGGTTACTCTCTCACAAGGTAATTATAATTACCCAAATGGTTACACTAATAACAATCAAGGGCCCAAGGTCCTTAATAATAACCATGGTGCTACGACAAACATACTTACCGATCAAGTTAGGAATTCAAATAATGTTAGCACTACTAGCACAAACAATGTTAACAATAATGTGAATGCAAACAACCAAAGGAGTAACAATTTTACTCCTTCCATCAATACAGATGGAATTTAATTGTCTTTTCTACTTCCACAAAATTTCGAGGCTCAAGGCCTAACTCAATGCCTAGGCTTGTATCTAAACTAATACTGAACCAAGGGCGAGGGCCTTCGAACTTAAACTTCAATAATCAACAACAAAGAAACAACCCGAACTAATGATCACAAAATAACCGAGAATCGAGACCTTGTGATTATGATCCCGATTTATAATATGGTTTTTATAGGGTTCGATGACATGATTCCTGGACTTTCCATGATTGTAATAAGTTTATATAATGGCTTTTGGAGGACCAAAGGAAACTCTTTATCGATATGTTTTTAGCGAATCCCATGACACCAATGCAAAATACTCACACGGGGCTTGTCTCCCCTCATAACACTCCCTTCGAGTTTATAGAGACCCTCTTCCAATGCACCCCAAAAATAGGAAACTTAACCCTCACGGAACTAACAAGGTTTTCCCACTAGGGAATAATGACCATGAAGTGTTTACATCATCAAACCCTCTAGTAGTGCCTCCTTTGGATGGCCAAAAATAGACCTAGATTGTAGGCCTAGTTAAATTAGAGACTGGACCTGAATTTAACTTGACCACATGTGCTCATGACTATTTTACGAATCCTATTCCTATGTATGCCTCGATGTCAAACGAAACTCTAGTACCTCCAAGGCCAGTAGGGGATTATAATTTAATTACATATTTGACCAAGACCTTATCTCATGTTTCCTTTTTGGATTTTTGAATAATTCTCATGATCATTGAACTGATTTATTAGAAGCGTTAGGCCTTGTCGGGCTTAGTCAATGTTACCCTTCCTCCGAGTCTCGAATTAACTATATATACTTTGATTTCTACCCCTGGGAAGTGTTGACAATTTTTACACTTGTACAAAAATGGGAAACTCAAAACTTTGTTACGATGGATGGCATTGATGAAGTGAACCTAAACTAGGGAGTTTCTTTTAGTTCAATATTGTTTCTGTTGGATTAAGTAATGATTACATGAAATCTATAGCTATGTGTGTTGTTACAAAATGTAACATATCACATAGTCTGCAATTTCATGATTATCCTCCTCGTAGAGAATACAAAGCCTCAAAGGATAGATGTGTTATCTTGATGAAGACATGAAAGTGTAGAATAGATGAAGTGTTAGGTTTTGGAACATCAATCATAGTTGAAAATTGTAGCATTCATGGTTCATTGTTGAAATTACAATTATTTTAGAAGTTCTTCCTTCATGCTTTAATAAATTCAATTGTGTTATTCAGTTATTTAATTCATTATACAATCCATATACAAAAGTTGAAATGTAGAAAGAAATACACAACTTAGTTTCAGAATTCAATGTTTTATTCATAAGGAATTTCAAATGTTCTCACACAAGCCGTGGGATCTAATGTAAAATTCAATTACAACTACTAAAGTAAGAGGTACATATGCATGAAAGAGAAAGTAAAGGAGTATGAAATAACCCATCATTTCCTTGGGTTTCTTTCATTTCAGTTGATGCATTTCTAGCTCCACCTTTAGTCCATCTTCATCCTCACTGCTTGGCAAATGGCACTGTACCTAAAAAACAAGAAAAGGAAAGATTGTCAATATATAGCTTAGGGTTGATCCATATTCCTACACTATCCAAATTCATGCAAGTGGATCTCTTAACATCGGAGGTATAAGTTACATGAGGGACAAAGGCACAACTGATAAAAACACTATTCTGTAACAACATACATGACTCATTCACTCAAAAGAAGAAAGAGAAACTATGGAATAAAAGAGAGGCCAAAAAGCCTAATGTTTTCTAACCATTTTATCTAAATGTGTATATACATGTAAGAAGAAAGAAGTGATACATTCTATAACTTAAATCGAAAAAGCACATTTATAAAGTTTAAGACAAAGACTGAAGTTAACTAAAATGAGATAAGATTACAGCTGAAACATAATGGAAAAGGAAATCTGAGAAAATTTTGACAGGGCTTTACCATGTAAAATGGACATTTTACATCTTTCCATCATGCTATTTCAAACTAATACATGCTTTAAGGTTGTATATAAATCAAATAGTAATGTAAAAAGAAAATAATACATGGCATGGTCAAAGATAACAGTTATCAAATCAGCAGCCTCCAACAATGAGTTACAATTCAATAGATGAAGGATACAGTTACAGCTCAAAGAAAAGAATACAATTGAGAAAGAAAGGACCAAATTCACATTTCCAGGTAGTATTTTCCAAATTTCATTAAGAAAGATTTAGTAATGCTCAAGTAATCCTCAGACATCAACTCAGAAATGGATTATAAACAAACAAGTTGTCTGAACATGGAAAAGAGCTCTCAGAAAGGAGCAGATTGATGTCAGCTATAGAAAACACAAGGTACATGAATGAGAATCTCATAGTATAATTGAATCAAGATCAAGATGACCACTTCTAGTAACTGCTACAGGGTGTATGACAAGTACATAAATAGATCAAGATGCTACATCATTACTACAAGTGCAACTACAAGTTACAAAGGAGCTACACCAAGAACAGTCAATAAAGAAGATGACATTTTCGGTCATTAGTTAACAAATGATTCATCAAACAAAAGAAAATCAATTTTTTCTAAAAATTCAACATTTCTATCAGATAAATTAGTTCGAAAGTTTCAATAGCTATAAGTAGGAGAATTAAAAGTATGCTACAAGAAGAATGATCATTATCTACAAGAATGGAACCAAGCTTACTAGAAGATTTTTGAAGGAATGCATAAGTTTGAATCTTCATTTTTCATACTGAAATAAGGAGAAATATAATAGGCTCTTTGCCAGATCACTATTACAATTCATGAAATAAATGTTTGTAGAAAGTACTGCAATATCAAATAATCCTTATACAACTTTTAGAATCCAATACAATACATAGGAATGAACGTCACCACCATGAAGAATTTCATTCCTAAAGAAAACTTAGAACTATTTAGAAAAGTGAATAATTTCATTCATTTCTAACTGAAGTAACAATAACTGCAAGATGGGATGATTCTTCAAGTTGACCACTGCATACTACAGATGGAAAGAGAAAAGTCACAAGGTTTCACACTGTAACCATCAATTGAATATGGGTTATGCAAACAATGGAATTCAGTCATGAACTTATCAACATTCATTATCAAATAAGGTCAGTATGTTTTAGAGGAAGATAATAGGTACATCCATACCATTTTCATGGAATTCAAGTATATTGCTTACAAATGAATCGGTAATCGATATATTGATGCGAGTAGGAAAGTTATCACAATAAGATATCAACCAAAATATAATGAGAAATAAATAAGAGCTCAAACAAGTCTCAACAAATGGTGTCTACAAGCTAAACAAAAGGCTACAATAAAAATTCGAGCTCGTGAATTTCTAAATGATGCTCGTGTTACACCCAATTAAAATTTTTAGATCGAGTTCTTATTGAAGAAACAAGCAAACTCGAGTCTTAAAAATCAATGCAAGAATTTCACAAAGTAGACAACATAGCGTAGAGCTTCACAACACTAGAGACATAATTCAATCAAGATATTAAGCCTCGCTTCATAGATAGGATACATAGAATTAAGGAGCAACCGAGCTCAAAATCAATTATGCTAACAACATTGAACTAGATCCCATAAATTTTAAACAACAGAGTCTTCAGTCATAGGAATAACAAAGCATAGTATGAGATCTTTCAAATATTTCTAGTTCAAAAATTAAAATTTCTAAGGTTGACCAAGAAAATAAGCAAGCAAAGATACGAAACCCACATTGAACTAAGGAGAAACTAAGCTCAAACTCAAGCATGCTAACAACACTAAACCAGATCCCATATATTTTAAACAATGGATTCTTCAATCACAGGAATAACAAAGCATAGTACAAGAGTTTTAAAATATTTCTAGTTCAAAACTTCAAATGTCCAGGGTTGACTAAGAAAATAAGCAAGCAAAAGATACAAAACCCACATTTTGGCTATTATTGCAGTATAAATGAAATCAATGAATTTTTTTCGTAAGAAACATTAAGACTAATCATCAAAAGATTTAAATTCATCAAATATAAGGGCTCAAATGATTTAAATGCACGATGACTAGAGAAAAATTAAGACACCGAAACTCACCAATGACACGGCTACATTCAATAGAGTAAAAACCTAGATTCATTTAATAGCAGAGTGTTATTCATAAAAATCTACTCATGTTTTCATCAAAAGCATACAGGTATGAAAAGGAGAAAATGGTTTACTTTTCACGACCGTTTTAGGCTCTACAACTTTTCAAAAAAATCAATAGTGAGACAAGAACTTACCTATTTCAAAAGATATGGGTGAAACCTTTGAGTGGAACCGAGTTCAGAAGAAATAACGACACCCAAAATGTTTCAAGCTTGAAATGCCAGAGAATACAATGAAACATAGAGAAATGCACAACATAAGTACAAATATCAGTGCATTTGAAATAGAAATGATAAGGGTTTCAACCATTATTGAAGCACATATAAAGGAAAACTCAAAGAATCAAAAGAAACGAAACATCTACAGTCATTAAACAAAAAATTCACCTTCGTGAGACTAACGGCTAAGAGTTCAAAAGCTATAAGTAGGAAGCCAATGGAAAAAAAGATGACAAAAATAATCTGATATACATGAAAAACAATTCACAAAGGCATATTTATAGAGTTCTTCAAAGCTCAAACAATAAATAATAGCAAATCACCTTTAAGACTCTATCACATAGAATTTGTTCCTATAGAGAAAATCTCGATGATACCCAAAACCGATGAACATAAAACTCGTAGATCCTTACACAACAAATAAAACGAGCTCCAAAACTCCAATGAAAGTCTCATAATCTCGCATAGCTCAAACAGCAGTGAAATCCATACAATGTGTGCATTTAAAGTTGCAGAATCGAGTTCAAAGATCAAACAATGGCGGTCTGTTAAAAAAATTTCTAGGATTCACCACTAAGAATGAGCAAATGATAAATCATAAGTGATAATCTTAACAAGTTTTAAAATAAACCTAACTCATATAGAGTTATCATCAATGGCTAAGATCAAGCCATGTAACAATCGATACGTCATAAACAAAACCACACCAACCACTAGTGCCGATCGAGTTAAAAGATCCACGGTGGAGGAGATAAAGGACACAAGATCAACGTCATGCAGAGCATATCCAAGATCAAAGAAAACTCAACTCACCATGGTTAGTTTCTCACCTACCTTGGTTAGATCAAACATTGCAAGATCAAGATAAAAAAGTACCAAAATCGGTGGCCATAAAACCGTTTTTTGCCAAATTTGAAGCAAATGCAAAAACATAACCACGATCATCGACCATACCATATTAAATAAAGGTCGAAACCCTAATTGTGGGTACATAAGATTAAAGACGAAGGATCAATCAAATCAGATTGATGGCCTTCACCAAAAGAGATAACTCAACCTGAGTTAGCGAGCACCACCAAAAATATTTCAATGGGTGAGTCACCACGGGAGGGGGCCATCCCATGTCATTTAAATGATCATTGCATTGACCTTAGTTAAGTATTATAACATATGTCAAAATAATCAAATACCGACAACAAATCACAATGCAATGATAATAAAAAAAGGTTACAATATTCAAACATATAATGCAATGATAATAAAAAAGGCCCAACACATAATACAATGACATCCAAAAATGGTCAAGTATAATATGGCAATATTCCACAAAATGACCCCATGTTTATTCTAAATCATGGTATTATGCCAAGTCAGCAAAGGAGGAAGACAAGTGTTCACATCACAGGTGGTCCCCACAGTGGGAGATTTTAGAAGTTAAACAATAGCATGGTGTGCACAAGTGCATTCTTCATGTGACCACTAGAAGACAAACAAGAGGTTAATATCATAGTACAAGGAGCCTTTTTGAAGGCCTATTACCTTATTTTTCACAAAATAAGAGTAGAATATTATTGCACATGTGCTCACATTTGTCCCTATAATAGGTGATGTGGAATTGATCAAACTTTTGCTAAAATGTAAAAGAAAAGGCATTATTTTTATTTACAGGGAGATTAATTTTTGCATGTGCATCCAAGGGGCAGTTTAAAATGCTATTTTTGCAATTGTAAGTGAATCAAGTTAGATGCCACATCATTGGCTAGAAGACAAAATTGCATGCATTCGAGAAGACTTGCTCATCTTGCAAGGTATTACTAAATTATTCACCCAACTTTATTAAAAATAGAATAGTCAACTATAGTTTGACTGAGTTGTATTTTGTAAACAAGGTTATTAATGCCTCATTGTATTATCATGCTTATTTTTATTCCTTTATTTATTCATGATAAAGGATAAAAATAGGATGCATATGTGAGTACAATTTTAGTCTATTTTTAGGAAGGGTGGGATGAATAATTTTTATATATATCATGCATGCATTAAAGCAAAGCACAAGGAGGACTTTTTGACATAGAGTGTCAAGAAATTTTTCCAGCTTTTCCCTTTGAATGAGAAGTATATTCTTCCTTTCCAATTATTTGCAGTCTTGTGTATGTTTAGTAATCCTTGTGAATTTCAAATTCCCTGGTTAATCATCCTACTCTATTTCAAATTTAGTATTTTATGCATGATATTAGTGTGCATGTGTAGCTTAACAAAGTATTGTTGTGAAATTTTCCTCAATACATCAAGTGTTTGCCTTAATTTTCTACTAAAAATATTGGTTTTTGCATCGAGAATCCATTTTCATATCAATTGTGCATGTACTCAGTCAAAGACCTCAAACAAGTTTGGTGTATCACCCCAGTTTTGAATCCATTGATAATCATCTTTTACCTTCAAACCCCAAAAAATTAGTTTAGGATACATCAAGAAGGAACCGGCCTTGATACCAGAGACTCAACTATATAATAAGTATACCCACAGACCTAAGGTGTTTCCATTGTATCTACGAAAGAGAGAGATCCATTTTGCAAGCTTAGAACACCTACAGCCATCTCTCTATAGGGTGCATTTTCAAGAGAAAATAGTTTTTGGCACGCCCGGTGGGATAATGAATCAGATATGTCATCTAATTACAACAATTTACAAATAATTATAGTAAGCAAAAGTTATTTTTTGATTTATAAACCGCAGCAATTTATTCTAAATATTTTAAGATTTATTTGGTGATTCTGTAAGGTTGATTTCAGACTAGTTTTGCAGCATGTTCCATGCCTAAAGTGACTACAAGATCATCGATAAGAGGAATTCCTTCTAAGTTTATTTCTTTACCTTTGAATTTTCAAGAAGAAGAAGAGTTGGTAACACCCTACCTTATACTAGGCTTGGTTTTCACAACCCTTCTCCTAATCTTCCATCACCCCATATCAATTTCTCTATTCAAATCCCATTTTTTCCAATGGTTATTCAACCACCTAGGAATTTCATGACCTTTATTAATGGCAAACCCATTAGTAATCCCAGTTTATCATGATATCCCTAATGCTGCCATGAAAATTTTACCTACATTCACTAGTGAAAATCAAGGTTACACCAACAGAGCGTATCAAAGATGTTACAGCCCTATGTCCAATTCATAACATAACCCATGAAGATGTGGCCTTGAGACTTTTAGCTGCATCCTTTAAAGGGCAAGCCTTGCAATGGTATATAAATTTAGAGATTGGAAGCATAAGAACTTGGGATGAGTTAGGTGATAAATTGCTGAAATAATTTCAAGATAATTCAAATCATTTATCTCTTATAGAACAACTATCTATGATTAAAATATCCCCTCATGAATTTATGGCTAGTTTCAATATTCGTTTTTCCAAAACTTGGGAAAGAATTCCAACAAGTGTCAAGCCTCAAGCTGATCATGTTTTTCTTTATTATCTTAGATCCCTAAACAATGATATTTCAACTATGATTTAGTCTATGGGAGGAGAGACTCTCATAACTTATGATATTGTTATCTGAGATGAAAATAGTCTTATTCAAGTCATAAATTTAGCAAGGCCTTCAATTCCTTTCTTAGAATATTTGGCACCTATCCCACAACCTATCACCATTATTGAACCTACTATTACAACCCCATTAGATGATGTGTTTAAATCTTTACAAACTATGGGAAACAAGCTAACTTCAATTGAAAATAGACTTGCATTACCTAGCAGACCTTATCAAGCTCCTTATCAGCAAAACCAACAAAATAGATAGCCTTATCAACAGAATCAAAATTATAGGCAACCTTATCCACAAAGGCAGTTTGACCCAAAGGCTCCTACTCCATCTAATGATTTATTCCTAGTTAATATGGCTACAAAATAATGGTGTCAACCTTGTAATAAACCTCATTCAAATTTCAAAAGTTTCCAAATGCTTTCCTAAATATAAGTTTTTTTCACAACCTCAACCTAAGACATTATTCATGCCTCAAATGAAGGGTGTGCAACAAGAAACGTATGTTCAGAAAGCACTTGAATAGAACTTAGTCAGTTTTAGTGAGGATGATTTCATAGCAGTTACTACTAGGGCTCAAGAAAAAGTTCAAGAGAGTCGGAAGCAGCAAAATAGGCTTGTTTTTCCCACAATGATGAGAAAAATGAAGCTACAGGTGCCAAAAATCAACTAGCGCTTACATTTGTTCCACAAAAAGACAGTGTTTTAACTGTAAAGATCAAAAAAATAGCTACAACTTGATCCAAGAAGATTATTTATACCTTAGATATCAAAGGTAGCTGAAGCAGAGTCCAATTTTCACTAAAGCCTATGCTAAAATAATAGAGTTTGTTTCTAAAATTGTTGCTTCTTTTAACATTGTTGATGTAATGAAGAAGCATAATGTTAACATCTCAATGTGGGATGCTTTAAATATCCCAGGACAACAGGATCTTTCTCATGAACTTGTTAAGTTGTAAATTTCTTCAAAAACAATAGAAAAGGAAGTTCAAAAATAGATATGGTCCTTGGAACAATGGAACAGACCACATTAAAGAAGTTAAATGGATGGTTCAAAAGGTTTTAAATGCTCAAGACATCAAGAAACCACCACCATTTTATTTATCACTGATTATTAGAGAGCATCTTGTTCATAATTGTATGGTTGATAATGGTGCAAGTAGCACAATTATGCCAAAAGTAATTACAGAAAAGTTGGGTTTGCATTATGAACCTACAGAGAAGAGTGTGCTACAACTTGATGGGACTATAACTAATATAGTTGGTGTCATCAGAAATCTAGAGGTAACATTACATGCTTGTCCTAAATGTTTCCATATTGCAAGATGTTATTGTTGTGGATTTACCTCCTTACTTTGCTATATGCTTATCTAGAGATTTCACAAAAAATATGAGGTTATCTTTCTTCAGATTGGTCCTTTTTTTTCTTCACTACACATTATGGGACCAAGGTTACTATCAATTCTGAACCATTGGCTAGATTTCACATCGAGCCTCATGCTTCTAATGCATTAGCTAATTATGTAGCCTTAAACCAGTCTAATTTTGATAATACAACTCATGTTTTAGTACTAGATGGTGTTTCTAATCTATTTATGGATGAAAATACACATGAAGAACATGTTCATGATCATTTCAAAGAATTTTAAGAACCTCTATTTTGTGTGTACTACCTTCATGAGGAAAACACACCAATTCCCTTGTTGTCTAAAATAGAAAATACAACAAAAGGGATTTGAAAGCTTCATTTTGATGGAGCTAAGAACAAGAAAGGACAAGGAGCAAGTTTGATGCTCACTTCCCTGTAAATGAGAGGTATTTCTCATCTTTGAGTCTCCAATTTTCATGCACTTGTAATGTAGCTAAATATGAAGCGTTAATTCATGGCTTACTTTGGGCCAGAAAGAGAGGTATTAGCATGTTATAGATTTTTGGTGATTCTGATTTGGTTATCAATCAAGTAAGAAATTTTAATGTTTGTAAGAATCCATTAATGAATTCTTATAGACATAGAGTTTCAAACTTAATGGAAGATTTTAATGTTATTAATTCATGGCTTATATTGGGCCAAAAAGAGAGGTATTAACATGTTACTGATTTTTGGTGATTCCGAGTTGGTTATCAATCAAGTAATAAATTTCAATATTTATAAGAATCCATTAATCAAGTCTTATAGACACAAAGTTTCAAACTTAATGAAATATTTCAATGCTATTGATATCCAGTCCATTCTTAGAATAGAAAACAAGCATGCAGATAGACTAGTAGTAATTGGTGTTAGTTTTGAAGTGCTGGAATAGATTAAAAATAACGAGATTCAGCCTCACATAAAGCTGATTGTTAGGTCTTCTATACCTGATAATGATTTAAATTGGTAGGTTTTTGAAAATGATGAACATATTTGCATGTTTTTACAGCAAGAAGCTGAATTTTCTACAGTAAATCAAGATAAATTGCAGCACTTATATGGTGACCAAATTGTTCAATTAAGATGAATAAACTACCTCAAGGCTTAGTCACATTAGAAGACATTTTCAGCACTAATGATCAGTTAAGGAAGGACAAAACTAAGATTTCAACACATGTAAAAAACTATGAAGAGATCTAATTTGATGAACGGAAGAATTTATTTCTCGAAAGGTATGTTCCTTAGCTGAGAAAATTTCCTTTATTAATCTTTGTAAGGAATTTAAGGATGTTTTCACTTGGAAATACCAAGACTTGAAAGGGTTTGATCCAATTTTGGCACAACATACTATTGAATTATAACCAAATTCTAAGCCATTTAGGAAAAAATAGAGGCCTATAAATCCCAAGATAAATCCTTAATGAGAAAAGAGCTATCTAAGTTTATCAAATCAGGTATTATCTTCTCAGTAAAGCATTCAAGTTGGGTAGCCAATCTTGTTCCTGTTTGGAAAAGAATGGAGAAATCAGATTATGTGTAGATTTTAGAGATCTTAATAAAGCTTCACTAAAAGATCATTACCCACTTCCCAATATGGATCAAATTTTAAGAACAGTTTCTGGTTCTGACAAACTATCTCTTCTAGATGGTTATAGTGGATACAATCAGATTCTAGTCCGAGAAGAAGATAGGTATAAAACATCTTTTACCACCAAGTGGGGTACTTATGATTACAAAATAATGACTTTTGGACTTTCAAATGCTAGAACAACGTTTCAACATGCAATAGACATAGATTTTTGTAGCTTGTTAAATAAATGCATACTGATTTATTTGGATGATGTTATTGTATTTAAAAAAAAATCGATGAACATCGAATACATCTAAGGCATACTTTTCAATTTGTGCAGGTAGTTGGAATATCTTTGAATCCCAAAAATTCTATCTTTTCAGTACATCAAGGTAAATTACTTGGTCATATTGTTTCTAAACAAGGTTTAACAATTGACCCTTTTAGAATTGAAGCCATATCACAACTATCATTACCTCATCACAAGAAGGCATTACAGAGTTTCTTGGGAAAAATTAACTTCGTTAGAATATTTGTTCCAGATTTTGTAGCATTGGTTAAACCATTGATAGCTATGTTGAAGAAAGATAAGACTTTATCTTGGACCAAAGGGAGAGAAGGGTTTGAAGCAATTAAAATAGCCATTTCTCAAGCTCCTACTCTTGCAAATCTAAATTTTGATAAATATTTTACAATGTATACACTTACAGGAGCTGAAACAATCTCACCATATTAACTCAGGTTAATGATGAAAATATTGAGCAACCAATTACTTTCTTTGGACAAATTTTGCATGATTATGAAACAAGGTACACATTTCTTGAAAAAAATTACTTTCAGTAGTCAGAGGACTAAATAATTTTAAGTATATGCTTTCAAACAACAAGATACATGTTCTTGTTTCTCATCCAAGTGTAAAATATTTCTTGTTAAATAAAGAATTGAATGAGAAGAGAGTAAACTTGGATAACAAAAGTCATGGAATATGATGTTGATATTCATGTTACAAATATAGTTTGAGGTAAAGGTTTGTGTGAGCATCTAATTATTGATATGGAAAAACAGTAGGCTATAGAATCAGAAAATCTAGAACAATGTGTTGAAGTTTAGTATCAATAATCAAATATCATGGTGCAACCAGAAAATCAACAACCCGAGCTTGTTCAAGAAGTTCAGGGATGATCATTTAGTTAATATCTATGAATGATTTAAAAAATTATTTATCTACATAACATGACATTTATCTGAAGGTGTGGAAAAAAATAGAATATGGCTCCAATGTGTTGATTATGATAGAATTCAACAATTATTATCTAAATTCCATGAAGGACCTGTAGGAGCTCATTTTTCAACACATAACATAACCTTAACAATTATGAAAGTTGGTTACTATTGGCCCAAAGATATTCAAATACTATTTTGATTGGATCGAAAAGTTTAAGAAATGTGCTTTATTTTTTGGAAAATAACATTTATCTTCACTACCCCCTTACAACCTATTTAGTTGATCAACCTTTCATGCAATGGGATATTTAATTTATCGGCATGATAAATCCACCTTTTCATAAGGACACAAGTGTATTTTGTCTACTACAGATTAATGTATGCACTAGACTAAAGCAATAGCCTTAAAGGATGCTAATGAAACTTCGATATTATCCTTTTATGAAGGTATAGTTTGTAGATTTGGTGTTCTAGCAACTATCATTTCAGATAATGCCTTAGCATTTCTTGGTGCAAAGGTAACAAATTGGGCTATCAACCATGAAATTTATTTAAGTTCGTCATCTAATTATTACCCATAAGGTAATGGGTTAGCTAAAAGTACTAACAAGAATCTTTTAAGGATCATTAGAAGAACACTCAAAGATAACCAGAGAGCTTGGCATCTAATGTTGAATTCGAACTTTGGGATGACAGAGTGACTCCTAAAAGATTTGTTGGTAATTCACCATACAAGCTTGTTTATGGAAGAGAAGCAAGAATGCCTATTTCAGTTGAGTTACCTACATTAGATTTTCTACATCAGATGGAGCTACTTGAGAATGAACCATTGTAGATTCGTTATGCAAAATTAATGGAATTACAAGAACTAAGAGATCAAGCTCATGTGAACATGGAAAAGAATCAGAAACAAATGAAGAAAACTTTTGATAAGAAGGCCAAGTTTAGAATATTTAATGAAGGAGACATTGTGTTGAAATGGGATGTTGATCGTGCAAATCCAGAAATCACACAAAGTTCGATACAATCTGGAGTGGTCCTTACATGATTTCAGCTTGCAAAGAACACAATGCATTTCATCTCTCGAGGTTGAATGGAGAGGAACTTCCCATTCCTATGAATGGTATGTTTCTCAAACACTGTTATTAAAAATCCTACAGTGTCTGTTTAGAGTAGGATTTCCTTTCCAATAAGTGTAGTTCCTGCATATTGTAATGTTTTCAAATTAAATAAGTGCATTCGTGCACGTGATCTAGTTTACATGATCCTTCAAGTTTTAGTTCATTTTGGAAGGTTTGGACCTTTAGAAAGGTAGATTTTTGATTACATACTTTGGAGTCCATGCCTAATGAACAAGAGAAACACACTGGTCTACAAACTAGTAGGCAGATTTCCCCACAAGATCGCCAAAATGTTGACAATTTTTGCACTTGTGTAAAAATGGGCAACTCGAAACTTCATTATGATGGATGGCATTGATGAAGTGAACCTAAGCTAGGGGAGTTTATTTCAGTTCAATATTTTTTCTGTTTTATTAAGTAATGATTACATGAAATCTGTAGCTATGTGTGTTGTTACAAAATATAACAGATCACATAGCCTGTAATTTCATGATTATCCTCAGTCAAAGAACACAAAGCCCCGAAGGACAGATGTGTTATCTTGATGAAGACATGAAAGTGCAGAATAGATGAAGTGTTAGGTTTTGGAACAACAATCATAGTTGCAGATTGTAGCATTCAAGGTTCATTGTTAAAATTAAAGGTATTTTAAAAGTTCTTCCTTCATGATTTAATAAATTCAACTGTGTTATTGAGTTTTCTAATTCATTATACAATCCATATAAAAAAGTTGAAATGCAGAAAGAAATACATAACTCGGTTTCAGAATTCAATTTTTTATTCATAAGGAATTTCAAATGTTCCCACACAAGTCGTGGGATGTAACTCAAAATTAAATTACAACTACTGAAGAGTACATTACAACTACTAAAGTAAGAGATACATATGCATGAAAGATAAAGTAAAGGAGTATGAAAGAAACCATCATTGCCTCGGGTTTCTTTCATTTCGGTTGATACATTTCCAGCTCCAACTTTATTCCATCTTCATCCTCGCTACTTAGCAAATGACATTGTACCTGAAAACAAGAAAAGGAAAGATTGTCAATATTGAGCTTAGGGTTGATCCATATTCCTACACTATCCAAATTTGTTCAAGTGGATCTCTTAACATCGGAGGTATAAGTTACATGAGGGAAAAAGACACAACTAATAAAAGCACCATTCTGCAGCAGCATACATGACTCATTCACTCAGAAAGAAGAAAGAGAAAAACTATGGAATAAAAGAGAGGCCAAAAATCCTAATGTTTTCTAACCAATTTATCTAAATGTACAGATACAGGAAAAAAGAAAGAAGTGATACATTATGTAACTTAAATTAGAAAAGCACATTTATCTCAATTCAAGCTAAAGCCTGAAGTTAACTGAAATGAGATAAGATTACATCTGAAAATGGAAAATGGAAAAGAAAAATTTTAATGAGGGCTTCGCCATGTAAAATGGATATTTTACATCTTTCCATCATGTTATTTCAAACTAATACATGCTTGAAGGTTGTATATAAATTAAACTGTAACACCTTTGACAAATTTTTATATTTCTCTTTTGCATTACAAGCGTTGGCATGTGATTTTCTTAATTGAGGTGTCTTCCTTGATTGTTGAAAATCATGCTTGTTATGGATAAATCATTTCTACTCTTGGATTCATCAGACTGAAATGATATGGCTTGCAAGAATCCATTTTCACTTCTTGTGGGCGAGTTGCAATCTAGTTTTGTGAATTACAAACTTATCTCTTTTAACTAACTCATCCTTGGATCAATTCCAGTGATCCAAGGAATGTTTTAAATCTCCTTACTAGACTGAATGGTAAATTGACATTCATAGGTGGAGAGACGTAGTGGACTAAACTTTGTATGTTACAAATTCTTTGGTCTTGTATGAACGTGCCTTCATTCGGTTGTATGATTGTGCTTGGATCTTTGGGATTGATCTCTTCAGAAATTTAATGGCGTAAGTGAAATAAAGTTTGCTTCATGACTATGAAGGGAATCTAAATCCTAAACCTAAAGGATTATCCTAACGGTATCCTAAACTAGGTAAAAGCACCTACTTCCTAGCTATGTCTACTTATTTGGGTTTCAATCTAACCTAAGTTCTTGTGCTAAATGAATAAGGGAGAAATTACTAAGGTAATGCTAGGATATTTTAACCTAATACCTAATACTATATGGTTGTGAATTTGATCTAACCTAAGGTGGAAATTACTTATGAAATGATTTTGACTAAACCTAAGGTTATAACCTAAGTTTTGGGAAATCTATCCTAAACTATTGAAAGGGAACCTAAGGTCGCATGGCATTATGGTGATGGTTCCAATGGCATTTATTTGATTTGATTTGGTTAAATGGAAGGGAGGTATAGCTAGTTTTGGAAAAGGCAAGTAAACTTTAGTGGGAGCATACGTGGAGGCTTCACTAAAGTTATAAATATATCCTGAAGTGGAAATAGGTTTCACCGAGTTTTGAAAGGTAGTGGCATGGAGAGATAGGTGAAATTTTGTAATTAATGGCATTGATGAACCTTTGGTTTTACGTGAAAACCATCTTAGATACAAGGAAAGAGGATTTTTAAGAGGTTATTTGGTCTCGCATGCTTTGTGATTTTTACTCTTCATGGAGCTATCTGGTTCTTTGAACCAGCAGTTCGACTTTTACTTTGTGGCTATTTTTGGTTTCTCTAGTCTATTTTCGATCGAAGGAAAGTATATGAGGCATTGGAAGAAAATATTTTTGGTTTTGATCTTTCGTGGAGGAGAAAAAGAGTTGGAAGCTCGGCTAGAAGTCTCCTTCGAATTGGAAGAAGCACTATCAGGCATGATAGGCTCTACCCATTAATATTTCTTGCTTTCTTCTAAATGATTCATTAAAACAATTATGCTCTCATGAGATAAATGTTTACATGTTTTTTCTGGTTATTTACTTTTTGGGTTGTAAGAATCTTTGTGGTTTTTGGATATAAATCCATTGCATGTTAATGTTAGCCTTTGAAAACTCTCTCTCTGCAAGTTCAGTAGTGATATGCATGTGGAACTTGTGTTCAAGGCTGTTGTTATTCTGAACTAGTATTTGATGCCTTATGTTTGGTTTTGAACTCGAATGCTAAGCCTTGTGTTTCGTTCGAACTTGTATTGGAGCCTTTTGTTTTGTTCTGAACTTGTATTGGAGCTTTGTGTTGTTCTAAACTTGTGTTCGAAGCTTCATGTTTAGCACTGAACTCATATTCAATACTTGTGTGTTCTGAACTTGTATTCAAGGCATTGTGTTTGGTTCTATACTTGTATTCTGAGCTTTGAGTTTTACTCGTATTCAAGGTTTTGAGATGCTTAGAACTCTTTATGGGACTATCTACTCGAAAAAGCTTGAGAGAATAGTTTTGGTTTGAGTTGATTTGGTAATCTCTTTTGAGATCTTCTCCTTGTAGCTTCTTGAGTTTGGAATGGTTGTGGTACTTCTGTTTTTGAGACCACCACTTCTTTGAACTTGTAAGGGTGTGTAAATATGGAGGATATTCTTCTCTCCTCTACTCTGAGAAAACCCACATCTTGTTGAAGGCTTGACTATTTTGTTTGAAGGTTAATGGACCTTTAGGGAACTGTATCTTATTGTGGGACTAAGGAACCTCTGGTTAGATACTGTATTGTTATTACTCTTTGGTTTGAAATTGAGCTCATTTGAAATAGTCGTTAATTGTTTTTGAAGTTATGGAAATGTTGTATGCATACTCCTTGTGATCGATGTTTGGACGAATACCTTCTCTGTCACAATCTTTATAGATGGAGCTGTGCAAGTATTCTTGTTGTGATTTTTGTTTCAGTCAAGTTCAAGGTAAAGTTGAGACATTGCTTGACTTAAATGTGTATTGGGTTTTCTTACTCTCTTTCAGATCCTTTTAATTGATTTCTAGGTTTTTAAAAGAAAGAAGAGTTGAACACTCTGTTCAATCTTGTTTGGAAGGATTTATTACCTCTGGTTTGGGATTGTTCTATAATTTTTTCTTATTTTGGATCACAAACTTCATGTTCTTTTGTATTGAGTTGTTTAAGCCTTGTTGTTGGGATTTTAGTTACTTTTGAGTTTGTGAGTATTTTGGAAACCTTTCTTAAGCTTAATATTGTTGTTGAGTTTTAGTACTCTCTTATAGATTCATTTGGATGAATTTTTGGGTCTTTAAAAGGAGAAAAGAATGGATTTCTCTTGTGGACAGTATTTTTTTTCTCTTCATCTTGGGACTATACTATGTACTCCTTTCTATTCAAACTTGTGCTTAAATAAAGTGGATTAGATGAACCAGGTCAGTATTGTTTTGTTGTTCGATAAAGTTTGAGTCCTTAGGGGAAACTGGATGAGTTGTTGTCTATAAACTGTGGGTTTGGTTTTGTATTCTCATTTGGGATCTAGTAAAGAACTTCTGAGTTTGGAAATAGAAATGGGAATTCATTTGATAGCAAAATGAAATAAGTTAATTTGATCAAACCTCTCTATAATTTGATCAAACCTCTCTCTTCTCTCTCTTCTTGGTCAGAGTGATTATTCTCTTAGGCTTGTTCAACTTCTTGGATTCGTCTTTTTGTCCTTTCTATCTTGTAGGAAATAGTGGAATCTCACTCTTTTGAGACGGAACTTCCTTGAGGATTATTTAGTCTATTTTGTACTAAGCCATTTGTTGTAATGATGTGGAAAGAGAATAGTTGAGTCATTTCTATAGAAGAGAAAAAGGTAATCTTGTTTAGATCGACTACCTTGTTTGACCGAGTCATACTCCTTTTGGATTGTTTATTAAAAGGACTTCTCTTTTGCACTCTATATAATTATGAACCCTCCATAGATGGACATGAGAAGACATTAACCTTGTGTGAGTCTTGCTTTGATTTTTGGAACGCATGGTTTCATATCCTTAAATGATATCTTCTAACATGTAGAAGTTATTTAAGACTTATAGGTAGACTATTTTGATTCTCTATCCCTTCTTGGATTGATTTGGGATCCTTGTTCATGTTGTTGTCTCTTTAATGTTGAATCCTTTTATTATTTTCCTTTAACTGAAGAAGGTATGTGGGTAATCAGTTGAGTACTTTCTGAACCTGTTTCTATCTTTCAGAGGATTAGTGAATGGTGGATAGTATGTATTGATTCTTCTTCTTTTGTTTAAGTTGTGGGATGGATCATTCTAAATATGTACTATGTTGAAGCTAACTCTTTTTATTTATAGTAAAGATAAATTTGGTATTTTAATTCGAATGAATTATGAAATAATTAGATGATAAGATCTGTTGGTTGTCTAAAAATTAATTGATAGGATCAATTGCTTTATATGTTATAATACGATGTTGCGTGATTATATTATGCTCTTTTCTTAAAAGTGAATTCAGACTCACTATTTGTACTTCTTATCTAGTTGTTATTACTTATGCTTATGTGTATGATATATTAATTGTTTCATTAAAGCGAGTTGTTGTAATGGAACAATTAGTGGAATGCACTTCATTTTAATGTTTAGTGCTTATCATGCTCAATTCATTAAACCGACCCGTCTAGAAATTTTTACAGATGGACTTCGTAAGTGATGAAAAAGAAGGTAAGACTTTTATGATGTATTGGCTTATTTAAGTCCAATCTTTTGTAAAGAATTTTGATTCATTCTTGAGTTGTATTGGAAAATAAAAGTGATGTTCTTTTATGAGCTTAATGTTGATTGACATGCAGTATGTCTGAAATGTATAGTCTTGTAAATGTATATTTTATCATGATGAATTGAAAGGTTTGGAGACTAACTCCAAATTGTGGTGTAAATTCTCTTGTACTTTATATGAAATAAATAGTAGAGATATCTTATCAATATTCTTTATATTTGTTTGTATACTATTGTTGTTGTCAATTAATAAGTTGGATTAAAGGGATAGTACAATCCCCCTTATTATAATGAAACTTATTAAGTTGCAAAAGATGTTGATCTCTATCTAAACAACTATAGTTTAATAATGAAACTTGTATTGTTTATACAATTAAACTATATGTGGTATGAACGATAGGAAGGTCATATAAAACCCTAACATCTAATCATGAGGAGGAATACGCTTCATGTCTCAAAATAATGAAAGATAAATGGAATGGTGGTTATGATCTTTAATCTTTGTACTTCATTTTTAAAAACAAATAATAATCACTAGTTGTACCTAGGTGGATGACATGCCCGCTTTGGACAGCTATGTTGCATTAAAAATTAACCGTTGGATGTTTGTTTCCCTATTTTTGGGATAATCTCTTGCTATGCCATGTTAATGAACATTAATGCAAACATGAGTTAATAAAGTTCTCAATATCAAATCATATTAATTATTGATATAGAACTTAATGAAAGATGGAATTAGGGTTAGGCACGGTTGCTATAATCTGAATCTTAATCCAATTTAATTATGAATGTAATGACCACCAAGGGGTATGTACATTGTGATCAATCAGTCCTAAAGGATGTTGGCACACACCAAAGTGTAAGACTGCACCTTCAGAATTCCAAGGGCTTCTCAAAGATACAAGTGTTACAGTTGACATGTGGCAACACCCTTCCGTATTTGTTCATCTAGATCTACACACATCTGGACTTGAACTTAGTTTCTCTCTAGGTCAAGTTAGTAGCATGTTTAGAATAGGGAGTAGATTTCTATGACTCAGGGTACCTTGGCACATTTGGTCGACTTAGGTCTACGAGTATGCCCATATACCCTAAGTCATCGTGAGCATCTTCCTATAACAAATTATGTTGCTAACATAGGTTAGGGTCAAACCTTAGGCAAGTGGACTGATGGTGTGAGTCAATAAAGACCATTCTAGATAACAAAAGAGTGAGGTGAAGGACGTATTCTAAAATGACGAGTATGTCATCTAGGAATAGTAACATGAACAATATGTTGAAAATCTTTGGCCAAAGTATCACAAGCTACTAGTTACGTTGTCCTATGTCACCTAGTTTAAAGCAACATGATGTCAGATGAATATTGGTAACAAATATTTAGATAGGTTCTTTAAACAGATCACTTAGTACCTAGAATAGGGTAGGAAAACCAAGTATACGTAGTATACATAAAGTATTCTATACTTTAAGACAAACATGAGAGATTGGTTAGTAGCCGAGTCATGTAGAGATCAGTAAATTACCAAGTCATTACAGCTGCATATGGTTATCTATTATGAGATTGATTGGCATGGAATGTGTGTTCTAAATGATGTTTTATTTAGAATAGAGAACATTGTGTTTCAAAAAAAAATTCCCTTGTTTCTAAAGTCTTAAAATGGGAATGTTACACAAATAGTAATGCAGAGAGAAAATAATGCATGGCATGGTCAAAGATAACAATTATCGGTTTTCACCTCC
This sequence comes from Taxus wallichiana var. yunnanensis, assembly GCA_018340775.1. NCBI lineage: Eukaryota > Viridiplantae > Streptophyta > Pinopsida > Cupressales > Taxaceae > Taxus > Taxus wallichiana. The sequence goes on along the minus strand of CM031237.1, from coordinate 334,188,201 downwards.
AACAACAAGCCACAATTCAATAAATGAAGGATACGATTCTGACTCAAGAAAAGAATACAATTTAGAGAGAAAGGACCAAATTCTCATTTCCGAGGTAGTCTTTTACAAATTTCATCAAGAAAGATTCAAGAATGCTCAAGTAATCCTCATACATCAACTCGAAACGATTATAAACAAACAAGTTGTCTAAACATGGAAAAGAGCTCTCGAAAGGAGCGATTAATGTCGACTATAGAAAATACAAGGTACATGAATGAGCATATCATAGTATAGTTGAGTCAAGATCAAGATGACCACTCCTTGAATCGCTACATGGGTGTATGCCAAGTATAGAAATAGATCAAGATGCTACATCATTACTATAGAGTACAAGTGCAACTACAAGTTACAAAGGAGCTACACCAAGAACACTGAATAAAGAAGATGACATTTTCAGGTCATCAGTTGACAAATGATTCATCAAAGAAAAGGAAATCAAAGTTTTCTAGAAATGCAACATTTCTATCAGATGAATTAGTTCAGAAAGTTTCAGCTAGCTACAAGTAGGAGAATTAAAAGTATGCTATAGGAAGAATGGTCATTATCTACAGGAATGGAATCAAGCTTACCAAAGTTTTTTGAAGGAACAGACAAGCTAAATATTCATTTTTCATACTGAAATAAGGAGAAATATAACAGGTTGTTACCAGATCACTATTACAATTCATGAAATAAATGTTTGTAGGAAGGTGCAACAGTTCACTATACTTGTAGAGTCCAATACAATACATAGGAATGAACATCACCGCCATGAAGAACAGATCCAAAGACAAATCTTAGAACTAGAGAGTGAAGAATTTCATTCATTTCTAACTGAGTAACGATTACATGTAGAGATTTTTGAAAAGGAAAATAAAAGTACAGATCTTATTGAAGAAAACATAACTACAAGATGGGATGATTCTTCAAGTTGATCATTGCATACTATAGATGGAAAGAGAAAAGTCACAAGGTTTCACACTGTAACCATCAATTGAATATAGGTTATGAAAACAAAGGAATTCAGTCATGAACTTATCAACATTCATTATCAAATAAGGTCAGTATGTTTTAGAGGAAGATAATAGGTACAGTCATACCATTCTTATGGAATTCAAGTATATTGCTTACAAATGAATCAGGTACTGATATATTGATGTGAGTAGGAAAGTTATCACAATAAGATATCAACCGGAATATAATGAGAAATGAATCAGAGCTCAAACAACTCTCAACAAATGGTGTCTACAAGCTAAACAAAAGGCTACAGATAAAAATTCGAGCTTGGGGAATTTCTAAATGATGCTCATGTTACACCTAATTAAAATTTTTAGATCGAGTTCTTATCAAGAAACAAGCAAACTCGAGATCTTAAAAATCAATGCAATAATTTCAGTCAAAGTAGACAACATAGCTTAGAGCTTCATAGCACTAGAGACAGAAGTCAATCAAGATATTAAGCCTCAATTCATAGATAGGGTACATCGAACTAACAAGCAACCGAGCTCAAAATCAATTATGCTAACAACATTGAACTAGATCCCATAAATTTTGAACAAAAGAGTCTTCAATCATAGGAATAACAAAGCATAGTACAAGATTTTCAAATATTTCTAGTTCAAAACTTTAAATGTCCAAGGTTGACTAAGAAAATAAGCAAGCACAAGATACGAAACCCACATTTTGGTTAGCTATTACAAGTATAAACGAAATCAGTGAAGTTTTTTAGAAGAAACATGAAGACTCAATCTATCAAAAGCTTGAAAGTCATCAAATAAAGGAGCTCGAATTATTTAAATGCACGATGACTAGAGAAAACTCAAAACTCCCGAAACTCACCAATGACACAATGAACTACAGTAAAGAGAGTAAAAATGCAGATTCTTTTAATAACAAAGTGTTATTCATAAAAATTGACTCGTGTTTTCATCAAAAGCATACATGAACGAAAAGGATAAAATGGTTTACTTTTCATGACTATTTTAGGCTCTATAACTATTCATAACAATCAATGGTGAGATAGAACTTACCTATTTTAGAAAGATATGGGTGAAACCTTCGAGCGGAACCAAGTTCAAAATAAATAACGACACCCAAAATGTTTTGAGCTTGAAATGCCACATAATACAATGAAACACAGAGAAATGCAAAACATAAGTACAGATATTAGTGTATTTAAAGTAGAAATGATAAGGGTTTTAACCATTATGGAAGCACACTAAAGGAAAACTCAAAGAATCAAAAGAAATGAAACATCTACAATCATTAAATGACAAATTCACCTTCGTGACAATAATGGTTAAGAGTTCAAGAACTATAAGTAGGAAGCCAATGGAAAAAAGATTACGGAAAGAATCTGATATACATGCATAGGAGTTTGCAAAGCCATATTTACAGAGTTCTCCAAAGCTCAAAGAATAAATAATGGCTGTCACCTTCAAAACTCTATCACAGGAGGTTGTTTCTACAAAGAAAAAATTATCATCAATGCATCAAGTGTCAATGAAACCCACAATTGATGAACACGAACTCGTAGATCCTTGCTCAACTTATAATACAAGCTCCAAAACTCCAATGGTAGTCTCATAATCTCATAGATCTTGAAACAGAGTGAAAGACATACAATGTGTGTGTTTAAAGTTATAGAATCGAGTTCGAAGATCAAACAATGACGGTTTGTTAATAATATTATGGTGCTTCACCGCTTAGAATGAGAAAATGATAAATAATAAGTGATAATCTCAATGATTTTTTAAAAAAACCTAACTCATTTGGAGTTATCATCAACGGCTAAGATCAAGCCATGTAACAATCGATGGTCATAAACAAAAACCACAACCAACCACTAGTGTCAATTAGAGTTAAAAGATCCACATAGTGGAGGAGATAACAAAGACACAAGATCAACATCCGCAGAGCAATCTCCAAGATCAAAGAAAAACCCAACTCACCATGGTTAGTTCCTCACCTACCCTAGTCAAATCGAATGGTGCAAGATCGATGAGTACCAAAATCAATGGCCATAAACTGTTTCACCAAATTTGAAACAAATGCAAAACATAACCACAAATCTGTAGACCATATTAAATGTAATATCCAAACCCTAATTATGGGTATAGAAGATCAAATGGTAAGGATCAATGAGATTAGATCGACGACCTTCACCAAGGTCCTTCTTGTTGTAAGTTAATAGAAATTGGCGGAGATTGAATTCTGGAGTTAAGATCATGAACTTCTCCCTTGTCTACTTTGTCCATCCATCAGAAACAGAGATAACTCGACCTGATTTAGCAAGCACCACCGAAAGATATTCCAAGGGGTGAGTCACCATGGGGAGGGGGCCAACCCACGTCATTTAAATGATCATTACATTGACCTTAGTTAAGGTCTTATAACATATGTCAAAATAATCAAATACCAAAAATCACAATGTAATGATAATAAAAAAGGTGGCCGAACATACAATGAAATGATAATAAAAAAAAGGTGGTCAAACACACAATACAATGACATCCAAAATGGCCAGTATAATATGCCAATATTCCACAAAATGACCCCATGTTTATTCTAAATAATGGTATTATTCCAAGTCAACAAAGGAGGAAGACAAGTGTTCACATCACAGGTGGTCCCAGTGGGGGAGATTTTAGAAGGTAAACAATAGCATGATGTGCACAAGTGCATTCTTCATGTGACCACTAGAAGACAAACAAGAGGTCAACATCAGAGTACAAGGAGCCTTTTTGGAGGCCTATTACCTTATTTTCCACAAAATAAGAGTAGAATATTATTGCACATGTGTTCACAGTGTTCCCCACAATAAAGCGATGTGGAATTGATCAATATTTTGCTAATCACTGCATACGAATAATCAGTAAGAGATAAGGAATTATTTTTACTTGTAGGGAGATTAATTTTTGCATGTGCATCCAAGGGGCAGTTTAAAATGCTATTTTTGCAATTCAGTAAGTGGATCAAGTTACAGATGCCACATCATCAGCTAGAAGATATAAATTGTATGCATTTAAGAAGACTTGCTCATCAAGCAAGGTTTATTATTAGTCAATTATTCACCCAACTTTATTAAAAATAGAATAGTCAACTATAGTTTGACTAAGTTGTATTTTGTAAATAAGACTATTAATGTCTCATTGTATTAGCATGCTTATTTTTATTCCTTTATTTATTCATGATAAAGGATAAAAATAGGATGCATGTGCAAGTACAATTTTAGTCTATTTTTAGGAAGGGTGGGATGAATAATTTTGCTATATATTGTGTGCATTGGCAAAGCACAAGGGAGGACTTTTAGATACAGGAGTGTTGAAGTAGATTTTGCCAGTTTTTCCCTTTGAATGAGAAGTATATTCTTCCTTTCCAATTATTTGTAGTCTTGTGTATGTTTATTAATCCTTGTGAATGTCAAATTCCTTGGTTAATCATCCTACCATATTTCAAATTTAGTATTTTCTACATGATATTAGTGTGCATGTGTAGCTTAATAGTATTGTTGTGAAAATTTCCCTCAATGCATCAAGTGTTTGCCTTAATATTCTACTGAAAAATATTGGTTTGTGCATCTAGAATCCATTTTCATATCAATTGTGCATGTACTCAGTCAAATACCTCAAACAAGTTTGGTGTATCACCCTAGTTTTTGAATCCATTTATAGTCATCTTTTACCCTCAAACCCCAAAATTAGTTTAGGATACATCAAGAAGGAACCAACCTTGATACCGGAGACTCACCTTAATAATAGGTATACCCATAGACCTGAGGTGTTTCCATTGTATCTACAAAAGAGAGAGATCCATTTTGCAAGATTAGAACACCTGCAACCATCTCTCTACAGGGTGCACTTTCGAGAGATAACATAATCCTGAAAGAGATGTTGGATTTTTCTTCGACATCAATAAGGTGCCCATTAACATTAAGTTTGGTATGAAGAGGTGACCCTACATTGTACTTACAAGTTTGGATCTAAAATAACTATGTCAATATATTTCCCTTCTCATTCCTCCAAAAATTGGGCTACGAAGAAACAAATTGTTCCTCAACCTAAATATGTTGAGAGGTTATGATACAGATCTCAAAGCAACATTCATTGGGACAATAGTGCTTGCAATTACCATTATTCCAAAGAATGTATTAATCGATTTTTATATTATAGAAGCGAGAAACCAACTATACTATGATTCTTGTCCAGCCTTGGATCCATCAAATGAAGGAAATCCCTTAGATGCTTTCCCAAGAAGTCAAATTCCTACATATGGGGAAAGTATTTGTTGCTTAGAGTGACCCAAATCCTTTTTATATCCACATAGCCAACCTGAAGAAGAAACCTATGGTTCATACTAACTTTGAATGCTCATCCAATCAATTGAATACACCAAAGGGTTCAACACTTATGTCTAAGTTGATTCCTACAATGGAATTAAAATCCCCCAAGGTAATCAAAGGGGTTGATGCTAGTGAAGATGAAGTTTTTGTGGTTGAAATAATGTCGAAAAAGGCCACAACTAAAATCATTGAGTTATTGGAAAATGACCTGCCTATCTTTCTTCCATTCAACTTTATGGGCATGGTACATGCTCTTGGAATTGGTTCTCTCCCATCTAGTGTCATTAACAATGTGTGCATGGTTGAGGTCTTAGAATTAAAGAAAGAGATAACAAAATGATCAAACCTCTATCTTCCCTAACAATTTCTAGAGCTCAACTATGACAATGTGAAATGTCATTTTAGTGTTGGGGTAGGCGTGATCCTCACTTCCCCAAAAGGTAAGGTCATTCCCTTCACCTTCAAGCTTAATTTTGAGTGTATGAACAATGGTGCCATATATGAAGCTCTTCTTCTTGGTCTCATTGTATCAAAGAGGATGGGTGTTAGCAACATTAGGGTTCTAGGTGATTCTTAACTTGTCACTAATCAAGTCTCAGAGGTTTATGAGACTAGAGTGGAATGCCTACACTCTATAATACCACTAGAACTTAGCAAAGTTTTTAATTTCATATCTATCAAAGTTATCCCACGAGAAAAAAAATTTAGCGGACTCAATAGCTACTTTCTCTTCTCACTTTTTTCAAGCAAAGATTTGAGGAAAACAAATTCACTATTTTGGTCCGATCTGCAACCTATAGTTATAATAATGCTAACTAATGTAATTTCTGCATATGTTGAGGCTAAGAATGAGCCTACCACTTTGGACTACATGGAGAATGATGAGGCAATCCTAGGATACCTCAATGCATAAGAGAGGCTTTGATCTTATACCTCACTCTTCCTCCTAATTTGGAGATCATACGATGGACCTTTCTTCATCAAAAATCCTTGAAATATGTGAAGTAGAGGAAGATGAATTAGATTTACCTTAGCCCCACTGTGTTTTAAGAAGGAAACACCTCTTTAATTGAAGGAACCATAGATATAAACATTGGGATGGAGGAAGATCCTAAAATCTTGAAAATCGGTTCTTCCTTAACTCTGAAAGAGGTGGAATCCCATACGAAGATACTCAAGGAACACTCAAAAGCCTTCTCTTTCAATTATAAAGAGATGACAAGTATTACTTCCAATGTTGTGGTGCATAACCTAGTAACCAAGCTAGATGCTAAGCCCATAAAACAAAATTTGATACCTATGAATCCAAAAGTGGCTTTGATGGTCAAAGAGGAGGTTATGTAGCTCCTACAAGTAGGGTTCATTAAATTGGTAGATTACTCAATGTGGGTTTCAAATATAGTTATCGTTCTTAAAAATAATGGGAAAATTCACATATACATTGATTTCAGGGACATAAACAAGACATGTCCTAAAGATGATTTTCTATTGCCTTCCATCGATGTCATTATAGACCCAACAACTGGATATGATTTATTGTCACTTATGGATGGATTTTTGGGATACAATCAAATTAAGATATCTAAGGAGGATCAAACAAATACTACTTTTACCACTCCTTGGGGAACCTTTTGTTACTTGGTCATGTCATTTGGCTTAAAAATGCCGGAGCCACTTACCAACGAGTGATGACATACATATTCCATGATCTTATTCATAAGATTGTGGAATCTTATGTCAATGATATTCTGAGCTAAGGCCAAGAAGTGTTATGATCACCTTGAGGTGCTTTGTGGTATATCCTCTATCATCTTATCGAATATCATGTAATGTTAAATTTAGAAAAGTGTGTATTCGGAGTGACAGGAGGAAAGTTGTTGGGATATATCATCTCTTCAAAATGGATTGATGTAGATCTAGCAAATATCCGAGTGGTTATAGAAATGAACCCACCCTCAAATGAGGTCAAGAATCGGTACTTTCTTGGTAAACTTGGAGCAATCTACATGTTTATCCCCAATCTAACCTATGCCATTCATCCTATCAACAACCTACTAAAGAAGGATTGCTGTAAAATTTGGAAAATTGATTATCACGGGGTGTTCGATTCCATGAAACATTTCTTCATGTCATCACCCACACTCATCACCGCCAAAATAATACCTTCCTCTAATTTTATGCTCTCGAAGCTATTGATGTCTCACTAGCTTGCATGTTGGCATAGAAAGATGATGATAAACATGAATGTGTCATTTATTTCATTAGTTGTACCTTATTAGACTATGAGACACATTATATGTAGGTAGAAAAATAATGTCTAGTTATAGTGTTCACAAAAAAAAGATTGAGGCATTATATGCTTAACCAGGAAATGTGAGTGATTGTCAAGTCAAACCAGCTACGAACATTTTTAACTCAAGGTTCCTTGTCTAAGAAGGTTGGTCACTTTATGACCTTAATGGGTGAATTTGAACTAACCTTCATCAATCAAAAGTCCATCAAGGGAAAAATCATTGTTGATTGGTTGGTGAATAACCAAATAGATTGTGGAGATCTAGTAGACTTAGATTTCCCTTATGAGTGTGTGTTTTATGTAGAGACTAAGCCTCCCATTGCCTCATGTCCATGGTACTCAGATATTATTAATTTCATTTTGGACCATGCATACCATAAGGGAGTAACCTCATAACAAATATGGTATATACGTGTCACAAACCAAATATATGAGTGTAGAAGAAGTTCTCTATCACAGAGCCTTTGACGGTATGTTTTGAGGTGTGATGACAAAGAATAATTAGAGAAGATCCTCTTGAGCCCACAACGGAGTCTATGTGGGTCACTTTAGAGGACATGTAATTACTCAAAATACATTGAATGGGTTATTTGTGGCCCATCTTAGAGCATGACGTTGTGAATTATGTGTGCAGGTGTCATAAGTGTCAAGAATTATCTCATGAGATACACATCCCTACTCAATATTTGCATCCAATAGTGATACCTTGGCCCTTTTCTACTTGGGGTCTAGATTTGATAGGGAAGTTTTCTCCCTTATCAACAGATGGCCACAATTTCATTATTACAGCCATAGAGTATTTCACAAAGTGGGTTGAGGCCATGTCACTCACAAATGTACCTAGGTTTTTTATCGCTAAGCTCATTTTGAATCGATCATTCACAGTACAAGGTCCCAAAATTCATTATCTCAGATAATGACATGTCTTTTAAGAATGAAGAGGTGCATGAGTTGTGATCCCAATTCAATGTCTTTCATCACACATTCTCTTTATATTACCCTCAAGCCAATGGACAGGTTGAGGCTACAAATAGAACATTAAATTCCATTCTCCTCAAAACAGTTAAGGAGAATAAATGTGACCCAGGCACTTAAAGATTTTTCTGGCCTTGTGGTCTTATAGGACCTAAATAAGGATGTACGGGGAAACCCGTATTCTTTAGTCTTCGGTTTTGAAGCGGTCTTACCGCTTGAAGTTGAGATACCTAGCCTCCATGTATCTTTGCAAGGAATATTATATGAAGATGGATACCGAGAGGCGCAGCTATTTGAACTAGAATATCTCAATGAAGCTCAACTTGGAGATGAGAAATGGCATAGTGTATATTCTTACATGATGTGCCATTAGTAAAAAAAAGGTTTACAAGTAGGGAGATTTAGTACTTAGACTTGACAATTGGATCGACAAGACTACTTTGGTGAACAAAGAAAATTTAGACCCAAGTGGTTGGGCCAATATCGACTCATGGAGGACTATAAAATGGTGTGTATCACCTATGTACTTTAGAAGGTGATGAATTCGGTGAATCGGTCAATTTACTCCACCGAAACTTCTTCTACGCATGATTTAATTGCATTTCCACATGTACATTACTACATCCATATTGCATATCATCTACCAAATCATATTGTAAAATTGTAATCAAGAAAATTACTTTTCAAACAAATTCCAAAAACTTCCAAATATTGGAAAAAACACTCGATCACACTTCTTCGACTATCTACCATATTATCATCAAATAGTTCTAATCTCTTCATCATTTCAGCAGATTAAGAAATAATTTTGACATAGGTCCTATCAATGCTTGCATACTTGGTTTTCTCATATTTTCTTCTAGTTTAGGTGTCTTTTCCCATAGTTTAATCTAGAAGCTTCTTGGTGTCGATCTTTCCCATAAAACCTCTTTGGTAATAAAAATAGTCTAATCATTTTACCTAGATCGTTATTCACCTATATTAGCCTTCGGTGGTGAGCCCTCACATCTTACTAGTTGTGTGGGGTTAAGGCTAGGAGCATGCTCTCCCTCCCAAAAGCACAAGTCAAAATAAAAAAAAAAAAAAAATGATATAAGTCAAGAAATAAGTGTAAAAATATTTCATTCACAAATAATACTAAACTTCCTTTCTCGACCAATCTTTGGTGATGAGCCCATGTTTCTTCTGGTAGCGTGAGGTTGGGAAAGGAGGGAAGTGCCCTTACTCACCTATATATTTTCCTTGGTGGTAAGCTCATGCTTCTTACTAGAAGCGAGGGGCAAGGTGTAGGGGGTCTCTTCAAATAATTCAATAAAGTATAAGAAATTTAGCAAATAAAAAGTTATTTCAAACTTCAAATCCAAATAAAATGAATTAGATGCATGTTTTACAAGAGATTCAAATCCTTAAAACTATATATTTTTAATCAAGAGGCCATCTATGAATCTAATTCTAGATAAACTTGCAAGAAAAATACATTCTAGACTAGGTAGTTGATTTGTGTGTAGTGTTAAGTTGTAGGTTCCTAATTGGATTTATATTAAAGTTTTGTCTTCTTCTCACCATTTTTGCTTATTAAAACCATACAACTCTCTTCCCTTCGGCTCTCAATTTTGAGCCCTCGCATCTTACTGGTATGGGGTTAGGAGTGGAGAGAGATAATTTTATTATTATATCACATGCATCACATTTTTCCAATAAAAAAGAAGTGTTAAACATTGTTTGAAACCCAAAGTTTTTAGTTGCAATGAGTTCACATAAGAATCATTTAAAACAAAACAAAAAAATAAATCATTATGTTAGCACATTTTCATCATCACCATCCATAGCATGCATCCAAAATCATATAAATGTTACGAAATAAGGGATAAAATATGCAGAACAATCCCTCATAGAATCGCAAGAGTATAAACTAATATGCATAAAATATTACAGATATCAAATAAAAGTGCATAATAAAATAACACAACACAAAGAGACAATATTTAACGTGGTTCACCCAATTTGGGCTATGTCCACCAAGAATCACTTGCTCATATTTTATTACAAGACACCACTCTCTCAATACAATACCTAGATCTGTTTGGAGCTATGCTCAACAAACTCTACAAAATTCACACCCGAATTCATACACATCTGAAATGTTACATTAACCCTACCATATGCACAAAACCACATAAGTAGATAATTTCTTAAGCATTTTTACAAAACCGTGGTTGTCAAAACCATGGGCCAAAACCATCTCATAAACCTATGGGTCAAAAATCCCACCCATATGATAAAAAGCACATTTCCCGATATATCGGGCACGTTTGAGGCCAAATAAATTTACTCTTAGTGTATATTCTTGAACATTTTCTCACATGAAAACAAGCTCCACAACCTAACAATCTCCCACTTGGAGACTAGTTTTCCTCTAAGAAAGCTTCTCAACCCTTCACTAGTTTCTGTGAAGACCAACTAAAGCTGAACATAACTTCAATTTTTCCCATGTGACCACCTTGGTCATCATGTCTACAAGGTTCTGACTAGTATGAATCTTCTCCAGCTTCAACTTCTCTTCCTCCAAAGTTGTCCTAATGAAATGGTACCTTAACATGTATATGCTTCATCTTAGAGTGGAAAGAAGAGTTCTTAGCTAGGTGTATAGCACTCTGACTATCACTATGCATCTTTCCTTCCTCCTACTTATGCCCCAACTCCTCAAGAAATTTCTATAGCCAAATAATTTCTTTACTTTCCTCTGTGGTAGTAACATACTCAACCTTCGTGGTTGACAAGCCACTAGCTTTTGTAGTCATGAAATCCAGCTCACTGTTGTCCCACCTATAGTGTAAACATAACTGTCATGTTCCTCCTGTTGTCTACATCTCTAGCCATATCTAAATCTACATAACCACACAAAGTGGTGTATGATCCACTGTAGCACAAAACTATCCCCATGGTCCCTCTCAAATACCAAAGGATCCACTTTACTGCCTATCAGTGATCTCTACCTAGATCACTCATAAATCTACTCACCGCTCCCACTACATGGGAAATATCAGGCCTGGTGCACACCATGGCATACATCAAATCCAAACTACTAATGAGTAAGGTACCTTGGACATTTGGTTTCTCTCCTGCTCTATCTTGGGACACTACTCCTTTGATAACTTGAAATGGCCTACCAAAGGAGTCCCAACTAGTTTAGCATCCTACATATTAAACCTCTCCAAGACCTTCTTAATGTACTCTTCCTAAGATAAAGTTAGCTTCCGTTCCTTCCTATCCTAATATATCCTCATACCAAGGATTTGTTTGGCTTCCCCCAAATCCTTCATAGAAAAGGATTCACTTAGTTTTTTTTTGAGTACTTTTATTTCCTGCATGTTTTTACCTGCAACCAACATATCATCCACGTACAGACATAGCATAATTTAACTTCCATCCTCACCTTTCTTTATATACACGCAATAGTCAAAATGTCATCTAATATAACCTTGATCCATCATGAATCTATCAAATTTCTTATACCATTGACGTGGATCTTGTTTCAAGCCATACAAGCTCTTCTTCAGTTTGCACACCATCTCCTCTTTACCTTTGACCTCATAGCCCTCTGGGTTGCTGCATATATAGATCCTCCTCCAAATCACCATGGAGAAATACAGTATTTACATCAAGTTGCTCTAAGTGCAAGTCTTCTGCTGCAACTATTCCAAGAACAATTCTAATAGAAGTCATTTTTACTACAAGAGAAAAAATCTCATCAAAATCTATACCTTTTTTCATGAAACCCCTTGACCACCAACCGGACCTTGTATATTTTCTTTCCTCCTTCCTCTTTTACTCTGAACACCCACTTGTTCTAATGCTCTTTTAACTTCGGTAGCTTCACCAAATCCCATTTTGGTTCTCCATGAGAGCTTGATGCTCCTCATCCATGGCTTGCTCCCACTTCATCTTGCATCTACCTGCATTACTTCATCAAATATCTCTTACTCTCCACTGTCATTGAGTAATAAATAATAAAGAGAAGGATAAAAATGTTTAGGTTATCTTCTTACCTAGAAGACCTCCTTATATAGGAGTTTGGGGTTCTGTTGAGGAGGTTCTTAAACTGATTCATGTGTCACTTTCCCATCTAGGAAGATCCTCTATCATTGCGTATTCTTTTTCTTGATTCTTCCATGTTTTCCTACAACTACTACTTATACATGAATTTCTCATTAAATACCATGTCCCTAAATCGAATGATTTTCTTGTCCTTAATACTCCAAAATTTATATCCAAAGTCATTACCACCATAACCAATGAAAGTACATTTTTCTTATTTATCCTCTAGCTTGGTCCTATCATCCTTGTCTATATGGACAAACACCTCACATCCAAAGACTCTAAGAAATGAATAATCAACTTTCTTACCATACCAAGCCTCCTCAGTGTATACCTCCATCCAAGGCACTTGAGTGTCCTCTAGTTATCAAGTACACAACTATGCTCATTGCTTCTTCCCAAAAAGAAAGAGGTAGTCCTACATATAACCTCATGCTCCTAGCACGTTCCATTATTGTTCTATTCATCCTTTTTGACACCCCATTCTGCTGCAAAGTTCTTGGAACCATCTTTTTCCTATAGATTCCATTCTTAGAATAGTAATCATCAAATTCATTGTTGCAATACTCCCCTCCATTATATGACCTGAGACATTTTAGCTTAAAACTTGTTTCATTCTCAACCAAGGCTTTCCATTTAAAAAAGTGTCAAATACATCAGATTTGTTTCCAATACAATAAACCCAAAATTTCCTTATTATATCATCAATAAAAGTAACATAATAACTTGAACCCCCAAGAGATGATACCTGAGCCGGCCCCCACACATCAGAATGCACCAGCTCTAAGTTACTCTCTTTCTTTGTATGTCCAACCTTGAGAAACCTTACTTGCTTCTATTTCCCATATATGCAGTCCTCACAGAACTCCAAACTTGTTTTTGTATATTCAGGAAAATCCTTCTTTATGGTCTCCATGCCATTATGGCTCATATGAATGATCCTATAGTGCCACAATGTTGTATCTACCTCTAAAGCCACAAGATTACAAAAATTAGTGCTATAAGTGGTTAAATACAAGGTTCCAACCTTCTTACCTCTTTCCACCACAAGAGAACCCTTGGTAACCTTCTAAGATTCCACTATAAATATCACAAAGACAACCATCACTTCTCAATTGCCCTACCAATACCAAGTTTTTTCTTAATGTAGGCACATGTCCTGACATCCTTCAATAGCCATGTATTCCCATTCTACATCTTAACCTAAACAAACCTTTTCCAACTATGTTGCAAGGCTCATCATCACCAAGAAAAACATGCCCAAAATCTCCTTAAACATAATCAAAAAAATAATGCCTATGTGGAGTAGCATGGAAAGAAGCCCCAAATCTAAAACCCAAGATTTAGTAATATTGTGCAAAGAAATAATCAAAGCATCCTAACATACATTACCTGTTGCCACATTTTCCTCCTTGTTTTCTTCCTATTGTTTCTTCTTGTCCCGAAGATCCCAACAGTCCTTCTTTGTATGCCCAGACTTTCCACAGTGTCAGCATACTATCTTGCTTTTGGATTTTGACCTTGTCCGATCCTTTGATTTCCCATGCTTCCTCTATTCTTCTATATCCCTCTAGTTTCAATCACAAAGCATTCCCTAAAGTAAAAGATTCATTAGAGATTTTTCTTCACATTTCTTCAATTAGAATCACCCCTACAACATCCTCAAACTTCAAATTTCAGTTAGCTAGAACCGATTTACTTACCGTTATTACCAGGCTATTCCAACTCTTAGGTAAAGAGCACATAATTAATAAAGCCCTAACTTCTTCATCAAATTCTATTATAACTGAAGCTAGCATATTTACAATCATATTAAAATCATTTAAATGATCTGCTACTGAACCATTCTCAAACATCTTCATATTAAACAACTTTTTCATTAAAAATATCTTATTAGAGGCAGAGGGTTTTTCATACAACTTTCCTAATGCATCCATCAATTCTTTTGTAGTATTTTCCTTTGAAACATTAAATAATACCGAAGATGCAAGACACAATCGGATTGTCCCAAGTGCCTTCCTATCCAGCAAATCTCATTCCACATTTGTCATGCTTGAGGGTTTGTTCACCTTCTCAGATAGTGGAATATAAAGATCCTTCTAATAAAGGTAATCTTCCACCTGCATCTTCCAAAGACTAAAATTCTACCCATTGAATTTATCAACCCTTGATCTTCCATCATCTGACATAGCTCCCACTCAATCTAAAACTTTCCCTATGATTCAACACTTTAGTAAAGCAAACCAGGCTCAGATACCAATTGTTAGGAAATAAGGGATAAAATATGTGGAACAATCCCTCCTAGAATCACAACATAAAACTAATATGCAAAAAATATTACAGATATCAAACAAAAGTGCACGAATAAAATAACACAACATAAAGAGAGTATTTAACATGGTTCACCAAATTTGGGCTACATCCACCAAGAATCACTTGCTCAAATTTTATTACAAGCCACCTCTCTCTCAATACAATACCTAGATCTATTTGGAGCTATGCTCAAAAAAACTCTATATAATTCACACTTGAATTCATACACATCTACAATGTTACATTAACCCTACCATATGCACAAAACCACATAAGTAGGCAAACTACTTAATCATTCTTACAAAACCATGGGTATCAAAACCATGGGCCAAACCCATCCCATAAACCTATGGGTCAAAAATCCCACCCATATGAGAAAAGCATGTTTCTTGGTATATTGGGCATGTTTCAAAGCCAAAACAAAAATTCTCGAGGGCTACACCCTTAGACCCCGGCCCAACCCTGGTGAGACAACTGTGTAAAGTGTACAACTCTTAATGTACATTCTTCAACATTTTCTCACATGAAAACATGCTCCACAACCTAAAAATAAAAACATCAAAGATTTTAAGCATCTATAAGTACACAAGTGAAACAAACCATCATCTAGATAACTCTTGCACAAGGATAACCAAACCAAAAATGTGTGTGCGTGTGTGTGTGTATCGATAATAATAAAATTTGTGTACAATATCATCACACTAATAAGTGTGGTCAAAACTCTCGCAATGAGCACAAAATCCAAAAAAATCAATACATAGATGTCTCACAAAATGAAAAAAAGTAATAAAGGCATTTTCCTATCCTGTGATCCTTACAACGGTGCACTTTGCAAGGTCTCCTACTATGGCTCCTACATTGTGAGTGGAATCCTCCATGAGTTGAGAGGTGTGAGTAAGATGGGTTAGGTGACCTTCCGGTAGTCATATCCTCACTATAGGAATGGCCTCACCTATACATCCTCTCGGCTAGCTGGGTATCCTATCATCTCACCCCTCATTCAAATTAAGAGCTCTACATCTCTCCAAACTAGTGTAAAATAGCAATATGGCACTGGCCATCTTCGGTTTCCTGCATCTATAAGTAGCTCCTCTCGTGACTTTCCGGTGGAAGTTCTAGTGTATTAACCAGGATCTATCAAATAAGGTCTTTTCATCCATCAAAGAATGGTTGTAAAATATAAAAGAAAACAACGGTGAGTTACAAAATATTTTTAAAATAAAAATATAAGAGATAATATGAAGTTCGAAAAGTAAAACACTAGAGTCGAGAGAAGAGTATCTACATACTCAGATCTCCTGGCATCCATGACAAATCGATTAGTGTTTCTTGTTATGGTGGAACTATTATGTGGCATCTTCTCGGTTGTAACCTCCTCAAAAGTAACCCATTATCCCATAACAGTGCTCATCACCCCCCTTGATGAAAAAGGATCCTCTAAATAAAGAGTCTCCTTCTTCACCTCCTCCTTGTCCCTCGCTATCTGCGGAGGCCTCTCTAGTAAATCTCCACTCACTATCATTATCCTCCTCATGACCCTCCTCTTGAGTCTCCTCCCCAATCTCCTCCTCGGCTTCCCCCTTGCTATATGTCTTTGTCACATCCTCCTCTTCCTCCTCCCACTATGTGCGGGAGTAGGCCTCAGATTTGTAACATGACCCCGGCTGGCTGGATTTGGAATGACCCATGTTGTACTAATCGAGAACCTTAGGAGTAACAATTTTCCATTCGATCAAGCCCTTACGGCCAACTCTAGCCTCTTGGAATCCACGGTAAACTTTAGGATCACTGGAACATCATCAACATAAGGTAACTCAAACTATTGTGACACTCTATCAACAAGGTGAGTCTCAAACCTGCTGTCCTGTTTACTAACTAGATGGTGTTGTTGTATGTGACCATCATCACCCTCTCATCTCCCCACACTTCGTCCATATCCTAATATGGTTTTGTAATTATATCATATGTGGTAAGTGTGGATATTGGCTGATTTTTCCCATGAGTGGGGCCATGAATATCCATCGACTTCCCTAATTGCCCCAGGATCAGCTATCCCAACTCCCCTGCAGTAGGAGACCATGCACTCATATACCCAAAATATCACCAAATTAGGATGGCTCGGGGACTTTCCTGTATTCTAAAAACCTATATAAATCACGATCGTGGCCCCCAATATGTCAACACCCCATGCGTATATGTGACCATGTTGCTCTATGTTTTGGATGATGGGGGCCTAAAATTAAAGGAGCTTGTCCCCACCCTTGTCTCCCACCAAGCGCAAATCCAAGATGTCAATAATAGCCTTGTGCAAGACAAGGATATGTACAAAGGAAACCGATAGATGTCTCATACCCTACTTGGTGCCAACACGGCATGCCAAGCCATCTCCCATATAGGTAGTCCACTATTGGGATACCACCACTAATCCTGCACTATCCAAGGTCAATCTATAGCCTATAACAAGAACACCTAGAATCTTATTCACTTCCTCCAATGTGATGGTCCACTCTCCTCGGACCAAGCAACAGGAAATTATTCCATTTTGCATCCCAATAGCTCAATAAGTCACACAATAGGTGACTTGTTTGCATTACTATTGGCATCTAGGATAATCTCCATATCCCTGCCATATGCAATAAGTCTCTCTCATCTTGAGACAGAAGTCCAATATAGAAGGAAGCCACTCACTCTCTAGCTCGGCTTCCATCGGATGTCGAAAGCTGCATTCACCAAAACACCAAAAAGAGCAAGTTAGAAACATCTCATGCATAATAAGCTCATCAAAAACATCATAAAACAACACAAAAATCAAAAACATCTTCGCACTTGGTCCATATTAGCCTCTACCTCAAAAATTATAAACTGACCCTCTATACGGAGGGGTGGTTACATAACCATTTCTGCATAGAGTGGTTATTCTATCCATCGAGGAACGTTATACCCTAGGATCCCAAAACTTCAAAAAAATACAAAAGGACACTATTTTTGACAAAATAAAATCCACATCCCATGTGGCGCCCCCTAGTGAACATTTTGACTAGGAAATTAGGAAAATAATCCCCCTAGGTTGATATTTTTAGATTTTTCACATTATAGGTTAAAAATAAACAAATGCAAATAACTTACCTATGTCTGAGACATTTTCCTCTTGTTGGTGGGGCTGCCATCATGTCTGAATGCTCTTCAATTTGACTATACTTGTATATGAAACCATCACAAGTGATCTAGAGCTCAAAAATCTCCAAGTGGGTGAGTGAAAATGATTTCTAAAAATAGTGATTTTGGTTATATATAGCATGTTTTAACTCTGTTTTGAGTGTGTGTGTTTTGTAGGGCTAGAACGTTAGCACGCATATATTTCTATCCCCATGGACATGGTAAGTCCTCTTGTCATTTTGGTTTTAGTATGTTTTTTTGATTTCATATTTATCTACACTTGATTCTAGTTTAATTCTTGCAAGTTGTGGGAAGCTTGGATTGGCATCACTTCAACACACTAGGACGTCAGTATAATTTCTAACTCCCCATTTTGGGAAGGTCATGCTGGGACTCTACGTTTTACACCTTTTAATGGCTAAAATGCTTCTCTGAGGGGGCGATATGTACACACCCAATTTTGCACGTGATACATTGTTGGAATGTTTCAAAGTCCCCAATGATTATTATTATCTTTTCCAATGGTGCTTGAGTCAAATTTCCCATATGCGGTGTATATTTGTATCCTAGAATGCTTTCCCTATTCATTTCCATGTTTTTCTCATTTTCTTTATCTTTCTGTAGGCCTTTTCCTTAGCATCTTCCCTTAAGTCACGAAACCTCCACAGCACAGGCGGTGGTTGTGTAACCTCCTCAAAAATAGCGCAACTACCCATGTGTGCGCAGATCGGAGGTCCTATGTGGTTTTGACTGATAGTTCATAGCGTGATTTGGACACATGTTTCATTCTTCCAACTCAACTTTTGTCCATGTTTCTTGGTCAAAATGGTTATTTTTAGGCTTGATAGATGTCTATTAACTTCATCTTCCTATTTTTTGTTATTAGTGATTTAAATGCCCCTTCTTTAAATGATGTGGCACTCCATGGCTGTCATCAAGTGGGATAGAGCACCTCTCATCTATTTCCTATAAGATTCAAGCTTCTTCCTAATCATTATCCAAAGATCATTGTTTTGAATTACATTCTTATGTTGTCATAATCTTGCTAAGAAATACACAATCAAGTTTGGTTCTCTTTCATTTTTATTCTCTTGCCTTCGTTATTACCAAACTACTTGCAAGTCATTCTTACTCCAACACTTCTTCATTACTTCTTCCCACACAAATTTTGGAGCTCTACTTACCTCTACTGCTAAAACTACTCCTAGAAATTGAAATGCAACTATCTAGCTCTACTCTAACTTTCCAAGGGACCAGGGTGAGAAGGAGATGCATAAAACAGAAATCCTAATCTATAGAGGTGATAACACTAGAAAATAAGGGGATGAACACTTCAAACAAGAGTGAAAATGGAGGTAAATGATGATGAAGAGGGTCAAAATGAAGACCAAAAATTAAAATCATGTCCCAAGATCCACTTTCGTGATGCACAATAGACACAAAGTTCTGAAATAACACATACAACACACCTGCAAAATAATGAGAGGCAAGAGAGTGCAACAAAAAAATGATAGCTAAGGTAGAATGAGCCACAAAACTAAGATTTTATTGCCTAGAGATCATGCACAGATCATTACAAGGTAGGAAGAAGATGCAAAAAATTTATAGAACTCGAGTCCAAGGCATGCAACCCTTAGAACACTTGTGCAACATAGAATGATGCCTTTGCATTTCCAAAGTATCCAACATTAAGAATGAGCATTGCTCTACAATATATAGAAAATCATGGAAGAGAGAGAGAGAGAAAGAGAGAGAGAGAGAAAAATTAGAGGGAAATTTGAATTCCTTCAACCAATCCCAACCACCTTCATTAATTTCTCTTAGGGAATAGGGCCACTTTGTTTATCCACTGTTACACTTTCTTCAACTGAGCACCCATACCACATTTAATATTGGTGGTTGTGTCACCTAAAACAACCTCTTTGTGTGTTGAGAGATGTTTCCTTCACTTCTTCCACCTACCATTATTTAATCCATGAAATCTGATTGCTTTTCACATGGAGAAGGATAAGATTCCTTCAAATAATATCATATTTTCAATAATCAAATCAGATTTAAGTTCATAGCAATCCATGGAAATATTATTTTCCTTCACATGTGGCTTTCTCCATTCAGTCTTGCATGACTTTTGACATCCACGGATCATTCCTTTGTATCATGCACCCTAGGGACTCTACACATGGATTTTATCAAAACCTTCCCTTTTCCATGATATGACTTGCTTCCTTAGACCCACGCCTGTGGTTTTTCATTTTGTCTTATCCTCGCACACTATTTATATAGTATTTTCTTTGAATATCCACCCACACGAGTTCTTTCTTTTTTCCACGGAACTTCTTCCTTCTAGTGGCTTAATCACTTCTTTGTGGTTTTTCTTCTTCCATTTTTCCTTCATCCATGGTATGCTCAAAGCCTCCATGGTTTCTTCAAATTTTCCTCTTAAATATCCACCAAGTCTAACACTTGTGCAAGTTTCTCAAATTTTGCAAGGATGCAAAAATTGGGCAACATTTTTGGTGACTCACAGGGGTCATCTACTACTAGATAGATGATCAGTAGCCTTAGGCATCCATTGGGCATGGAGTCAGCTGATTGATTTAGTTGCTCTACATTTGACTCCTTCACTTGATGGAAACTAATCGTTAATGCCTTGGACTTCATTTTACAACAACATCCTCTGAAAACATGGAACCTGTGCAACAAGATCCCCAAGAAAAAAACATGTGCAAAGCACTTAGGGAAAAGAAACCTACACTACCAACAAAAAAATGTGTCAAAGCACTTTGGAGGAATTGAAATCCTAAGCTACTATATACAAGATGCTATGAAATATCTTAATGAGAGGGTTTGAGATGAATCCCATTGATTGGGATTTGAAATGCATTCCCATCAAGATCAGATAACTCAAATGAGTTAGCCACCTTGCAAGTAGTAATAATGTATGGTCCACTCCAAATAACATCAAATTTGGAGTGTCTTCCTAGTTTAGCTCTTGTCTTGCATCCCATTTCAAGACCAGATCTCTGACCTTGAATGTTTGAGGCCTAGATTTTCTATCAAACCATTGTTTGGTTGAATTTTGATGTTGTTCCATCCTTGACCATGGTGGCATTTATGTTTTCCTCTAGTTCACTAGTTCCACCATTCTAATTTCTCTTTGATCCGCACCTTCAAATTCCAGTTGTTGTAATTCAAGTGAAGGAAACTCAAGTGACAAAGGAAGTCTAGCTTCTTTTCCATATACCATTTTGTAGGGAGAAGTGCCAATTTCCTTCTTCATTGTTATCATGTCCACCCAAAGAGCATTTTTCACTTTTGTATGCCACTTCCTTTGATTCATGTCCATGGTTCTCTTCATGATTCTAATCAGATTTTTGTTAGTAGATTCTACCAATCCATTTCCTTGGGGTAATAATTGGAGGAATTCTTGAGATAAATCCCAAGTTGAAGAGCCCAATTAGATATTTTTGATCCCAAGAAATCTTTAGCATTATCATAAATAATGGTTTGGGGTACACAAACCTTGTAACAATTTCTTCAAGAAATTCCAAGATGGCTGATTCAGTAGCTTCCTTTAATGGTGTGGATTTAGTCCATCTAGTGAAATAATCTGTTGTTATGAGAACCCATTTGTGACCCACACTAGATGGAGGATTAATCATCCCAATGAAGTCAAGGCCCCATTGTGCAAATGGTTGATCTTCCTGAATTGGATGAAGTGGAAAAGGCATGCAATATTTTCTTTCCAGTGAAAAGTGCACACTCTTTGCACTTCCTCACCCATCTGTGAGCATCCACAAACAATGCAGGCTAAAATACCCTTCTTTTATGATCTTCATAGTTGTAGCCCTAGCAGAGAAATGTTCCACCCCTAAGAAACCATCATGAAACTTGGTTAAAATCCTATCACATTTGTTCACCTTCAATACATCTCAAGAACACACCATCAATGTTCCTTTTAAATAGTACATCCATCAACCAACACATATGGAAAAGACTATAACCTTAAATGTCGCCTCTTTTCTTTGCTGAGACTAGGAGGATATATACCAGAGGAGAGGAATGTTATCATTATCTTCATCGCTATCCACATCATGTCTTTTTTCTTCTCGGTTCCACATGTGGCTCTCCTCTTCTTTAGGAATAAAGTAGTCTCTTGGGTCATTCATTCACATCTTCAACCAAATTTTTTTGTAGAGAGCATAGCCTCTTACCAATTTTTGGCCTTAATGGTCACATCATATTCCATGATTTTAGTTACCCATCCATCTCATTTCTCACTTGATCTTTGTTCCCATAATGAAATCTCTGACACTTGGGATGTGATACCAAAACCTTTATGTGGCTAGATATAATCATGCTTTTAATTTCTTCAAGGCATGCATGATGGAAAAACACTTACTTCTCAATATGGTTGTACTTAAGCTCATAATCCTTCAAGGTTTGGCTAAAGAAGGCTACTTGGTTTCTCAAATCTTGATCATTTGGCTGGGTTAAAACCATAACAATGCAAGAATCAACTCCATACATATAAGATAAAATATTTGGAGTAATCTGGATTAATCAATGTAGGATCCTGGGATATTTCTTGTTTGATATTTTCAAAGATTTCCTTCCCCTCCATGGTCCATCTGAAAGCTGAATCTTTTCTGAGCATAAGTGTGAGTGGCTTTACTAGACCCACAAAGCCAGGTATAAAGTGCCTAAAAAAGTTAACCTTTCCAAGGAAAGACTATAAATATTTCTTGTGAGATGGAAAAGAAAGAGAAAGGATGGCAGAGAATCTTTCTGGATCAATGGAAATGCCTTCTTTAGAAACAACATGCCCCAAAAGCTTACCTCTAGGGACTGAAAAATTACATTTCTTGGGGTTAAGAGATACCCCAAACTCCCTACATCTTTCAAATACCTTCTCAAGATGACTAATATGATCTTTTTATGCTTTGAGAAAATAGTGATATCATCAAGATACACAAGGATAAACTGATTAATATATCCTTTGAAAAGTGATATCCATTGCTCTTTGGAAGGTGGCACCTGCATTTGATAAACCAAAAGGAATTTTTTGATATGCATATGTCCCCATTTGGTGGTGAACGCAGTCTTGTATTGATCCCATCTTCTTCACTTTTATTTGATTAAAGCCCAAATATCCATCAAGCATTGAAAATCTCTCATCCAATAGCATTATCTTGTAGAATCTTCTCCATTGAAGGCAAAGGATAGTGATCCTTGAGAGAGGCCTTGTTTAGGTCCCTAAAGTCTACGCAGAGCCTAATTTCACCATTCTTCTTTCTGACTGGAACCAAGTTTTCCACCCAAGTGGAGTACTTAATGGGAAAAATAATCTTAGCCTCGATGAGTTTAGACAATTCTTTTCTCATGAGGGGCTCTATCTTGGGGTTTACCGCCTTTTTTTTTCCTAACTGGTTTGATATCAGGATCAAGATCAATAGAATGTTGGGCTATATTTGGATTGAAATATTTTAAATCTTCATAGCCCCATGAGAACACATCACTAAACTTTTGACATAAGGAAACAAAAAATTTTTTTCATGTTCATCACATACCTTTCCAAGAAAAAGTTCTTTTCCTAGGGGCAATTAAATAGGCTAACAATCTTCTTATTTTTTCCACCATGCTCTTTTTTATACCTTTGAACTCATCATCTGGACTAAAAATATGTTCTAGAGTGACCAATCCTTTTGGAAATTTATTGGTTTTGAGCTGAATAATCTGATCACCATAGATGTCCTACAAATCAGACTATATTTTTGAAGAAAATTCAACTTCATTCTATATGAATTGGATAATTTTTTCATCACTATCAAATACTTTCCATTAGTCGCATTATTAGGTATGGATGGCCTAAAAACCATCTTGATATGTTGTGTTTTTCCTTTAACCAGGTCTTCTGTAGGTGAAAACTAGATCCAAGAGCCACCATTTGATCTGCTTCCTTGTTCAACTCTTCCACGTATAACCTATAGGTTGAGAGCATCAAAACTCTCCAACAAAGTCCCAAAATCTATGTCTGTAGGCCTTCAATAGCTTTTTCTTTGTAGCACATCTTCCATGGACTTTATTTGATGACTAGCTCAATATCTCCAAAGATTTACAACTTCTTGATCTTCCTCTTTTCCATGATCAATAAACCATGCACCAATGCCTCATATTCTGCCACATTATTGGAACAGGAAAATTACAATCTATGGGAAGAAGAATTTCTCTTCCTTTGGAGAAATAAGCACAACACCCACCCCAACTCCATTTCTACTTCTAGAACCATCAAAATATCATCCATAAGCCAAAGAGATTGGCTCCTTGTCTTCTTTGAATGCCATGGGCATAACATATTCTTCTTGTAGGACACAATAGGTGCCAAGACCAATTTCATAAGCTTTAAGCTCTTCAGAATATGGATCAAATTTGTGATCTCTCTCATCCCATTCATCAAACAAAAATCAGCATGAGAGGAGGAGTAGGTTGTTCTTCTGGACTTGAAACTTGATCATGTTCTTCTTGTATTAAATAATTTGATTGGATAGGGGAAGGTTCATATGACTCTATGTGATAGGAAAAGATAGGCTCAACTTGGATTGTGAATCTTGTGCCATATCTGGTCCTTAAAAGCATGTGAGTCCAATCTAAAGACAAATAACCCCTACCTTAGCAGTAAAATCTCTAGATAGGAAAATTGCAAACATGGGTGGAAAGTCTATGACTGATATATCATGGGTTATTATGAGACTTGGGAAAGCATGGAGGGTTAACTCTAAATATTTAATCACTCCTAATACACCCATTGTTGATCCATCAAGTTGCAAGACTCCCTAGACACAAGATTGTACTTGAGACCTAGGATATCAACAATTTTCTTTGGCATTACAGAAGTACTAGCCCCAAATCAATCATACAGTTATGAACTAGGTATCTACCCACAATTATTGACATGTAAAAGGGTGGGGTTTAACAATCTTACTTACTTGGTCCTCTTTTTCTTGGTAGACATGAACCATGACATGAGCCTTTTTCTTATTACTTGGATCCACCAGAGGTAGTTTTTGAGGGCTTCACATAGAAGATCTCACTGAGATGGAATGGAAAGTGCATCCCACATTGAGACATTGACATTAGTCTTCTTCATTTTCTCAACTATGTTGAATGGGAGACCCGTGGTCTTCTACATTTGTGGCATGCTACTTTCTTTCCTTTGTTGTGACATTGTTTGATCATGTGGCTTTGGTGAAAAATAACCTCCTTTTCCATGAAAATATTATCAGGCACCACAAGCTACTTTTTGACACATTTTCTACTTCATTCTGTGGTTTTCATGTCCTTTTGTTCCTACTTCAATCTACATGGCTTTTCCTTAGTCCCTCCAATGTCTTTTCCTTTATCCACGGTATTGTTTTGATCCATGGGAGTTACAAACTAAGCTTCCAACATTCTTTTCTTGTTCTACGTGTTGTCAAAACACTCATTTGAGGTCTACTAGGTCACCAACTATCTGATTGACTGCAAAAAAGTCCTCAACTCTAAATAACATGAGGTTGGCATCCGCGGAAGAACTTGTTGACCTTCATTCTCAATGATTTGGTACTTCTAAAAGTGGTTCTTGTTGACTGGAAGAACCTTGATCATATAGGCTTGTAGATGCATTTCCCTTTCACAACCAAGTTGGTTATGAGGTAGATTACATGGAAAACACCACTTTGTTTCTTGCACCATATTGTTTTGTACTAGAACTAAGGCTTGACTAGAACTAGGGGCAGGAAGTGCTTATGGAGGAGGAATTGTTGCCAATGGAAGAGGAGCACTTTGACTTTTCCATCTATTATTTTTTTAGTTTTTGCATATCTTTGATTAGAATGTTGGTTTTTATATGGTTGATATCCCTAATTTGAATATTTCCCTTGATTTTGATAATTTCTATATGATTGGGCTTGTTTTTTTCTAGGGATATAACTTTGTTTGTCAAGTTTCTAATCAAATATTTCATTTCCTCATCTTCCTTTTGTTGTGCGGGGTTTGTGATGTGGAAGCAAATGGGTTGTGGGTTTGGTTGAGGAATAGGAGCAATGGAAGGTTGCATGGCTTGTGGAAATTTAGGGATAATGGCATAGGTGGCCTAGGAGCTAATTTTCCAGCTTGAATTAAACAATTTCAGCCCTAATGGCCAATGCATAAGTTGTTGGTAGAGTTACACCTCCCATAGATTACACCATAACGGATATATATAGAGTTAAGAGATTTCAAAAAGTAAAGAAATGCACCTTTCATTATATGTAGGGCCTGACAAGAACTGGAATTCTGTCCTAGGTTCTCTGAATCTAAAGTTAAAATCCACCATTTTTCATTAGGTGCTCTCTTGATTGTGGTCAACTACTCCAAAAGAGACAAGTTATCATCTCTTTCCCCAAATTGATTATACAAGGTTGTGCACAACTCATTCCAATTCCTAATTGAGCCCGCGGTTAAGATTCTAAACCATTGCAGAGCCTTTTCCTTTAAGGATGAAGCTAGAGTTTGACTACCACATCCATTTCAGAATTTCATGAATTACACAGACATTTGCAATGTCTTGAATGTGATCAACTGGAGTAGTGTGATTTTCTCTCTGAAATATGGAATATTCTTCAACGCCACAACAATGAATATGATTTTGGGCATTCAAGGCAAGCAAGATTTGCTACCTGTGAAGTTTACAAATGGATTTTGAGGTGGTGGTTATTGATGAGCCATTATAATAGGTCTAAGAACTCTTGTTGATTGCAAGAAGGGCCTGCCAAGTGGAGGTGTTGAGAGAGTTCTGTTTGGAGGAGATGGAGATCTCTTGAATCTTCCTTCCTCTTCTTTGTCATCCTAGAGATAGATGCAAATACTCAAATACACCTTCTTTCTCACATTCTAGACCAAGTTTGTATCCTTCTCATGAATCAGGGACACTTGAACTACTGAAACTAGTAGATTTATTGAATGAGTCACCATGTGTTATCAAAAACCTCTAAAGGATAAAGTTTATCAAGAACACATCAAAACTTGATAAATCTGGAAATATTTGACTTCTTGTCCCACCGGCATGCCAAAACTATTGGAGCTCAAAATTACACCCACATTCAGATCATAGAAAACCTAAAATTTGAGTCAACATGGGACTGTCTCCAAGTTGTGGGACTCAAACTGAGACAGACCTCTCGAGAGAAGGTTGGCTTCCTCTACTTACCTCTACTACTAAAACTACTCCTAGAAATTGAAATGCAACTATCTAGCTCTACTCTAACTTTCCAAGGGACCAGGGTGAGAAGGAGATGCATAAAACATAAATCCTAATCTACAGAGGTGATAACACCAAAAAACAAGGGGATGAACACTTCAACAAGAGTGAAAATGGAGGTAAATGATGATGAAGAGGGTCAAAATGAAGACCACAAATTAAAATCATCCCGAGATCCACTTTCATGATGCACAATAGACACAAAGTTATGAAATAACACATACAACACACTAAAAATAATGAGAGGAAAGAGTGCAACAAAATGATAGCTAAGGCAGAATGAGCCACAAAACTAAGATTTATTTCCATAGATCATGCATAGATCATTACAAGGTAGGAAGAAGATGAAAAACATTTACAGAACTCAATTCCAAGGCATGCAACCCTTAGAACACTTGTGCAACATAGAATGATGCCTTTACATTTCCAAAGTATCCAACATTAAGAATGAGCATTTCTCTACAATATATAGAAAATTGTGGAAGAGAGAGAGAGAGAGAGAGAGAGAGAAAAATTAGAGGGAAATTTGAATTCCTTCAACCAATCCCAACCACCTTCATTAATTTATCTTAGGGAATAGGGCACCTGCTATTTATCCACTGTTACATGCCTTCTTCAATTGAGTGCCCATACCACATTTAATATGGGTGGTTGTGTTGCCTAAAATAACCTCTTTACATGTGTGTTGGAGATGGTTTCCTTCATTTATGCCACCTACCATTATTTAAATGATCAAATTAGATTTATTTTCATATAGCAATCCATGGAAAACTATTGTTCTCCTTTAACACGTAGCTTTCTTGATTCAGAGTCTTGATCAACTCTTTGACATCTACGGATCATTCCTTCGTATCGCAACACCTTAGGTCTACGCGTATTTTGAAAACCTTTACGGATTACCCCAATGATGTGACTTGCTTCCTTGTGACCCACACCCACCTTTCACTATTTTCTTAGCTTTGTGGTATTGTTTATAGTAGCGTGAATTTGAATACCCACCCACGCAGAGTCTTTTCTCTATTTTTGTAACTTATTTCTTGCCATAGTTCTTCATAGATATTCCGTGGTAATGTTCCTCCAACCGTGACATACTCAAAACCTCTATGGCCTCTTCAAATTTTCCTCTGAATATCCACCAAGTCTAACACTTGTCTAAGTTTCTCAAATTTTGCAAGTGATGAAAAATTGGCCAACAACAACCTAACATAGTTCCCTAGATTCATCTTAACACCAAATTGGAAAAGATCTTTGAGGGGACAAAAATAAAGCCAACACTAGGATTTGTCACAATTCTACAATTCTATGTTGGAGATGTACTTAGTTTCTTCAATCTTTATTTAATTTCATTATATTTATATTCACAATTTGTTAGAGTATTTAATTCAAAAGAAAATACATTATTGTAGCCTTCATTTTTTATCAAAATCTTCTCGTGAAATCTATTTCTCTGCCTATCCCTATGGATTTGCAAGGAATTTTTTTCTCGAAAGGAGCTCCTACATTAGTTTAGAATCAATTGTAATTTCATTTCAATTTGTAAACTTTCATTAGATCCTTATTGTTTCTACTGGAGAAGTTTCAGGAAGAAGTACTTATAATAAGCTTTTATTTCTTCCCGTGACTGCGAGGTAGAACAACGGAAGTTTAGATCCACAAATAGAAATTAGAAAAGATTTTGTTTTATTAGAATAGATTAGATCCACTTTGCACAGGTAGATAACCACACTTTGGATTATTTACTTGTTTAGTTCCATTAATATTATTATAGAGGAATTTTCCATTTCTTCGTGTTTCTTCTGTAATTTCTTCTATTTGTTTCTAAAAGCATAAAATCAAAAAATATTAGATTACTTTAATTAGCTTGTTTTATTTATTGTATTTCCATTATTCAATTGAAAATAACAAAAACATAGATTAGATTTATTTTATTTAATTAGTCTTCTTTCCTTCACTAGATTAATTAATCACATGTCCACATGACCATTTAAGGTCCTACGCACCTAGAGATTACATTTGTGACCCTAGAGTTCCAGCCAAATGCACCTAAGCTACTCACATACATTAACACAGTCTCGAACCCTAGTTTTATGAACCTTGCCACTTCCACCGATATCATCTCACAGGTGACAACCATGAACATCGGCGAACAAAGCCTATGTGTTCTGACATAGCTAACTGGATGAGATTAGATTCCATAATTTTGTAGCCTTGTTCTCTTGCTTCCATGACCTTATGCTGAAACTTCTACGAAACTCGTTGGATATTTCTCGTGCATTCCAAAACCATTTTAGAGGATATTTATCGACATCGATATTGATAGGAGCCTTTGTGTGTCCATTCTCTTGACCTATCCATTTCGTTTTCCCAAGTCGAGAAGCCTTTATTACCTTAGATGAGTAGATTCCCACGGTACACGTAGAAGACATTAGATTTCTTTGATTACTTATTGGTCGACTTATCCACTTTCTCATATTTCTTCTATTCATCATATTTACCCACCACATAGCCATCTATCCATTTCATTATGGTTGTCCTAGGAGGACCTCGGAGGTCATGTGCACCAAAAGGTCACATGTTGGTTTTTAGGCATACGAGTGCTTAACAAAGAACTGCCTAATACCATGTTGTGCATAGAATATACACAAAATAACAAATGTGAAATATAGAAACATGCATCAACATAAACATCAAATGAACACAAATTTGGGAGTATCTTATTCAAATGAGCAACAACATCTAATTGATCACCAACTATTCAACCTTCTCCATAACATATGGACATGGCATACCCTCTATGTACTATTATTCAATGCCTAAATCACTCTAGGAAGAGTTATTTTTAACACTATTACTATGGTTTTTCAACCATCATCATGATTTGGTGAGCATTAATCTCACATCCATACTCTTCTCTTAATCACTCTGAGTTCTCTGTATAACTTGAATTATTTTTTGAGTTGATTGAATGTACTTATATAGTATTTCATGTCACCTCCTAAGACTCTTAATTCTACAAAATTCAATTTAAATCATCAAAGGAGCAATAATAAACCCAAACACAACCATTTTGTAATACCCTCGCCTTGGTTGTTATCCTTGCTTGCTTCTAAAACTGAAGTTGCAAACGTTGATAAATGATTCTTGTTTGAAGATGGTGTACTCTTTTGAACTAAGTGATCATGTTTTTGTAGATGATATGTTTTATCTTCTAAAACTAGATACAATCATGCCATGTCAATTCTGAATTAATAATGCAATATTTCACATATTCCTTATGCTTTGAACTTTGTAAAATGTTCTTACATTGGTGAATGAAATAAATTCATTCCAATAAGACTATGATTGTATGTGGCTTAATTTGCATTTGTGAACTTGTTCTTCAGTCTATTTGATTACAAAATGTAGGAATAACCATACCTTGGATCAATTGTAGTGATCCAAGGCATGTCTATGATTTTATGATGTTTTGATCATTTTGATTCAACTGGTCAGTGTGTTGATTTCTGAACTTAGGCTTGCTTTGGGATCACAGGGGCATCCTATAGCATCTTTTGCATGCACCCTTTTAAGTGATCTAATAACGTCATTTTGATAAATTGTAAAGGTAATGTCCTTTGATTAATTTATTAGGACCTAATTAATCTAAGTTCCTTTGATTATTTATCCTATCCTTAACCTAAGTTAAGGTGATTGTATTTATTGTGATGATTAATTCCTAGAAGGGTAATTAAAGGACTATCCTAAGTCTTGGATACTAATTATCCTAAGCTATAATATGAACTATTCCTAAGGTCCTAAGCTATGGTTTATAAACTAATATAATGGAAACCTAACCTAAGGGCATAAACTAACCTAAGGGAAATGTGGTTGGATTTGATGTCAAGTTATTGAATGGCGGTGACACCATTCCAAAGGCAATAACAAGGTTTAAATGTTTCATTAATATCCTGTTACCACCAATTTTGGCCAAGGCATGAAGGTGGTGGAAATTACCAAGTTGACAACTCTGCTAATTTCAGTTAAATGAAGTTTTTAATTGTTAGTTTTAACTAATAGTGAGTTGGCATTAACGGGAGTTTTGGGAGGGACACTTGCAGTCCTGTTGGCATTAATGAGCCTTGACCTGAGTGAAAACCACCTAGGGAATAGTAAGATGGGTTTGGGGAAAATGAATGGTTTGGTTTTATTGTGAATTCAGATTTTTAAGCTCTTTGTCTTTGCATGTAGTATTTTCATTTTCAAACTATCAGTTTGATTTTGTTGCAAATTAAAAATCACCATTGCATGGCGGAAATAATGGCAAAATTTGGTTGTGGAAACTATAAGAAGAAAGTGGAAGAAGTTGTGGAGGCTTTGTTTGCGTTTTCATTGGAAATATTTTAGTGGAAGATTTTCTTGAAGGTTTGAAGTAAGGAAGAGAAGCCAAGAGCACTACCAGGCATGATAGGCTCTATCTCTTTAAGATTCTTTCTTTTATTTAAACATTTTCATAAAGAGAACTCTGCTCTTCATGAAAACGTCTCTAAGAATGTTTTTGTGTGTTGTTTTCTTCTTCTTTCTTCTGCGATTTTTTATGGTTATGGTTCTTGTGGATATGAATGATCCGAGGTATGAAGTTGTTATATATGATTCTAGGTTTTGATTATGTTTGAAAAAAAAAAATGTGTGTGTGCAATATATGAAGCTGTGAACGATTTCTTAAAGAGATGTTGTGTTTTAGATGAATATATCTTCTTTTATTCATACCTTGTTGGCGTTAAACGATTTTACAGGGTTATGGTGGAAGTTGTTTTGGATTTTGGAACTTTCAGTTGTCATGAAACTAGGTTTTTAACAAATAATGTTTGGTCGACTTTTTATAAGCTTGTATTTGGACTCTTGTTTTGGTTTGATGGTCATTCATTTTGGCTTAAGAATTATAACTAATCTTTTGATCTTTTTGTTATTTTTATGAAGTCAAGCTTCAACCCATACTAGGTATCTTCGATGGAGGTATTTCGAGCCTTTGTAAGTGCATAATATTAAGGTGACTGATAGAGTCTTCTGTCTCTATCTTTTTAAGTTACGTTTTGTTGTTTATATACCCTTCTTGGGTGGATCTGTTTTGGAAACATGGACTAGTAAATCTCTTGTTTCTCTCTTTTTTTTGGTTATGTTTTTCGTTGCATGAATACCCTTCTTGGGTAGGCTTAATTTTTTGGACTTAGTTGATTTTTGGGAAGGACCCAGGTTGTATTACACTTCAAATTAGGTTTCGTTTTCTTTTGGTTTAATATCCCTTCAAAGATCTATTAATATTCGAGCGTCGAGAGTGAGATATCTTGGTTTGTATCTGTTCTTGCTCGTCCTTGGTGATTGTTGTGGTTATCAAGTCATGAGAGTTATAGTGGGTGTATTCCTTGGTGACTGTAGCATGTTTATTGAATGCTTCTTTCCTACAAAACATCTCATTGGGACTGAGCTTGCAATTTGGTCAATTTTTAAGCATTTGAGTGGTGACTCTTGCTCATATTTTGAAATCGTTTCAAATATGTTGGAAGTTGTGAGTTGTTGTGATCATTGTTAAGGAATTTTATAATCCTTAAAACTAGGATCTTGATCTTTTAAGGTAAAGGATGTACTCTGTGTTTTAGTTCTTTTGAATTGTCAATTTTCTTTATCCTATAACTTGGATGTGGAAGTTGCTTGGGTATTCAACTATTGATTGATCATTTGAGATGTAATGTTTGTGTTACGAATCTCTCTCTGTCGTCTTAGTTAAATAGATATGAATTGATCAAATGGGTTTTGAATCCCAGATCATTTTTTTAGACAAACCTTTCAAGAGTTCTATGTCTTTGTGTTTGATTTGTCTTGTCCTTGGATAAGAATAAACCTCCTATAGGAATGTACAGTGAGTACATTTGGTTCTTGTCAAGTTTTTCTCTGTTTTGTTGGCATCCTTTTATGGATTGTAATAGGGATTTGATTAGAGGAACTATAGTGACAACATCTTGTTCATGTCAATTCATTCATGTTTATTTCTCAACTTCTTTTAGATGGATGATAGGGAATTGGTTGTGATATAGTGGAACTTATGGCTTGTTGAATGAATTGATATTAATGAAGACTGATTAAGAATTTTGATTAATTCTCTTCTTTAATAGATGGTTGTAGTTTTTAAATGTTATTATGTTTGTAATGATTAACATAATTGTAACATAGTTGGAATTAAATTTGTTGGATTAATTAACTTATTTTTGGGTAGTTGGTACCTAAAGAATGTTAGTGACTTCTTATCTTTTCTGACATTATGGATTTTTGGGCATTCTATTTAATTGATCTTATTTTGATTACTTGGAACATTTTCATAAACAACAGGGTTCCTTTTACAAAACAATTAGATAAAATCATATTGTTTTAACGTTATAGCGCTTATCATGCTCATTTCTTGTGAACTGACTCATGCTAACAATTTTGCAGATGGACTTCGTGAAAATTGAAAGGAGAAAGACTTATAGAAAGTTACATATTTTTAATTAACGAAGTCATTTTCTTCACTCAGATGCTTTATGTATTAAAATTCTCTTGAAAGTAACTTGTTGGTAAAACTATAAGGATGTATCAATTAGTTTTTGTACTTGCTGAAAAATGTTTTCTTATAAACTCTCTTTTTGATAAATGGATTGTTGTGTAATGATTGGTGATTACTGATTTATTCAAGGGTCATATATGACTTAGATTTGATTAATATTCTTAAATATTAACATGCATGACTAGATTGGATTAATATTCTTAAATATTAACATGCATGGCTTAATGGATTCTAAAGTATAGGCTGATATTGGGATAGGGAACTATATATATATATATATATATATATATATATATATATATATAAACCATTTAATTTTGGGGTAATGGTATAACTATGATTATTATGATTTATAGATCCTTATTCGAAAAGGGAATAAGGATAGTTTCTATATAGTTGAATGTGGCATTCTTATTATGAATCTACTCTTTATGTTTTCAAATTTCATGAATAGGACAATAGTCCTTAATTAGAAAGAAAATGATACTTCCTTTTTATCATTAAATCGAACTAAGTATGTTTTCCATAATTATGTGATAAAGTATAATCATCATTGATGATTGGTTGTATGCTCTACTTTATGAAAACAATAAATGGAAATTGGAAATATTAAAAGAATTAGTAAGATGGATTTAAATATTATGATATCACTAAGTCTAATTAACAAGCTTTCAATCAAGATTCTTTACATTGTTAAACAATAGTAAACAAACTTAATGATCTTTCTTACTTGATATTGAAATAAAATTTATTATATAAAGGAAATAATGGATTAAGATTAAAAATTTAATATGTTTTTCACCGATTTCTTAGTTTTCTGAGAAGTACTTGATGAAATAGATAAGGTAAAGGTGGTAAGAGGAATACCTATTTTGGGATGGTTGAAGGTTATATGCGTGCGTATCTGAATTTTGAATCAAAGTGATTGTGAGACCTTCCTTTTGGCTAGGAGGAACTACCTGTATAAGAACCAAAACAAGACCACCAAAGAGAGTTAAACAATATATGTAGTGGACTGCCTAGCATATGCTAGATCCTAGAAGTGTGATACTTCCTAGATGGTTGTCAATCCACTGTTTAAAACAATTCAATGCTGAAATAAAGTAAATATTGTCCTACTGTAGTTTAATATGATTTAGGCATCTCATACAAAATGCAATAGGCTAGATCTAATCTAATAGGCTAGGCTAGAAGGAGATCCAGAGGTCAAGTAGGTTGGTTATAGGTGAATTTGAGCTAACAGGCTAGGTTAGATACAGATCTGAAGGT
Source organism: Taxus wallichiana var. yunnanensis (assembly GCA_018340775.1). NCBI lineage: Eukaryota > Viridiplantae > Streptophyta > Pinopsida > Cupressales > Taxaceae > Taxus > Taxus wallichiana. The sequence continues at coordinate 334,152,887 of CM031237.1, read as the reverse complement.
CAAATAGGTGTTCAAGTAGGTATATGTCGAAAAAATGAGGTTAAGTTAGATGTGGGTCATAGGTTATTATTCTAGAAGAGATCAGGTGACACAGAGACTGACCATGGTTTTATAAAACCGATGATGGTTTTACTCGGTGACGGTTAGAGAGAACCGACGATGGTTAAGTCGGGGGCTAGTGGAATCACACAGTTCAGGGTTTTTGGAGTTTTAGGGAAAAATTGGAGTGGATAGAAGATGGGGATTGATCACAGAGGGGGTGTAGATATGTTGTGAAGGTCTGAGACTACTGAGGAGGTCAAATAGGAAATTGGGCCAAGTATTAAGATGATTAGGTATGGAAGGTGGCTGCAACTGGAGAGAGGGAATGGAAAAGGGTAAAGACTAGGTTCCTTTACCACAAATACTATAGATGATGATAAGAAAATGAAATAGATGGAAGGATGATACTTACTCATCTATGAGGTACAGTTCTGAAGAATAATGAAGAAGTTGTTGCATTGGAGGATCTTTGGGAAGAAAGTTTCACTATTGTGCCAGTGTATTTGGTTGCCTTTGTTGATCACAAATCAATCTTCGTTCTGCTTGTATCACGTCTAAAGAGATCAAACTCGAGATCAGAAGTTTTTCAACCCATATTACAAAGCTGTAGATGGGTCTAAATAGGCCATTTGGTCCATTCCAGTATAACCGGCATTGGTTTAGGGTGAACCGACATCGGTTTAGGTGAACTAACATCGTTTTAGGCGAGATATCTTGGGTTGTTCAAAAAAATTCCTGGGAAGTTGCTCCGCTATTTGATAAGGGTATCCACTTTTTCTCGAGGTGAAAACCGACCTTAGGAGGCTTTTAAATGTGAGGTGAGGGGATGGGTCTAATGTTAGGTTTTATTTAGGACATTGGTTTAGGGTTTAGGTTAATGGGTCAAATGATGGGGGTGGTTAGGTGAGGTGCATTTAATAAAGGCAATTATATTAAATAGGTGTGTGAGGGTAGTGAATTAATTTAATGTAAATAATTAAATTAATGTGTGTGTGGGAAAAGGTCATTAACTTAATTAAATTAATATGTATGGAGGTAAATGACATTAATTTAATTAAAGTAATTAAATTAAAATGTGTGGGGTGCAGGAGGTAGGTGATAAGGTGTTGAGGATGAGGAAGTGATTATAGGGCTGCACTAGGGGACCAAGGTGATTACGACACGATTTCGGTGTCTACATTTTGCCCCTTTTTGTTGTGTAGCTTGTATTGGTAAGCGATGTTGACAAAAAATAAGATGTGGTTGCCCCATGTGAAGGTGAAGGTGATCCCCCTCAAACCAGGAACTGATGAGGTGACAGGGCGAATCGGCGAGTGGTTTGATAAAATTAGATGCGAAGAAGAATGGTGAAAAATGGGGAAAATGGGGTAAAGGGAAAATCGGGCATATAGGTAAATGGGCCAAGGTCAAAGGTAGGGGTAATTGAACGCATGCATACGTATAAACTACGACACGGTACGGGTTGAAGATCTTGCAAACTCTACATCGTCTAAGGTTGATAGGTTTATCTAAACAAGGTTGAAGTGATTCCGGTATCCAGGTATAGGATAGGGTTAGGAAACACAACATGGGTCAGGTGTAGGAACGTTTAGGTATGTTCTGGTACACCAAGGTTGGGTCAGGATATACAACACGGCAATAGGCAAGGTAAGGTCACGAGGTCAAACAACACGGGTAATGGTGTTGCAAGGTATAACAAGGACATTGGTTCAAAGGTCACAAATAGTGTTCTAGGTCTAGGTAGATAGGTCACAACACGGGTAAGGCCGGGTAGGGGTAAAATAAGGAGGTGTCAATGGCTAACGAGGTAAGGTTGAAGAAGGTGGAGGGCTAGAGGGGAAGGTAAAGTGGTCCAGGTAGGTGTAGGGAGGCAAAAGAAAGGGGAGGTAAGGAAAATTAGGTAAATGTGAGGGTAATGACTATGCATGGTAACCGACATCGGTCGGTATGAACCGATGATGGTGTATGGGAACCGACGATGGTTATCTAAAGCAACAGACCGGTGTTGGTCAAGGGGTTAATCGACGTCGGTTGAGTCGGGTAGGTTATAAAAAGTGAAAAACCCACTTTTTAAAATTCATTTGTGCATTGTGAAAAGGAGAAAAGGACAAGAAGAGAGAAAAGAGGAAGAGGACAAAAGAGAATGTCAGAGAGCTTGGTTGGTGAGCCACATAGGTGAGATTGATTGGGTGAGAGGTGGGGCCACAAGATTGGATCGAGTGAGGCGAGAGTGAGAGGTCACTTGAGGATGACGGAGGCTAGAGAGGGATTGGGAGGAGTGGCATGGAGGCCGGAGGTTCCACCATGACGGTGGCAGCGGGATGTGGTAAGTGTCAAACCTTGGTTATTGATTGTTTAGTGAAATTGGTTAAAATATAAAAAATGTTAAAAATGGGGGTTGGGGGAAGAAATTTGAAAATAAGGGGGAAAAAGGGGGAAATGAGAATGGGGAAGGGAGGGTGTAGAGTAAAGGGTAGTATAGGAATAATTAGGGTGTAAGGAGGGGTTTAAGTGGGTAAAAGGAGTAGGAAGGGAAAAAGTAGGGTTGGGAAGTCATGGCGGGTGGCACGATAGTGACTGATGTCGGTCGTCGTGTGGCTGATGTCGGTGGGTAGTGACCGTATCGGTCACAAGAACAGTGACCGATGTCGGTCAAGGGGAGACCATGGTCGGTCAAGGATAACTAGGGTCGGTCAACCTAAGGTTAAGTTGGGACAAAAAGGGAATAGAGTAAGGGCAAGGTGGGAAAGAATTAGGTGAGAGGGAAAAGGGTTAAGGGAGACAGGGAAGGGTTTAGGGTGGCTTAGGTGAGATAGTTTCGGGTGGATGGGTTTGGGTAGGTTTGGGTGAGGGTTAGGGTAGATAGTTTTGGGTGGATGGGTTTGGGTAGGTTTGGGTGAGGGTTAGGGTAGATAGGTAGGGTAGATGGGTTTGGGTAGGTTGGATTAGCGACAAGGCCAATGGGATGGGGGTGGGGAAAGAGATTAGGTCGGGATGTGGGGTGAAATAGGGTAAGTTGGGAAGGTGTACTAATACATTGCTCTTGTGGGATGCAGGCCCAAGATGAGTTACAAATGAGGTCCCGGTGCCGCCCTTATTATTGATAATACAAGTAAGCATGACGTAGGAGGAGTGGCAACATGTTGCAGAGGTGGGGTTGATAGGGGTGAGGCGCTACCGGCATGTATTCAGGAGGCGAGTCTGATGGTTGCCCTCATCGATAGATGGGACTCGGTGACCAACACCTTCCATATGCTGACGGGTGAGATGATGATCACCCTGGAGGACGTATACAATCCTGACAAATTGCCCATATTGGGGGCACACATGTTTATTTTATCTCTTCAGAGGCGTCTGAGGAGCTACTAGCACCCTTTTTTGGTGAGGGTGTAGTATACCTAACATTCCATAGTGCTAGCATGAGCTATGGAGCGATGTATAGAGCTCATCCAGAGGTGATGAGGTTGGTGGTACTGTTGATGGAGGTAGTGTGCTGCTTCGTACTACCGGATGCAGAGGGTGGGAGATTCCCGAGGTCACTGATGGGAGTCCTTCATGACATGGTGATACAAATGGGACACAGATTCACATGGGCACCTGTATTGTATTCGACATAGGTATATAAAGAGCTATGGGCCTACGGGTGACTGCAGAGGTTCGGCATCTGCACTGCGATGTACTACTACATTGTTGGTCTTATGAGAACATTCTTTGTGTTCAACTAGTGGGGATGCCCCGGTAGATGCATTCCCACGGAGAGTTTTGAGATTTGGGTACAGGTGGTGGGTATTAGCCATTGGAGAGGCCCAAGGTGCTAGAGCTACTCATGATGTAGCTTACTACAGGAGGTTGTTGGAGGGGTTGTCCGAGGTGGACATCATTTGGAGGTCGTATGTGGGCTTCCCCATACACAGACAAATGGCCATGGAGCTAGATGGGCTATAGCTATATCTGTGGATAGAGGGGAGGAGAGTGGGAGAGCATGAGTAGATACCCATAGAGTGGGTTAGGTGCCAGTTTAGGTTAGTCCAGATGTACCACCTCTATTCCTGTAGTACATGAGAGATGACATGGAGAGACCTATGTCTCCACCGCGACCCACCATGCCGACTGGACAGGAGGAGCAGCCAGTGGATTCACATATTGATGATGCCAGAGTGGCAGATGGATATAGGTAGTGGTGGGTAGCATAGCTGAGAGCCATACCACCGAGGCCAAGGCAGCAACAAAACTTAGCCACCATCACAATTGAAGAGGACACCTACAGGGGTAGGTGGCTACCTTGGTGACATAGCTCGGATTATGTAGGGGCAGCTGATAGGTATAGAGGCACAAGTTACCACATTATAGGCCCAGATAGTGATGTTGTAGGCTCAGGAAGGGCAGGGATAGGTACCTACATAGGTGGAGGTAGGGGAGATGGAGATGGAGAGGAGGTAGGCGGAGGGGGAGAGTAGATAGCTACCCTACAGTGCGGGCACATGACTTACGGGGGCCAGCTAGCCATAGTGTAGAAAGAGGTTACGGGTCCAGTAGATCCAGGCTCTCAACAACATAGGCACAGATTACTACTCTACAGGCCTAGATTTAGGCACAAGCACAACTCCCAGGGCCGAGTCAAGCCATGGTACCGACACAGGGCACAAGGAAGATTCCGGACAGGGTCCCATGGTATAGGCATCCACATAGGTAGGGAGACCCATGGCACCCCCACAGATAGTGACCATGGTTAGATTTAGGGATGCCCTAGCAGAGGCACAATATTATCAGGATCATTTGTTAGCTGTCGGGCTAGATGTTCCCTCCTATGCCGAGTACAAAGCATAGCAGCCTCCAGTGAGAGGAATAGATCTCACACTCATAGTGTGGAGAGTACAAGGGGGCAGCAAGCCCAGAGATAGGGTGTAGAGGCCACTTTGGTGTGCAAGAGGCCAGCCCCGGTAAGGGGCCATCAGCGGGAGGTGAGGCAGTGTCGGTGCACTAAACAAGGTGCGGTAGAGGGGTCGGGATAGACAGATAGAGTCATAGGAGCATTCCCGACATCGATGGGGAGATGATTGACTTACTATGGACCAACTGTGTGCCTAGTCATTTTTTTTGGGATTATATATGAGACCGGCCTACGTGCCAAGAGATTTTATATTTATTTTTATTTTTGTACATGATACCGGCCTGCAAGCCAAGATATTTTTGTATTGGATAGCAGCACTGCAAGCCAATGATGTATGAGAGACAAATGTATTTCTAAGATGAGTGTAGATTATTGTTGATATACGGTATTTATATGATGAGATGTACGAGGTTCAGATGATTATGTGTTGTGATGTGTATTTTATTTTACTTTCGTTATGATATGAATGAATTAGGTGAGTTAGGCATGACGGAGTAAGGTCTATTTAGGCATGGATCAAATCAGTTAATTTTAGGCATGGATCGAGTCATTTTCATTTAGGCATTCATCAAGTCAGGTTAATTTAGGCATGGATCAAGTCAGGTCAGTTTAGGTATGGATCAAGTCAGGTTAATTGTAGGCATGGATCGAGTCAAGTCAGTTTAGGCATGGATCGAGTCAGGTTAATTTTAGGCATGGATCGAGTCAGGTTAGTTTAGGTATGGATCGAGTTAGGTCGGTTTAGGCATGGATCGAGTCGGGTTTGTTTAGGCATGGAATGAGTCGGGTTCGTTTTAGGTATGGCTCGAGTTAGGTTAATTTTTAGGATGGATGTGTATTTCAAGTATTTTTGGTAATACATGTTAATGCAAATGAATGTAATGGTGTACAATGTTTAAATATGGGTTATAGATGAATATGGGAAATAATGGTAGTGGTAAAAGAGTATGTGAAATATGAGGAGTGTATGTAGGTCGAATGATGTGGATATGGGATAGATTTATGGGTTTTTGATATGAACAGGAAATCAGGTAAAGGTGGGGAAAATGGTTAGGGTAAAGAGTGGTCGAGCTAACCTTCCAGGGCCCCATGCCCTGGAAGTGCTACCTACATAGTCCCGGTGAAAAGGGACCTCAGACCGATGTAGTTCTCCCATAGGCTAGGGAAGAATATGAGAAGATAGAAGAAGAGGTAGGTAGGTTGATAGGTAGGGTTGAGTCCAGGTCATAGGGATGATTAGGTCAAGGTCAATTAAGTTTGGGTAGAGTATAGGTAGATAGGTAAAGGTGATTTTAGGTCGATTGAGGTGGGAGAAGAAAATCCCAAAAGATAGGCATCGAGGGTCTAGTCCTATATAGGAGGATCAAAAGGTAATGAAGAAGAGAAAATATAAGAGGGGGCAAGAAAGCCACCCGATTGGCAAGGATCAAAACATATGAAACACATCTACAGATAGGCTAGTGAACGTAAGACCCTAAAGACATTACATGATTGATAATTCTAAGAGTGACGAATAGTCACATGATCACCAAATGTCATTGGTTCAGCAGGTCCCTTGAGGTATGAAGTGAAAATACAATGGGTAAGGAGGTGAAGGTAATCAGGTCATATGTTATGAAGCAAAATTCCTTGGGAAAGGAATCCAAGATCACAATAGACAAGTCCATGAAAAAAAGTTTATTTTTCTTTTCTTTTTTACTTTGTTAGATAGATTGATCGATGCGGGAAGTCTATACGGGATGAATATATGTCTCCTTGAGGTCTTCACGAAGTTGATCGATGCGGGAAGCTTCTGAATAGGTATTTTGAGAAAATAGTCCTCTTTTTTGAAAGACTATGTAGAGAGTTGCGAGTTGTTTATAGTTTTCCTTCGAGGGAGTAGTCTATTTATAGCAAGATGTCCTTTTGAGGGATTCATCTTTGTATTGGAAGTTTGACTCAAGGAGTTGATCCCTTTATTTTTATTTTTATTTTGGCTTTTAAGTCATGGACGAGACTATAACGAAGCATTTGGTTCTTGTTTAGAAGGAAAGGGTGAACGACCATGGGATCTCATCTAAAAGAAGACAAAAAGTATCCATGAGAATCATGCCATGTGCAGAGCCATGGTGCACATATTTAAGAGAAGGAAAAAGGGTGATGGGTAATCACATGATTCTTGTTTAGTCATTGAAGTGGAGGGGCGAAAAGAGAAAGGTGAATGGCGCTCAAGGGATGAGCATGAAATAGAGAAGTAGTGATGTAGGACTAGAAGTCAACAGTAGAATGGTTGAAGATGCAAGGCATTGAGGGGCTCAGGTTCGGGCTTACCATCAAGTGAAGACAAGTGATAAGCACTTGATCCATAGTCATGGGTCACGATGTATGGTCCAAGCCAATTAGGAGCAAACTTGCCTCGTTTTCTTTTTTCTGCTTTGGTTACATGTTGATTTTCCTTGATGACAAGTTCATCGACCTTGAAGGTGCATTCATGGACACGTTTTTCATAGGAACACTTGATGCGTTTTTGGTAGACTTGGAGATGGTCGAGAGCATGAAGACGGCATTCTTATAATAACTCATGTTGTGCTAAACGGTCTTGGTGAAAGTCATCATTAGTAAGCATATCTTGAAGAGAGATATGGAGAGATGGGATCTAGACTTCAAGAGGCAAAACAACCTCGGTACCAGTAGACCAGAGAAAAGGGAGTGGCAGTGGTGGAGGTGCGAATACTAGTATGGTATGCCCAAAGGGTGAAAGGAATGTGCATATGCCAATCCTTCCCAGTATCATTAACCACTTTCATGAGAATTTTGTTCAGGGTTTTGTTGGTGGATTCGGCCTGCCATTGGTTTGTGGATAATATGGTGAGGAGAAGCTTAGTTGGATGCCGAAGGTGTCACAAAGTTTCTATAGAGTTTTGTTTTTGAATTGTTTTCCATTATCAATGATAAGGTGATGTGGAACACCGAAGTGAAAAATAATGTGATGATTGATGAACTCACATATTTTCTCAACTTTAGTGGAGATGAGGGGTACAGCTTCAACCCATTTGGTGTAATATTTAGTAGTGGTGATGATCCATTGATGTTATAGGGAAGAGTGAGGATTGATCTCTCCGACAAGATCCAAACCCCACTGAGAGAAGGGCCAAAGGTCACGAGCAACCTATAAGGTGTGACTAGGTGTATGATGAATATTGGCATGTTGTTGGCATTTTACACAATGCTTAACATAGTCACAACAATCATGATTGAGGTTGGCTAGTAATAGCCTAGGCAAATAATGTGTTTAGCAATAGCAAGGCCATCAAGTGATCTCCACATATGCCATCGTGAACTTCTTTAACAAGATAGGGTATTTCAAAGCTGGTGAGGCATCGTAAGAGAATACCGTCAAAGCCTCATTTATAGAGGCCACCCATGATGACATAATGAGAGGCCTTCTTGAGAAAGGCGCATTGTCCATTACGTGTGAGATCGGGAGCAATATAGAAAGGAAAGGTAGTCTGTGAGCTGCTTATATCAAAGGTCTTGTGTGTTTAGTGAGGCGGTTCATACGAGGTTAACACAACAAGATTTAGAATAAGGTCTCGGTATGTGTTTTATGGTAACAAAGATGTCTGAATCGGCAGGTGAAGTGAGTATTTGGGAAGTGAGGCAGGCCATGGTATCTGCGAATTTATTAGTGGATCGTGGAACGGTTTGAATTTTATAGCGGTCAAAGGTAGTCAACATGATGTCGACGTAACGTTTGTACTCTTGAAGTATTTCATTATGACACTGATAAACACCATTGACTTGGTTTACTACTAGCTGAGAGTCACCAAATATATTAATGGACTTAACCTCTAAGGCATAGGCAGTCATGAGACCCAATACGAGCGCTTCGTATTCAGTGATATTGTTAGTGCACTCGAAGTCAAGTTTGAATGATAAGGGCATGGGTTCACCATCAAGAGGAATGAGGATAATTCCTACACCACCCCCACGTTGACATTTGGAACCATCGAAGAATAAGGTCATTTGGTAAGGGTCATCATCCAAAGAGAGGTTAGCAATGGATTCGTCAAGGAAATCAAAGTTCGAAGATTGATTCCCAGAAAGAGGCGCATCAACGAAGTTGGTCAGCAATGGCCTGGCCCTTGATATATTTTTGGTGGATGAATTTGAGGTCTAGGTCAAGTAAGAAGCATGAGCCAATGTGTGGCACGTTGATTTTGGTAAGGTTTAGCATACATGAAGTGTAAGGGGTCAGTGTTGGTCACAACATAGGTTTTATGGTTGACTAGGTAATGGCGAAGTTTGGTGGCAACAAAAACTAAGGCTAAGTAAAATTTTTCAGATGATTTTATCGAGTTCCATAGTCCGAAGGGTACGACTTATGTAATAAACCACCTGCTCCCTATGTTGATCATCACGATGAGCGAGCATGGCCCCTAGAGAGTGATCGGTAGCTGAGATGTATAGATATAAGGGTTGGTCATCTTTAGGTGGGACAAGCACGAGTGGTTGGAGAAGGTATTGTTTTAAGGCCTCAAAATCTTTGTGGTAGTCATCATCCCATTTGAAAGAGACATCCTTTTTGAGAAGGTGATGAAATGGTTGACAACGGTCGGAGAGTTGGGAAATAAATCGACAAATAGATTACAACTTGCCCTGCAAACTACGAAGCTGGAAAGGTTAGTGGGTGGAGGCATATCAAGAATGGCCTTGAATTTAGCAGGGTCAACCTCTATACCACGTAAGGAAATGATAAATCCCAGGAGCTTTCCTGAGAGAACCGTGAAGACACATTTCTTGGGTTGAAGGTGAACACAATACTTGATAAGGCAATCAAAGATGGTTTTCAAGACAGTAAGATGTTCAGCCCGATGTTTGGATTTGGTGAGAAGATCATCTACATAATCTTCTAATATACGGTGCATAATGTCATGGAAAATGTAGGTCATAGCCCGCTGATAGGTGGCACCAGCGTTTTTAAGGCCAAAAGGCATGACTCGATAGCAGAAGGTCCCCCAAGGGGTAATGAATGTGGTTTTGTGTTGATCCTTTGAGCGAGCAAGATTTGGTTATAACCTGAGAAACCATCCATAAGTGATAGCATCTCATGGCCAGCGGTAAGGTCAACCAACTGGTCAATACCAGGTAGAGGAAAATTGTCTTTTGGGTAGGCAAGGTTGAGATCATAGAAATTGGTGTAAATGTGAAGTCCCCCTATTGCCTTAGTGATAGGGACAATGTTAGAAATCCATTGGGGTAATCGATGGGTAAGATGAAGGAATTGAGAGAAGGCGTTGAAGTTCTTTGACAAGAAGAGCAATGCGAGGGTGCATTTTCCTCAAAAAAATATTTACAGGTTTGGCATTGGGAATGGTTACAATATTGTGGACCACGATAGTGGGATCAATGCCAGGCATGTCAGCATAGGACCAAGTGAAATCATGGTTATGATTTTTAAGAAAATAAGTGAGGGATTCCTATTCAGTAGCATCCAGAGATTGGCCAATCTTGAGAATGTGGGGGTTGTCCTGAGTGTGGATGTTGACTTCAATAGTCGATTCATTCAACATTGTTTGCATCTCAGAAGGTAATGACCGGTGAATATAAGATTCTTTAGCACCAAGGTAGGTGAGTATGGACTCATCATCCTAACATTGAATGACATTAATAGGAGTATCATCCCCTATCATGTCAGGATATAAGAAAGGAAGAGAGGAAGGAGCCTTGCCATCGTGGTGATAGGTTAGAGGCCCCAAGGAAATGATATTTATGAAAAAAAAAAGGTAGGAGGGATAGATTCAGGATCCATCGACTCCGTTGGTGAAGGTGGTGAAGGTGGGGTAGGTGAAGAAGGTGGAGAGGGGTTAATGTCTTCAATGAGTTCAATACGAGGCTTTTTAACAAGTAGTTTGGTAAAATTGATTCCACTACAATAATTGTGTTTTACGTGTGGTAAATGAAATAACAATGTGACGACCTTGCTCATAAAGGCCAAATCTGAAACCCTTCCAGGCACAACGGTGTAGGAAAGTGTGAGTGAAGCGGTGGTTGGTAAGTGACTGAAGGTCAGCTAAAAAGGTTGGGTTTGTGATGGTGGTTCGGGTGTGTAAGTGGAAATATCAAGTCCCCAAGGTAAGATGGGTACGGAGGTGGGGAGAACCATAAAGGAGACGCTCACCTATGTGGTGATCATAGTGAGGATGTTGGTGAAGGTTTCCATACTCTTGTGGAGTAATGAATGTATTGACATTGTACGCAGATGATACTCCCCATAGTGAGGCGTTGAAAAACACCTTCCAAGGATCGGTGGTTGATATATTGGTGGCTAAAATGGAGAAATTGTTAGAATTTGGATCGGTGGAGGTGTCGCTTAGTTGGGAAGTTGATGTGTGACTCGTGGTAGAAGCGGCAGTAGTGGTGGAAATAGAAGATTTGGATGAAGGTGAGGTTGCAATAGCACTGGTGGATGGGGTCATGTGTGAAGAAGATGTAAGCAGGAGGTAGACACCTTAATAGGTACAAGGACATCATTAGGTCGGTAAATCATGTTGTAGGTTTTGAAAGGTGATGGGTCAGCTGGAATGGTATAGGAACGTCCTTCATGTTCAAACTTTACACATCGGTACAAAGTAGAAGGAACACAACCCATGGCACAAATCTAGGGTCTGCCGAGCAAAAAAATTGTATTGAAACTCCCTTCCAAAATGTATAACAGCTCGGGAATAGTACGGAGACCCACATGAACGTGGCGGATGATAGTGCTTGAGTGTAGAGGTGATAGCGTCATTGAATGAATGCAACATGATGATGCTTATACATGTAATTGTTGGTATGCGCATTTGTTTGAATGCATGAGAGGAGATGATGTTAATGTTAGCGCCCCCATCGATCATAACACGTCGGATGCATATATTATCAATATGGATGGATATGAAAAGTGTAGGATTTGGGTCATCGGTTTGGTGGGGGACAATTTCATCATCCAGAAACTAAGGATAGCAACTTGGTGAATAGGTGGAGGTGATGAGGTAGATGGCAATTTGGTGAGAGAAGTGACATGATGAGGTGTGATAATAGATGCTACAGGTGTGGGGTCATTAGGTAAAACCTCAATAGATTGAAGGACCTCCATGAGGGCTTGACGATGTGACTCTGAGGTTTGGATGAGATCGTATAAGGACATTTTGAGAGGAGATTGGTGTAATTGTTTGAGCATCGCGTGGTGTATAACCCCATCGAAATAGGATATGCTAGACCATGGATAGTGACTTTAGGTGTAGGTGTAATTGGTATGTTGGGTACGTGGTTGGGTGATGGATCGGCTATTTTGTCTTTCCCTTTGTCTCGCTGACCTCGGGTAATGACGTGAACCATATTAATTTGAGGCAGAGAGGTGGATGGGGTGGGGTTACCATGAAAGGTATACCGGCAGGAGGGACATTTACCAAGAGGTGGATAAGAGCCTTCTCATGATGAGTGTCCAACACCGGCATTTAGGAGAAGGTTGAGAAATCTCTCGATGCGGACCATGTTGATTTCAAATTTCGAGATGGAAAGAAAGGTTATGGCGGTGAAGATGGAGGTTGTGGTATAGGTGTAGGAGGAAGATGTGAAGAAGGTGGCGAGGGTGAAATAGGTTCATCATCCAGGAGGTCATCATCATCAAAATTGGGGTCAGAAGGACATAATTGAATGAGGGAAACCTTTAGACCCTTATAGTTCTCAACATCATGTCTTAGCACACGATGGTAAGCACAAATTTTAGTATCATCAAACCCTTCCGGTTTAGGTTTAAGAGGGTCATAAGGTCTAAGAGGAGGGAGGGTGATAGCAGAGCTTTCCAGGAGGTTAGCCAAGATGGTGGCATATGATCCCACCAGTGGATCATAATGCGAAGTGAAAGTAGGTTTGGTTGGAAGATTGGTAGTTGTGGTGGTAGTTGAGGTGATGCAGTCTTGGATTTGGGTTGTACTTTCTTTGGTGTAGGTGCAGCAACTAGAAAGAGGGGTAAGTTTAACCACCTCTTTGGAAATTAACGTTTTTTCGATTTTTGGTGCTTTTTCTTAGGTAGAGGTGTAGGGGAGCACATGATGTAGATGGCAAGGCAGATGGTGGGAGAGGACGAGTGACCCAAGGGGAAAACTGAGGTGCAGCGGTAGGTGTTGGTTGAGGTCGAGAGGAGGTATAGGTGAGGTGGAAGAAAATGTCATAGGTAGTGAAGGAGGTATAGAAGGTAATGGTGGTATAGGAGGCAAAGAAGTTATAGATGGTGATGAAGGACGTAAGGTTCACCTAGGTAGAGCTGTAGGTTGTGGTGAAGGGGTCAAGGAATTTTAGGTTTACCCCTGGAGAGAGTAGATTTTGTTAAGGTAGAGGGGTGAGGTCCCAAGATGGATGGTAAGGGTGAAGGTGATAAAGGTGTAGTTGGTGAGGTCGGTGCATGCGGATTAGAAGGTTGGGTTTTTCATTTAGGTTGAGGGATTTTTTTCTATAGGTATATGGGAAGATGTGGTCAAGTGTATCCTAACAAGAGGATGTGCAAGGTTTGATGTGGGTGTGACCCCTAGAACACTAGTGGGTTTAGATACAAGAGATGGTGTTGGAACACATCGGCTAGCAAGTAGAGGGGTGGGTATAGATGAGGATGATGTAATAGAAGATGTATCGAGAGTTATGTTCATGTGTGGTTTGGGTTGTTGAAACATCTTTGGATAAATGGTAGAAGTGTCAATGGAAGATGATTACATTTGGGTCAAGACCGGGAGTAAGAGACACCCCCAAAGTGAAGACCTATCAACATAGTCCAGGTGGTCGACCAAACATGAGAATGGCATTATGGTAGATAAGGTAGATGTGGAATGAGTAGTGATTCCCATAAAATGTGTCTCGAGAAAAAGGGAATTCACTGGATTTGGCTCTCGTAGGTAAGACAACCGAAAGTAGGTCCGCAAGAGGATCTGATGGGAATGGTCAGATAATGACAAATCTAAATAGGTGGGAGTGGTAGTCGACTAGCGTGAAATACGAGGGCACTTTCCTGACTATGGGTTAGCACCATGTGGGTAGGAACTGATTTGGCAAGACTATATTATGTCTAAATGGCATGTAAACACAACGAGAACTAGGAAAACAATAACGATGAGTAAATTAGGTCGGCCGGTGAGTCAGTAAAACATCACGAGGTGGTTGACGCCGGTTTGGGTAAACTAATGCCAGTTAGGCTTAACCGGTGCAGTTACTATGAAAACCAACAGTCTGTTAAATGATGGTCCCAGATTGACAATTTTCACACAGGATGAGACGTAAGGTGACTGTGATTGAAGTAACGATAATATGAAAGGTGATAGGAGCCTTTTACAGCTCAGAAAGTGAAATAGGTGTCTTTTGGATAGGTATCCAAAAAGACTTTAGACCAACGCTAGTTGGGTTAAACCGATGCTAGTTGGAATGTAACTGGTGATGGTTAAAGATAACCGTAGCCGGTTACTATGAAATTGAAACAGAGAATAAGAAAAATGGTTGTGATTTAAAAATTTGGTGTTGAATCAAACCAAAAGTCTGAGAATGATGTAGATGTGGTCTAGGCACACTCAGACGAAATCAGAATACACTGACTATGATTAGGAGTGTACAAGGAAAAACAAAAACAAAAATAATGATCGAAATCTCTCACCTCAAAACGTAAATCAATCAGAACACTAAGAAAGAACATTCCTAGAGTGCCTATTCTATTATGTTTGTTTAGCTTATGCTATTTGTGTGGACTGATTGTTATGAATAAAACAATAGAATTTCTTGGTGAGGAAGGCTTCCTATGAAGAAAGAATTCTAAAGGGTGAGGTTTCAAGAATGTTATGGCGGGGGTGGGCTTCGCTCTGAAGTATGACTTGACAGAGCAGCGAGCTAGGTGCCCACTGTACCGTGATCGTGTGATCACCTATAGCTTCTTCCAGGTAGGATGTTGTTTAAGAATGTATGTATTTTGAAATTTTTGTGATTTGGTAAGACTCGAGAGAAAGAGAAAAGGATAGGAGTGCGTTTCTATGATTCGTTTGTCAACCATCACCGGTCATAACCTTCTAACATATAGGTTGCCCTCAATTAATGTGAGCTAATGAGCTAAATCAGAATGCAATGCACTTGTTTTAAACCCAAATCGAAAGTATGATATTCGATGACAAAAATAGATGAACAGGAAGAGGGATGCTCTTTCACTAAAATGCAGAAAACAAGAATAAGAAGGTTCTTTTTAAATACACCAAAAGAAATGTGTCTTTCGGAGCAAGTAGAAAGAAGAGAATGTTACCAAGGAGAAATTTTTAATGTGAATGCTACTAGAAGGGAAACAAACACACAATTTTTCACCTAGGAATGAGTAAAGATGCAAATAACCCCAAATGGGTCCCACCGGGCATGCCAAAATGTTTCACCTGATTTCTTAGTTTTCTGAGAAGTACTTGACGAAATAGATAAGGTAAAGGTGGTAAGAGGAATACCTGTTTTGGGATGGTTGAAGGTTATATGCGCACGTATCTGAATTCTGAATCAAAGTGATTGTGAGACCTTCCTTTTGGCTAGGAGGAACTACCTGTATAAGAACCAAAACAAGACCACCAAAGAGAGTTAAAAATATATACATGGGTACTGCCTAGCATATGTTAGATCCTAGAAGTGTGATACTTCCTAGATGGCATCAATCCACTGTTTAAAACAATTCAATGCTGAAATAAAGTAAATATTGTCCTACTATAGTTTAATATGATTTAGGCATCTCATACAAAATGCAATAGGCTAGATCTAATCTAATAGGCTAGGCTAGAAGGAGATCCAGAGGTCAAGTAGGTTGGTTATAGGTGAATCTGAGCTAACATGCTAGGTTAGATATAGATCTGAAGGTCAAATAGGTGTTCAAGTAGGTATATGTCAGAAAAAATGAGGTTAAGTTAGATGTGGGTCACAAACAGGTTGTTATTCTAGCAGAGATCAGGTGACATAGAGACCGACCATGGTTTTATAAAACCAATGACGGTTTTACTGTAACTAGTGATGGTTAGAGAGAACCGATGACAATTAAGTTCAAGGAATCACACAGTCTAGGTTTTTAGAGTTTTGGGGCAAAAGTGGAGTGGATAGAAGATGGGGATTGATCACAGAGGGGGTGTAGATATGTTGCGAAGGTCTGAGACTACTGAGGAGGTCAAATAGGAAATTGGGCCAAGTATTAAGATGATTAGGTATGGAAGGTGGCTGCAACTAGAGAGAGGGAATGGATAGAGGGTAAAAGACTAGGTTCCTTTACCACAAATACTACAAATGATGATAAGAAAATGAAATAGATGGAAGGAGGATACTTACTCTTCTGTGAGGTACAGGTCTGAAGAATAATGAAGAAGTTGTTGCATTGGAGGATGTTGGGAAGAAAGTTTCACTATTGTGCCAGTGTATTTGGTTGCCTTTGTTGATCACAAATCAATCTTCGTTTACATTGTCATGTCTAAAGAGATCAAACTCAAGATCATAAGTTTTTCAACCCATATTACAAAGTCAGTAGATGGGTCTAAATAGGCCATTTGGTCCATTTCGGTATAACCGCATCGGTTTAGGGTGAACCGGCATCGGTTTAGGGTGAACTGACATCGGTTTAGGTGAGATATCTCGGGTTGTTCAAAAAATGTCTCGGGAAGTTTCTCCGCTATTTGATAAGGGTCTCCTCTTTTTCTCGGGGTGAAACCGACCTTAGGAGGCTTTTAAATGTGAGGTGAGGGGATGGGTCTAATGTTAGGTTTTATTTAGGACATTGGTTTAGGGTTTAGGTTAATGGGTCAAATGATGGGGGTGGTTAGGTGAGGTGCATTTAATAAAGGCAATTATATTAAATAGGTGTGTGAGGGTAGTGAATTAATTTAATGTAAATAATTAAATTAATGTGTGTGTGGGAAAAAGGTCATTAACTTAATTAAAATAATTAAATTAATATGTATGGAGGTAAATGGCATTAATTTAATTAAAGTAATTAAATTAAAATGTGTGGGGTGCAGGAGGTAGGTGATAAGGTGTTGAGGATGAGGAAGTGATTATAGGGTGCACTAGAGGACCAAGGTGATTGCGACACGATTTCAGTGTCTACAATATGCATGAACGCATATTTTATGTACATACCTTCAACTGGTGTAAAATTACATTTCAAGTCCTTTATTGGGATCAATTGTACTTAGTGGGCCCTTAGGTGTGATGTTTATCGATTAATTAAACAAGATAATAAATTGAAGGTTAATAATCTAATGTTTATTAAGTATGTTAGTGTGTTGAAAGAACTTAGTAGGTTGTTGTAATATAGGGGCTGCCGCAGAGTACCCTCATAATGACGAGAGTCATTACAAGGATATTATGATGCATCCAATTATGTTTCAACACCCCACTTAGCTCAATTAACTCAACCAATATAAGTGGAAATTCGGTTCATATTTCTACTCTAAACAGAGATAGACACATGGACTAGTGTAGTGGTCAACTCATGTTGACTTAGGGTAACTAAACACACCCAATTGATGAGAGTCAATTGAGTATGTCTATTTATCCTTAGTCGCCATGAGTAGACTAAGTAACACTAGTGTATGTTAGTTTCCCCTATTTAGTGTGAAACTTTGACTTGGGTTTGGTTGATAGAAGTCAAGGAAGACCAATCTAAATAACAATTTAAGTGGGGTGAAAGACATATTCCTTTCGACGAGTATGTCGTCTTGGAATGTAAACATGGTAAACATGTTTAAAACTTTGGCCAAAGTATCACAAACTATTGGTTGCGTTGTCTTATGTCACCTAGTCTAAGATTGTGGGATTTCAGATGAATATCAATAACAGATATTCAGATAGGCTTCTTAGATAGAACACTTGAGTGACCCATAATGGGTAAAAGAAAAAAAAGTATACATAGTATACACATGAACAAGTTAAACATGAGAGATCAATTTAATACCGAGTCATGAAATGAGAGATCAATGTTACACCGAGTCATTATAGTTGCATATGGTTTTCTGTTATGAGATGGACTAACAATGAAATGTGTGTTCTGAATTGTATGAATTTAGAATAGAGAACATTATGTAAAAAAATTTCCCTTGTTTCTAATTCATAACAAGTGGATGTTACACATTCCGCATTCTCTAGAACATTTTCCTTCAAACATTTAATTATTCCAAGTTCATGACCCGAATGGGATTATGCAGACAATGTTCTTCACTAGATAATTGTGCAATAGACTAGACATTACATGGAGAAACTATGCACTCTACAAACATTACATGAAGGACTTGCAAAATCAAAAAAATGCAACACATTACTCCGTGGCTTATCAACAATATAGTTCCTCAATGTGTGATTCACAAAATATTCGACAAATGTAAATTGAAAACAAACACAACTGACTCAAACTGTTCAATTATTTTAGTTTATATAGGATTTCATGATAACCCAAATGCTCCTACATCAACATATTTTCCATGATTCCACAAAATCTACATCTTTTGCATATGTTTCCTTTATTTCTTTGAACCCCACTACACTTACTTCATCTAATTCACTAAGAAATATCTCCTACTTAATGCATCTGCAACTTTATTTGATTTCCCACTTCTATGCTTCAAGACAAATGAGTAACTCTACAAGAATTCAACCCATTTCATGTGTCTTTGATTTTAGTGCTTGGTGTTCTGCATATAACATGAACTCTTTAGGAAAAAAATAGTGATTCCACTTTTTCAAAGTTTGCGCAATGGTATAAAACTCATAGTCATAAACTGAATATATTCTTTTTGGTTCATTTTGTTTCTCACTAGAATAATCTATGGGTTTCCCTTTCTAACTCATTATTGCTCCAATGGTTACTCCACTTGCATCGTAACTAAACTAAAATATTTTATTAAACTCAAAAAAGGGCAACACAAGTGGATATATGACCTTCTCTTTCAACTTGTAGAATGAATACTTTGTATTTGCATTCCACACAAAATCCATGTCCTTTTACATCACCTCTCTGATCGGTGCACAAATATCATTGAATCTTCTAATTAAATTCTTATAGAAGCTCGAAATTCCATGGAAACTTCGGGCCTTCGTGACATTCTTAGGTGACAAAAATACATAATAGCTCATACTATTTAAGTATCCATATTTAACCTTTTTTGAGATATTACAAATCCCAAGTATATTAGGTCTTGTATAAAATAGCATTCTTTAAATTCAATAGCAACTTATCCTCTTGTAAACTATCTTACACTCTCTGTAAATGGATCAAGTACTCTTCTTGTGTTTTTTTAATCATAATTTTATCTAGATAAACAATGACAAACCTACCTATAAAAGGCTTCAACACTTCATTCATTAATCGCATGAACATATTTAGTGTGTTGTTAGAGCCAAATGCCATGACCAACCACTCATAAATCCATCCTAAATTTTGAAAGTAGTCTTCCACTCATCTCCTACACCAATTTTGATCTAGTGATACCCACTCTTTAGATCATTTTTTGTGAAGTATCTCACTCCACTTAAACAAACTATCAAATCATCCATGCACAACAATGGAAATCTATACTTAATAGCAATTTTGTTGATGGCTTTGGAATCTGTGGACATTTTCCACTCTCTTCATTTATTCAATGTAATTACTATGGGTATTTTATATGGGCTCAATGACTCTTTCATCAATCAATTATCAAGTAGTTTGGGTACTTGCTTTCTCATCTCCTCATGCTCTATATAGGAATTAACATATATTTTTCCATGTTTGGTAAACTATCCCATGTGTATCATGTCCATATGATGACTAATTTTTCATATAGATGGTAAACCATCCAGTTTATTCTTTATCATGATATGTGTGTACTCACTTAACATATATTTCACCTTTTATAGGATTTCCTTTATTTGTGTAGCTTTACTTTCCTCTCTTTTTTTGCAAGCCTTAAAATCAATGTAAAACATTCATTTTCCCCTTTCACAGTACTCAAGAATAGTTTTCCCAAAACCATAAACATATGTGGAATCATCCCAACCTCTACACTTGATTCCTTTAATGGATCTAGAGTGTTCTTTCGTATGTCTTTCATCAACATATAGGAATTTATGCAGCCATAATGAACCATTTAACTATCATACTAGCAAGGTCTTCCCAACAACACATGGCATACATCCATGGGCATTACATCGTACAAGACTTCATCTTCATATGCAAAAATCTTGATACGTAATTTATATTTCTCATTTATAAGAATATGATTCCCCTTCAACCACCATAATGCCTTATACGTGTTCGGGTGCACAAATTTCTTAAGACCAATTTTCTTAACCATATCATTAATAACAATATTATTAGTGTTACCACTATCAATGATTACAACACTCACCTCCAAACTCACAAATGATTCTAAAAATATATTTCTATAGGCGGGCACCTTTTCCTTTGCGGGCTTTAGCAACACCCTCTTTGAGATGATGTTTCTCCATGTTTTGGTTCTTCCGCACTAGTATTCAATTCATGGATTTTTGTGTCTGCATACCGAGAAAAATGATTGCTAGCATTATTATTCCAACCACCACTATTTTGTGTCTTTATGGACACTCAAATGCACGATATCTGATCTCTCCATAACAAAAGTAGATTATGTTATATCCTCTTCCTCTTCGACATCCTCTTTGTATAACGAAGATCTACATCCACCTCTTTGAGCATGAATATACTCATGTGAATTGTTTGTTACTTCCTCATGCATATGATTTTGTGCATCATTGCACAAACTTCCACCTCTACATGGGAATTTCCTTTTCCATATGGGTTAGTTTGTTTCCTTTGGCATGACTTCTCCTCCACCTTGAGCACAAATTGATAAGATTTATCCACATATGTCAATTTAACCATATTGATTTCATCACGAATGGAAATATGCAATCCATAACATACTTAATATATTTTGTGTCATCCTCCACATGTATATCCATAATGTTGAGTTGACATAACACTTTGATGTAATTCTACACACTCAATTCCTTCTGATAAACCATGCAACTTATTAAACAAATGGGGTTGATAATCTACATGCATGAACTTAGCCTTCAATTTTTGCATGCTTCAATCCCACTTATTAATTTTATCTTTACCTCTTTGAACTCTCTTAGTCTACACATTATCCTGCCACAAGGATGTATGTCCCTTTAACTTGGTACCCACAAATTTCAGCTTCTTGTTTTCTTCTACACCTTCATACTCTTAAGTGTTTCTCCATTTCTATGAATCAATTGATAAGATCTTTTGGATCTAAGTTCCTAGAATAGAATAAAACCTATATTCTTGGTTTCTTCCAATTTTCATGATTGCGCACAAGAATTGGTCATCTTTCCCATCTACATGATCTACTTCAACCTCCAATATTGTAGATTCTCTCACTTCACATTCATCATCACTTTTATCTTAATCAATAGTTCATCTATGTTGTGTGGTCTCCATGGCCTCCAAATAATCTTATATTCCTCTACTCACATCAACCAAGTTTACAAGTCTTAGCACTCTATTATATCTAAAAAACTCTATTGTGCACTATATTTTTCTCACAACTTCTTAACAACAAGATTATGCAACCTCACACCTACCCAATAACCCAAATTGTTGGATCCACCTACAACTACTTTCTACCTGCAACCCTACTACGGAAAGTAACAAATCTTGAGATCACTCACTCATATTCGTGTATATAATAACCTCTTCAACAAGACTTTAAAACCCTTTCTCTAATATCATATTGATGTAGTCCTAGTCAGGGTTACTAATGAAGGGGCACCTTGCACCTTGCAGTGACTGTCAGAGTTAGATCTCAACTACACAAGATCTCAAGTACAACTATTAACAATAAAAACAATAAAGTTCTCTATTAATATAAGGAATGATTATAAAATATGGCACAATGACTCAAAACTCAAATCATAGTCTTATGGAAAAACTTTGTAAGATTGATTCTAAGAATTATAATCCTAGATATATCCTAAGCTTGTAGACTTTACAAAGTTTGTGTAGAGCTACACTTAGTTCAAACTCTCAAGGATAGTCACATGATTCCTTAATTTGGAATATGACCTTTCTTGGTGTCTTCTTAATCATTTTCCATGTTAGCAACTCCCTTTTATATAGAGAATTCACACAAGCTTCGGTGGGAGAACAAGATGCCTTCGACAAGTAAAGGTTCTCCTGTGAAATATTCCTTAGATCACCTCTTGAGGCCATTAATTAGCTCCAAAATTTCCCTTCATTGAAATGAACTCAATCCAATCATTTTGTCGGTCCTTGATAGAAATAGATTGATCATGTGTCATGTGTATTCTATGCTAAGTAATCTATATTAACAAGTCATTCTTTCAAACACATATCTCATCATTGAAACAATGGGAGTGGTCCTACAGGAATGCATTATTCCACATTTTTTATAGTGTTTGGTGGCTTCCATAGTATATCACAACATTGGGTAAGCATCAACAATAGACATAAGGCATGCACAACTATACTATGCAACTTTAGTGTTTCGTAACTTGAAGTGTTGTGCATGAGTACTACACTGTATATGGGGTTATGTGTGGCTAAGCATTGCGATGAAGTGTTAAGTTTATTTTTATGTACGAAATGGAAATATTGTGTAGCATAAGTGGGCTTGTGCAACTTTAGCAATGTTACACATCTTGTCATTTTGCATAGGTCATGAAGTTAAAGGTTTTGTGTGGCTAACTTAGGAGTGGTACAACATTGCACAAATTTTTATTTACTAATTCTAAATATTTTTTGGTGGCACACGCTTGCTCAAGAAGCAAATGTTGTTGCATCCAAAATGTACCACTCCATAATCTTATATTTGTATTAGCTAGCAATCTTATTTTATGGAAACATGTGTCAATGTCATTTACCTTGTCCATTTCATACAAAAATTTAGGAGCTAGTTTGTATTGGTATGAATCCAATGTGCCTTAATTATTGTTTTGCAAGGTCCTGAGGAAGTCGTATATGTCTTTGTTGCATAATTAAATATAATGAAAGTGTAAAAGTACATGTACCATATTGAATAAACAAGCACTTAAATTTTATGTAAATGAAGGTATTTGATGCAAGTTGTTACATTTCAAGACACTCTCAATGTTTTTTTCAGATATTGTTTGTATTGATAATTTTAAATGTATGTAATTCCTATCATTTTGAGATATACTTATCTAGTTATTTAGAAAGCCTTGTCAACATCCTAGTTGTGTATCAACATCCTTGTGTATAGATACTTGTCTTTTTTAGGATTGTTTGAATTTCTTGTTAGCAAATAAACACCATAAACAAGTATAAATTTATATCTTTTAGTTACTCAATTGTGTTAAGTAAAATAAAATAATGTTTTGAATATGTATATAAAATTAGTGTAGAAAACATACCTACATTAGATGTGATTGTTTTGATACAACTTAAAAGTTGTTAAGACTATGTTTTTGCAATGACACATTACTTACATGCTTAGTTTTTATGTTAGCAAACAAGGAAATGAAGTATTAAAAGCCATATTTCCAAGTATTAACGTGTAAATTACAATATTATGTGAATAACAAATTATGAGTTAGTATTACAAGTATGGTGGGTGATGAGTAAAAGAGAAAATATTTTAAAGCGCTTTTTCAAGAAATAACATTTTGAATGTGGTACAATTACTCTTTTAAAAATGTATATATACACATCCAAGGAAAAAAATTAATTATCTATATTTCATTAAAATTATTATTTATTTCTAAAATTTGTTTTAAAATTGTGTTGAGAGAGACGTGAAGATTTATGCAAACAAAATATTTTTGTGACCTTTGTTAGTGTAGGTTATTATTTATCCTTTTATTTATTTATTAGGATAATTCTTACACTTGGGTTAGCCCTACACTTGTTGGGTTAGCTTGCTTAGGTGTCCTAGTTGTGTGGAATTAGCTTACTAGTTATGTTGAGTTAGCTTCTCAATTATGTGGAGTTAGCTTACTAGTCTTATGGAGTTAACTTAACTACCAGTATCAGTTAGTGTGAGTTCTTCACCACTAATTTAGGTAGTAGTTACATTTCCCTCCTCCTATATATACATCTTTCTTATTGAGTAATTCAAGTCATTGTGTTTCGCACGGAATGTTTCGGATCTGCAGAATAGACTTGCTTCTATCCTATCATTCCTTTGAGAAATAGATAAGGGTTAGGGCTAGGAGGAATACCTGTTGAATGTTAAGATGGTGTGCGCATACCGTAAAGAAAGATCAGGTTGATTGCGAAGAACTCCTTTTTGTCTTGGAAGGACTACCTGCAAATAAGAACACAAGACCACAAGATTTTGATTAGACAATAAATGAGGGAACTGCCTTAGGCCCAGGAAATACAAAACTTCCTTTCGAAGGTGGTCAGTTCCCCTACTAATATGAATTAACACGAAAGATTGTAAATAACAATTTAAATGCTTCGTTGAAACAGTTGGGGAAAGGTGGTTTACGTTTTGAGTCACAATAATCGATACTGTTCTCGATAACCGATATCGGTAGGTGCTATGTTTTAGGGGCTTTTGGTGAGGGTCGGTTGTAGGGTGGTTGTGTTGTTTGTAAGGCTAGTAAATGAGTGGGATTAGGTAACGGGGTGATGAGAGGGTAGATGAATGATAGTTAGATGTAATGTGTTGCTGGGTAGTAGATCGGGAATGGATTTATGACGGCTGTGATTCAAAAGTCTAAGAAATGTTATCAAAGAGGACATGCAAGATACAACTTACTGGTTATTGATGAGGATGCAGGTCCAAGAACTGTGATGACAAAGGCAGAACTCAAGTAGGACGTCCTGACGATCAAAAGATGAGATATCTTCCCTCACGATGATCAGCTGAGTATCACAGGGCTCTGGTTATTCAGTTGCAGTCTTGGGCTTGATCTCCTTCACTGCAAACTCTTCTTGTTTCTTCACTTGTCTCTGCCCGGCCAAGTAAAATCCAGATTCTTTTGATTGTTTCTGATGATCTCCCTCAATCCAAAAATCCTTCCGCCTTTGTTTCTAGTTAGGGAAGATCATTTACAGGGAACCGATGGCGGTTACATAACCGACGGCAATGAGTAGAACCGCATTGTCGGTCAGGTCAAAGTGGGCTATTTTTAGTAAAATAGCCAACTTTCCCTCCTTTTCTCCCGAGGGATTAGTTGCGGGCTTGGTCAAGTAACTACAAGGTCGGTTTTGGGTGCGAGTAAGGAGTCCTTAGTCATGGGTGTGGATGTAGACCAAGTTATAGGTCTTAATTAGGTTAGTTTAGGGTTAGGACTAGGTCATGATGAGGTGGCAAAATGAGGTGGCAGGTTTGACGATGTGGATTTATTAATTATAAGGTAATTAATAAATAATTGATTGTAAGGTTTAGGTGATGAGGTTAGGTTACGAAATGAGATGCGGGTCACAAGGGGTCATAAGACACAAATTTGGTGTCTACACATCATTGTATTGTAATGTATTGAGCATTATGGATTATGATGGATTTCCATATATGGTATTTTAGTTCTTTTGTTTTGTAAATGTAATGTGGTGTGCTATTATCATCTGAGATCGCAGTTTGGAACTATCTTCTTATCATTCCTTTTATGGTATCAAAGCTATAGATGATGTAGACATCCATCTATAAGTTTCTCTTTGCAAGTAAGGGTTTATTATTTTCATGTATTTAGAATTTGTTAGCAATTTTCTGTAACATGAATTTTTATGCAAAACAGGGTGCGGCATTGGATTTAAAAGGTGCCAAAACCCTAGAATTGATCAGTAAACTCGGCCATATTTTGATATAGCCAAATTTAGATGTAGATATGTACCCTCTGGGTGCATTCTTTTATCTATTGGATATAAGCGTGTACCTTCTGGATGCATTCTTTTACCCTCTTGATATTTCGGTTTTAGATGTAGTCGTTTGTCCACCGGACGTGGATTTGTACCCTCTGTGTGCATTCTTTTATCTATTGGATATAAGCGTGTACCTTCGGAAGCATTCTTTTACCCTTTAGATATTTCGGTTTGGATGCAGTCTTTTATCCACTAGACACAGATATGTACCCTCTAGGTGCATTCTTTTATCCATTGGATATAAATGTGTACCTTCTAGATGCATTCTTTTACCCTCTGGATATTTCGGTTTTGGATGCAGTCTTTTATCCACTAGACGCAGATATGTACCCTTTGGGTGCATTCTTTTATCCATTGGATATAAGCATGTACCTTCTGGATGCATTCTTTTACCCTCTGGATATTTTGGTTTTGGATGCAATCTTTATCCACTGGACATGGATCTGTACCCCCTGTGTGCATTCTTTTATCCATTAGATATTAACATGTACCCTCTGGATGCAATGATTTACCCTCTGGACATTTTAGGTTTTGGGCGCAGGCTTTTATCCTTTGGTCGCAAGCTTTGTATCATGTGGATGCACTCTTTTACCCTTTGGACATTTGGGTGTCACATGTACCTTTTTAAAAAAAAATCAGCATTAAAATATTATTTTAATAACAAAACCTTCTAGAGCTCATAACTTTTGATCTGTAGCTCGGATTAAGGTGATCTTTTTTGAAATTGTGTTTTTTTTCAAGATCTACGCATTGGTGACATTTTTAAACAAATATTTCAAATTTAAAAGGTACTTTTTCTCATTGTAATGTTTACACACACTCAATTATAAAGTGTCAAATTTGGGAGGGTGTTATAATCACTTGTGGATGCAATTTCGGTTGAGCCCGACATCCTCAACTTTTGGGTGTTACATTCTTGTATCAATGGGTGTATGCATTCATATCTCTCTTTTTGTTGAGATTTTCTAGATGTGCATTTTCAACACTTTATTTTTGACATGTTGATAGTCTCTCTTGTGGGGGAGCTATTCTGGTGAAGCCTAGTGTTAGTTTGTCAGTGTTCGAGTAGTTGATTTTGGCAACTCATACAGATATGTGGTGTCACTCTACTCATTCAGCAATATGGGAGGGTATGGTGTTGATATTGATTCTTTGGGTTTCGTGTCCTTGCCTTGTTACCTTGACTTTTTCGTGGATCGTGGCACTCCTATTTATTTGGATCTCGTGTCCTTGTCTTATTGCCTTGGTTGTTATGAGATCGTGGCATACCTATTTGTGATTGATCAAATTATGTTTGATGTTTGTTTTGCACTTTTGACATTTCTCCATTAACAGTCTCCTTACATGGAGTTATTCTCGTGAAGCCCAGTGTCAGTTGTTTTTGAGTTCTATGATGGACCAGTGGATTCAGACCACAATGCGCACCAAACTTCTTCAGCATTGTATGATTTTTGGAGCCGAGCTTCTTGGAATATCTTACAGCAGGATTTTTCTCTCTACTTTGTTATTATTGGTTTTGGGTACCTTGTGGTGTCCATTTATCCCAGTTGTTGTATGTGGGTACCTCATCAAGCCTTGTTATCGGGACCCACCTTCTTTTCCACCCACCTAAGCTATGCTTACGGGAGGGTGTTAGTGTAGGTTATTATTTATTCTTTTATTTATTTATTAGGATAATTCTTACACTTGTGTTAGCCCTACACTTGTTGGGTTAGCTTGCTTAGGTGTACTAGTTGTGTGGAATTAGCTTACTAGTTATGTTGAGTTAGCTTCTCAGTTATGTGGAGTTAACTTAACTACCAGTATCGGTTAGTGTGAGTTTTTCACCACTTATTTAGGTAGTAGTTGCATTTCCCTCCTCCTATATATACATCTTTTTTATTGAGTAATTCAAGTCATTGTATTATAATGTATTGAGCATTATGGATTATGATGGATTTTCATATATGGTATTTTAGCTCTTCTGTTTTGAAAATGTAATGTGGTGTGCTATAATAATCTGAGATCGCAGTTTGGAACAATCTTCTTATCATTCCTTTCAATATCATTAAAAAAAAATTTAGTCACTCAAACATTTTTATCCATTATACACATAGAAATTGTAATATATTTTTCATTTGCCTTCTTTAGAGGCTTCCTCATAGTTACAATAGTGACACACTTCTACGACATTTAAGTTTCTACAAACACATATCAGCTATATATATTTTTGTTAACAATTGGTTTGGATTAATGGCAAAGTAGTTATAGGCGCACTCAAATGCCTAAAAATCCTATAAATGCAATCCTTTGATATATCGGCCAATATATCTCCCTTTGTCTCCTTTGTAAACCCTAGAAAGATGTGTCCCCATTAAGGAGGGAAAAAATAAATTATGCTATGTTCAAACTATTTGATCGGATTGGAAACTTAGGGGCTTATTACATTAAATTACTATAGATTTTAGTAAATATTATGGTAACAATTTTTATGCTGATTTTATATAGAAGAATGATTGGTCAACCTTCTCGCTATGGTTTTCAACTTTCCGTGCAACATTTCAATACCATTGTGCAAAATGTTGTTAATTATTTGGTTTTGCTTCATTGGTTTTGACTACTCGTGTAAAATCTTTCAATTCCGTTGGTTTTGACTACTTGTGTAAAATCTTTCTATTCCATTGTCATGCTTCGTAGGGTCCATTTATTTGTCAAAGGTAGAGGGTTTTTTTATAATTTTTAAAGAACAAACTTTTAGATATTTTTACTTTTACATTTGAATTGTCAAGTGGTAAAAAAGAATAATAGAGAATATTTTGTTTGTTTGTTTGTTTTCGAATTATTTCATTAGATTTTCTTGATTTCCTTCATAACGCTAGCAATACATGCCACTTTTACTTGATATCGATTATAATTTTAAAAAATGTATGGAAGTTTTCTCGAAAAGCTATATAATCTAGAAAATTAAACTCAAAGTGGATGTTACTCAAGAAGCTACAAACTTAGAGTTGTTTACTCATTGTGGTCTAATAAGACAAGGATTGTGGTTGTGACATTTGACATTGTATGACATTATAATTTGTAGGCTCGTGTGGTTATGATCTCCTCAAGTTTTGGAAATTACTACACATCCAACCTCTTAGTCTTTATTTTTGCTAATTCTCAAAGTTAAGGATTGATCACCCTCAACTTAGTTGACACGATGTGGCATGCTTTCAAGTATCCCCAATCAAAACGCACTCTACGAAAAATAATCATCTCAAACATGTATTTGTATTTCTCCTTTAAACTGGTAAAAATCATTTACTAGATTTAAGGGGGAAATGTAAACACCGAAAATTGGCATTTACATTATTACATAATACACTTTTAGCAATTTTATATGTATAGTAATCTTAAATGGTGATTGTAGTATCTAGTGGTGTACAGCTTTTATCTTTTCATCATCTTGTGGCTTGTTTGTTTATGTTTCATGTCTTATGTGTTGTGTTAACATTGTGTTTTAGAGGTCACATAAATCTCTAGACATATTAGGGACATTGTTGTGTTTTGGGTCCATGGACACTAGCGCTAAAACAATTTTGTCTAGAAATAGTCAATAGTGTCATGAAGTCGAGTTTTGTTTATTTTGGTCATTTAGTCAATTTTTTATCATTGGCATGGTGTGTTTCTTAATATGCCAGTCGAGATTGCACACCATTAGGCCCTAAATTCAATGTAAGATATCCCTATATATATATATATATATGATATGATATTGCTAAGAGGTCTATAAGGGGAAAACACTATCAAATATCTAGCTCACAAACACTACTTTCAAGAGCACTACAAAGGCCTCACATTAACACATATTAGTCTATCGACATTCTATTTTGCATTCAAGAAGGGTTGCATTTGAAGAATAGCTAAGCCCACTATCGAGTTAGGCACAAGGGATAACATAGGGAAGTCACTCTAGATTTGCATTCACTCATGCACATGCAATAGGAAAACTACATGGAGTTTGATCCCCTCATTTGGGCAATGTCGTGCAAGGCTTGGTCATAATCAACAAGGGAGTTGACCACCAAGGGAAATACAATTCTATTAGTCTAACCTTTTTTGTCATCTAATTTATATTTGAGTGTTTGTGTAGGAAAGTAGGGTTATATCATTACGGAGCATACAAGAGGGTTTTGAAAACAACAAAAGTGCAAAAAGACTGCATACAATGACAAAGCAACCCAATCTAACTAGAGAGAAAGAAGAAGAGCCAAACACTAGTGCCAAATAGAACAATAGAACCTCACGCCCACATTTGAGCCTAACACTAGTGTCCAAGGAGGTTTCAAGTTCTAAAATCATAAACAAAGCAAAATCAGCCCAATTATAACCTATTAGCCTAATTCTAGATACATAACACCTCGTGAGACATCCAAGAAACTAAGTGAATACCCAAAACCCTAATTTTCTATCTCTTTCGCTATATATTATTATATCTCACTATGTATTATTGTATTTCACTTATTGTACATTTGTATAATCTAGATCCCTAACCTAATTAGAATATTCATAATCTCTATTATTCTAATTTAAGTTAAATCAGTGTAATAATTTCTAGTATCTTAAGCTTTTATGAGGCATATTGATGAATTTATCTAGTATTTGGCATTTTGTCGGATTCTATTTTAGTTTATCTCTAACCATCCCCATAAAAATTTCGGTGCCAAATTTGGTGCCTTTAACCATGGAATTGTCTACCCTCCATTGAAAATGCACCACTAGGGTGCATCGCAGCCGTCCATTTAAACATGGACGGCTGTGATGCACCCTAGTGGTGCATTTTCAAGGGAGGGTAGACATCGCTTTAACCATTGTCCTAATTTTTGAGGTAAGGTGTCATTCATGATGAATTGTTATTGGATTTAAGTCATGATTATGACACTTTAACCATGGAATTGTCTACCCTCCACTGAAAATGCACCACTAGGGTGCATCGCACCGTCCATGTAAACATGGACGATCGCGATGCACCCTAGTGGTGCATTTTCAGTGGAGGGTAGACATCACCTTTAACCATTGTCCTAATTTTTGAGGTAAGGTGTTATTCAGGATGAATTGTTATTGGATTTAAGTCATGATTATGACACTTTAAAATGGGGCACTCTGCCAACATGTTTTTACAAAACTTCAAATGCGGTCAACAATAGAGTATCTTCCACTTTGCATGTTTGCAACATGAAAATATAGAACTATTTCACATTTGCACCATAAGAATAAAATATTCCATGTTTGGCGAAAAGGTTCTTTTTGTCATGAATATATAGCAAAAAAAATCCTAAATTTTGAAACGCAACACGTTTTCATACCTAATAAATCTTCAAGGATCACCTTCAAGCAAACAAACATGTATTTGAAATATGGTTTGGTGACTCGTATGTTTGTGAGATAAATTGAAAGTGATTGTCCATCATAAGTTCTAAGTTCGCGTACCCCATCAGCCAAATCAACATTTCGTCGAGCTAATCCATCAAAGTTCAATGTAATGAATTCCAAGGGAGGCACTTCAATATGACTCAAGGTAGATTAAATCTCTATCATTTTCCATTTTTTTCATTTGTCCCTACAGACCCTACAAAAACTCTAAGATTTTGGTAGTTGATAAAATATTTTAAAAATTTAAACTCCAAGTTTAGGGGCAATGTTTGAAACGTTTTCTACTCATTTTTTAAAAGCATTTATATGGTTCTCAATAGCTCAAAGGATGTGGAATATAAGTCACAGCCTAACAACATTTGAAAAAGGTGATAACAGTTAGAGTTAGGGAGTTGTGTTGCTAGTAAATTATATAAATAGAAAAACAATTAGAAAACAATACAACATAAATTATGTGCCAATTGTTTGACAAAATGCTCTGTGAAAAAAACTCAAATATAGTATGCTTCTACAAACCGTTTAACAAAATATTATGAATATTTAAATATATATATAAAAATATCAAAAAAATTATATATCATATTTATTACATTTTGTTGATGGATTTTTTTTCATATTTTAAATCCACTATTTAATACACTCCACACAAAAACTACCACCTTAAAAAAGATAAACACAGATATCAATTTATCAATCAAATGTTTATCCCGTTTGAAGAAACATATTCCATCTCGTTTACATCTTATTTAAGGATTCAGTCCTAGGGACACATGGAAACTGAAGTTGGGAGCATTGTAAAAACAACTCAAAGCATTCGTTATTGAAATTATCAAGACATTCCAGTTGCTTCAAGCCTTTATAGGCACTTTCCACATCCATATAATCTTGACCCATGTGATGCCAAATCCTTAAAGCAGTCTTTTATACTCGAAAAAACCTCAATCTTTGTTAGACACTTATCGTTATGTCATACATCATATCAAAAGTTGAATATTAAACCATCCTTCACCTCCTAACGTAGTTAAAAAAAGATTAGGTCCCTACACATCCTCACAAAGTTCAAAATGACCGACCCACACAATAAAGATTCTAACAAAAAATAGTCACTATGTAGAGCTTGATATTTGGCATTTAAAATCTACTCTATTGCCTATTTTTCAAATTGTGGGCAATCCATATAACCTCACATGTTTGCATGATTACGTTCACATAGATAATCATATGCACACATGCATATGCCTTCAAGACATGCACACACAAAAAGTCAAAGTTTGGATTGTCTAATTAAAGTGGTATTACAGAGTTTGATATCTTATGTTGTTGTCTTTGGCAGTTATTTAGTTTATTTCCTAGTTATGTTCCCATAGAGGGGGGCTTCTTAATTATCTCAAGTGGATGTTGTTTGTCGAGAAAATTTAGGGACATTTAAGCAACCATATGGCCCCTGGCCCCCATGTTATTTTAAAAAATCTACTCGACACTACAAGGTGAGATAATTTAGGAGGGTTGTAGAACACTAAAAAATTGCAGGTAAGTAAAGGAAAAAAATCTCCCAAAATCACCGCAAATTTGAGGGAATCCAAAAATCATGCCAAGTGGCCAAAAGAATGAATAAACTTTTGAAGGAAACTTCCAACCCCCTCTTAAATTCAAGAGAAAAAAATGGAACTCCTATTTTAGAAGGCAAGATTCATATCTAATATCTGGCTTCAAAAACTTTCAGGGCTTCAACTCCAATTAAAAAGAGACAAAAGTTGTTC
Source organism: Taxus wallichiana var. yunnanensis (assembly GCA_018340775.1). NCBI lineage: Eukaryota > Viridiplantae > Streptophyta > Pinopsida > Cupressales > Taxaceae > Taxus > Taxus wallichiana. The sequence goes on along the minus strand of CM031237.1, from coordinate 334,119,910 downwards.
ATGAAGACACAACCTCGGAGTTGACTTTTGCTCCCTGAAAACTGTGGGCAATCCAAATAATCTCTCGCCCAAACAGGTCTCCTCAAACCATTTCTATGTTCCTATCAAGCCAGGGAGTCCACTCTATCCTACACGCACCAAAGTTACCAAAACCCAGGGAACCACCGTAAAATAATTCTTCTCTTTTTTGTGTGGATCCAAATATTGCTAAAACAAAAGCTTTTGATGGAAACCTAATACCCATTCAGCCCTTCATTTTCTACTTTACCTTGATCTAGTTTTGAAGAGACTCCATAGAGAGTTGAAAACTAATGACCTTACAGATGATTAACACTTTTCTTCTTCCTCAATCTCCAGTACTAGATATTCTTGAGCTGCTCCTAACTCTAACATTCCATGCTTAAAATGGTTTTTGAGGCAATAGTCTCCTCCGAGAAACAAAAGATGACCTAGGGTTTACGCCGGAAAATTTGTGTTACATCTTTTCTTTCTAATGTTTCATGTGTACACTCTAAACATGCTTAAGAAAATTGGATCAAAAGAATTTTTTAAAAAAATGTTTTTATCCAATTGAAAGAAATGTAATTTCTTTTTGTTCTTACGTCATGGTGACAAATACCAAAATATTCAGATCTTAAAAGAAAAGCATAAAAAAACCCTTCTTACTTACCTATCAATGTTATGGAGCATAAACTCGACTAACAAAAGATACGTTGGAATTTGGACTAAAGAGTGACGTGTACGTCAAAAGGTGTTTCTCTTATACATTGTAACTAACAATTGCACATGCATTGCAAATTATGCCGGATAGGATAACAATTTTAAATTTGTTTGAGTTGTAATTTTTGGTCAAATGTATGTTATCTTCAATTGTTTTAAGTTTGTTTGTAACGGAGAGGAGCGAATAATGTAGTATGACCAACAAAGATAGAGAATGTAGAGTTTAACTACCCTAAATGAACCGAGAGTGTAGAGTTTAACTGCCCTAAAATAATTGATTGAATAGTTTCAAAATATATATAGTTAGAAATACACCTATGAAGTAGCTTATGACAACTTAAGTATGTTAATCAATTAATTAAAACATTTGAAAATGAAAGAAATCAATATGATATATTTTTTATATTATAACATGTTGTTGAAAATGATATTAGTGCCATAAAGCACAACAACACCTCTTTTAAAATTTAAAAACTTGTTCTCTTTTTTCCAAAGAAATATATCTTAATTGCTCTACAAGATACATTGTTCTTTTTGTACATGACAGGGAGGCTAATGGTTAGTTGAAGCTTTTTAATAGAAACGTTAGTGTTAAGACAAAAATAGTATTGGTGGTAAAGGCCCACTCAACATATAAGAAACCCTTTCCTCTTCTATTTATCTTCGTCACTTTAGAGTCATGCAAAATGATATTTATAATATTATAATATCCACCTTCACCTAAATACATATGCTCCTACTCCCTTACTACCATTTTTCAGATTGCCCCATACACTATCATCTCATAAAGGGAAAAAATACGTCCATCGAAATATAATTAAAAAATTTTAAAAACATTACTTATTGTTAATAGTTGTGGATCTAAATTATGACAATGATTATAATAAAATATATGTTGTAACTTCAAGAATATAGAAAATATGTTGTTAATTGATTCAAAAAAAAACCAGAGGTCATGTTTTGTTTTAGTATGGGAAGCCACAAGTAAATGGCCCAACCTCGTTAACCTTAATATGATGGTACTAGCCACAACACTATTCGTATTAATTGAACAACATGTGGCAAAATAAACGTATATAAATAATGTATTTGAATACACAACTCTTAACATATATCATTCGATGGGGATCACTTTTTGTAAAGTAGTCTACGGAGCCGTTGAGGAAAGGAGTAGACAACGTCAGTTGTAAGCATTTTTTTCCAATGTGACGTAGCCATCACAGATTAATCAATCATCGTGGCTTCTGTAGAGTAATGCACAAACACATTGTGAATCAATAAATAGACTTTGTTGGTAAATATTACCGGGAAGAAGTATGCCGAAATTTGACAAACAAAGGCATCTTCATAATAGACACCTATTGACAAATTAAGATTTATACTAAAAGGTGCAATATCATGTTAATAGTATATATACAGACAAAATTTGTTTGTAGAGTCACTACATATTAACTAATAAAAGCGATTTCAAGATGCACTAAAAAGGTACAGTTGATATGGGTAGCTAGGCAATAAATATATGTATCAACCTTACCCACACAACCAATGTAATGATAATTATGTCAATGAGAGGGTCACCTCGATCTTTTTGGAGAGAGAATTTCGTTTCCACTACTATTGAAACGTAAGGCTCATCCTATATTATTGTAGGAAAAGCCAACCAATTTAGGCAAGATTGATTTTTTATTGAATGCGAATTGTTAAGAGTTGCAGAAGCAAATCCAAGACGCATAGAGCCCACGGCACCAACCATGTCTACCACCGTCACCTCCTACAACATTGTATTATAGCAACATTTTATGTCTAAACACTTAAGTCTCAGTTATGTCAACTTTGCTTATCACTAACGAAGCGGGCATCATATGAAGGAGGGAAACACGTCATCCTAATGGACTTTTATTGAGGATTCCAATTAGTCTTTTTGTGCTTTATAAATAAACTAACTAATCAATGCTTTCACACAATATAATTCATACAAAATTTGCATTGTTAATATTTTAATTAGTCAAAGAATACACTACATATTAACTAATAATTTTTGCACATAATTTTGTTGAAAAATAATTTTTTTTACAATCAATAACTTAATCATAAAACAAGTTATAAATAAATAAAAAACCGAACATGTGGATGAAAAATAATGAAATAAACAATTACAATTTATATTTAGTGTCTAGAAAACCAACATCACTAGATTCACCCTCATCCATTTACATTAAAAGCATATGCTCATTAGCAAACAATAAAAATCACAAACTATGCATAACCTTACCCACAGCCATAAGTGTAATGTCGACAACTTTTTGATGTTCATTGACTACTTTTTGGTTTTTCGTTGGCCTATTATTTTCAGGCATGAGGCCACTTTTTGGAGAGAGAATTTCCCCAAGTTATATATCCTATATGCTAATGACAAAAAAATGGTCCATAAAAATTACTATCGCCATCAACCATGCGCAATTGTACATGAGTTAGAGCTCAAAATGATTTGCTCCACTGCTTACCTTTAGATTCTTTTGCAAGAACCGAATCTATGTCAAAGAAGATAACAATGTTAATTGAAGTTGTATTTTGCGATGAAATGTATGTACTCTTAAATTGTCTTAAATTTGTGTGAAAGGGAAAAGAGAACAATGTATTGTTGTTGATAGAAATTGTAGGGACAAAAGTTTGCATGGAAAAGATTCTTGTTTGAATTTGTGTAGTATTGCTTAAACATTTTGTAAATGAAGAGGAAGTTATTTTCAACTAAGAATTTTGGGGGGTGAGCATGCCATGTAGAGGGGGTTGTGATATTTTTGAAGTCGAAACAAAGAAGAACAAGTAGAGGGGTATTGATTATGGATTGTAGACAAACTCTACAAGTTGGTCAGGAGGGCTCTACTAACCAACTCTAATTTGACCCATAAATTGGATGTCAACATAAATGTTTGGCCTTTACACGAGAGTATTATTGGCTCCAATCACGAATTTTATTGAGGTTCCAATAACACTCTAAAAAAATAAACAAAGAATGTCCAACTTTTAAAAATCAAATCATACAAGCTTATTATCATGTATTTAATAGAAGGTATGATAATAATGATTTTAATTATTTGTTTACTATGCTTTGAGGTGGCTAGTTCCTTTATTTCATAAAGATGTTATACTCTTGTAAATTTCACCTATCCTAATGGACACGTGAATAAGTTTGTTCATGTTAGGAGAAGATTGTGCATATTATGATGTTGGTTAATAAATGTTTGAATTCTAGTTGTTATGGGTTACATTCTTGTTGACAAAATTTGTCCAATGTTATGAATGTGTCAAGTGTGCACCAAAGTTTTATATTAAAACGATCAAGACATTGCTAACCTACGTTTGTTTATAAAAACAAATCAAATAGAAAAACATATAGTGGCATGTCATTAACTAGTGGTAGTTGACCGACAAACGCAAATCTCTCACAAATCTCTTGATCCAAATGTCACCCACCAATATATCCTAGCAACTACAAACATCTTTGTTGAAGATAATATGGTGAGGATTTTATAGAACAATAAAGATACTCACGCAAAAACCAAACTTTAAAAGTTTTTATATAACTTTGCATTTTCGTATTAGGTCTAAACACGATTTAATCGCAATTTCCAACGAAATCCACCCCGTTAAAATCCAATGAACTTCGCTCGCGGCAACTTAGTCTCATGTCATTAACTATAAGTCACCCTTAGAACATATTATATGTGAGGGAATGTCTCACATATTCTCTTTAAAAGTTGCTATATCTTGTTTGTCCTATTCTCTTTAAAAGTGCCTCAAGTCCTTCATTTTGAGAATTGGTATTTGAAGCCTAGAATGTATAGTATATGCATTTATGTTGAATGCAACAATACATGTTGGAGCCAAAATTAAAAAGGACTTGCTTCTACCCTTGAATGTTTGCAAACATGAAACATTGCCTTTTTCCCTTTCCGTGCATTGAGCTCCTCTCCTTTGAAAATTGAAATACTATGTTTCTGCAACCTTGAAAAGTTGATAGGTTCTAGATGTAACAAACCTTTGATATAAGCATTTATGGTTGAAAAATTACACACTTGTTTGCCTCCCGTTTCAGCCTAGGTCTTGGCTATAAATTAAAGGAAATAAAAAGGAGTACACTTTTAAGTATAAGCTCTGTTGACAATAATGCTAAGGGTGTTCGCGGGTCACCAAACTTCTGGCAATCGTCCTCTGTATCTGCATTAACATCTTGCAGTCTTCAAGAAATTCACTTCTAACCTTAAAAATTCAAATTTTTTGAGCAATTTTCTTCGCGGTAATTAGGCAACGGTGGAAAGCCTAGATAAGCATTGACTTCGAATGAGATCAATATATTGATTGTGCGCAGCATAGATGGGTGGCATTTTCGAATGAAACTGTGTTTTTGTTGGCAATGTGTTTGCTTCTGCAGCTGTTGTTCCGACTCTGAAGAGGCCCCTGCCTTGTCGCCCTTTGAAGCCCCTGCTCTTGTGCCTACCATCAATGCCCTTGCAAGGACACTGGAAAAATGGCTTAACGTTGTTGATCTACGCTACAGGACTCATCGATGTTGTTGATTAAAAATAGAAAGACATTGGCCAAGAAAGGAGAGCCATTATACTTCCGGTAGGAAACTGAAATGACATTGACAAGAAAGAAGTCGCCAAGAAAACGTCACCGGGAATACAACGATTCCCAGCAAATGTTGACCCCATAATAAGACACCTCGAGCATAAAGATAATCAAAAAGAAAAGCATCAAGACAACCTTACTACGTATCAATGTTATGTAGAACAAGCCCCGACTAACAAAAGACACTTTGGACCCTAGACTAAACAGTGACATGTACATAATTTGTTGTTCATGTGGTATGCCACACATTGCAGAATCGAGAAGATCCATCCAAACTAGAATTAAAAACATTGTGGGACTATTCGGCATGACAAGGTTTACAAGTTCGTACTAGCTGAACACTCACATTAGACAAAAAAAAAACATCAAATTTGCATTAATGCAAAAAATATGAAGATCCTGCTTAGGGAAGGCCTTCCCAAAATGACATGGAAAGCAGCCGTTACAAATTGAATAGCATGGGAATAACATCAACATCAATATCAACAGCGATAATCTTTGGAGATTGACCCAACCCTCGGATCCCATCATTCAAAATCATCATAAGAAATGAGGCACACAATGAACAAAGAAATTATCAAAATTAAAGGCTAACTAGGTATCACATACCAATAGCACTTGCATCAAAAGATGGTAGAGTGGTTACACCAACAACAAATTATGAGGTTTTTTTAGAGTCATTGAAGCAATTCTAAGATGCACGCACTCAAGAGGCATATCCAACCCGGGTAATAAGGCAATTGTAGAAGATGCACTTTAGAGGGATATTTGACTTGTGTAGTAAGGCAACAACCATACTTAGCCCACAACCAATCAATCATTATGCTAGTGAAGGGGCACTTCCATTGCAGCCTCATGCCTATTGGCACAAGGATCATGATATTTTGGGGTTTATAGATACCATGGACCAGGCCAACCAACCATTGTGGATTTGATTTTTTGACTAGATGCACATTTTTATAATTGTAGAAGCAATTCTAAGATGTACTTGAAGAAGCATCTCTGACTTGGTAGGAAGGCATGCATTTAGAAGCAATTTTACAAGACGTTTATTAATTTTTTGAAACCATAAAAGGAGAAGAGGGAATGTCGAGCAAGCACACATACAGATCCTACAAGCATATGTTTTCTTTATCTTGCCTACAGGGAATTGAATGGTTTACTATGAGATAGTACTCAATTAAATAACAAAGGGGAGTGTTATTTTAGGGTTTCGAGCTGTCATGTAGCTTCAGATAAGTGTGATTGCCACTGGGGACACAACCATAATCATTATATACACACCATCATTGGCAATGATGTTGTAGAGGTATAGGCAGTGGTATTTTGAGCATTATATCTAGTAAGCGTTGAATAGTTATCAAAAAAATTGACAAAGGTCCCACTTCTGATCTTTTATTCTAAGCAAGCATGCATCACCTCTAAACAAGGAGTTTACATCCATTTTTTTATCATTGCTGACAAATTGCAGAGAAAGTTATAGTTTTGAGAGCAAATGAATTACGACTCAAACCTCAAACCACATCTAAGTTTTGTGACTGTTTGTGTTTTTTGGGGCAACAGTCCAAGATAAAAAAAGAGCTATCAAATTAGTAGACAAGAACTTGTAAGAAGGGAAAAACCTAGATATATTAAAAGAAAAACAAACAAAACTAGTCCTCTATACTTGATTCTTTCCCATTGTCTCAAATCTCGCACTGCACCACAATGCAAGTGTGTTTTTCTTGATTTTCGTAACTATCTCTTTATTTATTTTTAGTTTCAATGTTATATTTTTTTCCTTTATCTTTCTTGCAGGAATTGATTAATTTAGTACAAGAGAGCACCCCCCAAATAACAGAGGCATCGTTTGTTTGAGGCATTGCTTCAGAAAGTCTTAAAAGCATAGTTAAGAACACCATTTTGTGTGCATATCCTGTGATCGCAACAGTCCATAGAAACCAAATTGTTTTAGGCACAGGCTGCATATCCTGCGATCACAATAGTCCATGAACCACATTATTTTACACGTGAGATGAGATGATGCTGGCAGAGGTTACGAGTCTGGCTGCACACCTGCCTAGTGCAATTACATGGGAGGCATCAAGGCCATTTTAGCACCTTTTGTGCATATCCCCCAGCCATGGCACCACTGAAGTCTCTCCTAAACACGCCCCCAGCCACGCTGGCATGCCACACGGGCCTGCTACTTCCCCAACGCACTCACAACCAACTATGAAAATTCGCCATCCACTACACTTCGAGTGATGTCCAAGCCCTATTCAACAACTCATGTTTTGGCACAGTTGGAAGGATGCCAGCACAGGTCTGGAACAGCCCATTGAAATCCAATTCATTTTTCAAACAAGGGAGCTTCCCACAAAGATACTCGCCCCACTCCCTTACCAACATTCCCTACCAAAAGCAAAGCCCAAAAATTGATGCCAATCTTTTGTTCCACACAGGCACAGGTTAGATTGGAGCTGCAAAGGCGACACTATATTGAAGCGTAACTGTCTTATTCCAAATCTGAGCTCCTTGCTAGCTACTACACTGGCTGCAATGTTGGCTACTGCTGGGCAGAGCTGTCCAAGAACAGCCCCCAATAAGGCCATGGTCCCATGGAGGGGGCTCCATAAATATCTCAGCGGGTGCTGCTGAGAAAATTTAGGAGCATTTTAGCAGTTTTAAGGTCCCATGTTTTTATTACTTTCCTCAATAATACCCGCTGATGTAACATCCCCATTTTAAGATACTAGAACAAGGGAAATTTTTATTTTTTTTTTATATATAACGTTCTCTGTTATGAATTATATAATTCAAACACACGTTCAAGTTTTAATAATTGTTCTCTGCCCAAACAACACAGTTTGGAACACACAATTTCCTTTTAAAACTAATGTTCCCTGTTCACATATTTACAATATGGAACACACATTCAATGCCATTCAATCTTATAACATTCTATATCTTTGTTGTAAATGACTCGAAGAATCGCCGATCTCCCATTTTCATGGCTCGGAGTTTCAACGATCTCTCATTTCATGACTCGGCAACAACCAATCCTTCATGTTTGTTCATGCATAGTATATTATATATACAAGTTCTCTTAACCATTTCTGGTTATCGAAGTGATCCATTTAAGAAGCCTATCTGAATATCTGTTACTGATATTCATCTGACATCCTGCATCTTAAATTAAGTGATTAGGACAACGCAACTAGCACTTGCGATACTTTGGCCAAAGATTTTCACATGCTTTGCATGATCATATTCCTGGATGTGATACACATCAATGGAATACGTCCTTCACTTCACTTCACCTGTTATCTAGAATGGTCTTTCCTGGTTCCTACCAGTCCTCTCAATTTAAGGTCGATTTAAACTTCCAATTTCTAACGACGAATATAGGAAGGCACTCCAGTAACTAAAGATACGCAAACATACGGTGTCGTTCCCCACAATTTCGTGTGTTTAGTTATCTTTAGTCCTCAGAGTCACTCCGTATACGTGATCATACTCCTATCCCGACCAAGAACTTCACATTCGGCCTATGTATTCTTGATGTTTTAATTCGGAGGGCATTGTAATATGTCAACTATAACATTGTGTCGTCATGAAGACCCCGTCTTCATGAAGACACCTTGTTATAGGCCGGGCGTATGTCAATGTCCTACGGAATCCTCTCATCGAGTACACATCTGCTCAAGTGATTTGGATATGATCTTAATATTTAAGATCAACTTTCAAACCATGCTAATCCTTTATCCTCGTTCCGTTACGGTTATGCGTAGCTAAGAGAGACTAAATCCATCCTTTAGCTTGCTATGCATCTTCTCCTTCGTATGCCGAAGCGCTGCATTTTCTACTTGGTTTTCTTCTTAATCTTGGATTAAGCAGCCCGTCTGCAAACGGACGTGATAAGTTTAACCTATTAAACTTAACCAAGATTTTTACAAGCTCAGTAACTAAATTGAATTCTAGCTTACTTTAGACGTCATTTAAACGAGGTCTAATTCCTATTAAATGTATTCATTTATTCTCCTTAACCTTACATAGTTAAGGTTCATTAGCTCTGGATATATTTATCCCATATCCCTTTCTTTCTGAATTTAACATACGAGGTTATTAATGGAGTTCGGAAACGAAGTTCAATTACTCCTGAGTTAATTGATATTCCTTAGCTTCCAAGCTAATCCTGAATACCTATCAGTTATGGAATCATATTCTTCCTAATCCTTTTTAATGTCAATTAAAAATTCATCTTTACCCAAGTATGAACTAATTGCACATTTCAACTTAAAAGTTGCATTTAGGTAAGAACAGATATCAATTCCTTTTTAACATCCATCCAAGGACAATTAAATAAATCCAAATCAGGGAATAACATTATATTTCCAATTTAATCAACAATATCAAACTGATATAGTTATTAAAATATCACACTTGTATTTGTATTCATCAATCCATTTCATAATCCATACATTTGCCAATCCAACTGACTAGACTTTGTTTACATAAAACATCATTACAACTCATAGATAAAAGAATATACTTTCTTCTTTTCACAATTCCTCGTAGAGGAATAACAACTAACAAATACAATTCATCTTCTGATAATCAAAAGAAGCAACAGAAAACAGCCATGTCTTCGTTCTAATCAATTTCCATCTGCAAAATTTCTTGCACGGGTCAGTTCAATGAACTGAGCATATTAAGCACTTGTCATTAAAATGAGGTGCTTTAATTAACTGTCTCAATAAAAGAACCCTGCTTTTATGAAACGACAGTAAGAACATCAATCAAAAATCAAGCATCAAAAGAATGGACAGCATAACAACTGAACCATCAAAATACCATCCCAATCAGCCAAAGAATTGTTGTCCTATTTTCCACATAACCGTTACAAGTTCCAAATTACAATATTTGTAAAGTTTAGGAATACAAGTAGCATACTGCTGATATAACATAACTGTTATCCTTTCCACTCCTTTCATTAGTAATAAATGCAAAGGGTAAAACTAACTGAAACGTAAACCAATTACTTTCCTTTCAGTTCATGCATCACATTAGATTCCAAGCAATCAAGCACAGACGAGAAAGCAAACAGCAATGCATATAGTCGCTCATATCTAAGCACTACAAGATTCGTTATTAACGATTACAGATTTCCAACTGAATGAAAGAAGAAAAGATCATTTTTCCAAGTTATCCATCCACATTCCTATCTCTTTCCTCATGACTGTTCTAAAAATTGAATCCAACCGAGACACAAATCAAGATAACAGTTCAGAGTGAAACTTACAAAATCCATTCGGAATTCACTTTCCAGCAGCAAGAATAATTTCATTCATAATCAGCTTTAAATGAAAACAAGGAAGAATTTATCATCCTCATCAATACTTCATTTAAATCAGGCTCATATGAATACCCAAAAACAGGTTAGTACAACATCGTATTTATCATAGATCAAATAGTATAAGGATGCATACTATGTATTTACTGTACTAGAAGACCCCATACTTCTTTCACTGTATTTTTAACCAAATAAACAGTTATACAATCATGCAATCAATTAATCACATGACCTCCTATATCCATGATCGCGTACAGTTCAAAATACAATTTACACATTCTGTTACCTACAGCAAGACTTAATCATAATGCACAATAAGGCTCTAATGCTATCCCCAGAATTCAACAGCAAGAAGAGAAGAAATCATTCCTTTCACCTTTCAATAAGAAAACAACCATTTTCTTCAAACTCAACAAGAATTGTTCAGGTCGGTTTCATTTCTTTTAAATGACTGTGCAAGATCGGAGACCGCAAGAAACATTTAAATATTCTATTTGTACAGAAAAACACAGCACTCAGGAAACAATTTAAATGCCACTGTCCTCTCTACAGACTGAACTTATAAAGTTCAATAAACCACCCGACTACTGATTTTATCAATTCAAACAGCAGAAAGAAGAAGAATTCCTTACCAATAAATGTTTCTACCCGAATCCATTTTTCTATTCACAATGATGTACAGAACCCAAAATGCGATTTTCATATAATAATACCCTTATTAATAAAAAAACGCATAGGATATCAGATGCACAACAAGGTACAGTCAAGACAGATCCAAACCGCCTACTTATTTCCAAAATTTTCCATATTATACATAAATAAAAAGCCGAGTTCTTGTTCACAACTACAGTCCGAACTAGAAGATCGAACAGTATCAATAAAACACAACAAATCCTTCTACCCTCACAACTAGAAATCAACATAATTCATTTAATGTACAGAAATACAAGCCAAGCTCGTTTTCACGACTACTGTCCAAACTGTAAGATCAAATCGATTCCATAAAACACAATAAAATCAACCTTTCATCACAGCCAGAAGAATGTAATCATCTATAAGTGCAAAAGAAAAACAATTTCTTTTCCAGCTCCCACGAATACCCAAATCGTATTCGTCTATTTCTTAAGCAAGAAAAAGGAACAGCAAAAACGTATTACCATTTCTTCCTTCAAATCGAATTCATATGCTCATACAAAACCCAAATGCCATTTCCATCAAAATCCAAAACAGCAGAAGGAAAAAGGATCTTATTTCCTTTAAAAATTTTAGTAAAGAATACGACTTCAAACAACTCGCACAGCCCGTAGAGATTTCATTCCATAAAATCATTTAAAAAGAATTATCCAGTTCGAATTATTATTAACAACCATCTCGAAATTGATTTACTCTCAGCTGAGTATTCATAAGCATAATTTCTTATAGTTTCAGTAAAGAACATCCTCAATACTGTCAAACAAACCAACACAACACGACTGTATTTCAAACTCATTTATACATGCAAAGACAGTTCCAAACACAACAGCAAGAAAACGATTTTACCCATCATTTCCAAAAATGACAGCAAGAATCGACTAAACCCAAATCGTCTCAACACGACAACAATCAAATAAACCCAAAACCCAAGAGCAGGGTTGTTTTAATGAGACGCTTAAACAAAGCAAGTATTTTTAAAGAGAAGGGCTTAACATGCCTGTAAATTCTTCCTCGAAACTCGAAGAAAACCGCGTCTGAAAAGGTATTTCCTTCCACGGCGACAAAGACGAGCTTCCCAAAATCACCTTTCCTCTTACGAGTCGTGACCATGACCTCGATTTCCAAGAAATGGTGATAAAACCAAATGAAATGGTTCGATCCGAACCAAGCAAAAGCAAATGCGGAGCAACTTCTCCAAAATCCGAACAACACAAAATGACTAACAAAATTCCATGCCAAATTCTTTCCAAGGCGAACCGGTCACGAAGACCAAAAATTAAATGCATTAAAGGCTCTACCTTTTCCTATTTTCCCACGCCACCGCCAACTTGGGTTGTGAACTCCTAATTTCTAATTTTACATGCAAAACCAAATTTAGTTCCATGTCCAACTAGATACCTCCGCCACTTACCTGTTCCCGCCAAACTGGCGCTGTCCACGTAAGGACTCCTCATTAATGCCATTAAACACCCTTCATCCTTATCCTCTCCCTCCAAGGGTCTGTGCGTCCCCTTCTAGGTTAGGATTAGTTTAGGGTTCATATTAGTGTTCGACCTAGGTCATAGCCTAGTCTTTAGGTTAATAGGACTTAGGTTTATTTCCCTTTCTTTTTACATAATTTAAAAATCCACTTAGGATAGTAGTTTAGGATGTAAGGTAGAGCTTAGGATTAGATTAGGATCTAATTCCCTCTAACACCTAACACTAACCACCTTCAATCCTGTCAAGTCTTCCCGACTGACTTCTAATTCCAACACTATGCAGGACATTCCGTCCTTTGTTAACATGCCCGAGCCACCCGTATCCCGGCATTCCTTGCCTTACGGGGTCTCACGTTACGACAGGGTATGGTTCGTGAATCGAACCCCTTTTCCGTTGGCATCTACGTGCCAATTGTTCATACACACTGTAATCGGTCTTTGTACATTTATATCAACCTGCAATTTAGTCAAGAGTAAATCGACAAAGCGATTACAAGAAGGCCACAGCATATAGAATTCAGCAAGCATACGACAATTTGTCGTCACATCAGTAACATACAAGCAACAATAACTGCTGTCCCATGCAACTAAATTACAGCATGCAAGAATCCAGATTTGCAACACATTCCCTTAAGATCAAAATATATATTTTAACATGCTTGCCTTCTTTTCAGCAGATACAACAGTATGAAAAATAATCACCAAGATAACTTACAAAATCAGGGTGTTACAATTGAGATATTATAAGATCTCGCTGCAATTTTAAGTTGATTTGTAGGTAAATAAAAATCATAGATCCCTCTAAAAGCACCAAAAACATTTTGCAGGAATGCATGTTCTGGTCCACATGGACAAAAATCAGCCTAAACTGTAGGGGGAAACTGCCAAACCACCCTCTCCAGCCACATCTTAAGTTCAGGGGTCAAAAAAAAAAGGAGCTCATATTTTTAAGGCCTAGATTCTATTATTTCCTATAGCTGGATTCAAAAAGAATCATGGGACCTTCTGCTACAAGAAAATAGAGCTGAAGCCCTCCATGGGACTTCAAAAAGTCTTAAACGCATAGTTAAGAACATCATTTTGTGGATATCCTATGATCACAACAGCCTATAGAAACCAAATTATTTTAGGCACAGACTCCATATTCTGTGGTCACAACAATCCATGAACAACATTATTTTTCACACGGGCTGAGATGATGCTGGCAGAGGTTGTAGAGTCTGGCTACACACCTGCCTAGTGCAATTACATTCGAGGCATCAAGGCCATTTTAACACCTTTTTGTGCGTATCCCCAAGCCATGGCACCACCAGTGCCTCTCCTAAACATGCCCCCAACCACACTGGCATGCCACATGGGCCTGCTGCCTCCCCAGCGTACACTCACAACCAACTACAAAAATTTGCCATGCACCATGCTTGAGTGATGCCATGCCCTGTTCAATAACTCCCGTTTTAGCACAGCTAGAAGAATGCCAACGCAGGTCTCAAACAGCCAAATGAAATCCAATTCATTTTTCAAACAAGGGAGCTTCCCACAGAGATACTCACCCCACTCCCTTGCAAACATTCCCTACCAAAAGCAAAGCCCAAAAACTGATGCCAATCTTTTGTTCCACACAGGCACAGGTTAGAATGGGGCTGCAAAGGCGACACTATTGAAATGTAACCATCTTATTCCAAATCCAAGCTCCTTGTTGGCTGCAATGTTGGCTACTGCTGGGCAGAGTCATACAAGAACAGCCCCCAATAAGGCTGTGGTCCCATGGAGGGGGCTCCATAAATATCTCAATGGGTGCTGCTGAGAAAATTTATGAGTATTTTAGCAATTTTAAGGTCCCATGTTTTTTATTACTTTCCTTAGTAATACCCACTGAGATATTATAAGATCTCACTGCAATTTTATGGTGATTTGTAGGTAAATAAAAATCGTATTTCCCTTTAAAAGCACCAAAAATTATTGGCAGGAATGCATGTTATGGTCCACATGGACAAAAATCAGCCTAAACTGTAGGGAGAAACTGCCAACCCCCCTCTCCAGCCACCTCTTAAGTTCAGGGGGCAAAAAAGAGCTCCTATTTTTTAGGCCTAGATTCTATTATTTCCTTAGCTGATTCAAAAAGAATCATGCGACCTTTTCCTACAAGAAAATAGGAGCTGAAACCCCTCCATGGGATCATGCTCTAATAGGCACCTGAGTCAAAATGCCTATCACAAGTCTGATAAGAAGCCGGAAAGAAAATCACATTCCTTTCAAACATGTGAACTCCTCACACACCTTGCTCGCCACACTTCCACAAAAGAAAAATAGAAATGCCAAATTTTTTGCTCATGCCACAAGCACAAGGTTCGGATGGAGCGTGCGGAGGCAATTCACCCACCACGCTAGGGAGAATAACAGGCAAAAACCACCATTCGCCAAATGTTACACAATAATGAAGAACCCATCGTCAAGCTACAAGGAGAGCATGTGCTGCAACAAACTCACCTGAGCAAGACCGACTTCTATCCCAACTCCTGCTAACATTCCCTTCAGAAGCAAAGCCAAGATTGCCAGTCCGCTGTAGAACTTGCAGAGGAACTGGCAAGGAAAAATATCTAGATATACTCAAAGAAAAGTGAACAAAACCAATTACTTAAATACATCTTAAGTGCTTCCTTCTTACATGATTATTTCCCCATCGTCTCTACAAACCAGAACTGTAAGTGCCCATTGAAATCAGTGGAAGAGCGGGCTACCAATATAAATGGTAGGTATAGAGACAGCTAAGATTTATATTAGGCTGTGCAAAACTAATGGCAATTATTAATGTGATGTGCCTTGACTAATTTGCAGTGCAGCACAGCCCAGAATCCAGGTCATCGAGAAAATTTCTGCCATCATGCAGCCATCCAAGCATCAGAAACTTGCGAGACTGACTGACTTGGGGAGCAGGTTTCCCACTAGAATAGCCTATTGGCTAATAAGTATTTTCTTGTATTATGTATTAATGGAAATGATCAATGTCCTTGAAGAGGGGTCTAGAAGTTGGACCCAAAATGTTTGAAACAGTTATCAAATACAGGATGCTTTGCCACTTTTTGATAAGCTTTCATAACAGCTCTGCAACCAGGTGAGGATATTGACAAGTAGGTTTGCAGAAATGGACTCGTAGCAGATGCCTCTGTCAATGAAGCCCTTGTAGCTGTGTATGTATGGGGTAGAACATAGTGCATGTAACTTGTTCATGAAAAAGAGGTGTCTTTATGGCCTTCAAAGACATGAAAATGATGCACAGGCTTGGCGCTCTTCCTTTAAAAGCAAAACAATGACATGAAGCCCGATTGTGTTTTTCTCCCTGCATGTGCAATCTTGGGGTCTCTACATCATGGCATGGGCTTAAGCTAATGCAGGGCTTGGTACATGCCTTGATGAGAAGGATATGATCGAGCCTTTTCATATAAATCTCCTCTACTGTTGAATGGTTCTCCGAAGCTTCTCTAGACCATTGAAGGCTATCCATGGCAGAGGACAACAGATGGCTTCGGGTTGTTCATTCTGACTTCTAGCGACTGCTGATGATATTAAGTAGATGATAAATTTTGTTACTATTTAAGTCAGCTTTGGATTTCCCGTTCAGGTTAATAATTTATTTTTGGCATGAACTACAATGCTGGCTTAATGTTCTGTGGGTATAAATCAAGCCACCTTTGTGGTTTTTCAATTTTTCTGGAATCTACTGTTTCTGGCCCATATTTTGGCATGCTTGAGGTCGAGTGTCATAACTAAATTGAAAATATTTTATATGGGAGGAGGCCCTAGAATCAAAACAATATAGAAAATACCAACTGTTTTTTTGAAGGAAGCATGAATTCTACATTTTCAACTTCTCAATTTACAAAAAGGAGCGCACACTCTTAATTTCTCTATATTTTGAATTTTGGGAAATGGATATTTGCAGGGTACACCCTTGAAAATTGCCTGAAAATGAAAAGAAAACAATTACCTTGAATTACAAGGGTGCACAAGTTAAAGAAAGTAAAAACTACAAAAGCAATGTTGTATTTTTTAGAATAAATACAGAGGACCAACAAACTTTGGACCCAAAATATTCGTTTGTTTAAGAAATAAAATGCAAGAGAACAGCTAAAGCCATCAGGTAAGCCCTTTAGCATCATTGGATACAACATAACAGAATGAAAATGAAAGCTTGTTTTAAACAGTACTCTACTCTGTCCTAAACACTGTATAATTACTTTCTTTAGGATACACTTGTGGGGAACTGTTTAGCGACATCAAAAAGGGCATAGCAATGAGATTTATAAAAGTTGCAGTCTTTATGTTTTCACTAAATATTGCATAATAATTAGGTTACTTTCTTCTTTCTAATCCCTCGAAGAATATTTAAGAGTCAGAAAAAAGTATTTTGCAACAAATTGCATCAAGTCTATCTAGTTTATCAGGTACTATTCTTAAATCTGCTTGAAGAGAAGCCTTATCCAAATTCAGCACTTGGTGCATGAACTCCTGATTGTGGGTATTTTTGTTGCAAGATGGTAACCTAACTGTAATGACCTTCAAGGATGAAGCATTTATAAGAAGAAATTCCAGCAAAGCTACTTCATCTTTACTCGGGTTGGATGTAACTTGTACATATGCTTTCGTAAGATTTGGAAAGGTCAACTCTGATACCACCTTCCCTGTTATGCCCATGTCCTGCCCTGTTGTCATTTGGCTTGATGCCATGACCTAAAATTTAAAATGCTACTGATAAATATAAAAATTAACGGCACTTCAGATAAATTCATGTTAAAAAGCAGGGTGGGGGATATCAAATTACTAACCTGAAGGAAGTTTTCTGCTACTTCCAGTTCCTCAAGGTTGGAAAGTTTGCCAAGAAGGTTGAGAAAGCATGGGCTTGCGTATTCTGAAAATGTGTCGAATGATAACTTTTTCAGTGACCCCACACTTACATGTCCGCGAAGTGGCCGTGTAACGTCTGATAGATGCAGGCACTGTAGAAGCACGCAAGATTTAAGATGCAATCCAGACATCAAGAAACATTCGTCTACTTTTAAGCTGCGGACAGTGTACTGTCAGCGATTTTAATCTCTCACAATGACTTAAATTCAAGCAATTGAGATTAGGAGCCTTGACTTCCAAATCAGAAAAATCTTCGCATTCGCTGAGCACCAATTTCTGAAGAAGAGGACATAATCCTATAAACTCTTCACATTTATCATCACCAAAATTAATAACAGCTACTAGAGAACATGTTCTCAGGAACATGAAACCCTCAAAGTCAAGGGAACTTTATCGAACCAAAAGCCATCAATTTCCAAATCAGTGAGAAGCTTACAAGCAAAAAGAAAGCCGGAAAGTGACAAAGCGCGGAAAGAGCCATCCGTTTCACTCCTTTCACAGCTGCATTCTTAACCCATCGCTCCAGTGCTCTTGCAGTGACATGATCACGATCGCGTCAGTAAGGTTCCAACCTAAAACTTTCAAGATCTTCAAAATGGAGCATGAAAATGTTTTCAATAATGTTTTCTCGAATAGAAAGGCGAAACATGTCTTCCCTTGTGAGTTTTGGAACATGCGGCCGCCAAATCTTTCCGCTGTCACATATCTGCGTTTTCTGAATCTTCTGAACCTTTTGCGTATGGCAGGGTTTTCAGTTAGGATTTTTTCCATAGAACGAAAGAAGTCCAGAGAGAATTGGAGGTGGGGAATTTGGCTCCAAAGGGAAGTCCATCTAGTGGAGAGGATGGAAGTTCGAATGGCTTCAATGAGGCGAAGATGGGAGAGGATATTACAGCACAATAAGCTGTCAGGTAAGCCGCTCAATCTATCAATCTGCATTTCCCTTGCCATTTCCCCTGCTTTGCTTTGTTTATTCGTTTCACAGAAGTTCCTGAACCCGTTGATGTTGGAGGAGTCACCGCCTCAACGCATCCCGGAGAATCGAACTTGGGTCGACCATGCTACATTCACACTTAAATGAGCTAAATTCAATTTTTTAATTTTCCCGCAGTTTTTCACATATTTACAAAATTGCGAGATTAAAGCGCCAAAATGAGGAAGGCGGCAACAAATACTTGGGATTTTAACACTAAATGGGAATTTTTACAATTTAATGTAATAAATATAGTAGTTAATGGGGAATTGAAATAGTTAGGAGTAGATTTAGAACATAATTGGAAATACGCCTAGAAAAGCCCACTTGGACACCTTGGGATGCGGAGGGAGAATATCCATACAAGGATACAACCCTAGAAAAGATGAGGATATATTGATTACTTGGGATTGTTTTTAAGTGATTTGGAGCATATTGGAAATTTAAAAGAAATTAGAGCATAATAAGGAAGGTTAAAGGAGGCACGTGAGAAATTGAGTAGACATAACCTACATAAATATAATTGATTTTGACAGTCGTGAGTATAGAAATAGAAGAATTTTGAAAGAAGACAAGTTTTATTTTTGATAGGGAGAAGAGCCACTATGTGAACATTGCCCAATACTTGAACACTATTTCGCATTTAAAATATCTAATACTTGATGGAATAAAAACTAAAATTTTGATTATTGAAGTTTAAAAATTTGTTTATTTATAAATCAGTTGAGAATGGGGTCAACATCTCACTATTATTTAGTACACAATAAATATTAATTGGTACTTTCATTTTCTACAATAAAAGACTCATTTGTTCAAAGTACAACATATCAATTGACAAACCAATCATATCTATTTAATGGGTTGAGTATTTCACTTTCCAATGCATCCCTTTCCATATTGTAAGAATGTATGTTCAATCACCGGATCTTTCATATCCAAACTTTAATACATACCTGCAAAAAAAAAAAAACACACACCTTCTCAAGATTCAAATTCATCCATTAAAAACACCAATAAAATTGTACACTTGAAGGTAAAAAGTAAATATGAATATCAAATCAAATAATTTCAGCCACAAGATCATCTCAAAATCAATTTCAACCTTTGATTAAAAAAACCCACCACCTTGATCCATGTCTTACATTTTGATTGGATACTCTCTCCCCTATGTTGGTTATATATTCACTTTCCTAGTCTTGTTTATTGTATATTTACTTCTATAGGGTGCATGATTACAATGATTTTATAACAAGAGATTACTTCTATCAAGTTTTGAAAGGAAAGGTCAAGAAATCAAAATTGCAGGTTAGTTTTCATACCTCTCTGCTTTAATTTCAAATTTCCCGCATATTCTCATACAACAATTGGTGCATATTCTCAAGTAAATGTAACATTTGCAATCTACATATTCTCATTGTTATCTTTTAAAGCTCGATTGATTACGATTTTTAAAGATGAATTCAATTCATATTGAAACACAAATCATGAATTTTGTGTATTTTATAAAGATTAAATGCTTCCATGGTGTGTTGTTTTTATGAATTATTGTCCAAAGAAATGAAATATTGCTTATTTTTCTCAACCTTCCTAACTTTCTTCTCAAGTCCAAGAAATGAATTATTTGATCCTCATTGTCATCCTACACAATGGTGCTTCTCTAAAAAAGTTGTCATGAAATACATGCACCGTATTCCTCCTCACTTCCTCAATGGAAAATTGCTTACCATTCTTACTGGACTTAGTATACCATGAAAACCAATTCACCGTGAATATCAAAACAAATTTGAACAATCCTTAAAACAAAGTCATGTGAACACTTCCAATACTTAAAGCTGTTTTTCTGCAATGGAAATATCCATTAATTGATCAAATAAAATCCATAATTTTGCATACAGATAAGACTCCACAAAACTGTGTGAAAAGTTATTGGTGTGTTGTTGTGTGAGCAATAATGAAATCTGTCATTGTAGGTTTTGATGACCAAAATAGTTAATACATGCATTAATGCAAACCCAACAACTGTTCTGGATGCTTCACAACTGTTCACAGAGCTACCAACAACTCTTCACACAACTGCAAAAAAATCACAATCGAAAAATCTTCAAAAAAGCGTAGAAATGCAAAATAGTGTTCAAGCCTTGGGAAATGTTCACATACTAGCCCAATTCCCATAGTTATTAATGCTCAACTAGCATCGTGTTACATGAACCACTTTGGATCTCCACGAGTAGGGGAGAAGGGCCAGTATGCAAACATCCCAAGTTCACGGGTCCGTTGGACCAAATCCTTGCCACATATGATTTCTAATTTTACAGATAGTGATAAATAAACATTTTTTTTTTATATCTCTAATTTGGAATCATATTAATGGAAGCAAAGACCCCAATTAATGCTCACACACCAACACACCAGATTAGATGGAAGCAAATAATATTAAAATGAGTTTCCAAACTAAAGAGATAAGATAAAGAAATGTTTATTTATAGGTAGCTGTAAAATTGACAACCCTACATGACAAGGAATTGGCCCGATGGACCCGTGAACTTAGGGTGTTCACATAATGGCACTACTCCCAGAAATTCTATTTTCAAATTGCTATGATTACAACTTTGAGGCACTGAAATTCTTGCCCGCTAACCCACTTTGTAAAGTCATGTGAATATCATTGACAGTAGTCAATGATTGTCATTGAAAGTATTCCAGTATTACAACAGATTTGCTACCACCATAACAACATATGTAGTCAAGCTATTACAATTACGATTCTTACATGCATTCACTTCTGAAGATGATTTGATGTCATAAAACCTTACATTAACAAGACCTGCATCAATTGATCAATATCAATTACAATGTCCAAAGGGGTGATTGCATGTTCGAGTGAAACATTGTAATTGATATTGATCAATTACAAACAAGCTGATGAATGTAGTGTTATTTGATAACACCTCATCTTTAGAAGTGTTTATATATGTAATCAACAACCCAACTTATAAATTTTGTCTTTATCAAATAATATGAAATTAATAAAACATGTATTAAATCATCGTTAATGGTGCCCAAAGGGGTAATCACAAGTTTACCTACAAGTTTATAATTCATACTGTCATGTATCATAAGCTTGCTAAAATTTTCCCATTGTAGATGATCTTATTGATATATTAATACATATATTACTAATTTT
This sequence comes from Taxus wallichiana var. yunnanensis, assembly GCA_018340775.1. NCBI lineage: Eukaryota > Viridiplantae > Streptophyta > Pinopsida > Cupressales > Taxaceae > Taxus > Taxus wallichiana. The sequence continues at coordinate 334,097,990 of CM031237.1, read as the reverse complement.
ATATTGTTTAATACTGCAACATTTCGAGAAGATGAAGAGAAAGAGGATTTTGAAGCGAGGACAACGTATGCCCAAAAACGAGGTGTACAATTTGAAATTGAAACATCTAACCATGAAACAGATCAACAAGATGCTACAATAATAAGTGAAGAGGATGGTGCAACAACAAATCAAGGAGATACAAACACAACTGATGATCATCAGCTAGAACCTACTGGATGTCAAGTAAATAGGCATGAAATAGAGGAAACTGTGGTTGTTAGAGGCAACACTTCGACCAAGAAGGTTAGAATTTTGTCTAGTTGGTCAAAAGAAGATATGTTAAAGGCCATAGATGATATTGAATTCAACAATTATTCAATTAGAGATGTTGCACTGAAATATAATTTAACTCCTACATCTGTTCATTACTAGTGAATGGTCTCGACCCATACAAAAAGGAAGGGCTCTGCTTTTTGTTTTGAGTGAAGGAGAGGAGAAAGAGATATTTGAATGGTGTAAGAAAATGGTAGATTCGGGGCATGGAGTGGGATTTATGCAATCGAGGGCATGTGTTGCACAAATTTGTGAAACTAGAGAGACTCTTTCGAGAAGGATTACCCGAAAATCTTGGTGTAAAGGATTTAGAAAAAGACACCTGCATTAGTCCTCTGATATCTAGAAAGAGATTGTGTGCAATAGGTTTACGTCAAAGGTGGTTAGCAAGTTTTATGAAAAACTAGCTAACATTTATATCAATTTCTATGGTATAGGAAAAATATGGAATTGTGATGAGACAAGAATCAAGCAGGAGAAATTGTGGCATGAGGGTGCTTGCTACCAAGGGTTGTAGGAATGTGCCCAAAATCATTCCTTGTAGTAGAGAATGGATGAGAATTCTATGTTGTGTAAATGCTTTGCAGGCAATGTATCCCTAACTTTTACTTATTTAAAGGTCGGAAAGTTTCACAAAATTACATCAAGGGATGTGAACCGTCAGGTGCTTGCATGGTTGTTCATCCAAGTGCTTGGATGACTAGAGAGCTCTTTATAAGTGGTTGTATCATTTCAGTAAGTATGTACATGGAGGAGTGTGCCCTGAAAATAGGCATTTACTTATATTTGATGGTCATGGAAGCCATGTGGCATTGTCAACTATAGAAGAGGCCAAGCGATTGGGGATTGATTTATTGACATTGCCAACACATACTACACATAGGTTCGACCCACTTTGATACTAGTGTCTTTGGTCCTTTTAAAGCATATTTCAGATCTGAGAGGATGCAGTGGATGTGTAATAATAAGTACCAAGAAGTCAAACATTCAGACTTGGCAGAAATAGGTAGTAGAGCTCTAGCCAAGGCCATGACACCTGTAAATATTCGTGTTGGTTTTAGATGCACAAGTATATGGCCACTTGATCCAAATGCATTACAAAATGACATGGAATGTAGTAAACTATATATCATTGAAGAAGATGACAATGAAAATGATGCTGAAAATGTCACAGATGATGATACTACTGAAAACATCATGAATGTTGATTGTACTGAAAACATAATAGATGTTGATGCTGTTGAAAACATCCTAAGTTTGTCAAGAGATGTAGCTCCACCACTTGGCGACAATATAGGAGAAGATTACTTCATGGAATCAAAGAATCTAACAACAACAAAAATTCAATCCAACCATAGAAACAATGGTTGTTGCTAATACAAAGGTGGAGGAACCAAGTGTACAGGGAGAAAGACAAAGTATAATGCAGACCAAAGATTATGAAGTGAACCACATTGTGAATACTCATGACAATGGCACATCCAACTACAACACTGAGGCCCAGGGAATAGGAGAGGATGATCTCTCATTGCCAAGTGCACCACAACAACCTACTTGGCTGCAAGAGCATATTGCAGAGTTGGGACTTGATCAGATTGGAAACACTGAGGATGAAAGTATATCTTTACCTTCGATGCCAACCAACCTTGAGCCAACAGACTTTGAACCAACAAACTTTACTCATTATTATGCTGACATAGAGGAAATTGAGGTCATTGATAAGGATAAAAATGAGGAAGAGACAACTCAACATGATGTTGAAAGTGTTATATCAAATGATGGTGTTGCTGCAAATGAGAAGAAATTGGGTAAATTTTTAAGGTTAACGACACAATTTATACGGGATCCTTCCAAAGGTAAGAGTGATGCTGCACTTTCTGATAAGTCGTGCTTTCAACATCTCGATGCTTATGTTCAGATGTTAAAAGATACACAACAAAAAAAACAAGAAATATGTGAAGGGAAACAACGTAAAAAGGAGCATATTGAGGCAAAAAAGCAAGAAAGGTTGGCAGCAAAGGAGCAAAAAAAGGAAGAGAGATTGCAACGCATTAAAGAGAGGCAAGAAAGGGATCTACAAAAGTTTGTTGAAAGACAAGAGCGCAAGAAACAACGGGAAGTAGCTCGCCAAAAAAAGGAATTGGAATTACAATAGAAGGAAGCCACTCGCATCAAAGGGAGAAAGAGAAACAAGAAAGAGATAACAAGTTCAACAATCCGCAGGTTTTGTTTCCCATGCATCATTCCATGCCCATACAGAACTCCATGTTACAAGATATGTTGAAAGTTCCTATCCCAGATTACCACCCTTACTTCCTTGACACCAACAGAATGCAAATAACTTCAACTCCAACTACACACCCCATTATCCCACAACCTCCTACTTCACATACAACCTTTCATACCATATCTGGTTTTCCTATTCCACCATGGGTTCATCCAGTGAACCTCTTAATGACTCCAACAACATCTGTCAATGATACAATTGTTCCTGATAGTCCAAACTCAGGGCCTTTTTGAAGGTGTGACATGGAAATTGACTAACAAACTGATCCCAAAATTATGGCAGCATTCGAGGAGTATTTTTTTGTGTTGCAGAAAAATATGTATCGAAATCAATTGAGAATGCATTATTGCATTCACAATTATAGTTTATAGTTGGTATATTTTGCTCTGAATGTAATGAATATGGACACATACAGTATAAGTTTATATGTTTTGCTCCAAATGTAAGAAATATAAAGACATGCAATACATGTTAATACATTTTGCTCCAAATGTAATCATTGTTTCAGATGTGGAAACCAAATCACTTTCAATTTGTTAAAAAATACATTAAATTATTCTGACTTAAAATGAATACCATTAAATAAAAATTGAAAGACAAGGATTTATTTGAATCTTGGTGAGGTAAAAACCTCACCTCTAGATGGCTTAAAAACATAGAATTGTAGGTAACATTTTCCTTGAGTATTAGTAGTGTGAATACACATTGTTTGCACCCAGCTTCAAACGACCTCGACACATACAACTGCCATTCCAAAGTTTTCCAGAAACCTGCACATGCATGTTTTTTCATTTATTAAAAAATGAATCAAAAATCATAAAGCTACATTTACAAATCAAATAGCATGTATACGGTTACAAATCAAAAAATAGATCAAATTTTATGTTCTCTCAAAGCAAAGACAACCAATCCATCATGCTGCTATATGAATAGAAAATAATTACAAAGGAGGATGAATTTGTTTGAAGACTGAGAATGTTCATAGCATAAGGATCCCTTACCTGGCCAGTTAAGTATTGCTCTGTGCCATCTATTACTCTTCTAGACTCCCTTTTCTTTAAACTGTGGTATTTCGCCTTCAATGTCTTGTGGGTTCCGCAGATGTGATGATACGCAGGGGGTTCCGTCGCCTTCAAAGTCTTGTGGCCAGTTAAGTATTGCTCCAAATCGTGATGCGCAGGGGTTCCACATCGCAGATGTGATGATACTGACCGAATGTAGGTATCGATTGTACAAAAAAATGCCATGTTTGAGTGAAAATGCCAAGCCAGGACTGAGAAAATGCCAATGTTCGAGTGAAAATGCCAAGCCAGGACTGAGAAAATGCCAATGTTTGAGTGAAAATGCCAAGCCGGGGCGAGAAAATGCCAATGCCAAGACTGACTGACTGCAGATGTGATGCGAATGCCGTGAGAAAAAATATAGTGATATCCACATTTATCTCGGTGGACAGTTGTTGGTATGGAATGCGTCCAAAGGAAGCCTCCGGAACAACTGTTGAGGCATTGGTGGGTGAGCATTAATCACTATCTTATCTGCATTAAAGGATTTCCCTCTTTTATTTAGCTTTTAATGCTCAACTACTATCGTATTGCGTGAACCACTTCGGGTCTCCACCAGTAAATGAGTTTTTTTTGAGATATTTTTTCGATTGATCATATGGAAGCAAATAATATTAAAATATGATTCGAAATTAAAGATATAGGATAAAAAAATGTTTATTTATACCTAGAAATAGAAGAATCCTACGTTGAAAGAACTCGCGAACTTAGAGTGTTTACTATTCTCCCCTATGCGATCATTGCCCATTTATTTATGAAGGTGGAACTTCAAATATAATCAATTTTATAAAATATAAGTTTTATCATCATTTGCAATCAGCATATAAATAAGACTTTCACTCTCCTAAATTATAAGAAATCCACAAAGCAATCTCCCTTATGTGAGTGGTTTTAACCACCACTATTCATGTATAACCAAATAACCAAATAAATAACAACTTATGTAAGTTGTTATTTATTTACCACTACATAATTATCACGCTAAAAACATTATCCTAACATTCCCCCTTTAGTGTGAATATGGAGGAGAAATATTACACTCACACCTTAATATAAAAAATCTTCATCACTCTGATTGTCTGAGTCTTTCTCATAATCTTCCTCTTCATCAATTTCTTCAATTGTCATTGCCATGTTTGTCAACTTTCCATCAAGGAGATCTCGTGCTCATTGTTTACAATTCAAAAGCACATGCCCTTGTTTTTTACAATAAAAACATGTACCTTTAGTCTTTACATGTTTAGATTTCTCATAATCTAAGTGTTGGGCTTAATCATTGTAGACCACAATTTTTTTGTATTTGGGTCTGAATATTTGTTCTTATTTCCCTCTTCAAGCAATTTAGATATGATATTTTCCATATTTGGCTTCAACTAGCTTAAAGTGAACATTATGTTTGACATACTATTGGGCATGTTGTTTAATAGTATTGCTTTTGCAACATCATTGTTTTTAATGGCTTCATTTATTCCTACCAGTTGTGTTATAAGAGAGAGGAACTTGCTGATGTGAGCAACTATATCTCCTCTTTCCATCTTTAAGCCAAACAATTTTTATTTCATCATTATCTTTGCAATACCATTTTGTGAACCAAAGAGTGTGTTCAATGTGTCCCAAAGCTATTTGGAAGATTTCTTTAAGACGATATGATGTAGATATGGCTTAGAAAGTCCTAAGCGAATGGTGGCTAAAGATTTTTTGTTCTCGATCTTCCACTTGTTGAGGTCATCACTACCAGTTGATTGAGTAGTGGTGTCGTCAACAACCTCCCAAAGATATCTTTTAATTAAAACCAATTGTGTCTATAATTGCCATGTGTGAAATTATGTTCCTTCAAACTTTTCAATGGAAATTGACATTTCCATATTTCCCCCCACAATTTTTAACAGACTTAGAGGACATCGATTTCAAACGAGAATGTGTCCTTATAAAGTTTGACACAAAATTGTTCCTTTTATGGGAATGACTTATGAGAGTGACTTTCAATATTATAAAATAATTTAATATTGAAAGTGTAGACACAAAATCACGCACTTGGGTACATTTCTATGTCCTAAACACATATTAGCATTCATATGATTCCTAAACAAGAAACTAGTGGTTAACAACTATATTTGGCCTCTTTTCTCCGCCTCTTGTTTCATATCTAGTCTTACACACCCTATAACCCAGTCAGAACTTTACTTGTTTATCTTTTATAACTTCAAATAGGAGTGTGTTGGCGCCCTTGTCCCCTCTGGGCACCCTTGACCCTTTTCTATCTTACTCGCTTCTTTTGGGTTTTTTAATCTTTTGGGTCTTTAAACCTTTTGGGCATCTTTTTCACTTATGGTTTGGCCTTCCAGTTGTCAATTACAAAATTCAAACAAACGAATCATATAAATACATAGTTATGTGTTCAAAATAAAGGACCAAGCTCAGAGCATTATTATTATCACCTAAGCTTACATCCAAAAGGCACCTAAAGCACTTCAAGACATCTATTCATTCAAGGGACGTGGGACCGCATTTTCTGGATAGGAAGGGGAAGTTCATTTTATTCCATCCACACATGTTATACATTGTTACATTCTAGATTTAGTTCACTATCAAGTGCAACTTGCACTACGACATCCTAGGGCACAATTCTTACTCACACTCACAAGAACTATATGGATTCTGAGATGCAGTGCAACGCTCAGTCGTAAGTTCACTTTGTGGGGTGACCATCAGGGTCACTCGACTCCCCATATTGCATCTTTCTTTTTTGGCTTTGATGCGGTTTTGTGTGTTTTGTAAGTGAACATCTATTTTGTAGGTTATCGAGGAGAGACATACGAGCGATCAATAAAGAATATTTGTGACACTTGTGCGACACTATAAAAATCAAATTTTGACCACTTTCGCATTCTCTAATGCCTAGGCTCCCCTGTCCCTAAATACAGGCACCCATGTCCGACATCATCCGTGAGATTCATAATTTATCCTGAGCATTTACAACATTGTTCACCTAATGTTTAACAATTTTCTCTGTTTAGAATACTTTAGGGTCAAGCACAAATCTATTAAGTCGCCTTTCCTATATCTTTTGCATAGGGTTTTCACTTTGTATGCTTACTTGTTTTGTGTCATATTGTACTTAGAAGTGGTATACCATAGTTTACATTATGTTACTCTACAATTAGGGTTTTACAAAACTTAATTTTTGTTCAATCAGAAAGTAATATTTAATTACTTTCCTAAAATAATACAAATATATTAAAAAATGTAAGCTCGACCAGATAAAAAAATATGGAAAGACAAAAGTGGACTCCTAATATAATATAATCGTAAGTAAAGGGTGATAATAATGAGGAAATCTACAAGAGGCGACGACAGTTATGGAGGAAGTTGAATTATTACTGGAAGATCATTGGGAAAAGGTCGCGGCTGGGGCGTGATCTGGGCGTTTTGACTGCTTCAGATATATTAAATGTAAACTATTTCAAATCCCAAGCACATACTTAGCATATATTTTGGCTCCCTTCTCAAGATGACCCTACAGATCTTCACTATGGCAGCAGACCGAAGATAGAGATACTTTTGACAAACCAAGTCCTGAGTTGGCTTGCAAAGTGATCCCATCACCATTGCTTTAATAGTGTTCCAAGATCTGTGAAGCTGTAGCAGATTAAAAAAAAACTGGTGCTAATAGATAGTGTATAGGGGTCGAGAGGAGACCAAAAACAATAAACCAAAAATGTTATTCACTAGGTTGCTGAATCCCCGAGGCAAATGAACTTGTATCAAGCTGAGTTGAAAGAGAGATCTTAGAACAACGAGAAACAGTCTTATTCATAGCCACTAGATATTTGGAATGCTAACAATAAATAATGCAAACACCAGTGTGGTTGATCTGCCAATGGAGATTTTAATTTATACAACCACAAACAGTTACAAAGGAGTTGCACTCAAAAATAGATTTTTCTTTTGTTGTTATAGACCTAATACACACGAATGACAACAATATTTCTCATGCAGGGCTGACTTAAAGGTCGGGAGCGCCCTAGGCAATAGTTTGAGTGGGCGCCCTCCTCAAAATTTTATTTAATATTTTTTCCATAAAGTAAATAAATAAAATATGTCTATATTTTTGTATTTTTAAATTTACATCATGGTCATAATAAAATAATAATAAAAATATATTATTAAATTATCACGGAAGGATGAAAAATATATTATGGATGGAAAAATTTAATCATAGGAGATGCTTAGAATGTAAAAAATACAATATTTTATACAAGGCTTCTTACAAGTCTAATTTAGCCTTATCAAGTAGGTGACATGAACTCTATCCTGAAATAAAGCACCATTTTTTTCCAAAAGAAACAAAAACGTTTATGTAGCTCCCATGGTTTTGTGAAGAGTCGTATTTGGACTAGGCCTACGGATTCCTCCATAACAAAATAATAGAAAATTTCCCCACAAAATTAAGAATAGAAAATTAAATATTTTTTTCCTTTAATTATACTCACCTCTACTAGATAAAGAATACACCATCTTATAAATATGTGATATTTTATTTTACTTGAAAAACTATTACAAACTTTTTTATGTGTATGCATGAAATTTACATTACTAAACAATAATATATATAAATGGGTTGATCAATATTAAGTCTTCAAATAAATTATTTTAAAGTTAAGTTATAAAATTAACCGACAAAAAGGAAATTTTTAGATTCAAGCGCCCCTTGATGGCTGGCGCCCTAGGCAACTGTCTGGTTTGCCTAAGGCTTAATTCCCCTCTGTTCTCATGGTCTGTATAGCTCCTCTGTTTTTCAATAAAAACATGATCTATCAAATGTGACCTTCATCACATATTCTTCATTTTTTGTCTTTGAAAAATATGAACAAGACCAAAATAAATTAGACCTGGTCACCCGCTCTGATACCAAATGAACGAGCTTCAAATGTAATCAATTTAATAAACTAGAAAGTATATTATCATCTGAAACTAGCAAATAAATAATACTTTCACTCTCATAAATTATAGGAATCCACAAACCAATCTCCCTAAATACATAAGTGGTTTTAACCACCACTATTCAAGTGTAACTAAACAACCAAATAAATAACAACTTACGTAAGTTGTTATTTCTTTACCACTACATAATATTCACACTAAAAATATTATCCCTAACAATTTCCATGGTGTTGGTCAAAGAAAAAATGAATATTATAGTAATAACAACTCAGTAAGCCCTAAGTACAAATTAAGTTCCCATGAGTCTGCAGAATCTGGCATTAGTTCCTTAGATCATGATAATTTGAAATGCATGTCCAACTACGCAAGTGGGAGTATGTGTGTAAGTATTAACTATTAGCCTACACAAAGTAATCAAAATCTTCATAACAACCCCACTTAATAAAGAGGGAGACAGCCAATTGGAGGAGATATGATGACACATATTGTTAGTTTGTACCTAACTTTGCAGCCATATAATGGGTCTATTGACCCTAAGCACTACTTGTTAACATAGATATGAAATGGGGAGTGAAGGGGATTATTGACGAGGCCACAAAAATGTATAATCTCATAAGGGATTTATAGGGAAGAGCTCTAGAGTTTTGTATACTTTGATTTTGAGTTCAATATCCTTGAAATATGTTAGGGATGCATTAATTCTTGAGTTTTAAAGGAGTAAGTGCATGGGTCAAACCATCCAAGATTTAAATGAGATAAAACAAAAACCAAGAGAATAATTTTTTGAGTATGACCTCGGGTTCTCTAATGTGATGAACAATACAAATTTCAATTTCGATGAGGCTAGTAAGGTCACCTAGTTTGTAGAAGGACTGCACAACAAAATTTGGTTTTCCATTATTAAACAAAGTACCCCACCAAAGAACAAGAAATTGAGACTACACTACAAGTGGAAAATATTGGGGATCATAGGATAACCCAACTAAAAACACCGAAATCGACGCTAATTTTGATGCAGTATTGTGACTTGGATAAAATAGTTACACAAAGGAAGAATTCGTGTTTGAGCATTCGTTGTACGGGGTGTGAAGAAAAGGACACCAAAAACATGATTGTGCCAAATCACACAAGAATAAACCACTTATCCTTGATGGGAGAGAAGAATATTGTGAAATTTTTAGAGTCCTGGGGCTATCCCATAGGTAAATATCATCTAATGCAACATTATGTGTGTGAACCTCAAAGCATGGTTTATAGCTTTTATAAGAAAACAATGCATGAATCCAAAGATTATCAGGGCCTCAATGGATTTGAAGGAGGAAGTGACCAAGAATGTATTTGTAGTGCAAACACAATTGGCACTGAAACTTCAATCACTTGCAAAATATATAGGATTGGTTATTATATGATGGTGGGCTCCACCATCTCCTCAATACAATACATAGTGTGATCCACATCTCCACAACAAAACACAATTTGGGCTTCACCTTCTATGTGAAACATGATCAGTTAGATACTTCCTTTGTCACAAAACCAACCACAATGGAATGCACCTCCGCCTCAAGGGACCTATAGAGGATATTAGGATCATGTTCAGGTTTGGGGTGCTTTGTAAAGGCCATACATTACATAAAAAAGGGGTCACCAAGGTGGTTATCAGCAAAGGATGAAAAGGACTCGACCCCAAAGTCAAGTAGTTGTTTACTATCTTTGCGAAGAGAAAAATTAGATTATACACAATTTTCCATCCAATATAGCATGAAAGATGTATTGTGCATATTGTGGGGTGGATGTGAAGCATCATGTTAAGGACTTTTTAGCTTTGGAGAATAAATGGAAGGAGTAACAATTACGCAACATCAAAATTGTAAATGTGGTGCCCAAGGAAAGCACGAGTCTTAAAGTCATCGCTAGTATAAGGCTTGGGACCCACAGAGATGCCCATATAGCCCTGAATAAAATGTGTATGAGAGGATAGATTCCTTGACCCCAAGAGAGAAAAGGAGTCGCTATAAGAGGAAAAGGTGTTGCTAATTTCAATTTAGAACAAGGATGCAAGGAATCAGACCGTTGGATAGACTAAAACACAGGGGTATGGGTAATTAGTCCACATTTTAGAGCAAGATGGAGTAGTAGTTTCCCTCATTGACCTTCTCAAGATAGTCAATGTATCACATAATAAATATGTTTATGATAACATATAAAATTTATTAGAAACCTTCTTGGAAAGTGTAACTAGCGAAACTATGCATCCCAATAAGCCAATCTAGTAAACGAAAAAAAGAAACCATAGGATGTGGATACCCAATTGAAAATCATTTTTCTCGGATATGAAATAAGGGATGCGATATTTGATTTTGTAAATATTATGAATATGGCACCCCAATCAACATGGGAGGTCATGAGTGCAGTTGTTTTGGCATATAGTCTAGTGATAGTGAGCTTAGGTGATTAAGGGACAATTGATTCAATTATATGGTTAGAGTTTGTGGAAATTAGAGCTGGAGATCTTGGGATTCAAAGAATTTTTTAACTTATCCATATGAAAAAAATGAGAACCAATATCTGGTGTTAATTGGAAAGAAATGAGCTTACGATGGGAATATAATAATTAACAAAATTACCAATTTGATAGAAGGTCACATGTCAAATCCCAAAAAAATTGCTACTTCTAACCTAGATAATTTTAAGATAAAATTTTAAGAACATGTGCCACAAGAGGAAATGAGAGTAAGAGCACCAAATTAAGCACTAAAGGGAATGACAACAATATGGTGGGATGTGCATGGAGAAAAATACATGGGATGGACAAAAGTAGTTGAAGTGTTGCGTGCAAGGATTGCACTATCTTCCATGTTGACAAAGACATGGCCAAGATTTTGACAAGTCGGTGTCTAGAGCTACACATGTACAAGGATGTATTGATATATGTAATGTGCAACACATTGAGCTAATATGGTGGATTTATATATTCTTATAAATGTTCACTTCGATTTCCAAAGCATGGTACATGTACTGGGAAAAGAGAAGAGTAACACATAGTTAGAGACAAGTTCAAGAAGACTCATACAAACATTCACTTAGCCAAATCGAATTTAAATCTTAATCAGAGGATTGAGATAAATTAGATGATATCATAAACATACATGATATAACTTGTAATGGCAAACAAGTACAAGTAATAAGGAGATAAGAGTGACTTAGTGGATAAATCACGGTTTGTACCGAATATAGGCTGAAATGATGATAGAACATGATAGATTTGTACTATATGTGCTTCGTCTAGAGGACTATGATCTACACGTATGTAGGATAGTAGCACCGAGAAGGGGAAAATACTACCCTAGATGTTAGGGTCTAAATTGGGCGCTAATGTCTTGGTAGTGAGTGCGGATCTGATTATTTCAAGGTATGATCATATCACCTTCACTAAAATATCTATGTCGCATCCACCTCATTATAGGGTTTTCTTGTTGCAAATGTAGCTTTAAAACAAACTGTAACTACCTACACGAGGCTCAATCACACATTAGATGGAATAAAATATGCGTAACTTGAGTAGAACTAACCTCGACAGTCACCCTAATGTGATTGCCATCAAATGTTGTACTGCATTTCAGAATCAATGTAGTTATGGTGTGTGTGTGTGTGTGTGTGTGTGTGTGTGTGTGTGTGTGTGTGTGTGTGTGTGTGTGTGTAAAATCATGTCCTTTGAAGTTGGGATGCCCTTGTGCTAGTCACACTAAGATGATGGGTTTTAAGTACATTTTCTCTAAGATAAATGCGTGTGATGGAAATTAGAATTTTCCCTTCCTATACAGCGAATAATGCAATCTAAACGCAATCCTTAAGTTGCTCATTTTTCCCAAGTAGTAGATAGAAAGTAATAAGCTAATTGCATAGTTACCCTCTTAGAATAGTTTCTAGGTCATGTATATATATGATTCCTTTACTTTAATTTCTTCATTAACAACCCTTAAAGCTTACCCAAAGTGATAAATATAATTTTAGAAAAGATAACAATTGATGTGACATTTTTTACATAAGAAGCAAAGGCGAAAAGATATAAGCACCCAAAGGGGATAATAGCGCTTGGGCATTTATGTCCCTTACTAGGTGCTAATGTCCAGAGAGCTCTAAATATAATAGAGTCTTGAGTCGAGTAACATTGTGTGATGTCCAAAATCAAAGGAATAATTCCATAAAATTATAAGATAAAAGCATGGAAAGATAAAGTAGTCTCAATGTAAGGCAAAACAAGAGTTGTCAATTTCTTCTAGTTTTATTTCTTAGGAATCATGCATTTAATGATATAATAAAGGCATAGTGTAAAAGTATTAAGTGCATAATTTTGTGTTTACATTTCCCCTGTTTTAAACTAGTGAATGAATATTTGGTAGCATAAAGTAGATAAGAAGAGCGTGTATTGTGATGAACCAAAGAAGATTGTAAATGATATCATGCCAAATGGAAATTATAGGATGTGTATCATGGAGCCTAAGAGGGGATGATAACCCTAGGCGTGACCTACGTATGTAGTGGAATTGATACTTGCATTTGTAATTGAATATTACCTTTTCATAAGCATTTTGTGTTTAAGATTATTCCTCGTTCCATTTGTGTTGCCTTTTTTTCGGGGTAAGGACGGACGTGCAAAAAGAAGAAAAGTGTAGTCAATGTTCATGGTATATGAAATTGAATTTTAACTTAGCCAAATCATAATAGAAATTCGTAAAATAAACAAGTGAATCAAGGATAAAGTACACTTAAATGTAGAGAAATGATAAAATGTTCTTGTGTATTGTTTCCTTGGAGAACTTTGCCTTGGAGATGGTTAGAAGGGTCGAAATTCTTGAACCGATGTGAATACTCTAAGGATTTAGGCATCCTTCCGTAAGAGGAAGCGTTTTGGGAGAGCTGTCAAATTTTCCCTCCACCCACTGATGCTTCCCCATAGAAGTGCCACTACAAATGGTCACGAACCCAACAAGAACTATCCATGGATGACACTTTGCTCCAGGCATATCGTTGTCCTTACATATGCACTAGATACCACTCATTATTTGATACAGGTAGGAAAATTGTGAACCGTGAAAGAAGAGTAATTAGCTCCCTTTCCCAAAGTATGAAACATGCCACTAATTTTGTTCCTTTCTTCTTATTATTAAACTAACGTTGAATATCTGTTACTAGATTATGTACAAACTACCACTAAGAACATGTTCCAACTATCAAATGATTGTAATTTCACCCAGGAAAAATATGCCCAAGAGGGACACTAACACCCACCATTCATGTCTGATATGAGCACTTATGTCCCTTTGTTTTTGGCCCAAGTATGATTACGAACCATTTTATTAGCCCTGTTTTTGCCAAAAAAGTACCATTATGTGTCTATTTTTGGACTACTAGAGGGTGAAATAATTACCCAATGATTGTCCCCACTCGTTTGGGGTGCATGAGATGAATCAATGTGAGTGCAACCTAAACGAAGGAACCTAAAGTTGATGTGCACATTTGAAGGACTCCTACATGGGGAATAATGTATGTTCATGGTAAGAACCATGACACATGTAAAACAATGGGAAGAAAGCTAGAAAAAGTGTTAGTGACAAACAATCATGACACAATGTAATATAAACTAGTCAAACATGCAATAACATATCAAGAAAAAAACATAATACTTGGTGGAAAACATGGAAACCACTCAAGATGTCACAACACACTCAAGGTCGTCAAGGCCATATAAGTAATCATGCATATGGCATAACCCACAAACAATGGCAAACAAGGCACATGCATAGAAGACAAGACACAAAAAAATAGATAAATGAAGGCTACAAGATAAATGCTACACATGAAGCATCCCTTAACATGATATAATAATTGATATTATGTCACAATGTATATAGCTAAATGAAATAGAAATTAAAGTAGTATATATTGTAATGATAACACCTAAATATGGAAAGGTATGGAAGGTAGATGCCCCCAAGAGCCTCGGTGGGATTGGTAGAGAATAATGTCAAGCATCATGCATCATGTGATAACATGTAGCTAGCTTTGCATTCACCTCAAAGTACCATGTGAATGTGCATGTGTATATGTAAAAGGATAGAACATACTATGAATCAAGCTAACATGATAGGAAAAATGTAACATGGAATAGTATAAACAAGCAAAGATACATCCAACCAAGATCTAAGATAATGTTTTTGTATTATTAGAATATGAAGTATTGTGACTAGGGAAGGGAGGCAAGGTTTTCCCCCTAGTGTGTATGTGTGTAACATGTGGTTCATGTAGGTAAGTGCTCCCTCAACAATCATTTTTGAACCTATAAGAAGAGTTTGTCATTAAATACCGAGGGGGATTAGGATGCCCCTAAGTGTGAGTGTCATAGTGATCTATTCAATGAGGATAGAGGGCGAGGGCCCACTATCTACTAATGTGAGAGAGGAACACATGTGAACATGATAGAAGGACCTACTATCATGTGAAAGTACATGCGTCATAATGATCTAGAGGACAAATTGATGTCTGAAATATTCCCTACTTTTCCCTAAACTTGGACCATTGTGTAGAGCTCTTCGAGGTTTTTCCGATGACTATGAGAACGTAGAAATCATACACTATATGCACAAGTTGTGTTCGATCAACTGGGATGGTCAACATAAGTCAAAGGTCCTAGAAGTGAACCAATCGTGTTGAGATAAGTGGCAAATGATGAGAAGGTAAAATGAAGGTTGTTCGAGTCATAACCTCCGGTCTTCGTTACTCATAAAAAAGATGGCATGTAGACTATTATATTGTCACCGACGTGGTGGGTCCTCAAGCCACCACGTGGCTTGCCACTACTTTGTCATATTTCATTGTTTGGAGAGTTGTATTCTTGCATCACGGGACTTAATCAACTCGACAACCTATATTTCTAGTTTGGTGGGGTGATCAACTCCCGACTGAGTTGATCACTTTATTATCCACAATTATCGAGTTGTTACCATATGGTTCGGGCTTATCTCTATTATTTTGGTGAATTTAAAAACCCCTATCTTGAGATTTTTTTAATTATGTGACTCATCCGGATTTATATAGGTCAGAACCTATATCCAATGGTGCAACGAACCAACCAAATACCATACCGTTTGGCCCACACTTGGGCGATTGGAACAAATACACGGTGGAACCAATGACTTGGCCCAAATACCAGGCAATCTAACAACAAAGCACATCAACCAAGCAAGTCAAAAACTTGGTAGGATGGTGGCACCAAAAAAAAGGTGTGATGTGGCTAAGTGCCACATAAACAATATCCACGCCCAACCTATATAAAGGCTTAAACGACCCTTCTCCGATGGATGTGGGATATTCCCACCAAGTTGATAATCAAACACCTGCACAAAATGTTGAAACATGATTCTAACCATGGACCAAAGGTCGTAGGGGAGGTGACCAACCAACTTGACTCATGGCTCAGACTAGCTATAAAATGAGCCCTGTGGTATTTAGAGAAGAGGTGGTTTGTGAATGTGTAAGACCCTTAACGGGAATTTTGTAAGTTTTGGCTGTTTAGACCTATTAGATGGCATTTTGGGGTCTCAAACCAAACTAGGGAAATGTTTAGAATTTCCATACAGATCATAATGGAATTATTTTTCCTCCATGGAGATTTCTTTTGATGTCATTTTTACATGTTGGAAGTCACTTTTGGCTATAAAATGTGGAGAGATGATGAACAGGTACTATGAACTTGTGGAAGACGTTTCGTTGATCAGTTTCAGAGGTCTTCATAGTTCAGTTGCAGTACTATTTGTAGGTTCTTTTAATTCCATTTGATGTAAGTTTGTAAAATAAGTTATTTACATCTTTTTAATGGAATAATTCATTATTAATCGAACCCGAGATGTAGTCCCACAAGGGGATGAACTCCGTTAACAAGTTTTGTCTCCTTTATTTCCATTTTGTCATTTGAATTCAATTTTCGATTCAAGTGCACATGAATGATTTGAATTCATAGGAGTGATTACAGAAAATGGAGATTAAATTAATGGAGTTAATAATTGATATGAATCATTTTAAATGCAAGTTTTAAAAGGATTTGAGTTGCATTTTGATTTAGTTTATGAACCAGTTGGAATCAGATTTAATTTAGTTTCTGATTTATTATCAAAACCTGAGAATGAATCCATTCTCATTCTGGAGTTTACAATCAGTCGAAGACATTGAATCTATACTCTTTTTCCGCATTAAATGAGATTTTAAATGGATTAATCAAACACCTATTTTTAATCATTTTTGTTTCAAATTGCATAGTGGAGCTATAATTTGAATCACGATTATAGAGAAAATGTTAAAATCCTTTTTTACTAACACTTGTTAAAACAAGACCTAGGGGGTTAGTGTATGTTTTGGGATCACATAATGTGCAAATTAGGACTATGTCATGCATGTGGATAGTAAGACCGTGAAGTGGGTTGAGATGTACCATGTGTACCGTGTAGCCTGTGTGGGTACCTAGTCCTGTAAGGTGGGTTATGGTTTCAATAAAGATGACATGATCTAAAAGCAGAAGTTATAGGTCATGGATATATAGATGAAGATATAAAGCTATCACTAGGAGTGGTAGGAGCTCTAGATACCATAGTAGTGTATGTCAAATCCATGGGACCATCATCAAGAGGTGAAAAAGTAGGTGCATTAGTTTTAGTAACAACTAATGATGTGACAATGATAAGTGTTAAGGACAAAGCACCCCATGGTGGGATACCTCAAATAGTGATAATGTGACGCTCATGCACAAACCTAAGACATGAATGAAACAAATTTGGCATCATTAAGCCAATGGAGTCCTAATACCATGTCACAAAGTGCATAACCTCAAATCCAATGAAGAAAGGCATACTTTTTAGATAGTAAGAGGTCCAAAAGTGATTAGGAGAACCATATGTCCATAAAAAGTAGGTGATCTAAGTGTCATATGGGATAATGGAAATCTAGTATCTCACAATAAAGATAATAAACATGCATTACATTTGAAATTAGGATGCACCATAACATTGTTAACAACATAAGTACCAATAGAAGCATCAATATGTAACTTGTGTGATGAAAAAGAAGCATGAAAATATGCATCGATGAAAGTAATAACATATGGGGAATATTAGTAGTACTAAAAAGAAACCCAAGGGGATGATTAGAAGATGATGGGGGTGGAACCGTATGATAAACATGATTAGAAGAAGATTTGGGAACTACTTTTTCATGTTTGGGTAATGGATCATTGAAAATTTTAAACTTGTCATTATCATTAGTAGATTTAGAAATAGTAGGCTCAGGTAGTTTAATTTCATTTTTATCAATCAAGTCCTAGATCAAGTTTCTAAGATTTAAAAATCTATTAGTAGAATGTCATTACATCTATGATAATCATAATGTGAATTTTTATCAAAACTCTTGTCGCGAGGACAATTAGATCTAGCTCAAGAGGGGATGGAAGAGAAATTAGATTGCTTTCAATGAGTTGAGGCAATAACACACGAGGTGGATATGGAAATCTAGTAAAATTGTGTCGTGTCAGTTATATTTAGAGCTTTGTTAGTTGAGATACAACATTAATAGTAGGCTTAGGCTCAATAGGCTTGCTCTTACAGGAAAATTTTCTTGAAATTTGTTATTAGATGGATTGGAAGTATTATCATCATACTTAAAGTTTTCCATGGAAAGTAACTTATTTTCACATGCTTTAAGAGTGTGAAAAGATAAAAATAATGAAAATAATCAAAGAGAACACATTCTTGTAAATGAGGCAATAGAATTTCTATAAATAGATCTTGTAATTAAAATTCAACCAAGATATTATTCTTTTAGTAATATTATTCTTATAACGCAAAACATAGTCACTAAGATGCCCATTAGATCCTTGCTTCATTTTAGCCATTTGTGTATATGTTATTCTAGTTCCAATGTTCATATAAAAATTAAGCCAAAAATAGATTTTCTAGATGAATGAAAGATCTAACAGAGTGTAGATGAAAATCACATAACCATTGCAAAGCATATTCCTTTAAGCTGCTAGGAAAAAACTTTGTCAATAATGTATCATCACAAGCATAGTCCAAACATGTAACATCAAATGATATAATATGTTCCTGTGGATCCCCATGGCCTTTAAAGAGAGGAAATTCAAGTGAAGTAAAATTTGCGGGAAGTGGGTAGTAATAAACTTCAGACACAAGAAGACTATGTAGGGGAAAAAAATAATCAAGAGATGGAGAAGAAGAAGAAGATTCATGTTGTGATTGACAAATTTGAGCATGTAAATCATGGTACAAGGACTCTAATACATGGGTGCCAAAAGAAGTTATAGGTAGTATATGATAAATAATGGGGGAAGACAAGTGAGCAGTGGGTGTGGAAATAGGCATGTGGATGGTGGATGTCCCCGCATTGGTGGGGGGAGAGGAAATTGGAATAGAAGGGGTGGTAATAATGAAGAGGGCTAATGTACGAACCATACTGACATGATAAACATTTTCATGAGCACGTTTGACTACTAATAAAACATAAAGAACATGTGGTACATGAGTGGGATTTTTATGTAACGTGGAATGGAAATTGGAGAGAGCATCAAGTTATTCCTTATCAAAATTAATGTCTTCATCATAAGAATGTTCACTATCAAAAGATTCTATTTTAATAAGGGGGTATGATGGGAATTAAAGAGAGGATTATCATGTGTAGATTCATCCATAATTTTGGAATGATTATGATTTTGTGAGAGAATCTCAATATTTTGTGGAAGACCAAAGTGTAGACACCTAGAATTCAGTTAAACAATTTTAATACTTAAACCGCACTAACTATCTCATTCCCATCATTCGAACAATTGACAACACTTCGTCAAGAAAACACCTCTACTCCTGTCATTGGGTAAATTAATGACACTTCACTAATTAACCATGATCTTCACTCTCTTTTGGTTAATTGATGACACTTCGTTAATAAACCACCATTTTCCCTCTATTCCCATTAATTAATTACATTTCAGTAATTGATTATCTTTCCTATCACCCAAGATGTCGATTAATGACCTTTAGTTGATTAATGTCTGCCTCTACTTGGGTTAATTAATTAGTATTAATTAATTACACTCGCTACTCTAAATCAATAAATCACCATTTATTGGATCAAATTCCTCTCTTACATCCCTCAAATCATACTAATTTTCCTCTAATCAACTTCTATAATCTTACATCTACCTATTAATTAATCACACCTAATTAATTAAAACATCCCCCAATTCCCATGAGTTGCTAATGACAAATTAAACTCTTCTAAATCAAGGTTACCTTTTCTAAAGCAACCTTATCCATTCCTAATCTTGCTTTACCCTTATCCCACATGCACCAAGTTGCAAAGATTTCTCAAACATGAAGGTTATATAAAGAACCCTCCTCCTTCCCTTTCTTCTTACACCTCATTTGCATTAGTGAAAACTATAGGCATTTTGATCTAGATCCATTTTCCATTGTTGGGAATAACTTCTCCATCTTGCATCCATTATCTAAAATTGAAGAGCATGGGAAGATCCAAAAATGGCTTTGTAGCCATTTATTGGTGAGATTTCATCTTTAAATCTTGAGGAAACAACCCCATTTTGATTTCTAGAGTGATTTAAATAGGTTCATTTACTAGTTAAAGAAATCTTAAAGAGTAAGAAATAACTTAACATTTAGTTTGAGATTAATCATGCATTGAAGAAGTTGTTTCTCACAAGATCTTATCTTGGTGGTTCTATAGTAGGTTTGATTGTTGCTTTGAAGCTACTTAGTGTTAGATTATTTAGATTAGTAATGCAAATTTATGTATGAACACACACATCGACCACTACGGGTAATGGGCATGAAAGAGGAAGCACACAAAACCTATAATAACTAGGGATTTGAAAAATAGATCCGATAAAGAACATGCAAGAGTCAAGTTCACTAAATGATTTAACATAAATTAAATCCCAATTAGAAGACTCAAATAAACCAGATAATATCATAAACATATAAAATATGGCATGTAACGGTAACCAAGTAAAAGTAATAATGAGATAAGAGTGACTTAGTTGATAACTCATTATCTGTACTGATCTGGGCTGGAATGATTATGTAACATGCTAGATATAGACTATATGTGCTTCGTTTCATGGATTTTGATCTGCGGGTATGCTAGATAGTAGTACCTTAAGAAGACAATACCACCTCACGTGTTAGTGTTTAAATTGGGCACCAAAGTGTCCTAGTAGTGAGCGGGATCTGGTTATTTCAAAGTATGATCATGTGACCTTCACTTTACACCGTGTCACATCCACCTTGCTATAGGGTTTTCCTATCACACATGTACATGTAAAACAAACCCTAACTACCTACATAGGGGTCAAGCACACATTTGATGGAATAAAAGATAAAAGATTCATATGCTTGATTCAAAATGACCTCAATAGTCACTTTAATGTGATTGTCACTGAGTGCTCCATTACATTTCAGACTCAATGTAGTTATGGTTTGTGTTGATAGAATCATGTCCTTTGAAGATAGGTTTCCCTTGTGTCATTCACACCAAGATAATGGGCTACAACTACTTTTCCCCTAAGAAAAATGTGTGTGATGTAACTCAAATTTTTACAAGCTTTCATAATGACTTTCTGAACAACAGGTGAAGACATTGACAAGTAGGTTTGAAAAAGTGGACTATTAGCAGATGCCTCTGTCAATGAAGCCCTTGTATCCTTGTATGTGTGGGGTAGAATATAGTGCATGTAACCATTTTATGAAAGAGATGTGGTCTTATGGCCTTTAAAGACATGAAAATTATGCACAAGGCTTGGCGCTCTTCCTTTAAAAGAAAAAATGACATGAAACCCGATTGCGTTATTCTCCATGCATGTGCATTCTTGGGGTCTCTACATCATGACATGGGCTTAAGCTAAAGTCGGGGTCAATACATGCCTTGATGAGAAGGACATGATAGATACTTTTAATCGGTACTCTCCTCTGCTGTTGAATGGTTCTCTGAAAGCTTTTTTAAACCAGTTAAAGGTTATCCATGGCAGAGGACGATATATGGATTCAGGTTGTTCATTATAAATTCTAGTGGCTACTGATGATATTAATTAGATGATCAATTTTGTTACTTTTTAAGTCAGGTTTGAGTTTCCCATTTAGGTTAATAATTTATGTTTTTGCATATACTACAATGTTGGCTCAATGTACTAGTAGCGAATAAATCAGAGATCAAGCCACCTTTGTGTATTTCCAAATTTTAGTGGAATCTACTATCTCTGGCCCATATTTTGGCATGCTTAAGGTTGAATGTCATACTTAAATTGAAAATATTTTATATGGGAGGAGGCCCTACAATCAAAACAATATACAAAATACCAACTGTTTTTTGGAGTAAGGAAGTATGAATTCTAGATTTTCAACTTTTCAATTTGCAAAAAGAAGTACACACTCTTTATTTCTCTATATTTTGAATTTTGGGAAATGGATGTTTGCAGGGTACACCCCTTGAAATTTTCCTGAAAATGAAAAGAAAACAATTACTTTGAATTACAAGGGCGCACAAGTTAAAGAAAGTAAAAACTACAAAAGGAATGTTGTATTTTTAAAAATAAGTATAAAAGATCACCAAACTTTGAACCTAAAATATTCATTTGTTTAATAAATAAATTGCAATAGAAAAGCTAAAGCCATAAGGTAATCCCTTTAACATCATTGAATACAACATAACATAATGAAAATGAAAGTCTGTTTTAAACAATACTCTTCTCTGCACTAAACACTATATAATTATTGTCTGTAGTATGCACTTGTGAGGAATTGTTTAGCGACATCAAAAAG
Organism: Taxus wallichiana var. yunnanensis; assembly: GCA_018340775.1. Classification (NCBI taxonomy): domain Eukaryota; kingdom Viridiplantae; phylum Streptophyta; class Pinopsida; order Cupressales; family Taxaceae; genus Taxus; species Taxus wallichiana. Next base: position 334,075,494 of record CM031237.1, on the reverse strand, counting down.
GGCATAACAATGACATTTATAAAAGTTATAGTCTTTGTGTTTAGTAAAAATTATATAATAATCTAGGTTATTTTCTTCTTTCTAATCCCTAGAGGAATATTTAAGAGTCAGAAAAAGACATTTTTGAGACAAATTGCATCAATTTTATGTAGTTTATTAGGTACTATTGTTAAATCTTATTAAGAGAATCCTTATCAAAATTCAGCTCTTGGTGCATGAACTCCTGATTTTGGGTATTTTTTGCAACATTGTAGGCTAATTGTAATGACCTTCAAGGATGGAGCATTTATAAGAAGAAATTCCAGCAAAGCTACTTCCTTTTTAGTCACTTGCGTGAAACTTATACATATGATTTCTTAAGATTTGGAAAGTTCAAGTATGATACCACCTTCCTTGTTAGGCTCATGTCCTTCCCTATTGTCATTTGTCTTGATACCATGACCTAAAATTCAAAATGCTACCGATAACTATATAAAACGAGTGACACTTCAGATAAATTCATGTTAAAAAGTAGGGGTGGGGGATATTAAATGACTAACCTTGAGAAATTTTGATGATACTTCTAGTTCCTTGAGGTTGGGATGTTTTCATAGAAGGTTGAGAAAGCATGAGCTCGAGTATTCTGAAAATGAGTCGAATGATAACTTTTTCAATAAATCCACACTTACATGTCCACGAAGTGACCATGTAATGTTTGATAGATGTAGGCACCGTAAAAGAACACAAGATTTAAGATGAAATCCAAACACCAAGAAACATTCCTCTACTTCGAGTTCTACTAGTTGCGGACAAGTTATTATCAGCAGGTTGTCGTGTAAATGTGCAACATAGAAATTGGAAGTTTCCAAGCATGACTACTATACCCCTGTGCCAATTTTTCATGTTTTATCATTCCTAGGAACCCCAGGTCAAATCCATCATTTTGATCACCCCCTATTTGATGTCAAATATGTCCCCTAGGTGATTTAGGAAAATCTATTCATTCCCCAAGTGATTTTAGGGAGTTATGAAAAGATGCTATCTTTTGGCAGTATTGGGAAGGGCTATAAATTTGACCTTCCCAGATCGGATCAACCCCTGGAGTGGAACAAAGGGAAAAATTCAACATGAAGGTGAATTGAAGACCTTAGAACATCATGGAAATTATTTTGGAAGGTTTGGAGAAGTTTTTAAATACTTGGAGCAGTCTGAGTAAAAACAGGGTTCACAAGCCTAGGCAATACACATGCCTAAAACAACTACTTTGGGCTTTAGAAGAAGATTTCTGAGCTCTAGATGGAGTTATAAGTACAAAAAAACATATCTGGAAAGAGGATTCTAAGACCTAAATGATGGTGAAATCATATTTTTCACAACACCTTGGTGCATAGGATTTTCAGGCAATTTGTATCAGGCAGAAGTGGAGTCTCAAATTACAAATCCAATTTTTTAGGGATCATATGGATGAATCAAGACATGATACTCCCACCATGGATTAAAGTTTTCCATTTATAGTCAGGATAATATAAAATTTCACTGGGAGCTCAAATTATCATAATTCAAATTCACCCTCTCAAAGGCAGTTCAAGACTTATTCATTTTTCGAAAGGACACGTTTCAGCACCAGGATCCTGGCGGTATTTCATGTCCCCAAAGTCCCTGAGGTCAGGTACACCAACCCTTGAAAAATGCACCTAGCCCCCATGTGACCTCTAGACTTGACAGTTTAGCCCCTAGGTGCATTTTTGGAGCATTTATTCCATGTTGTCGGATTAAGTGCCACGTGTCAGCTCCAGGAGCACTATGGAAACTGATGTCCCTCATGTCCCTAAGATCAGGGAAATCAAGCAGGGAAAAAATTTCCCACCCCCATTGGGGAGTATTTTGTTCACCCACATGACCAAATTTCAGCCCCCAGGTGCATTTTTAGAGCATTCATTCACTATCATCAAATGAAACGCCACATGTCAGCTCTAGGACCACCATGGAAACTGATGTCCCTCATGTCCCTAAGGTGAGTGAAAAAAACATGGAAAAATGTTCCCATCCCTCTAGGAGAGTGTTTTGGTCACCCATATGACCAGTTTCTAGCCCCTTGATGCTTTACAAGCCTGATTTTGGAGCACTCATTCCCTGCCATCGGATCGCCGCCACATGTTGATGTCTTTCTCATTGTGGAAATTGATGTCCCTCATGTCCATGAGGTTAGCGAAATCATGGAAAAAAAAGTGCGCCCGACTCCAACTCAAAAATTTGAAATTTTTTTCTAACTGTTGGTTGCTTCTCACTTTGCTTCTTGCTGCTTCCAACATCTGTGTGCACAAACATCTCCATATCCTCCTTTGTAACTCCTCACCATCATTCATCCATTGCTAAATGTCGAACCAAACCTACCATAAAGGTACTTCCCTTCACTCCATGAAAAAATGCAAGCCCTAGAAGGAAAATTGGAGCAAACATAGAAGGAGAAGCACATAAAGAAGAAGGAGAAAACAAAGAAAACTCCATGGCCATGAAACGAGAAGTTGAAGAAATATCCCAAATGGATGCGTGAAACAACAAGTTATATTTTTTTGTTCATTCATACACCCAAGGTCATCAATAAGACACCTTCAAACTCTCCTCTTGTGCAATAGAGCATCCACAATGAAGAAATCCCACTTTTGTCTCAATAAAGAAAAATCCAATTTCCTGTCAAACCATTGGGTGAAATGAAGTAGAATTTCGTGAGAATCACCAGAAGAAAAAAATATTACAATGAAATTTATTTCATCGCAAATGGAGGAAAAAACCAAACCTGTAATTTTGAGGTCCATTAATGGTTGTCACATCTAGAAGCACTGTCACATCTGAAAATTAAAACTTTAAAATCTCCTAGACTATTAAGTGGGCGGGCCCAAAATTTCAGAGGGGTGATATTGGGAAAAAAACATATCAAAAAACTTCTTTCCACGTCAATCCGACTCCCAGAAGCCAACTTTCTAAAAATAGTTGATCTACTACATAAAAGCTACTATTTCGGAAAGTCATCGACAAAAGAACCTGTGAAGGAGGTGAAGACATTGGAGGTGAAATACAACTAAGAATTCACCAGAACGAACATTTTTGACACTTACTAAAAATAGTAAGTGGTCCCACAGACACCTACTAAAAATAGAAAGTCACACTGAAAGAGTAGTTTTGGCACAATGGGACATTCAAAACTTCATCGCATCAGATCTTTCCATGAATGAGGACCATCAAAATTCATCGCAGAAACATCTCCTCCTCCTCTCTCTCTTCCCTCTCCCCCAAATTTCTCTCTCTTTAAAATTTCTAATTCTTCATTGGGGTTTGCACTTTTTGATATGCCTTTAAGTCACTTAAAAGTGATTTTAGAAACATAATGTAAATTAAGTCACCTTGACTTTATAAAAGGGACTTAAATATTTTGTAGGAATATGAATAGTCTAAAGTTAGAATTAAGGCATATGGAGGGTCACGAGGAAGACAATAAGGAACCTATCATTCTATAAATTGTAATGCCATTCCCATTTCAAAGGGTTGGCGATTGATCTCATAAACTCAAGAGTGCATTATATCTAGAGAAAGCAAAGGAGATAGCCATTTTCGTCTATTTTCCCCTTCTCAAAAATATCTTCTATTCCCACACTATGTAAAAATTTTGTTTGAGCTTCAATAAAGGAAGAAGGAATTTTAGCCTCTTTGATTGAGGATTTTATTGGTACTTTGTGTTCATTAAGCTCTATTTAGTCTTGTTTCTATTTTGTAGATTTGTTTTCTTCTAAATTCAAGTGCATGTAATGAAAATTCTGGCTGGTGTGTGCAAGTATTTGATTTTCTACTTGCAACATTAGTTTCTCCTTTCTAAATATTCTCACTCCCCTTTCCCGCCTTCATAGAAAATTCCTCCCTTGCAGATATCTGCAAGCATTTTCCGCAGGGTCAATGGAGTGCCCCTGTTGGATCCCCGAATGAAAGGGTACCATGATAAAAACTCACTTTATACTCGTGCATGCACATACGAAAGCTTTACTGGTTAAGTAGAGGGACTTAGATTCCCAGAGCGTTGGAAAGGAATCCATAAGTTTTTCCACCGACAAATTTTCTCACCAATTTTTTTTGGCGCCCACCGTGGGGCAGATTTAGTAGCATCTACACGCAATATACGACCCCAAGGTATGAAAATAAAAAAAATCAAATATTGAAAAACTTAAAAAAAAAAATCCATGAAAGTCCTTTGCCAAAAGATACACTGCTGATTTCTGCACATGACTTTTCACATTCCACATTGTCCTTTTGTGTTCCCACTGTAAAAGTTTCCAAAAGATGGCTGAAGGAAGATACACTAGGTTGAGTAGGTCGAGAGGTTTTTTATATTCCAATTTCAAGGATTTGTAAAATTAGAAAGAATGAATTAGAGATAATCCATACTTCTTATCTCAATCCTCCTCTCCATCCACCTCTTTAAATAGTTCACCTGGCAATCCTGTCAAGACTGCTGTTGATACTCCCCCTTCAAATTCTCCCATTTTAAAACCACCATAGGTCATTGAGTTCCTAGAAGAAGAATAATTTGTAGAAGCAAGAGAATAAAAAAAATTACAATGGAAGATGAAGAAGAAAGACCTCAACCCATTGTTTCATGGGAAAGGAATACAGTCCCACTTGCTCTTGAACCCCCTCTTCACGATTTACCAGCGGGTTCCCGTAAGAAATTTCCAAAGTTCAAAGGTGAAATGCACACAACATCTTGAAGAACACATCGCTTCTTTCGCAACATCATGTGGAATTTTTGGTGTCCAACATGAAGATGTTGTTGTGAGACTATTCGTGGAGTCTCTCTAAGAAAAAGTATGAGAATGGTTCTACCTCCTTCCTACCCAATCCGTCACTTGGTTGGGATGACATCAAGACTACCTTAGAAGAGAGATTTAAATCAACTGAAGACTTTCAGGACCTCTTGGTGCAGTTGGCTCAAATGAAGAAAGGAGAAAATGAAACCATGAGAGACTTCATGGCTCGTTTCAAATAGTTGCTTCGCAGGATACCTGAAGAGGATTCGCCATCTCAAAACAATGTCAAGAGATTCTTCATCAATGCTTAATCATCAGAAGTAGGATTTTTTTGTGAAGAGCCCAACCAAGGAACATTTTCGAAGCATAAAGATTGGCCATTGAACTTGATGATGATCTCATCCTATCTGGAAAGATCAAGAATCCATCAAAGGGCAAGGCCCAACATCATGGAGATGAGAGAACCAATCCATCACTGCAAAAGTTGGCAAATGAGATAACATCTTTGAAGAGGGAATTATTTGAACGAGTTTCTTCCCAAAGAAGCAATGAAAATTAGATTGCAGGAGCACCTTGAAGGCTTTCCTTGGAGGCCCCACCTATTAATGCAAGTTTTAGGAGTAAGGAAAATGAAGAGGATTTTGAAAAAGAAAGTGAAGGTGGTAATTTCCTAGAAAGTGATGAGTTTGAGAACGATACATAAATCAGATTTTGTGAGTATTCTGAAGTTATGAAGAAGACAAAGAAGATGCACCTAGTTTCTCATGCACGGTATTCACTCGTTCTTAGTCCAAGAAAGGAGAACCCCCTCCACTACTGTAAAGAAAAATAAGGTTGATGATCCTCCTATGGTGACTCTGCAAAACAAAATAATCAGTCAAGGATCACCACTTCCTCCTTCCATGAAGTCTACATTGTTGGAGCTTGATCCTGTAGCAAGTAAGAAGGATCCTACTATTCCAAGTAAGTCTTTCAATACCTCTTCCAATTCTAAACCCAAATCTACTCCTACAAAATCTAATACCTTGAAATATCCTAGTGTGCCATTCAAAATATCCATTCCTCAAACATCAAATCCTGCTCCTAAGCCCATCCAGACTCCAAAAATTAGTCCCTTCACCCCCTTGTCCACATCTTCTCTCTTTGATTTCATAGAATATGCGAACAAATCCAAAGTCCAAATTATTGAAACTAAATATTTTTAGACTCATCCTGAACAATTTTAGAGGTTTGTCCGATATATGAAGAGTGGTAGTCTAACACCCAATGATGTAGCTCCTCGTCCTAAAGGAATACTACCAAACTCACCTATACCTCCCTCACAGAACATTCTTTCTCTGAGTGCATCAAATATTGATAAAGTTGAACCTTTCTATGTCTCCTTCTTGTTGGAGAATATGTACTGAACAATTACATAATAGATTCTGGTGCCTCAAACAATGTGATGCCTTTGAAGGTCTCCAAGGATCTCAAACTTTCCATGACTCCACCCAGTGGCTCTTTTTACTCTTTGGAGTCAAAAGAGTCCCTACTTGTTGGGAAGGTCAAATATGCACAGGTGGCTCTCACCAAATTTCCAGACAAGAAAGTTTCAACAATGATTTTGGTCATAGACGTCCTAGCCTCGTTCGGAATGTTTCCGAGTACAAATTTCTGCCGAGACTTGGGAGGGAAAATTCATATGAATTGGTATTCTACAACCATACCAGTGAAGGGGGACATGGAGAAATTGCTTCCCTAGAAGAAGATGAGGTACATGGTATTAAAGTCTGGAAGCCCATAAGCTAACATTTTGTATCGGGTAGCAAAGGCGGATGAATAACTTTGTGAAAGCCGAGGAGGAAGAGGATATTCCCATATTGATAGGTGCGAGACATGCCTTGCAGTGAGATTTGGACTTTGAAGAAGCATTGAAGAGATTCGAGTTACAAGAGGGCAGCTCCAAATTGCTGGATGACACAAACCATGAAGAAGAGGAAATGGTTCTTGATGATTTTCAAACAAAAAAATCAGCTTATGTGGTTATCCGTGATGAAGAAAGTTTCTCATTCCCATTCGAGGATGAGGAATCCCTTGATCATGCTACCCAGGAAGAGACCAATCCAGTCTGCAATGAACCCTTGAGCAATGGGAAAGAACTATCTCAAAAGGATTGTTAAGAGCCGCGAAGAAACAAAAGACCTTGAAATTTTAATGTAAGCCACGAATCTTGAAGACAAGCATGAAGTGACTTGAAAACCTCAACCAATGTGAAGATGTGCTATGTTGAAATAAATCTAGATTAGAAAAATAATGTCTCTCTGGAGCTAATGGTTGGTGGATATGATGACGAAATGGAGATGTTTTCTTTCCCATTTGCAAAAAAAGATTCTTGCCATGATGAAGAAATAGAAGCAAGAAGTTTTGAGGCCTTTGAAACTAAAGCCCCTATGATCAAAGAGTGATAAAATTCAGCGATTCCCAAGATGATGAGGTAATCCCTCTAGATAGTTGCCTTGAGATGCAAAATAAAGATTCTTCAAAGGCATACAAAGATGAGTTGTAGGAAATGATGAAGTATAACTCGTCTAAAGAAATATTGGATGTAGTAGAAGTTTTGGAAGACCCCGAGCTGATTGATTATCTCTTCACTCATGTCATGGACATACAAGACAAGTATGAGGTCATGTCCACTCCTTCCTTCAGTACTCAAGCACCTGACAATGGAGTAAAGAAAAAGGATAGGCTTGAGGCTTCTCACGGAAAATAGGTCAACGAGTATAGACCTGGGAAAGAAAAGAATCCAGAATGTTCAAGCAATTTGAATGAAAATCAGCCCTAGGGGAATGATGAGATGCTCAATGGAGAATCAACCATGTGGATAAATGCGGAAGGTAACTGGTGCTATGAGACTGATTTAAAATAACATGAAGGCAATGGAATTTCTAAGTGAAGGCTTGAGCATAAATAAGCTCATGTAGACTCACTCCTACCAAGTACATAGATAATTGTGAAAGCATCTGGCTTTCATAAACAACTAAGGAGGGAGGCTAATTTTTGGAACCCATCAACGGCTTCGTAGAACATCATCATTTGGTGTTGCCTCTTCACGGGTAACTTTTGAGAAATGAAAAGTGCTTAAGTGAAAGCGGGTTGTCCCTCGCCTTATACCATAGGTGATTGCTAGGTGTGTTTCCCTTCTTGTTGTGTGCATCATTTCCTTTTTGTTTTGTTTTGTGTGTGTGTGTGTGTGTGTGTGTGTGTGTGTGTTTGTTTTCCTTCTTCGATCTCTCTCTCTCTCTCTCTATTAATGTAAGTTGTACATGACTCCATAGGGCCCAATGGATAAGGCACTGGTCAACAAACTATATGGTCTAAAATTATGATTGTGAATTCCCATTTCATGTATTCACTGCACTTAGTCCATGCCATGTCCCCAAGCTAGAGCCAATATTGTCGTGCAAATGTGCAACAGGGAAATTGGAAGTTTCTAAGCATGAAAACTATACCCATGTGCCAATATTTTCATGTTTTATCATTCCTAGGAACTCTATGTCAAATCCATCAGTCAGGTCACCCCCTATTTGATGTAAAATTGGTCCCTAAGTTATTTAGGAAAATCTATTCATTCCCCTAGGTGATTTTAGGGAGTTCTGAAAAGATGCTATCTTCTGGCAGTATTGGGAAGGGCTATCGTTGGCCTTCCTAGGACTAGATCAACCCCTTGAGTGGAACAAAGGGGAAAATTCAAAATGGAGGTGAATTTAAGACCTTATAACATCATGGAAATTATTTTGGAAGGTTTGGAGAAGTTTTGAAAGACTTGGAGCAGTCTGAGTAAAAATAGGGTTCATAAGCCTAGGTAGTACACATGCCTAAAACAATGCTGGGCTTCAGAAGAAGATTCTGGAGCTCCAGATAGAGTTAGAAGTAAAAAAACATCTCTGGAAATAGGATTCCAAGACATACATGACGGTGAAACATATGTTTCACAACACATTGGTGCATAGGATTTTTGGCGTTTTTATTAGGCACAAGTGGAGTCTCAAATCACAAATCCAATATTTTAGGGATCAGATGGATGAATCAAGACATGAGATCCACACCATTAGATTAAAAATACCATTTTTAGTCGGGATAATATAAAATTCCACCAATAAACTCCATTGGGAGCTCAAGTTATCATCATTCCAAGTTACCCTCTCAAAGGTAGTTTAGGACTCAGTCATTTTTCGAGGACACTTGTCACCACTAGGATCTTGGCGGGATTTCATGTCCCCGATGTCCCTGAGGTCAAGTACACCAACCCTTGAAAAATGCACCCAGTCCCCATGTGACCTCTGGGACCCTCATGTGACCTCCAGACTTGGAAGTTTAACCCCAAGGTGTATTTTTGGAGCATCTATTCCCTGCTGTCGGATTAAGCGCCATGTGTTGGCTCCAGGACCACCGTGGAAACTGATGTCCCTCATGTCCTTGAGGTCAAGGACATCAAGGATGGAAAAATATGCCCAGCCCCTATGGGGATTCTTTTTGTCACCCACGTGACCGAATTTTGGCCCCAGTGCATTTTTGGAGCATTCATTTCTGCCAGTCAATCAAGCGCCACATGTTAGCTTCAGGACAACCATGGAAAATTATGTCCCTCATGTCCTTGAGGTGAGGGAAAAAACATGGAAAAATTTTCCCATCCCTTTAGGAGAGTGTTTTGGTCACCCATATGACCAATTTCCAACCCCTTGATGCTTTAAAGCTAATTTTGGAGCACTCATTCCTTGCCTTCGGATAGCCGCCATGTGTTGCCATATTTCTCATTATGGAAATTGATGTCCCTCACATCCTTGAGGTCAGGGACATTAGGGCAAAAAAGTGAGCCCAACTCCAACTCAAAAATTTGAATTTTTTTCTAACTGTTGGTTGCTTCTTGCTGCTTCTAACATCCGTGTGCACAGACATCTCCATCTCCTCCTCTGTAACTCCTCACCATCATTACTCCATTGCTGAACCTTGAACCAGACCTTCCATAGAGGTAATTCCATTCACTCCATGAAAGCATGCAAACCCTAGAAGGAAAATTGGAGCAAACACAGAAGGATAAGAATAGAAAGAAGAAGGAGAAAATAGAGAAAACTCCATGGCCATGAAACGAGAAGTTGAAGAAATATCCCAAACAGACGTGTGAAACAACAAGTTATATTTTTTGTTCATTCCTCTACCCAATGCCATCAGGAAGACACCTTCAAACTCTCCTCTTGTGCAAAAAAACATCCACAACAAAGAAATCCCATTACGCTCAATGAATGAAAAATTTAATATCTCGTCAGATCATAGGTGAAACGAAGTAGAATATCGTGAGAAGAACCAGAAGAAAAAACCTATCGCAATGAAATTTATTTCTTTTCCAGTGGAGGAAAAAACAAGACCTGTAATTTTGGGTCCATTAATGGCTGCCGCGTCTAGAAGCACTGTCAGGTCTGAAAATTAAAACTTTAAAATCTCTGGACTATTAAGTGGGTGGGCTTGAAATTTTAGAGGGGTGATATTAGGCAAAAACCCATATCAAAAAAATTTGTTCCAATTCAATCTAACTCCTTGAAGCCAAATTTAGAAAAATAGCAGGTTTACTACATATGAACTACTATTTTGGGAAAGTCATCGACAAAAGAACCTGCGAAGGAGGGGAAGACATTGGAGTTGAACTACAACTGGGAATTCACCGGAATGAATTTTTTCGACACTTACTAAAATTTTTAAGTGGTCCCACGAACACCTGCTAAAAATGGAAAGTCACACTGAAAGAGCAGTTTTGCACAATGGGACATTCAAAACTTCATCACATCAGAGCTTTCCATGAATGAGGACCATCAAACTTCATCACGAGCAACATCTTCTCCTCCTCTCTCTCTTCCCTCTCCCCCAACTTTCTCTCTCTTTAAATGTTCTAATTCTTCGTTGGGGTTTGCACTTTTTGATATGCCTTTAAGTCACTTAAAAGTGACTTTAGAAACATAATGGAAATTAAGTCACCTTGATTTTATAAAAGGGACTTAAATATTTTGTAGTATTCTAAAGTTAGAATTAAGGCTTATGGAGGGTCATGAGGAAGACGATAAGTCACCTCTCATTCTATAAATTTTAACGTCATTCCCATTTCAAAGGGTTGGCGATTGATCTTGTAAACTCAAGAGTGAATTGTACCTAGAGAAAGCAAAGGAGATAGCCATTTTCCTCTATTTTCCCCTTCTCAAAAATTTCTTCTATTCCCACACTATGTACAAATTTTGCTTGAGCTTCAATAAAGGAAGAAGAAATTTTAGCTTCTTTGATTGAGGATTTTATTGGTACTTTGTGTTCATTAAGCTCTATTTAGTCTTGTTGCTATTTTGCAGACTTGTTTTCTTCTGAAATTCAAGTGCATGTAATGAAAATTTTGGCTGGTGTGTGAAAGTCTTTGATTTTCTAGTTGCAACATTAGTTTCTCCTTTCTAAAAATTCTCACTCCCCTTTCCCACCTTTATAGAAAATTCCTCCCTTGTAGATATCTGCAAGAATTTTCCATAGGGTCAGTGAAGTGCTCTTGTTGGATCCCTGGATGAATGGCTTCAATGAGGGGAAGATGGGAGAGGATATTACAACACAATAAGCTATCAGGTAAGCTACTCAATCAATTGCAATCTACATTTCCCAAAGAGAAAATGTGATTATAGAAATAAAATTCTTGAAGAATCAATATTTATTCTTGATATACAATAGTTGCTCATTTGTTTTTGAAGGCGGAGTTTGAAATCTATGAGAATATAAGGCATATTTATAAGGTGTATCATTACAAGTTGGTTGTAACCGGTTGTAACTACATCAACCATTTTGTAACTTCTTCGTTTATAATAAATAGATGGACACACAATCTCAAATGTGTGCAATCCGCCTTCTCTTCATTTCTTCCTTGTACACATCTTCTAACAGTGGTATCAGAGCAAGGGCAAGCGAGGAAAGAGAGAAAGGTAGAAAATCTGCCACATCAAGGCACAAAATCTGAAGTGTAAGGAGAAAAACAAACACATTTTCGTTTATGATTTTCGACAGAGATCTAGGGAATTTCAAAGTGGAGGACACAATCACATTTTTTTACAAGACAAATTCATTTTCGTGAAAGCAAAAATGTATGGTCACGAATAGTGAATGAAATCAAGGGCAAGCTCATGTTTGTGAAGGCAGAAAAGTGTAATCGCGAGAACTAGATTACAAACACAGTCATAGTAGTTGTCAATCTGGAGCACAAAGTAAGTCACGGGATGGCACATTTTAAGGAAAATAACACTATTTTCAAGCACAAAATACGATGCGAATAGAATCACGATTCACAGTCACGAAAGGCCATTACAATCAGCCATTACAGTCATGAATTGCAAGGGCATAACGTACAGTCATAGTGAAACTTTGCCTGGTCGAAAATCTAAAGACAATACTAGGTTAGGGCACGGAATTGTGCAACTGGTATTTTATTTTATTTTTTATTATCCATTTCCAAAATACATAGTTGTATTTATTCTATTTTATTAAAATGGAAATGCCCATAGAAAAATATTCTGGTCTAAATTTTCATACATGGAGAGTGAAAATACAAATGCAACTTATGAATAAAAATTTGTGGGGCATTGTAAACAGGAAAGAGATAACACCTACCGATGCATCAAAATTGTTAGAATGGCAAAGCAGAGATGATAGAGTGAAAGCTATTATTGGCCTTGCTCTCTCCGACTCTAAACTTCATCATGTAGACCTAGACAAATCATCAAAGGAAATTTGGGATACTCTAAATAAATTATTTGGAGCGAAAGCAGTCAATGCCAAATTTTCCCTAAAACTTCAGTTATATAGGTTCAAAATGGATGAAGGAGTCTCTATGTCAAGCCACATCAATAATCTAAGGTCCCTGATCAGACAACTAGTAGAAGTCAAAGTTGCGATTGAGGGTGAGGATGAGAAAGCTATCCTATTAAATAGTCCGTCTTCAAAATACAACAATGTAGTTTTTACCTTCAGTCAAACTCAATCTCAATCTCTGGATGATATGATACTAGCTCTTCTAGCTAAGGAAAAATGAACCACAGAGGATGCAGAAGGTCATTCCTAGCAAGAAAGTGCATTATATTCTAGAACCGAGAAAATATTGTAGAAGATCGATGAAGATAAATCGGAGAGATTGAATGTTATTATTGTAAGAAAAGAGGTCACACAACATGGGATTGTCATGTTCGAGCCAATGATGTGCTCAAGGGTAAAGTCATATCAAATACAACCAATATAGCCATGGTTGAAGACCTACTAGGTGTAGAAGGTAGTGAGGACAAAGGACGAATACACATTATAAAGATGCTCTAAAATTTGAAGGTAAGAAAGGATACAGGGTAGTTGAAGCTCGGTATGGATGTTGCTCGGATAGTTCAAGAGACTGTGGATATTAGGAATTATACCCTCATGAGGGTCATGAGACAACTTGATGGATCTTGAGGATGGATCAGTATGGATGGTTGTCCAATAATTCGGGAGATCTGTGATTCAGGAGTTCGAGGAGGTGGAATCTAGGAACTCGGGAGCTACACCTTTACGAAGGTCACATAGTAGCTTGATGGAGCCCTACCTTATCATAACATTGCTTTCAAAGTGAAAGTGTTTGAAGATTGCATAGTTTTTGTTAGATTGTTTTTTTTTTGCTTTATGTAGAATAAGCCTTAAGAGGGGGTATGAGAATATAAGGCATATTTATAAGGTGTCTCATTACAAGTTGGTTGTAACCGGTTGTAACTACATCAACCGTTTTGTAAATTATTCATTTATAATAAATAGATGGACACACAATCTCAAATGTGTGCAATCCACCTTCTCTTCATTTCTTCCTTGTATACGTCTTCTAACAAAATCTAATCAATTTAATAAAACAAAATTTATATTATATTTTACAACTAACATATTAATAAGACTTTCACTCTCCTAAATTATACCAAAAACCAATCTCTCTAAATACGTGAGTGTTTTAACCGCCACTACTCACGTAAAATCAAACAACCAAATAAATAACAACTTACGTAAGTTGTTATTCATTTACCACTACATAATATTCATGATAAAAACATTGTTCGTTACATTCCCCCTTTAGTGTGAATATGGAGGAGAAATATTATACTCACACACCTCAAACAAAAATATTCATCACTCGATTGTTTGAGTCTTTCTCATAATCTTCCTCTTCATTTGTTTATCCAATTTCCATTGCCATGTTTGTCACTTTCGATCAAGGATATATTGTGCTTGTTGTTTACAATTTAGAAGCACACGCCCTTACGTTTTACAATAAAAACATGTACCTTTAGTCCTTACATGTTTTGATTCCCGATAAGAAGTGACGAGTTTAGTCATTGTAGACAATAGGTTCTCTGTATGTGAGTGTGAAGCTTTATTCTTGTTTCCCTCTTCAAGTAATGTAGATATGATATTTTCCAGGTTTGGATTCATCTTGCTTAAAGTGAACACTATGTTTGACATATTGTTGGACACAATGTTTAATAGTATTAATTTTGCATCATTGTTTTTAATGGCTTCATTTATTCATGTCAGTTATGCTATAAGAGAGTTGAACTTGCTGATGTGAGAAACTATATCTCCTTCTTCCATCTTTAACCGAACAATCATTGCTTCATCGTTATCTTTGCATTACCAGTTTGTGAACCAAAGAGTGTGTTCAACATGTCCCAAATCTCTTTAGAAGATTTCTTTAAGTCGATATGATGTAGATATGGTTTAGAAAGTCCTAAGCCAATGATGGCTAAAGATTTTTGTCCTTGATCTTCCACTTGTTGAGGTCATCACCACCAGTCGGTCGGGTAGCGGTGCCGTCGACAACATCCCAGAGATCTCTTTTAACTAAAACCAATTGTGTCTGTAACTTCCATGTGTGAAAGTAACAATTTTTAACAAACTTGGTGGACATCGGTTTCAACCGAGAATGCATCCTTACAAAGTTTGACACAAAATTGTTACTTTCACGGGAATCACTTACACAGATACTTATAAAAATGAATTTCAATATTATAAAATAATAAGATTCAAAGTAATATTTATTTACTTTCCTAAAACAATACAAATATATGAAAAAATGTAAGCTAGACCGATAAAAAAATATGGAAATACAAAAGTGGACTTATAATAGAATATAACCCTAAATAAAGGATGATAATAATGAGGAAATATGTAGGATGCGGCAATGGTTATGGAGGAAGTTGAATTATTACCGTAGTAAGCATTGAGAAGAGGTCGTGGATGGGGCGTGTTAACTCGCTTCAGATTTATTAATTGTAAAATGTTTTGAATCCCAAGCTCAGAATTAGCATATATTTAGCTCCCCTATCTCAAGATGACCTTGCAGATCTTTACTATGGAAGCAAACCAGAGATAGAGATACTTTGGACATATTAAGTCCTAAGATGGTTTACAAATTGATCCCCTCACCATTGTTTTAATAATTTTCAAGCTCTGTGAAGTTGTAGCAGATTCAAAGAAAATGACGCTAATAAATAGCGTATAGGAGTCGAGAGGATACCAAAACCAATAAACCGTTGTTAATCATTGGGCTGCTAAATCCCAAGGAAAATAAACTCGTGTCAAGCCGAGTTTAAAAAGAGATCTTAGAACAATAAGAAACAATCGATTCAAAGCCACTTTGAAATTTGCAATGCTAATAATAATAAATATTATAAATGCAAGTGTGGTTGATCCACCAATGGAGATTTTAATTTATACAACCACAAACAGTTACAAAGGAGTTGCACTCAAAAACATATTTTTCTTTTGTTGATATAGATATAATGCATATGAATGACAATATGATTGCTTTTGGTCTGCACAACTCCTCTGCTTGTGAAGTAAAAAATGGTTTATCAAATGTGAGCTTCATCACATGGTCTTCATTGCTTGGATCTGAAATAGATGAACAAGACCATAAAAAATCAGACCAGTCACATGCTCTAATACCAAATGATGGTTGAGCTTCAAATGTAGTCAATTTAATAAAACAAAATTTGTATTATCATTTGCAACCAACATATAAATAAGACTTTCACTCTCCTAAATTATAGGGAATCCACAAACCAATCTCCCTAAATGCATGAATGGTTTTAACCACCACTATTCACATATAACCAAACAACCAAATAAATAAGATCTTAAGTAAGTTGTTATTTATTTACCACTACATAATATTCATGCTAAACAAATTATCCCTAACATTTTCCATGGTGCTAATGAAATAAAAAATGAATATTGTAGTAATAACAACTCAGTAATCCCTAAGTATAAAAGAAGTTCTGCTTAGTCTGCAAAATTTAGCATTAGTTCCTTTGATTCTAAGAATTTGAAATGCATATCCAACTGCGTAAGTGCAAGTACGTGTGTAAGTATTAACTATTAGCCTACACAAACTAATCTGAATCTCGGTAACAACCCCACTTAATAAGGAGGGAGTTAGCCAATTGGAGGAGATATGATGATGCATATTGTTAATACGTACTTAACTTTGCAGCTAGATGATGGGTCTATTTACCCCAACTTCCAAGCACTACTTGTTAGCATAGATATGATATGGGCATTGGGGAGTGAAGGGGATGATTAATGAGGCTGCAAAAATCTATAATCTCATAAGGGATTTGCAAGGCATAGCTCTAGAGTTTTTATATACTTTGAGTTTAGTTTCAACGCCCCTTATAAGATGTTAGGGATTCATTAATTCTTGAGTTTTAAAGGAATAAGTGCATGGGTCAAACCATCCAAGATTTAAATGAGATAAAACAAAACCAAGAGAATCGGTTTTTGAGTATGACCTCGGGTTCTCTAATGTGGCGAATAATATGAATTTCAATTTTGATGAGGCTAGTAAGGCCGCCTAGTTTGTAGAATGACTGCTCAAAATTTTTTGGTTTTTCATTATTAAACAAAGTAACCCACTAAAGCACATGAAATTGAGACTACATTACAAGTGGAAAATATTGAGGATTACAGATAACCCAACAAAAAACACTGAAATTGAGGTTAAGCTTGACACAATATTGTGACTTGGATAAAATAGTTACATGAAGGAAGAAGTCACGTTTGAGCATTTGCTACAAAGAGTGTAGAGAAGAAGGACACCACAAACATGATTATGCCAAATCACACAAGAATGAGCCACATATTCTTGTTGATGGGGGAGAATAATATTGTGAAATTTGTAGAGTATGGTGCCATCCAACAGGTAAATATCACCTAATGCAACATTATGTGTGTCAACCCCAGAATATGGTTTATAGCTTCTACAAGCCAACAAATCATGAATCCAAATACTATTAGGGCCTCAATGGATTTGAAGGAGGAAGTGATAAGGAATGTATTTGCAGTGCAAACACAATTGGCACTGAAATTGCAATAACTCGCACTATATATTGAAATGGTTATTACATGAGGGTGGGCTTCACAATCTCCTCAATACAATACACAGTGGGATCCACATCTCCACAAAAAAACACAAGTTGGGCTTCACCTTCTCTGCAAAACATGATGGGATGGGCACTTCCTCTATCACAAAACCGGCCACAATGGAATGCACCTTCGCCTCAAGAGATTCTAGAGGATATTAGGATCATGTTCAGGGTTGGGTGCTTTGTAAAGGCCATACGTTGCGAAAAAGGGGCTACCAAGGTGGTTATCAAAAACAATGAAAAAGAATCAACCCTAAAGACAAGTAGTTGTTACTATCTTTGTGAAGAGCCAAATTAGATTATACATTATTTTCCATCCAATATAGCGTGGAAGATGTATTATGCATATATTGTGGGGTAGATGTGTAGAATCATGTTGAGGGATTTCTAGCTTTAAAGAAGAAATGGAAGGAGTAACAATTACACAACATCAAAATGGTAAATGTGGTGCCTAAGGAAAGCACAAGTATTTAAGTTATCACTAGTATAAGGATTTGGACCCATGGAGATGTTTGTTGAGCCTGAATAAAATGTGTACGAGAGGATAGATTCCCTGACCACAAGGGACAAAAGAAGTCGCTAGAAGCGGCAAAGGTGATGCTAAAATTGATTTATAACAAGGATGCAAGGAATGTTATCATTAGAGAGACTAAAACACATGCATATGGGTATGTAGTACACATGTTGGAGCAATACAGAGTACTAGTTTCCCTCATTGACCTTCTCAAGATAGTCAATGTATCACACAATGAAGACATTTATGAGAACATATCTAATTTATTTAAAACCTTTTGGAAAGTGTGACTACTTGATGATTTAATATAAATTTAATTAAATCTAATTACAGAGTAACTACTGCAATGATTGATATAAAAATGTTAATGTACACTAATGATGTAAGTAAACAAGCATGTACAAATGTAAAACCCTAAGCAAGAGAGGGAGATAGAGAGACTTAGCTGATTTTTAAGGAATTTGGAAGTAATCTGGGAAGGTGAATAGATGAAATGGACTGAGGAGAGTGTCATCACTGTAAATTGGATGGTATGAGACTTAGGAATGTGTTGGACATGAGCACCCATGAGAGGATGAGAATGCCTAAGCACTAGTGTTGGTTTTGGGTGCTAGTGTTTGTGTGAATGATCCAGATCTGGTCTCTCTTTTACAGGAGAAGCTTCATTGCTAGTCTTTGTTTGTCACTTTGGTTTCACTCCTTGATCTCCAAATGTACCTATAAATTGTAAAATAATTTGTCTACCTGCACATTTCCAAATACCAAATAAAATCTAACAAAAAAGATACAAAATGTAGATTCAGACCGACCCTGGTGGCCACCCGAAGAGTGAACTTAGTATGGAACATTGCACTACATTTCAGACTCCATGTAGTTTTCTATGAGAGTGTGTATAATGATTCCCTTGTGTAAGCTGCACGATGATAACAAGCTAGATATAAAATATAACAAATGTATAAAATGTGTGAGATGGAATATAATAGACTTCCCCTCCTATGTTGTGTATGCAGAGTGATGTAACCATTGTGATCGGTAAACTTCAAAATTTGGAAATTTACAAACCACAACTTATTTAATTTTCTATTTTCAATTCTGAAAATGGAAGTTCTTCAAATTAATTGTTAGCAAAACTGAACTTGGAACTAATTTTGTAGCAAAGGAAATAACAATTCAACACCAAATTTATCCTGGAAACCCCCAAGTTGAGGGAAAACTAGCCGGGAAGGGCAATTTCTCTTTCTTCCCAAATTTTATTAGCCAATTATGAAAGAATACATATTACAACAAGAGGAAAGGAAGTAAAACAATGTAACACTCCCTCTCTATACTTGGCTGCTCTGTTTCTACACCTTTCTTCTACAAAATAAACTCCAGCTCCAATGGTTTCTCTCTCACACTTTTGCATTAATACTTCGATGATCCATTCCACTTGCTCCCCCTTGTATTTATAGTTTTTCTCATGTCCTCATGTGCAATGGAGAATGAGAAAAGTTACACAGAGGAAGAGACACACAGTTTGGACGTTTCAAATCCGTGGATCGCTCGTGGCTCTTTTTTTTCATCCATAAGTGATAAGACCATTGGTGTTCGCAGATCGACAGTTACACAACCACCATTTTGTGTAGGGGCGGTTATGCAACTGCCTCTCTGACGTAGAGGGGAGGTTCTATAACTCTACAACCTACACTTCATTCTACCCAAATTCACCTTTTGAAACTGGTTGTTATGATGAAGTAGTGTTTATTTCAATCCCCATGGATCACACCTCCCTTACTCATGAGTCTTTTGGTCCCACAAAAGCTTAGTGGGGGACTAGATGAGGAAACAATTCCCTCACTTGATCCTTTGAGTACCATCGGGCCTGCCTTGGTTTCTTCCCTTTTAGTCCAATCTAAGACATAATATTCTATGGAAGGTAGCAAATGACATCCTTCTTTTTCATCAAGCATGAATGGTGGAAAATCAAGCCTGAAGGCATTTTCTCCAACTTGCTCCAATATGGTGAAGGGTCCTTACCGTAGTGGCTTGAGTTTCCTTGCTTGTCTTTGTAATCTCTCTTTGCTCAAGTAAAGCTAAACCTTGTCTCTAACATGAAGTTTGTGCTCCCTCCTATGCTGATCATGTCTAGCCTTATACTTGGCTTGAGATATTTCCAACTGTTATTTTACCTTGAGACGGATTTTTGGATCCTCTCAATTAATTTTTCTTCTCTTGTCACCTTTGAATCACGTATCTCCCCTTCTTCCTATTTCCCAACTACCATGTCCATATGATTCGTAGATAGTTATCCCAAGCATGACTCAAATGGTGACTTCATAGTGGATGTGTGTACTACCTGGTTGTAGGAATGCTACATGTAGGCTAAAGATTCATCCCATGTCCATGGATATTTTCTATTATACCTTCTAATCAGCTACACGAAAGTCCTTGTTCAAAGCACCTCTATTTTCCCATCTATCTATGGATGGAAGGCCATGCTCCTTTGTAACTTGTTGTCCGTATTGTCCCATAAAGTAGTCCAAAACTTACCCAAGAACTTGGAATCTTTTTCAGAAACAATAGACTTTGGCAAGCCAAAATGCACCCATACATTAGCAAAAAAAGTTCAGCTACCTCATGTGCTTTTATTGTCTTTTTACAGCCATAAGAACACACATCTTACTAAATATATCAATAATAACATATAGATAGTCATGGCCATGTTTAGACATAGGTTACATAGAAATAGATTCCCAAAAATGAGTAGGGACCGATAAAGGCATTTATAAACCTTCCTCCCTAGTCTTAGGCTTGCTTGTATAACAAAGTTTACATCCTCTTATGAATTTAGATACTTCTTGTATATTAGGCCAATACATGTACCTTACAAGTGGGATAAGCTCTTACCAACACCGAAATCTCCCGCTACTTTCAAGGTATGTGATTCCCTCAACAACATAAGTCTTTCTTCATTTGACACACAAAGCTTCCCCCATTGGTAGAGTAGCCCATCTTTGAGATAACAATCTTCAATACTTGTCCTTTTAGCCCCTTGAGACTGCAACTACTGATATGTCACCCCAAAGTATTTGTCTTGAGCATATGCCTCCTTGTAAGCTTCCTTCGTGAAGGGATCAATCTGAGAGATAGTGGCCAAACAAGATATTTTCTCTTGTGTGGGAAGCCTAGAAAACATGTTTGCCACCAAATTTGTGCTACCTTTCTTATATTTGATCACCAAATGGAACTACTTTGAAGGAATCCCATCCACTTGTAGTGCCTTTCTTGCTGCAATTTAGATTGTGCTTGCAAATACTAGAGAGGTTTGTGGTCAGTGTGCACAATAGTTTCTTTACCCAACAAATAATGTTTCCATTTATTTATTTCTTGAACTAGTGCATACATCTCTTTATCATAAACAAAATATCCTCTAACTGCTGAAGTGATTTTTTTGAATGATAACATACTATCTTACCTCCCTGTGGCAACACTAATCCCATAACATAATCACTGACATCTATCTCTAATTCAAAGGTTTACTCCAAATTAGGAAGAGAAAGTACTGGAGCATGACTAATCTTTTATTTCAACCACTCAAAATTCTTATCTTGTTCCTTACCCCAATCAAAACCATTACTCTTTGTGGCCACTGTGTGTAGAGGTGCTAAAATAACTGAGAAGCTTGAAATGAATTTCCTTATGTATTGTACTACTCCCACAAAACTTATAGTCTCTATAGCTCCCATTGGTGTTGGCTAGTTGGTGATGGCTTCCACCTTATTCAGATCCACTCGTAGCTCTCCTCCTCCAACCACGTGCCCAATATAGACAAGAGACTATTTGGTGAATTCACACTTCTTCATATTACATAGCAGCTTGTTTCTCTCCGAGAAATCAAAATACTTACTACAAATGTGTTAGATGTTCCTCCCATGTGGCACTAAAAATCAGAATATCATCTAGATATATAATGACACAAGAATATATGAATTCCTACAATACATCATTCATCAATCTCATAAATGTAATGGGTGCATTACATAAACCGAAAGGAAGTACTAACCATTCATACAAACCCTATTTTTTCTTGAAGGAAGTCTTCCATATATCCTCCTCCTTCATTTTGACCTGGTGATAACCTGACTTGAGATCCAACTTCGTTAAAAACTTTGCATGCTGAATTTTTTTACGTAAGGTCATCTATGCATGAGAGTGGATATCTATTCTTTATGGTGATCTTGTTCAAGGCACGGTAGTCAATGCACATCCTCCAAGAACCATCATTTTTTGGCACCATCACAATAGGCCAACCGCATGGTGAGGTGCTTGGGCATATTACCCCTTGGTCCAGTAGTTCTTGGAGTTATTTCTTTACCTCTGTACTCTCCAATAAGGATTGTCTATATAATATGATGTTTGGTAGAGGGAATACGACAATTAGTGAATCTCATGCTCTACCTCTCGTTTTGGTAGTAACCCACTTGGGAGTTTGGAATACTTCCTGAAAATACTGAATAATACTATCCAAATCATTCATCCCTTGGTTAGAAACATATGAAATTTCTACCTCATCTTGTTTATCCTTAAAAAAGTAAACAAAAATGATTATGATTTTCTTGAATTAGTCTCTTTGCTTGGTTAGCACTTACCATAGCAATTTTTGTCTTACGCTAGTGTGCCCGAATGTTGTAAATGATTCCATCCTTGATCCATTTGTATCGGTTCTCCCTTCTTGTGAATATGGAATCCCTAATATACAAGTAAGGACTCTGAAAACAATCAAATGCATCAAGTGGAATTACATTAGCTTCCAATACATCTATATACTGAGAATTTATCCCAAACTTGAACCTACATCTTCTTGTTACTTGAATCTCTACACCCTTCTTCACCCATCCCAAAGGATATGGATGTGGATGCTCGTAAGTTTCAAGACCAAGCTTCTTCACAACCACATCATAAATCAAATTAGATTGAGAACCAGTATCAACCAAAGCATTTACCTTAGTTCTCTTGATTTGGATTTTGATCTGGAATAGTCTACTCATATCCTCTTCCTATTCTTGGCTGTCCATGTTTGTGGACGTGCCTCCAATCCTCTCATTTACATCAAAATCATCCTCTATTTCTACCTCCCCATTTGTCTTTACAACTATCATGGATTTATTGGAATCCTTGGTTCATTTATTTAGATGTAACTCCGGATGTAACTTCCAACATGTAGCATAAGTATGACCATTGATATCACAATTTTTACAAAAATTCTTGGGATTGTTACAAGTACTCAAAGTAGTGGTAATTTTTTTACCTTTCCCCTTCCAGTTACCTTTGTTACTTGTTTTTCCCTACTCTTTCTTTGCTTGATTTGTTGATGTATCAGATTTGACTTTGCTTATCCTTGATTCCTTTCATCATCTATGTAGTATGATTGCACGCAAGCTTCATTGAGATCCTTGGGATTCGTGGAGATGACCTTCCTTCGAAGGTGAGTGTGAAGTCCTCCCAAATACTTGGTCAAAATACCCTCATCCTCCAAGTCCATATTAAGTAACATGTCTTGTCTCTAAAACCCCGTAGTATATTCCTGCACACTTTGACCACTGCCTTGTCTAAAATACTTTGCCATATCATTTGGTGGTTTTATGGCCAATAGGATAAAAGTTAGTTCTAAGAAATTATTTAAAACCCACCCAAGTACTGACAATAGGACGTTTCTTCTTCTCACAAGTGGCTAGATGGGTTTCCCACCAATCTAGAGCATGATCTTCCATTTTGAGATGTGTAAAGGTAATCCTCTGTGTCTCCATGACACTATCCATAATAAATTAAACTTCCTTGTTGTTTTAACCATTTATCTAATAACTCTGCATATAATTATTCTTCAAAGATCTTAATTTCAACCTTAGATTCAACTTTAAAAGGATCATGATCAGATTTTACGTTTCTTTTACAATTGGAGTTTTTTCTTCATGCTCTTCTACATCATCATCATCGTGGATCTTGCCTATGCCAAAATTTTCAGCCAAATATCATACCACTGAGTCCATGTTATCTTGCTTGAATGAAGCCATCTTTTGTAGATATGAGAGTTCTTGTTGATGTCTATACATCCTATCCATCATGGTCTATAACATCTCAATTCTATGGACCAAGTTTTTTCCTCTATTTGATCCTAAATTAATTGTTTCCACTTCTTCGTAGATATGTCTAGATCGCAAGGTAAAACTTCTTAGCCTTTATAACTTGTCACTATAATGCCCGATAAAAATAAAATAAAATAAATAAAGAAATAAATTTAAAAAAAACTGGTGCGTAGGTAGGTGGGCAAGTGGGTGAGTAGGGTATGTGACCCTCCCCCACGTGAAGGCACATGGGCCTCATCAATGCCCAGTAAGACCTGTCTTTTCCTTGCTCAGTAATTTTTCCACTTATTCCAAATCTAGAGGAAATAATCATGTTGAAACCCATGTTAACACGTAATTTTAGCAGCAATGGATTTTGCAGTGGGCTCTTTATCTCTGTGAGGAAACAAGCTTGAATACCATTGTTTGTTTGGTGTATACAGAAGAAGATTGAGGTCAGGAGGCACTTCAAATAGGTCTCCAACCAAATCGGTTTAGATTCATTTGGGTAATTGCACCTGTGCTAAAACGTGAGCTTTGGGTAGAGTATGGACATCCATCAAAGCATAAAAGATAGATGATTTGTCACACGTTGCAGTTGGAAGTGCTCTAGTAGGTATGTTTGAAAACATGGAAGAAAGAACTTGGCATGTGCATTGTTCGATTTAGTGCCTAAAAACATGGTTCAATGGACTGCAAATTCTGCAGGATATACACAAAATGGGTTTGTTGAAAAGGGTCAGAAACTTTCAAGAAAATGCATTCGCATGTGTGGAGCCTCCTGCCCTTTGACACATACTCCCAGCTTGCATCGAAATGGGACCTATGGAACATGGTGTGATCATCCAGGAAATTTTAAAGAATAGAGGAACTTGTAAGATGTTGCAATTGCAGAGACTCTAATGGACGTGTATGCAAAATGGAGCTCCTATAGTAGTAATCCCAAAATCAGTTCTCTTTTGCCATCATATTCCCCTCTTAGGCCAAAATAAGAGCTTTGAATCAAGGTTCGCATGCACATCAATGATTTTAGGGAGGGATTAATTTGTTAGATGTTATTTTTGTAAGTTCTTGGCAGGTGTGTGGGAGGTCCAACAAGCACGAGAAGAGGTTGGGCAAGGTTCATGTTAGTGTGGAATCACAACACCCCTGAATTTCCTGAGTCTGAAATGGGGCATTCGGTGTGATTGCACAACATTATACCATATCTCAAGTTGTGGGACTTGCAAAACTTGAGATGGCTCTCCAAAGAAGGTTGGTTCCTGCTTCCTAATCTACCTGCCACAAGCTACTCAAGTGCAGGAAGAGATAACCTATCCTAATCTAACCATTCCAAGGGGATAGGGAGAGATAGAGAGAGGGTGAAAGATAGCCTACACTAAGTGGTGATACACCAGAAAAGGAAGTGGATGATCAAAAAACTGACTGCCTAAAGTGGAGAGAGGTGAGCAGAGGAGAGGGTGGACAAGATGTACCATGGACCAGAGATATATTTCACACGGACACCACTTCAAAGCCCATAAAGCATAGCTCTCAGGACTTGTAATGAACATCAAAGTATGCACAATATACCCTACAATGACGAGAGGTGATAAGAGACAACAAAATAAGCAAAAGAGGGATAGATGCATCACAAAACATATTTTATTGCTCTAAAAGTCACACGGTACATCATCAGTGGGCAAGGGGCAAGAAACTACCATTACAAATCCATGAAAGGAGGCTTATACTCCACATTCTACCCTAAGGAAGAAAGAGGAAGGGGGAAGTTGAGAAAATATGAACAAACCTTTGAAAATACCCCTCCTTTCCAATATATAGAAGAAAGAGATAAGGAAAGAGGAAAAAATGAACTCTGTTCTAACCACCCCTATAATGCATTGAATTCTCGCTTACTCGAAAGAGAGAAGGGGAGAGAGAAAATTCAAATCCTTCTTTAACCACCTTAAGATATGCATTGAATTCCGCTTACTCCAACCACTCCAAAAAGCATTGAAATCCACTTGCACCAATGAAGAGTTTCGTTGCAATACCCATGCCTCTGTCAGTCGTCCATTACTAGGCAAGAAAGAGGCCCATTCTTCATCATGGTGGTAGGTGAGAGAATTGATAGCCCCCAAAATTAGCAGGCCAAAACATTAATGGAGGTAGGTGAGAAGCCGATGCGCGAGATCTTTCCAAAAAATCCTCTCCTACCCAAATCCAAGTTTCCAGTCAAAAGATATGGCTGTTTGAAGGTCAGGGTCGCAGGGCACATGATATTTAAAAGAATTTATCCATATCGGGTCCACGTGGCAACCTCGCGCATCTTGAAGATTCGGCCCCTACCTTTCACTCTTGAAATCGCGTCGTACTGACACGTGGTGGCTTCCACAGGATCCTCGATTTCCTCTCGTGTTTTCTCCCGAGTCCCTCTCATTGGCGGAGACCATGCCTGACCCGAGACACGTGGAGGCTTTGTGCTTGTTTATAAACTAACCCCAGTTTTCACTTTTGAAGTTGCATGGATGAGACATGTGGAGGCCTTTGTAGGATTTTGGACTTTTCAACGGCCAACCTTGCCTTTTCAGACTCTGGGACACGTGGTGGGTTGGCACTCGATAGGGGACTACCTTCTTGGCCGCACCTTTGAAATTTCACCGAAGAGACACGTGGCACCTTGCGCGGGTCTGTGACTTTTTGATGGCTGATGAGACCCTACGGGCTCGTGGGACCGCACTTGAAAACTACGCCTTTTGCGAAAAGTGAAAAAGTTTCAAAGTCTCCTACAAACCCACCGACCCACTTTTAGACTTGGGCAAAATTCCCTCCTCGGCCCTGTAGACCCACTTTTGGCAAAAAGTCATCCTTAGGCCCGTCGGTCAGCATTTTCCCATTTTTGGGAAAAAAGACATCTCCGAGCCCATTGGCCTGCTTTTTCCACTTTTCATAAGTAATCCTTCTTGCCCCGCAGGCCTCGTGAATTTATACTTGTGTCTTTTGCGAAAAGGGAAGAATGTCAAAATGTCTAAGAGTCTGAAAAGGTAAGGTCGATCATTGAAAAGTCTAAAAGTCTGCAGAGGCCTCCACATGTCTTGTCTACACAACTTCAAAAGTGAAAACTAGGGGCAGTTTCCAAACAAGCGCAAAGCCTCCACGTGTCTTAGGTCAGGCACAAGTCTCCGCCAATGAGAGGGACTTGGGCAAAACACAGAGGAATCGAGGATCCCACGGAAACCACCACATGTCAGTTTGACATGATTTCAATAGAAAAGGTAGGGGACGAATCTTCAAGATGCGCAAGGCTACCACGTGGACCCGGTACGGACATACTCTTTTAAATATCATGCACCCGTGACCCTGATCTTCAGACAACCATATCTTTCAACTGGAAACTTGGATTTTGGCGGGAGAGGATTTTTTTGAAAGATCTCGGTGCCGGCTTCTCACCTTCCTCCATTAATGTTTCGGCCCACTAATTTCGGGGGTTGTCAAGTCTCTCACCTACCGCCATGATGAAGAATGGGCCTCTTTCTACCCAGTAAGGGATATCGACGGAGGCGTGGGTATTGCAGCGAGACTCTTCATTATGGTAGGTGGATTTCAATGCTTTCTAGAGTGGTTGGAGTAGGTGGAATTCAATGCATATCTTAAGGTGGTTGAAGTAGGATTCATATTTTCCCTCTCTCCTTCTCTCTTTCAGTAGGCGGAATTCAATGCATTACAGGGGTGGTTGGAACATAGTTCATTTTTTCCTCTTTCCTTCTCTCTTTCTTATATATATTGGAAAGGAGGGGCATTTTCAAAGGGTTGTTCATGAAAGGAACGATAAACAAAATGTACCAAGCCAAGAACACAGATGCTAATCAAACACCATGATCAATAAGATGAAAGTAATTCGCCAGAATAACTTTACATAAAACCTTTGCAAACTAATGAGAAACAATATCATATATTATTATGGAACTCAATGCAATACATTGAGAATTGGCCTTACTTAAATAGGTAAGAAATAACAATCTAAGAACCAGTCAAGATTGTAGATCAAGCCATAAATCAAGGAAATAACTAGTCATCAAAGAACTAGTCAAGACCATAGATTTAGGAGAGAACTAGACATCAAGGATCTAGTCAATACCATAGATCAAGGAAAGAACTAGTCAATACCATAGATCAAGGAAATAACTATACCTAACAACTAGATAATATCTCCTAATATCTAAATAAGATAAAAGAAATATCCACACACATAAGTGGGTGAGAATAAATACAATAAAGGTATAGCATGTATTTCTCAAAATAAATATTTCCAATGGAAATGGAAAGAGCACAAAAAAATAAGCATTTTTACAAAAAACAACACTCAAAACTGAGTTCCCGATCAAAAGCTACAAGCTTTTTAATATTTTTCTTTGTTATTTATTTTAGTTACCACTAAAAATAAATAAATTGTTGTTGCCTTCACCACACAAATAAAATTAAAGGGGGCTGAAGTTAAGCACCTACTAGTAGGAATCACAAGCTTTAAGCCCTCATATGACCATACCATATGACCAAGGGCTAAGGATTTTAATGGGTTGTGTAGGCTCTCTTTCACCCTCTCTCTCTCTCCATGTCCCCTTGGAATGGTTAGATTAGGATAGGTTAGCTCTTCCTGCACTTGAGTAGGTTGTGGCATGTAGATTAGGAAGTAAGAACCAATCTTCTCTGGAGGTCCATCTCAAGTTTTGCAAGTCCCATAGCTTGAGAGATGGTCCAATGTTGTGCAATCACATTGGATGCCCCATTTCAGACTCAGGGCATTCGAGGGTGTTGTGATTCCACACTAACAATGCCTTTGGGAGAGGTGGTCTCAAGGGAGACATTCCAGCCATGTAAGATTCTTTCTTATTTTTATTAGCAAGTGGCCGTGCAGGTTCAACGGATGAGGGCTTTTAATGGTTGAATGGTTTTGGTGTGTCTTTGAATCAGAAAAAAAAGATATGCGTGGTTATGTTAGTTATCTTGAGGAAAATCTAAACTCTTAACATCAACATACCAGTCAAACCTTAAGCGAACGTGTGGGTTTTTATTCTAGGTGCTTAAAGAGCATATAAAATATGGAGTCAATATTTATGACAACTCTCCTTTCGAGTTGGATTATCAGATGTCGCAGTTTAATTTCTCTTATCAAAATTCCTATGCAGAAGTGGGCTATTAGGTTGCCATATGAAATCTGCAAAGAGTATACAAGTTCATGGTTTTAAAGAAATAATTGGTCCTTGAGGCTTATATTATGACATATATTACTCTTTTGGACAGTTATTGTAAAATGGGGAAGTTAGAGGAAGATTTTAGACTCTATAGGCGCATGTAGAGGAGGGATTTTATGGCCAACGTTATCTATCGGGCCATGATCATTATAGAGAATGCTCAAATCATTTCGTGGAATGGGTATAGAAATATTTCTATCGAATGCATAATGGTGGAATTGAGGACACATGTAAAATGCTTGACGAAATGTCCATTAGAGATTTAAAATCAAATACTGCAATTTCGATTGGATTCATTCCTCCAGGCATGGTTCATCTCTCCTCATCTCTCATAATTTATGTTCTTTATTTTTTATTTTGCAACGGAATGAAATTTAAAATCAAGGATATTCGTATATTATATTGTATTAAATAAACTTGTTTTAAAAATAGTAAAACATTATATCATAACTTACAGGATCCAATATTACTTGGTAGATAAACTTAAACCCTCACTTTGTGATGATCTAGAAAACGTTGCAACCAAACTAGATTACTATGCTATACCATTTTTATTGACAGGTTGAAGTTGAGTTCCCTATAAATGATTTGACCACTCT
Organism: Taxus wallichiana var. yunnanensis; assembly: GCA_018340775.1. Lineage (NCBI taxonomy): Eukaryota > Viridiplantae > Streptophyta > Pinopsida > Cupressales > Taxaceae > Taxus > Taxus wallichiana. The sequence goes on along the minus strand of CM031237.1, from coordinate 334,045,789 downwards.
CTTGTTTAAATAGGTAGATTGTGATTTTCAGAGACTCGCAAAGAAACCTTCGTAACTCCGGAAAGGGGAGGTTAAGCTTCCTATGTGAGGAGTCACTTCATTCCTTGAATCTACCTCGAGTGATCGTCTATAATATTTTTGACACCCTTCTAGGAGCCCTGTTACATCGTTTTACAGCTGTAGACGCCTGCTAAATTTGAGAAGTTGGGTTTCATATCATCTCATCGTTTGAATCCTGACAACGAAATGCTTATCTACCTTCGTAAACCTCTAGTATTTTTACTAGAAAATTTTCTAGAACCTTCAGTTTGAGGAAAAACACTTTTCTTGATAGTTTGTCAAAGTCATTTTGTAGGTTTTGGTCGCAGTTTGACTAGGTCAAATGAAACAATTACGACCGGTGGCTCCAAAAACTTGTTGCCGTTTGAAAATCATTTGCTAGTTCTTAGTCCCTTCGAATCTGGTGAATTATCCATATATAGGGGAACTTGTAGGAAGTTTCTCATTTCTCATTCATCCACCGAACGTTAGTTTTGGACGTGGTTTTCCGAGCCCTCAAGCTAACTTTTTATCATTGACAACTAGGCCAATTACAACCAATTGCATCGAAAAACTAGCCGCCAATCGTAAATCATTTTCCAATTCTAAATTCTGTTAGTTCCTGTGAATTCTTGGTGTATAGGAGGACACATATAAACTTACTCATGGTGTGTTTTATCATTAGTGGAAAACATTTGAAAGTGGTTTCTTCACCTCCGAGTCTAAATCGAATGTTTTTGTAGCTAGCAGGAAAATGTAAAAATAAAGTTGTAGGACCCCTGTCGGGTTGCCAAACCACCATGGAAAATTTTGACACATGTAAATAACTGTTTGAAAACTCTATAGTGTAACTTGTTGTGTGAAATAGAACTTTTGACAAAATGGTGTTTCTCTCTCTTCCTTTCTCTTTCTCTTTCCTTGGTTACGAAGTGAAGTGAAATGAAATGAACTGAATACATGTTTCTAAACCTTTTCTTTCGAATGCAAATTTTAATTATTATTACATGTAAATGGGAAACTAAAGACATTAATTATGTTAGATTAGGGTGGATTCCATGCCAATGATTTATCGCTGATTTCATGCTCACATGGTTTTGCAGGATGCAAGAAAGATGGCGAAAAGGGCGATGTGTAATTCATTATTTATTATTGTAATTTTTATAGGTCATTGTAAAATGAATATATGTATAATGTAGTCTCATGCTACAGAAATGTTATATTTGAAATTTGCTAATATGTATGGGATGCTAGTTTTAGGGATATCTTAGGAAATGTGCATTTAATCACAGGTTCAATTTGATTCATAGTTGTGTATGGTAAAAGGGTTTGATATATATATATATATATATATATATATATATATAGTAAATGAATTTGAAGTTAATACATTGTGGGGCATTTTTCAGTGTTCAATAAATGATTAATTATTTATTGTGTTGTATTCTTACCTTGTAAATGTAATAAAGAGATTTAATCGAAACACTCAACCCTAGTATAAGATCTGTGCATAACTTGTCTTAATGTGTGTGATCCTTCATAGCGTAGAAAAAAATTGAAACCATAGAATAAACTTAAACCTTGTACTTGATGGTGCCTCCTAGGTTAGGTAAATAAAACCCCTAGTTGAAGTTTACCGTCATAGTCGTTATGTTTAGCGACATTGTTGTGAACCCATATTTTAGGAATGACATGTTCCAACTTTATCCGGAGTATGTGGTTTCCTTCTAGTTTTGGTAACCGCGAGGAGAACGTCCTCTCTTCAGCCCGACATCGTGCCAAGTGGTCAAGACCACCTTGGAAGTCACCTTATGAGTCCTTGTTTGAAGCAACGACTATCCAATATAACCTTACCATCTGTGGGGTAAATAGTGATAATACTCCCTTAATATCCTTTTGGATGGCCAGGTCTTACGTGATTCGATCTAGAAAGTAACTTCATCAGTGAATGAAGTCCCTATTTGATCCAGATGACATAATTAGAGATCGTGAAATACTTGTTCTAGGTCTTAAACTCTTGTTAATGAACTCCTTAGTTCCTCACAGTTAAATGTGTTACCTTGGTTTCTATCAACATATCACCTTGGTGTTTTCTTAAAGGTGGTTTAGTATAAATATGTCCTCTTTCCTTAAACTCATATATAGTTGAGGCGTAGATCATTAGGTGTAGTTGGAATTAAACCAAACCTCAGTTGATTAGGAGGTTAACTTGGGATTCATGTGTAGTTATAATGCTTCCAATCATATACTTATTCAAAATGGTAAATAAGTACTTTCGTAACTCTTTATGTTATAAAGTGACACCCCAAAAAAAGAGACCTAGCAAACATTGTAAATGAAATGAGAAACAATAGTATGTGTGATAATGGTTTAGGAACAAAAATTCACTTGAAGTCCTTATGGATGATTTAGGCATTGAATTTTTGTTAATAATGGATACAAATTGATTCTTGGTGGGACTAGGCCTTTGAGCCAGTTTAGAGTTCTCTAAAAATAAGATAAAATAAAATTATGTCTTGTAAATGCTTAACCGAATCAAACTAAGATTGATACTAAAACAACCATAGTACAAAAACAAATGTGCTTCGAATGGAAGGAAGTTTATAGGAAAGAGAAACTTGAACCTTCACCTCCTTTGATGTGTATTATTTTCCCTCGACAACTTCTAGTTGGTCCCCTTACATAATGAGGGTAAAATTAAATGTCAACTAAACATATTTTGAGAAAACAAACCTTTAGCATAAGAACAAGAGAATTAGGAACTTTGTAGGTAATTAGAAATATGGAATTTAATTATGTAAGTTATGGAGATTGTCATAAGGGATAAAGAGAAAACTTAAATGGTCGAACAATAAGTTGAATGTGAAATGAATTGTAGAATCTGTATGTGGAAAATGGATAAAATCATCCTTGTATAAAAATGTTCCTAGAATTTTAATCATAACTAAGATGTCATCATGGAAATTATATGTTGTGGGGTTGTCAATCCTTGAGTCCCTTTTCTTGTGGGTGGGTTATTGCTAGCATTCGTTCATTGGGGAAAGTGTGGCATCAACATGTATATGGTGTTGTCATGTGTCTATGTGGGTCGATGGCTTATGTAAGCATTGTATGTGTTATGGATTTTTCCTTACTTGGAGCCTTTGTGGCATTTTATAGTGAGCAATGTAAGTCAAAAAAATATTATCCCAGATTTTATCACAGTATTTGTGTGTGTAAAACGTGGGTGTTACAAAACACTATCATACAAATCACAAGAATGAATACCATAGTCCTCGATACTTATTAGCTCGATATCAAAATGATGTGTAAAATTCAAAATTTGGAAATTTACAAACCATGACTTATTTACTATTCTACTTTCGGTTCCAAAATGACAATTCTTCAAATTAATTGTGAGCAAAACTAAAATTAGAACTAATTTTGCAGCAAATAAAATAACAATTCAACACCAAATTTATGCTGGAAACCCCAAGTTAAGGGAAAACTAGTCGAGAAGGGAAATTTCTCTTTTTTCCCAAATTTTATTGGCCAATTATGAAAGGCTACTAATTACAACAAGAGGAAAGGAAGTAAAACAATGTAACACTCCCTCTCTATACTTGACTACTATGTTTCTACACCTTTCTTCTACAAAACAAACTCCAGATCCAATGGTTTCTCTCTAACACTTTTACATTAAGACTTCAATGATCCATTCCACTTGACCCCCTTGTATTTATAGCTGTTCTCATGTCCTCCTGTATGTCTTTGGAGAATGAAAAAGGTCACATAGAGGAAGAGACGCATTCGAACATTTCAAATCCATGACTATTTTTGGTTTTGTTTTATTTTTTGTCCATAAGTGACAAGACCGCCGATGTCTCAGAGAACGGTGGTTACGTAATCACCGAGGCGCTTACACAACCTCCATTCTGTAAGGGGATGCTATGCAATCGCTAGGGAGGTTACACCACAACCGCCTCTCTGTATAGAGGGCGGTTTTGTAACTCTACAACTTGCACTTAATTCTACCCAAATTCACCTTCAAACTAGTTTTTGATGAAGTAGTGTTTATTTGGATCCGTATGGACCACCGTGTCTCTTAAATGAGTTTGCTAGATGGATAATTTGAAGTTATTTTGTGCCTTTAGATACAAGCTTATGCGATAGTATGTAATTCTTAGTGTTTGGTCACTTATTTTGAAAGCATAACTATGTATTTATATGATTCACTTGTTTGAATTTTGTAGTTGACAACTGGAAGGCCGACCCAAAGTAGTAAAAATAATCAATAAGAGAAAGGGGTCCAAAAGGATAGGAAAAAGGTAAAGAAGGAAAAGAGCACCTATGATGATAGGAGTGCTTGACGCTAGTGTCCCAACTAAGCGCTAGTGTCTAAGGCCATAGAAAAATAAAATAGTCAAATGACGGCAAGAGGGAAAGGTGTATAAATCTAATAAAAGTGTAGAAGACAAAGGAAAAGGCCAAAGGGAGTTGTCAATTACTAGTTGTCTTGCTTACGAATCATATAAATGCTAGCATGCTTTTAGGACCTAGAAACATACCAAAGTGCATAGATTTTGTGTCTACATTTTCCCCTCACTTTATATTTTTGAGTGAATACTCGATAATATAAAGTAGATAGATTATGTGTACCTTGTAACCTTACAAAGAAGTGTGTAGCTGATAGCGTGCTGAGTAGACAAGTGAAGTGTGGAGTGATTACAATGTGAAGCGTGGAGACTAGGAAAGGGAAGTGGACCTAGGGGTGAAGCGTATACATAACAACATGTTATGTTTACTGGTGTGAGCTAATTCTTATTGTGTATTAAGGACATGTCTATAAAAGAAGAGTGAGAAAGTAGTTAAATTTTTGTATATGAGAAATTAAAGTAACATGTGTAGTCACAAAATCACATACTTTAGACATTATTTAGTCCTGATCTCATACTACTATACATATGGTTTTTGCGTAAAGAAAGTACTAATTAAACCCCATCTTTTTGGCATTTTACTTTTTTTCTATCGTCACTACCGACGTCCCACACATGCATGCCTAGTATCTTTATGTCATTTCTTGCTATTTTAAATTTGACAGCAGCACCAACAGTGCGCCTGGTCCTGAGACGGGCGCCATGATCCTTTTCCCACTTTCTTTCCACTTTTTGGGCACTTTATAGTTGCTTGAGCATTTCATATTTCTTGTGCTCAACCTTTTTGGAGCTAATTACAAAATTAGGACAAGAGAACCATATACATATAAAGTTATGTGACCATAATGAGGGACTAAGAACTAGTCACTACTATCATCACCGAAGGTTGCATCCATCAAAGGCTACACTTGCATCCATCTAGCTCCATCACAAACGCACAAGGTTGTTTCATCTACATCACACTTCATAGGAGGGGAGTCTATTATTTCCATGCATACATTCTATTACATTTTATGCACATAGTTATTGCTCTCTACTTTCACAAAGGGTGACTGACACAAGAGCATCCTAGGGCATGATTGTACACATTTGTACATAGAAATACATTACGTATGATATGTAGTGTAACACTTAGTTGGTAAGTCCACCATTATGGAAACTAAAGTCGGTCTGATCCCTTCATTTACATTTTTTATTTTTTAGGGCTTGATGCTTGTTTTGGGGTTTTGTAGGTCTTATCTTCATCATCGATTACCAACAACATACACCCAACACAACGATGTTAGTGCAACAAGAGACACATTGGAGGAAGGTTAAAAATATTTTTCATAGACCAGAGTACCCATATATCGGACTAAGGTACCCACAGTGCCCCTATACCTATCCAGGCATCCCAGTCCACTCAGATTGTTCAGATTTGCAAGTTTCTTAGCCTCTACACAATTGTTCCCTCTTCTTGTTTCTTCATTAATCTATGTGATATAATCTAGCAAGATCGTTGAATCGATAAGATCCTTCCAACCATTATTTATATATTAGGGTTTCTATTTTTTATTACTTCAGTTTCTTGTGTCATTTCATTTATTTACTTAGTTGCTATTTACTACTTTGCATAACATTAGATTACACTAGAATAGAAGCCCAAAATTTCTTATTTTAGTTAATCATTTTGGTGAACCCCATGTCTTTCACGCTTCAGATCCTCATCTTTCTTCTCATGGGTCATAAAGTTCCTCAAGTTCCTTTATATGATTTTATTAAAATGTATCCCGACTGTCAAATTGTTCTACAAAGAGAACTAGACTCTATATGTCTTCCTAAAGATATGCCACCAAACAAAATAAGTATTATCTTCCACTGTATCTGTCGACGACCCTAGTCCTAGTGTTCCTCCATCTAATCAACCCATATTGGACTCAATTCAAGATCTACATGTTTTATTTCAAGACAAATTTAAGGCCATGGAATCCATGATTACATCTCTCAAATATGAAATTCAACAACTTAAGGATGCTTCTTAAGTGCATGTTTGTTCTCCTTCTATATCTCCATCTCATTCTATGACTACTACATGTGCTCATATTAGTGAGCCTCAAGTTATACCATTAGAAAATCCTCTTCTCTTTGATTACAATAATAAACAACATGACCTCCTTACTGATCTCCTTAATTGTCAATTAATCACTTTACTGCCTACTCATTTTTATCCTCCTTATTGAATAGCAAATAATCGAGGTCATCCATATTGCAATTATCGTCCATATTGCAATTATCATCAAATCAATGGATATAATGACAATGACTGCCATGCTTTACAACGAAGAACAAAACATATTGAGCATCAAGGTTTTATCTCATTTACTCCTTAACATTTTATTGCATGCCCATATACAAATGTTACATCTCAGTGGGTTCCTAAATCTGATTCCACCATGTCTAATGAGAATCTATTCATCACTTCTAATCTTTTGTTTTTTGTCAATCCAACGCCACCTATGTAATCTAATCAAGTCAAAAAACCACCTCTTAAAATTAGTCTCACTCCCCCTCCTCTCAAGGAATCAATGACATTAACAAGTCAATCTAAGAAACCTCCTCTAAAACTTAGTCCAACTTGGCCTCCTATCCATATTTCGACAATGTTATTAACACCAAAAAAATACCACCATTCAAAATACCTCTTCATCCTACACCACTTAAACAACCAATCATTTTTTTCAAAGCAACTACCCCTTCTACTGCTGGTCAAGACACATTGCAAATTTCACCACCACACGGTCATACTATTACTCTTGCCCACCATGCTTCCACCGCTTCATGCAAGCTTGGTATTTGGTATGTGAGTCTTGTCCCCTACCCTCTTGATGACACACTCATATTCTTATGGTTATTATATGACTATTGAGGGGTCTATTACAATAAAGAAACCTATTTCATTTTGTCTTAATACATACATATACAACCATCTATCGCTCGTCATGCATACCATATGATCTCTCATTATTTCTCGCATCACTTAATCAATCTTACAATATCCATGATATTTCACCACCTTCATGCACTACTTATCTATTTGTTGCCTAACAATACACACATCATCACACACACTTGGGGGTATAACATCCAAACACACCCCCATCACATTAGCATCGACACATCTCTCATCTTCACATAATCATATATCAATCTCATCACATTAGCATATTCATCACACTTATACTAGTATTGTTAGTTCCCTATGATGCACACTTGTGCTTCTATTCAAACTAGATTGTTGAGGGCTTACTACACCTAAACCACACACATGACACAATAGTTACTACAGACTATGTCTATTCACACATATTACATCTTCCATATTCCATCTTACATCATACACTCTACATTTAGTCTACATCATTTGTGCATATACACATACTATATCATACTAGTCAACATTATACATGCATCACACTTTTAGGGTCTATATTACATACTCACATTGCACATTTATACACCACACACTATACGAGTACTCATCATCCATGTGTCACACTTGTATCTAACATTACATACTACTCATATATTCACACTTTTAGTTTACATACACACCTTACATTGCATCTTATACATCATACACTATACATCATATGGTCATCTATTATCAGCATGCATACTACATAATCTTCTACGCATTTCACTCACTACTCGATGACGCACTCTAGTCTCACATTCCATATTGGACCGAGGATATAAAAATCAAACGGACCTTCTCATACACACGCATTCATCACTTGACATTCTATCATGTGACATTACTAGGTTAGTGACATACGCTTTAGGCTAAATGGTCACCTATCCCTTCATCTTGTAGTGGTTTATGATTTAGGCTACATCACCACTCCCCATATTCCTCTAGTAGTGATATATGCTTTACACTACATCATCACTCTTTTGGTCATCTTGTTGTCATATACACTTTGGTTATAGGGTTGAGGACACATCATTTATAGGCTGTATATCATCACACATACACATCCATCACAATGTGTTAGATACAACACACATTTCGATCATTTCCCGATGACGCACTCTCGTTTATTGTTCATTCTTGGCTGCTGAGGGGGAAATCAAATGAACCTCACTTCATACATTTCCATCCACTTGGGGGGGGGCATGCGGATCTTATCATTCCATCTTGCATTCCATTCCCCCATCCACAACATATTGTATATCTTGGTTGTTTTTACTCTTGCTTGCATTTTCTTGTATATGGTCGCTTTATTACACATGCTAGTTAGATGTCTTGTATGTCATTTATCTATACCATACACACATGTGCATTCACACCTTTGCTTAGTGGTGATCGAAGATACAAGTATCCTATACGCAACATGGATACTCACCTCCTACCACTCCTAAAATGATGACTGGGGGCATCCACATTTGTCTTTTACATGTGTTATTGTTTCATTATGTATTTATCACTTTACATCACTTGATTATACATGTTTTTGACATATGGATTATCTTTCTAACATGCTAATGGGTGTTTCATGTGTAACATTTTTTTGTAGGATTATTTGCTTCCATGGTTATCTGTTATTTATATTTATTTGTCTATTATTTTCTATTGTATGCGGGCCTTACCCTTTGTTTGGTGTGCAGACTTGTTTGTTATATGTAGCCATGATGGCCTTTCATGTCTTGCGAAATCATGAGTGATGTCCCATGTTTACAACCTATTTTGTGTGGCTTACTTTGTCTTCTTGTGTGTTTATACTACTACATTTCTTGGGAGCTTATACAATGTCTACGTAGATTACACATTGTTTTATACATGCATGCTTGTTTGTACTAACACATGTCTTTGGCTAGCCTCTTGTTTGTGCACGTCTTGGTTTCTACCAAGCATTTTCTCTTCCCACTGTAGGGAAAACTTACATAGTTCATGCAGCTAGTCCTCTTTTGGGGCCGCATTATCCTATCAGTGATGTCACATGTGCCCCCAAAGAGGGGGGAATCATTTGAGGTTTACATTATATACAATGTTTCTATACCAGTTCAATTCAGTTCAATTCCCACCCTTGGCATTGTGACTTATACAACAAGTGGGTTCAGACCAGTCTATGAACCTCGTACACAAAAATTTTTACAAGACATGACAGCCCTTAGAATTCCAGGGATGATTTAAAGGTTAGAGGATATATTGGACTCCTCTTGTAATGCCTCCGTTTATAAAAATAATAATAATAATAATAATAATAATAAAATAAAATAAAATAAAAGGATTCAAATTAAAAGAAATCCCGTGACATTCTTCTTAGGGCGGATTTAGGGAAAAATTGGGTTTTCTTCCATCATTTTGGTTTTGTGTAGAGAGAGAGTGCAGCTGCCGCCGCCATGGGGGAAACTCTAGTATGTTCTGCGCAAATGCCTGAAAGAAAGGTGGTTTGCAGTTCGTTTTACACAAATCAATGCGCTTTGGGAATTTTCTTGTTTTCTTTCAAAGAGATGCCTCACCAAATGTCATCCCATGGATTTGCCATGTTTTCCTTTTATGGCTGTGCCAGCATCCTCTCAGTCTGCGTCAAAAAATGAGTTCTGGGACCCGCGTGGACAACTGCCAAAAACATGAACTGGAGAGGCATTTTTGTCAGATGTTGTAGTTACTTCTGCCCTGGTAGACATTTATGCACAAAATGGATGTGTAAGACAGGCTTTGTAAACTGTTTGATAGAATGCCCCAAATAGATGCGGGCTCATGGAATGCCACGATGGTAGGATATGCACAAATGAGTTTGTTGAAAAGGCCTTGGAAACTTCCAATCAAATGTATTTGGTACGTGTAAGCCAGACTCCACAACCTTTTTCCAGCGACCTCCCAACCACTGTCAAAATGGGAGCTTTAGAACAATGCATGGACATCCATCAAACATCATGGAAAGATAATAGTTTTTTTATATGTCTTGTCAGGTGCCCAGTTTGGCACGTATGCAAAATGTGAAGGCATACACAACTCATGCGAACTGTTTGACAAAATACCTAAAAGATATGTGGCCTCCTGGACTGCAATGATAGCAGGATATGCAAAAAAATGGGTTTGTTAAAAGGCGTTGGATTGGTTGTCAGAATGCCTCAAAGAGATGTGGTCTTATGGAACATACCCTGACCATGTAAGCTTCATTTTTGTTTAATTAGCTTTCAACCATGCAGGTTCAGTGCATGAGGGTTGTAAATACTTTGAAGGCATGAGTTCCTCTTGTAGAATCATGCCTAGATTGAATCATTATGTTTGCTTGGTGCTTGCAGCAACTTGTGGCGGTTGTGAGGATGTATTTGCTTGGTTTGAGTGAAATAAAAACGTGATCTCAAGGGCTTCAGTCAGGGTAGGGACATTTGGCAGATGTTGTAGTTGCAGGTGTTATGGTAGATATGTATACAAAAATGTCAACTATTTGACAAAACACCTCAAAGAAATGTTGCCTCATGGAATGCCAAGATTGCAAGATATGCACATAATGGATATGTTCAAAAGGTTTTAGAAACACACAAGAAACTACTTACTCTGTTGGAAAACCATCAAGGCATAGAAAACAAGATGTTTTTGTTTGCAATGCAACTTCCTTGGTAGACGTGTATGCAAAATGGTGGAGCTGAGGACGCTCATGGACTGGTTGATGAAGTGCCCAAGAAAGAGACTGAACCCAAGCCTGCGGCTTTGACCAACTTCGTTCTCCAGGCATGGTGCTTCTTCCTGGATCTCTCATAATTATCGTGTTTTAGTTCTCTTTTACAACTGAATAGAATTTTAAAATTATGGGATTTTTAATACAGTTAAATGTTCCTTCAACTCGTTGCAAAATAATAATTGTCATGTCGTAACTCACGAAGTCATTATAACTCACCTACTTTAAACCATGAACTATCACCCTCACTTCTAGATGATTTAGAAAACTCTTACCCTTCTTGATCACTCCAATATCATTTTATTGACCAGATGAATTTGACTTCCCATTGATAAAGTTGACCTTCTCCTTGTTTTAAATAGTTAAATTTTGCAATTTTCGGAGACTCACTAAGTACCCTTCGCAACTCTAGAAACGAGATGTGAAGTTTCATTCGTGTACCTTGGTATACAAGGAGTCACCTTGACCTTTGGTTTGACCCAAAACGAACATATGACATCCTTTTGACGCTCTTATAGGAGCCCTGTTACACTGGTTTACAATAGTAGAAAGCTGTTAAATCTAGAAAGTTGGCTTTCATTTTGAACCGCCATTTGAAACCTGAATGGAGAAATTACTTCCGTCTTCACAAACCTCTAGTGTTTATACTAGAAAATTGCATGGAACATTTAGTATAGGAAAGAGAACTTTTCGGGATAGTTTGGCGAATCCATTTTGTAGGCCTTCGGTTGCAATTTGACGAAGTCAAACCGACCAATTTCATCTTGTTGCTCTAGAAAACTTGTTGCCGTTTAAAAATGGTTCTCTAGTTCTCAGTCCCGTCGACTCTGATGAATTATCCTTATATAGGGAAACTAGTAGGAGATGTCTCGTTGCATGCTCCTCCATCGAACGTTCATTTTGGACGTGGTTTTCTGGGCCCTCGAGCTAACTTTTGTCAGTTTACAACTAGGTGAACTATGACCAGTGGCCCTGGAAAACTAGCCGCCAAATGCAAATCGTTCACTCTTTTTCAATTCCATCAGTTGCTATGAACTCTTGGTATATCTGGGGACATGTAGAAAGTTAATCGTGGTGTGCGTGCTCATCAAAAGATAACATTTGGAAGCATTTTCTTAGCCTCCGAGCCCATTTTGAACGTTTTGTAGCTAGTGAGAAAATGTAAGAATAGAAAGCTGTGAGACCTCGTAGGGTTGCCAAATCACCCTGAAAACATTTAAACACACGTAAATAACTGTTTAAAACACTATAATGAAACTTGTTGTGTGTATTAGAACTTTTGACAAAACGGTGTTTTCTCTCTCTTCCCTTCTCTTTCTCTCTCTTGAGTTGCAAAATGAAGAAAAAATGAAATGCAATGAATACATGTTTCTAGACCTTTTTATTTCGATTGCAAATTGTAATTATTGATAGATGTAAATGGGAAGCTGAAAAATGATACTTATGATTGATTAGGGTGGATGCCATGCCAGTGATTTATCACTGATATCATGCTCACGTGGGTTTTGCGAATGGAAGAATGACGACAAAAAAGGTGATGTGTTATTTAATTATTATTATTGTAATTTTTATAGGTCATTGTAAAATGAATAACTGTCTTATGTAGTCTCTTGTTACAGAAAGGTTATACTTGAAATTTTTTAATATGCATGAGATGCTAGTTTTAGGGATATCTTAGGAAATGTGCATCTAATTCACCGGTTCAATTTGATTCTTAGTTGTGTATGGCAAAAAAAAAAATTTTGATATATATATAGTAAATGAGATTGAAGTTAATATATTGTAGTACTTTTTCAACATTCAATAAACAATTAAATTAATTACTGGGTTATCTTCTTACCTTACAAACGTAATAAAGAGTCCTTTTTTAATGGGAATACTCAACCTTAATAAAATATTCGTGCATAGCTTTCCTGCATGTGTGATCCCTTTTTACCATATAAGAAATTTAAAACCGTAGAACGACCTTAAACTTTGCACTCAATGAGACCTCCTAGGTTAGGTAAATAAAACCCCTAGTTGGAGTTTACCGTCATAGTCAATATGTTTAGCGACATGGTCATGAACCCATATTTTAGGAATATCACGGTCCAAATTTATCCAGAGTATGCAGTTTCCTTCTAGTTTTGGTAATCGCGAGAAGAATGCCCTCTCTTCAGGTCCGACACCAGGTTGAGTGGCGAAGACTGTTATGGAAGTCACCTTTTGAGTCCTTGTTCAAAGGAATGACTAAGTGGTGCTACCTTGGTTTCTATCAAAATAACATCTTGGTATCTTCTTGAAGGTGGTTTAGTATAAATATGTCCACCTACCTTAAACTCTTATATAGTTGAGGCATGGATCATTAAGTGCATATTGGAAGAAACCAAACCTCAGTTGATTAGGAGGTGTCACTTGTGGTTCATGTATAGTTTACAATTCTTCCGATCATGTACCCCTTCAAGATGTTAGTCAAATACTTCTATAACTCATGATTACAAACAATGCTAAGAACGAGACCTTAGTGTGATGTAAGAGCATATCATATAATGCTGCACACAAGATTGGAGATTAGGATTAAGGTCAATTTTGGAGTCCTTATAACTTAATTAAACTTTTTCATGCGTTGCAAAGAATATAAATTACCTTGGTGTGACCAAACGTCGAGAAAACAAAATATATACATATAAAAATAAAATTTGGAATTCAACAAATTATTGAACTATAATAATAATGGTAGTGAAATAACTATTCCATGATCAATGGATGTTCTTGGGGAAAAAGCTATTTCAAATCTATGTCTTCCTTAATCCCAAGATTTCATCTTGACATCACGTTAGGTTCACTTGTGTAGCAAGGTTAAATTCTAAACTTTGAATAAGCATTTTGGGAAGCATAATCTTAACATAAGAATGAGAGAGTTAGAATTTTGTATAAAATTTGAAATATGGAAAATACTTATGTAAGTTATGAAGATTGGCATAAGGGTAAGGAGAAAAATCAAATGGTTGAACAATAAGTGAAAGGTGAAATGAATTTTCAGAACATGTAGGTGGAAAAAGGAAGAAAATTTTGCTTACATAATAATGTTATTGGATGTTTAACGTACGCTAGATGTAACCATGGTAATGTTGTGTGGTGGGTTGTCAATCCTTAAGTCCCTTTTTATTGTGGTCGTGTTATTGCTAGTATTCGTTTGTTGGGAAAAGTGTGGCATCGACATGCCGATGTCGTCTGCATGTGTCTATGTGAGTCGATGACTTATGTGATTGTCACATGTGAGTCGAGTTCTGTACTTGGAGCCCTTGTTGTGTTGTGTGTAGCGTGTATTGTAAGTCAAAAAAAAATTATCCTGGTATTTTACTGTTGTATTTGGGTGTGTAAAATGTGGGCACTACACCTCTCTACACTACTTCAGCAAGTGGCATCAGATTTCCCAAAAAACTAGGCAATAGATATCTCTTCATACAACTTCAGGGAAGTAGTTACAGGTTGAAGAATAATGCAACTTTATCCCTACACTTCTATGAACCATGGTGTCAGATCACCCAAAAAACCCAGGACACGATATCCTCTTTTTTATATTTTTCTATCAACATGGATCAGGTGCACATGTTCCATTTTTCATTTATGTACTTTACATGCTTTCACATACATATACATGCGTATTTGACTACTTGATCATTTTCTCCTTGCAAGTTCATTCGTATGAGAAACAAGAAGTCAACAACAACTACAAAAATGGGGGAAACAACAAAAATATTTTTCAGAAGCACACATGATACTAACCATGCAGGAACATCACACACATTAACAACTATACATGCATTTCCGCCCTAGGTTCACTTTCATCATTTTTTTCACTTTTGCATCTTTAGTTTCCACACTCCATCATCTTTTTGTCACTCCACTCTTTGTACATAGAACTACATTTGCACATAGAACTACATCAAATATAAGATATAGTGCAACGCTTAGCTAGTAAGTCCACCATTGTGGCAGTTGAGGTCAGTTTGACCCCTTCAATTGTATTTTTTCTTTTTTTGGGTTTGATGCTTTTTTTGGGGTTTTGTAGGTCTTATATTCATCATCGATTACTATCTACATACATCCAAGTACAGTGAGGTTAGTGTGACATGAAGAAAAGGAAAGAAACCATCAACTGACACCTCGGAGGAAGGTTACCAAGATTTTTCATAGACCAAGGTGCCCATAACTCAGACTAGGGAACCCACAGGCACCCCTGTACCTATCCAGGAATCCTAGCACACTTAGATTATTTAGATCTACAAGTTTTTGGACCTCGGTATAGTCATTCCCTTCAATTTCTCTAGTCATCTTTGTGATACAGTCTAGTAAGCTCATCGAATCAGCTAAGCTCCTTCTAGCCCTTCTTTGCATATTAGCATTTCTATTTTCTATTAGTCTACTTGCTTGTGTCATTTCCTTTATTAACTTAGCTATTATTTATTGCTTTGCAGAGCATTAGATTATACTAGTATAGAAGCCCAAAAATTCTTATTTTAGTTAATCAATATGTATATAAGTAAGTAAAAGTGTGTAAAAGGAAAGTGTACAGTTGATGTATAAGAGCACGTAAGAGATAGAAAATTATCATGATTTTCTTGGATTTTTTGAATGGTGAATTTTTTAGGTGATCTCACACTAAGAGAGAGTTTTTTGGGGCGATCTCATGCCAAGAGTGAGTTTTTGGGTGATCTCACGCTAAAAGAAGAGTGTTGGGAGAGACGTCTATTTTTATCTCCTTCCATGACACTTCCCAAATAAGCACCATTATAGATGATACGTCCCTATTTGTTTTGATTGTAACTGAAATGTATTGAAATCTATAACTGGAGGTAAGTTCCTGCTTCTGTAGAACTGTGCTGTAAATTGTTGGAGATTGTGTTGAATTGAGAATTTGACTATTTTTACCTCCATGACACAAACGCCTAGGGGGACACAAGCACCCACCGCTACTGTCCAAGTCTGGGTACTATTGTATGCTATGTGTTTTGGACCCAAGTTTGATTATGGACAAATCTATGTCTATGTTATTCATGTACTATTATTTTTTGTACTATAGCTCTAAGATATTATAGGGGTGATTTGTTCACCCAATAAATGCCTCCTCGTTTGGGTTGCATATGATTATTGTAGGTGAATGCAGTCAAAAGGAGAGGAACCGATCTTGATATGTATTTCTCAAGTGGATACTGTAGGGGTAAGTGATGTGCATGGTAGAAACCAAGGAACATGTAAAAAAGATGAATTAGGAACAAGTGTTAGTATAAAAGCTAACATGTAATAGAAGACAATGTAACAAACAATTAGGAAGACAAGATGGACCGCAAAAAAAGGTTTCAAACATGGTAAATTGCTCAAAATATCACAAGATAATCGGGGTTGAAGAGGCCAAAAGTATACAATGATCAATCAAGACATAGGGCATAGCCCGTAAACAATAACAAACAAATAGTAACATATAACCATGCTTTTATAGATCTTGTAAGACAAAATGCTACACATGAAGCACCCATTAGTATGTTAGAAAGATAAGTAGTATGTAAAAGCATTTTTATACAAGCAAAAAGTATGTATGCTTGAGAGAGAGAGAGAGAGAGAGAGAGAGAGAGAGAGAGAGAGAGAGAGAGAGAGAGAGAGAGAGAGAGAGAGAGAGAGAGAGAGAGAGAGAGAGAGAGAGAGAGAGAGAGAGAGAGAGAGAGAGAGAGAGAGAGAGAGAGAGAGAGAGAGAGAGAGAGAGAGAGAGAGAGAGAGAGAGAGAGAGAGAGAGAGAGAGAGAGAGAGAGAGAGAGAGAGAGAGAGAGAGAGAGAGAGAGAGAGAGAGAGAGAGAGAGAGAGAGAGAGAGAGAGAGAGAGAGAGAGAGAGAGAGAGAGAGAGAGAGAGAGAGAGAGAGAGAGAGAGAGAGAGAGAGAGAGAGAGAGAGAGAGAGAGAGAGAGAGAGAGAGAGAGAGAGAGAGAGAGAGAGAGAGAGAGAGAGAGAGAGAGAGAGAGAGAGAGAGAGAGAGAGAGAGAGAGAGAGAGAGAGAGAGAGAGAGAGAGAGAGAGAGAGAGAGAGAGAGAGAGAGAGAGAGAGAGAGAGAGAGAGAGAGAGAGAGAGAGAGAGAGAGAGAGAGAGAGAGAGAGAGAGAGAGAGAGAGAGAGAGAGAGAGAGAGAGAGAGAGAGAGAGAGAGAGAGAGAGAGAGAGAGAGAGAGAGAGAGAGAGAGAGAGAGAGAGAGAGAGAGAGAGAGAGAGAGAGAGAGAGAGAGAGAGAGAGAGAGAGAGAGAGAGAGAGAGAGAGAGAGAGAGAGAGAGAGAGAGAGAGATGGATGAAGTGTTCCCTCAACAATCAAGTGTGAACCGTAGAACTAAAGTGTGTCATCAAGAAATGAGTATGTTGTGTGAGATTATATTCTAGAAATGATGTCTCATGAAGCACTAGTGTGAATTGTAGATAATGTGAGGTTTAGTGATGAAGTATGCCCTCAACAATCAAGTGTGAACCACAACACTAGAGTGCGTCATCGGGTAATGAAGGTGTTTGAAATTGTAAGTTAGGAAATATTTATCATTGAGTACGGAGCATGAAGTGTAGTAAAGGATCTAAGAGTAAGAATTATAGACATCAAGTAGTGATGGAAAGGAGGGAGAAAGTATGACACCCTCAAATTGTGTATATCAGGAGTTGCCAGTAAATAGATTTGATCATTGTGAACAAGAATAGCCAGAGTATGTATAATGCACGAAAGAATGTATACCATATATAGAGAGTAGTATGTGCATCATGAGTAGAAGGATCCATAAGTAAGCATGAGTAGAAAAATGTGGATGGAGTAGCATAGGGGCATAGATAGATGTAGCAAGGTGTGCACATAGTGTAGATGAGAGAAAGTGTTGCTAGAAATATTGACGTGAATTGCAAAACAAGAGTAATGTATAGATGTGTATGTGAATAATATGGGTAGGTAACAGCTAATTAGAACAAAAAACTATGGGGGGGTAGTTTGATGCCCCCAAATGTGGATGTCAAGATGATCTATGCAATGAGAGTGGTAGGTAAGGGCCTATGATATTCTAAAGAAGATGAACATATGTCGTGTGAAAGTTCATAAATCATAGCATGTGGAGTAGGATTGTGCCATGCATGTGGTAAAACCAGAATAGGTAGAACATTGGTAAAGACAAGAGCTACGAAAGAATAATGTCAACATGGTGAGGGGAAAACCCGATAGAGTCCAAGATCTCAACTGGATGAATAGGAAGTGTATGAGTAATAAGAATGTACCCATTAGGAGAAAATAGAATAGGTGTAACATTGTGTGTGTTGGAAATAGTGGAAAAAGTAAGTGAAAACATAAGGATTGACATGTGAGTCAAAAGATTTGTTGGTCTAAATACGTTCACACTAGGTTTTGTGAACTAGTTATTTTAATTACACCTAATAAGCTCATTTGTGGAGCACATAGATTTTTATTTCCAAAATAAGTTATTTTGGGAGATATTGTAATCTCGTAACTTCTTAAGATATGTTTGAGAGATTCTCTCCGCTCCTTGATTTATGGAGATAATCTCATCTCCTTGTTTAGCAAATCCTACCTGTTGCTTAGGTGAGGATAAGTGTTGTAATCACCTATTTATTTTGTGTTTCTTATGTGTGAAACAATAGGGATTTGCAATAATAATTTCATCTTCATTTTTGTTTGCAACTTGAATTATTCTACTTAGTTATGTGATGAAGTTTAGATGCTAAGATTTGTTTAACCACACTTTCATGGCATCAAATATTTATGGTTACTACATAATTATTAGTCTCAACCTTAGTTGTGCAATTTTGTTGTAGATTAGATTTTATTGCTTCTCAGTTTTAAAGTTTCTGGTTTATGATCCTTTTTTATTGGAAGGTTTTTTGCTAGAAGGTATTTGTTGAGGCTTTTGATCCTAAACTTGACCTCAACTCGGCCTGCTTCTTACATAGCTTGGTCTTCCCACTTTGCAACTCGATCTGCCTCCTTGGTAACTTGGCCTACCTTTACATTGACTCGAACTTCTTATTCGGTGACATATTTTATCTCTCAAGGCTCGGTTAACTCTGCATTGACATGGTTTGATTATTTCTTTGGACCGTCCTTTTGGCATTTTGGGTGAATTATCAGATCGATGGTGGTCAATTATTTGAGTTGGAGTGACTCATTTTAGTTGATTTGACTAAAATGTTGTCATTTTTCCCTTCTACTTGGCCAGATCTTAGCCTATTACAGAATTTTGTGTGTTCTATTGAGGATCAAATTCTCTCTCTTTTTTCTTGGCATGGAACTATGGCCATTTTTTCTCCTATTCAGCAAAGATCATGACCTCTATGTTATTTTTTTCTCCATGGTGGATCAATCCTTTTCTACTGGGCATTGGGGTGACTCTTGGTGGATTTAATTGTGCATTTGGGGGATTGGGAATTTTGACTATGCGTTGATCGTTTGAGGATCAACCTCTCTACCTCTTTGTGGGAGTTCACGCGGTTTTGGGAGTAGATCTACCTTAGGTCCATATTTTTTGTTTGGCACTAGACTGGCCAATGAACTATTGGTGTTTTCTTGGTGGCTCGACGTCTTCAACCTTCCCCATACCTTCTTACTATTTAATTGTTTAGTGGTTCATCTTACGCACTAAAATTGTTCCTTCCTCACATTTCTCTCTCGCTTAGAGATGGTTTGTTCATGTTTGGTTGTCTAGTCTTAACTCCTACCGGCTATGTATTTTTCTTCTACACTCGAGGGTGCCCTAACAACAGCTTCGATATTGAGATCTTTCGCAAATTCTCAGTGGCTTGATCGATTAGGGTTAAAACCCTAAGTTGGTTTATTTTATTTATTTTTTCTCGGGAAAAAAACAAAACATATATACAATAGGTTATATTGTATTGCATGTACATTCAAAGTGGCATTGTGATATGCCTACTCACTTGGAAGAAGGAGGTCACACATTTGAAGTGCTACACATTTTAGCTTGTCGAGTCATCACTCAACTCGCCCATTCAGCCCCTCCAACAACTCACCGATTCACTCTACCAACTCGCTTCATAGCTCTCCAAGTTATTTTCTTATAAGGTGAATTTTTATTAAAAATTAAATTTTCCAATTAATATTTTTTTACATGGATAATTCAAATTGGAAGGGGCATAATTTTTTTGGAGAAGAATATTTTTTCCAGGAAGCTTTTTTTCATCCATTATTGTTTTTAGAGGGGTGGATTATGCATTTTCTACCATGTCAAAGGGAGTTCCTTCTTCTTCTGTTCCCTTAAACATAATGGATTTATGTTTGTTCAAACCTTTAAATTCAACAAACTACCATGCATGGAAGCCAAAAATGGAGTAATTTCTAAAATCATGGTGTCTTCGAAATGTTTTTCAAGACTCAGTACCTACCTTCACCAATGAAAAATACAAGTATAGTTATGCATGTAAATAAGATGAGGCTCTGGGGATTATTTCACTCAATGTTTTTGATAGTATATAGTTCCATATTATAGCTACAAATTCTCCAAAATGTGTATGGGATAAATTTGAAGGCTTATTTTCTAAGATTAATGAGTTCAAATTATTACAAATGGAAATGGAGTTTACGTAACTTGTACCTTCTGACATTCCTTCTATAGAATATTTTTGACTAAATTTAGAGAACTCATAAGAAAATTGAAAGCTTGTGGCCAAGAGAAATAAGATAATTAGTGTATCTTCTTAATTCTCAAAAGTTAAAAGGTCCCTATTCAGTTTTCACTTCTACTTTCTTTTCCACCATGGATGTTTTAGGATATTAGTTTCAAATACCTTCATTTGAAGTTTTTGTGATAGTTTATCTCATGAATAGTCAAAATTAATGTCACTTGATACCTTTCCACACTCAAATAAGGATTTGTTAGAAAATTATCCTAATGGTAAAGGGAAACCAAAGCAAAAATCTAGACCTAAGACTACAAAATCTACTAAATCATCTCCTACTACCACTGATAAAACCTTTGATGCTCGTAAGTCTTATAATCCCGGAAAGGAAAAAATATTTTGAAAAGGAAAGCGTATGATCCATGGCCCTTTTATAACAAAATAAATAATCTAGAATCTATATGTTTTACAAGAATTGAAGCAATTGAGAAAACTTAAAACATATAAGCTTGTTGTACCATCTCTATCATCTTTTGCTAATATTGGTAAAGGAAAATCTCTTTATACATGAGGATTCTCTTCATTGAAGGATAAAAGGGTATTTGATTCATGTGCTACACATCACATAAATTTTTATGAAATTTTATCAAGTTTAGTTTCTCCTTACAACATTTCAAGGATTATGGTAGGAAAATCTACATCATTGTATGTCAAGGGTTTATGGATTTTTAATATGCCAAATGATTCTATTCATGATGTTCTCCATCACATTTCTAATAATCTATTGTCAATGTATCAGATTTCCAATACGAGTAATTGGAAAAATATTGAATTTTTTCCGGATAAAGTTAAATAAGAAAACTGAATGATCCTAATGGTATTGTAGTTACATGTGTTCTTGATCTTGATTATCGATTGTATATTTTTGAAAAGTTCAAGATCTCAAAAGGATCTTCTATGCTTTCTCACTCAGATTCTAAGAGAAAGTTATGACATGAAAGGTTTGGTCACCTCAACTATAGGTATTTATAGCAGTTATTTTCTCAAAACATGGTAAATGGTCTTCCTAAAGTATCTGTTAATGATGGTATTTGTCCAGGTGTATGTTAGGAAAGAAACATCAAGATCCTTTTCCGAAAAGAGAAGCTAAGAGAGCTAAGGCTCCTTTGAAATCAATGAATAGTGATCTCATTTTTTGGTTGCAAATATGTATTGATGTTCATTGATGATCTTAAAAGGAAAACTTGGGTGTATTTCCTTTGTTATAAAAGTGATGTGTTTGATTGTTTCAAGGAATTCAAAGTCTTTATTGAAAAACAATCACCACATTGTATTAAAAAACTCTACACTAATAATGGGGGAATATATAAGTAATGTATTTGGAGAGTTTTGTACTAATCATGGTATTTTTCATCAGTATACGAGTTCCTTACATCCTTCAAAAAATATAATTACTTGAATGAGAATCGACAATGAAGGAGATGGCTACTTGCATGATTTAGTCAAAGAATTTATAACCAATATTTTGGGATGAAGCCATAAATTATGCTAACTATATTCAAAATTGGATACCACACAAATCAATTCATGGGATAAATCCAGAGGAAGCACGGTTAGACGAGAAGTCAGATGTATTTGATTTCTGTGTTTTTGGAAGTAAATATTGAACTTTTGTACTTGATGAAAAAAGGAAATCCATGTAATCCAAAAGTAAAGAAATCATATTTTTGGTCATTGTGAACACGTGAAGGCATATCATCTTCTTGTTCCAAATACTTTTGAGGTAATTTATAGAAGGGATGTTTGTATTGATGAGACTGATTCTACCAATGTGGATCAAGTATCTGATCAACATTTGTCTCAAATTTCATCTTCTCATGAGTCTATTGATTTTCTTATTGATGATGATTCTAAAGAAGATCCTGTAGCACCAATTCCACCTTCTCCTCTTGCAAAAAAATATTTAAAATTGCTACAATCCACACTTCAATCTGCTGGTGACTTGGTTGGTGATCCTAGAGATCCAAAACATACGAGAGCTAAAACTTCACACAATGTTGTTTTTTCATACTAATTATATGCCTTTAGGAATAGATCTTGTAAGTAAAGCCATTTCTAATGATCCAGTCACATTTTCTAAATCTTCTAGTCATCAAGAATGGAAAAATTCTATGAAAGAGGAATATTTTTCTCTTTTGAAGAATAATACTTGGGAATTGATGCCTCTTCCTAAAGGAAGAAAACTTGTGAGATGTAAATGGGTCTATAAGACCAAATATGCTCGTAATGGATCAGTTGAAAAATATAAGGCTCGCCTTGTTGCTAAAGGGTTTTCTCAAGTTGAAGGAGTGGAATACCCAAAGAATTTTTCTCCCGTAACAAAGATGGATTCTATACACCTTGTTCTATCCCTCGTTGCTTCTCATTGATGGTCAATATTTCAAATGGACATGAAGAGTAAATTTTTCCATGGTGATATCCATGAAGAGATTTATATTGATAAACCTTAGGATTTTGTGCAAGAATCTTCATTGGTTTATAGAATTTTTCATTCATTATGTGGTATCAAATAAGGTCCTCGAGCTTGGTATGATAAAATGGATGATTTTTTGTTGTCTACTGATTTTCATAGATGTGAAACTGATCATACAATTTATGTACTAAATCAAGGTGACGTTTTGTTGATATTAATTTATATGTTGACAATCTCATCCTAATAGGCAGATTAGTTTCATTGATTCAAGATATTGAGGAAAAGATGAAAATCAATTTTGATATGACAAATTTGGGTTTGTTACATTTTTTTCTTGGTATCCAAGTTCATAAATCCTCAACAAGAATTTTAGTTGGAAAAAGGAAGTATGCTACAAAATTATTACAAAATTTCAAAATGGCTTATTGTAAGCCATATCCCACACCATTTTAGTCAGGTATTGAATTGAATGTTGATTGTAAGTCTAACCTTGTTGATGCCACTTTGTATAGACAACTAGTTAGGAGTCTTTTGTATCCTCGCTCATACTCATCCCAACATTACTTTTGTTGTTAACCTTATGTCTTGTTTTTCACATGAGCCTCATGAGATTCACTGGAAAGCCGCAAAGAGAATTTTGAGATATATAAAAGGGACTTTGAATTTTGGCATCCATTATTCACCACATGGATCTCATGATATTGAAGTCTATATAGATTTAGATTGGGGAGGTTGTTGAGATACAAAAAAACATACCTATGTCTTCTTTTCTCACCTTGGATCAGGTCTAGTTGCATGGGCATGCAAAAAACAAGATGTAGTTGCTTTTCCATCCACTAAGGTTAAATACATAGGTACGGTAAAATAAGGTCAAGAAGTTCTTTGGCTTCGTCAGATACTTGAGGAGTTTGGATTTCCACAGAATATCCTTCTATCATATGGTGTGATAGTAAAAGTGCTATCCAGATAAAACATAATCCTATTGAACATCAACATACAAAACACATTAACATTTATATGCACCTCATTAGTAAGTTAATTCAAGATGATGTTGTTGACTTGAAGTTTATATCTACAGCTGATAAAATCATGGATATCTTCACTAAACCCCTTGCTTCTCCTCGTTATCTTATTTTAAAAGAAAAGATTAGAGTGAAGGAAGTTGTCCTTGGGGAGATTCAATATAATTAATTCCTTCATTCTTCTTTATTCTTTCTTCTTCTTGTTTGTAACATGTACCTTATTTGACACAATATCTAGGATCCCTTCTCTTTTTTACTCCTTGACATTTGCTTATAGAAGGGTGTTGGTGTAAACATGTTCACTAGGTTTTGTGAAGTAGTTATTTTAATTACACCTAATAAGATCATTTGTGGAGCACATAGATTTTTATTTACAAAATAATTTATTTTGGGAGATATTGTAATCCCGTAACTTCTTAGGAGTTGTTTGAAAAATTCTCTCCACTCCTTGATTTATGGAGATAATATCATCTCATTGATTATAAAATCCTACCTATTACTCAGTGAGGATAAGTGTTGTAAACATGCATTTAATTTGTGTTTCTCGTGTGTGAAACAACAAGGATTTTCAATAATAATTTCATATTCATTTTTATCTGCAACTTGCATTATTATGCTTAGTTGTGTGACAAAGTTTCCATGTTAGGATCTGTTTAACCACACTTTCAAGATGTGTAAAATATGTAATACCGAGATGCTCATCAATATTAATAAAAATAAATAAGTACAATTTTAGAATATTAGAATAAATAAAGTAGTATGAACTATCCCCTATGATCATACACAAAAATGTAGCAATAGGGAATGGATGATGCCCATGAATGTAACAAGATAAGGTGTAGCCATAGTAAATGAATCATGCATAGGATCTTGGAAAGTGGGATCATTAGGAATCATTGTAAAATTAGCATATGGTTCTCTAATGTGTGATGAGAAAAGTGCAGGGAGAGATGCAACATTATAATCACTAAGCATAGGATCAATAGAAGTGCATCGACAATGAGAATTTTGACATGTGGTCCTAATAAGTGTTGTCATTGATGAAAAACCACATCAATGAAAAAGTGAGTAGTGTATGATGATTTCATGATGTTTTTTATGATACTAACATACTGGTTTATATGTTTATTAGTTGCTACAGTGGGATTCAAAGATGTGTGCTTCCTTTAGCAAGCTTGTTCAGGTGCCTAGGAGGTGTAGCTTGATAATGTGAGATTATTGGATTCTTGAGAATTATGCTTTCATGTTTTATATAATAATTTTAGGGTGCTTGGCCACTCACAATAGTGACATGATACAAATTCAGGTGGTTCACTTGGTTACAAGTGCTTATTGGGAGCATGTATGCTTGCTTGAAGGTGTGACAAAGTGATTTTGAGCTCATGGAAGCATGAAAATAGGTATATAAAGGCATCTAAGGTATGTTTGGATCATTTTTAGAGGTTACTTTATGAGTTATTACATTATTTCAATTGATACTAGCTTCTATAGTGAGAATCCCTAAGGTAAGGCTATGAAAATGAGATATGTTGGAGATATTGAGGAATGATATTAAAATTATGATGATTGGAGATGTTAGAGTGATGTGTCCTAGTTCTCTCAGAAAAAAATTAAGTTTCCTTGATTAGAATTTTTCAAGTTATGACAGTTTATGTGAGACAGGTTCAAGAATAAGTAAAAATCAAGCTTGAATTTGAACTTCTGATGCTCGTTGTGAATAATGTGATTTGCATGAATTTTTTTTTATGTCATAGATGATTATAAGGTGATTTTATAAGGTTTTATAAAAATAATGAGGTAATTTGATCGTCACATTTTTATGAACCGATGTTAATAAGGTTAAGAGTTCTAAAACCCTAGTTAAACCCTAGATAGGAGTAGTTTACAAAAAGTGAAGTGTTGGGACCCAGTTTTGATAGATTCATTAGAAGTAATGATTATATGTTTTAGAGGAATCATCATTATTTCCAGAAATGTATGGTTTAGGTAATGATGATATGTGCCCCCTAAAAATAGCGCTTTTGGAGAAGAATGTTGTAGGACAAGATGGTCCAAAGGAGTAGCATGAAAAAGTTATATTGCATGATGTGTGAGATTTTTTTATTGATGTAAATGGATGTTTCAAAAAAAATTCATGCAATTTTATGAGGTTTTGAGGTTGAAAGGGTTGACTTGTCAAAGGGCAATTTTGGGATCTCAAATAGCAGGGTCGAGTAAAATGGCTATAACTTGAGCTACAAGTGGATTCCTAAGATGATTAAAGTTGTGTTGGAAAGAGTTTTAAGATATATTTACAGTGATATATTTATTTAATCATGATGAGGTCATATGAAAAGTTTTCTAGGGCATTCTTTGAGAAATAATATTTTTGGTAGTTTAGGACAAGATCTGTTTTTGTGCAAGTTTGATGTTGTTTTAAGAATGAAATGGATTGGGTGATGCTTAATATCACCTGGAATATGAATAGAGATGAATTAGGAATAAAATTAATCCATTTTAGGTATTGAATGTTTTTATAAATTATTTTAGAATCTAACCTTTGGAAATAACTTTTTTGGCAAGTTGATTTGGTGAAGACAAATGTTGTTGTAGTTTAAAGTGAAGGATATTTATTGACTTATAACATGATTATAAGTGTTATAAATATTATAAAATTTCTTTTTATTTTTCACATGGCATGTTTTGGTTGAGTAGAAGTGATTTGGTGATCATATGAAGTTTCTAGGATGCTGAAGGGTGTCATAAACAACTTTTTGATAATTGTAAAGGGAATTGGGCCCATTAAATGAAATAATATGATTGTTTGAGATAAATTGAAACCTTGTGTGAATTTAATATGATATTTTAATCATTTTTAAGGTTTCATGGGTTTTTAAAAATTATGGTATTAATGTTAGTGCAATTTCAAGATTGTGCCCATGGGGTTTTGAGCCATTTTCGGCACATGTAATGAGGATTTTAGCTAGGACGACCTATTTGAGTCATATGTAAATGTTTTAATTCAAATTTATGAATGTTATAGAGATGTATGGGTCGAAATTATCATGAGGGACTGACCTCTTTTGGTTTGGAAGGAAGAAAATCATATTTAAGTGCTTGTTTGGTTCATTTTTGAACTAGTGCTCTTGGAGGGAAGGTGTGTGACCTAGAGGAAGATATTTTGTAGGTATGAAAGGATGATTTTAAGGTTGATGAATATAATTCTAGGTTTAATACTAATTTATGTCATGAGAGAAAGAATTTAGGGTAAAGAAAAGTGAATAAAGAGCAAGAATATGCAAGGTTGAAGACCTAGGATTTGTGAGATGAATTAGTGATCTCAATCAATTGTGGTAGTAGAAAAACCAAAGATTAGATTTATTTAAGTAGCTAAGTTGGTGCTTGGTCATCCTTAGGGGGTTATATCCTCCTTGTGGAGTGGGTGATTCACTAAACTAGGGGTTAGTGCTTGTTGTGCCCACTTCCCTTTGAAACCTTTTATTATTGATTTCCGATACTGTTAACTATACTTATGGATATTATTGTAGCTTTTTGACTTAGCATGATGTTAGATGTTAGAGATACTGGATTGTTGTTGATTTTGATTCTTAGTATGATGTATGTAGATTATTAGAGACAAATTATATTGATGATGATACATTGTTGACATGGTTATATATATTTCTGACTCGCGATATTTTCGTCATTTTGAGTAGACCTTAACAATTGAACTAATCTTGTGATCATATGGATATTGATGAAATGTAGAATTAAGATGTTGTTAGAAATTGTAAATGATATCGTTACTTTCCTAGATGATGTTTTGATTTATATATAGATGATTGTGGATTTATATTGTATATTTTATTTTGGATGTTTTGATGCAGCCACAAGGTCGAAGGAGGTGTTGTGTTTTGTAGGTAAACATGTCACAAAAAACAACGGGGGCATTGGAGACCAACCACATTGAAATACTAAATGAATTCAACAAGGGTCACCATGGAAACATGTATTTTGTTGTGTGTGTGTTTGTATTGTTGTTAGGGGGTCCCCTTGGGGGATCACCTCCAATTGTGACCAAGGGGTTGTGTGTTATTTTTTTAGTTTCCTTTTTTTATTTTAATATGTGACTCTTTAGTGATGTATTCTCCTTTTATTAATTACTTGATTTGTGTCTAGATTAGTAAATTAATATTTTTACTAAATTAATTGTGGACGGGTCAAAATGATTTCATTTATTAGACTAGATGGCTCTTGGATTATGTGTTATAAGTTGATTTCTTGTGATCTTGAGTGTTGTACACTCTATCCCTTCATAAAAATTCGTATTTGGCCTTAAGGGCCAATTTTGGAGGCTTTTGGGACAAGTTAAACTTATCCCATACCTCTTAAATTACTAGACCAACCCTACCTATGGATTGGGGGTAAAAATAGACCCCATTATGTGTTTTGGGAAGACAAAAGGTTAAATTTTATTACACTTCCTTTCATGTAATTTTGTCCTTAGGGGGTGTGGGCTTGGATTGTGTGTGTAAGTAAATTGTCATTCCTCTCACCCAAAAATTTATGGTGCATTGGAGTTGAGGTTTGACTTATGAGGTGGAGTTGAGGATGAGTGATGTGGCATCCTACATGGAGCCACCTCACCCTCCTCTCTCCCTTTTCTATTTATTCAAGTTCTTTTGCTTGTTTGGGGGTTACTTCATTTCTTTTTGCTCTTGCATTTTTGGGAGTTAGAGGATTTTGGAGTGCTTGTGGATCTTGTTAGAGCTTCTTGGTGATTTTTGGGATTGAATAAGCTTGGTGTGGGACTCTTGGATCAAGCTCTACCATGGAAAGGTAGGAGCTACACTCTTGTAAAATATTTTTCTTTTATATTGTGTATATGTGCATGTTTTTGAGTGTTTTGGTATGCTTGTTGGGTGCTTGGGTAGATTTCCTAAGTGTGGTGTAGGAGGGGACTATGGGGATCTTACATGTGGGGAGGCATAAGAGTTCATTTCATGTTTTGGAGGGAGTTGGGTTGGGTGCCCCACCTTGGACAAGAAATTTCTTGCATTTCTTACTTGGTCTATTTTTATGAGGGAGCCATAAGAGATTGTAGGGAGGCATAAGAGAATGTGGGAGGCATAAGATGTTCTTAAGGGAAGTATATGAGTGTGTAAGGGTTTTGAGATGCTTATTGAAGGGATTTTATGTGGCACGTATTTTCCATTGGGAGGCATAAGTGACCTCCCCATAGATCTTGCTCCTTTGGATTTTGCATGTTGAAGCCTTGTGTATTTTGTTGCTTTCCTTCTTGTGATTATAGTTGTATTGTTTGTGTTTTGGTATGGTTTTAAAATATTATATTGTGATGTGGAAGCTTGTTTTGTTGTCATGAGTTAAATCCATTTTTCATTGCAATTTGGTTGGGGCTCGGGGGCCAATGAGGAGGATGGCTTCTTATCCTCATTGGAATTATTGGTTAGGTGGAGAGTGTTGCCTCTCCCCCTTTTTGTGATCAAATGAAGCATGGTGGAGCTCTCTTGTTAGTGATGTGAAACATGGAGCATTGTTGGTGTCCTCAAGAAATATTTCCTTGTGAGAAAACCTCCTTGTTATTCCCACTTAGGGTGGAAGACTTGTAATATTGTATTCCTTTTAGCTTTCATTCTTGTAAGTTTTCCCACTTTAAGTGGAAGATATTGTATTAATAATTGTAGAGAAAAATTGTATTGATTATTAGATATCAAAGTTGTAATGTATGTGGAAATGAAAGGCACTTTTAGTGAAGCAAGTTGATGTAATAAAAATGTGATTGGAAAATAGCTTGTTCTCTTTTAGTGGAATGGTAACCTTCATTAAGTGTGTTCCTCTTGTTCTAAATAAATTATTGGAAATATTGTTGAAACTCTCTTGTGGAATGTTGGAAAATTGCATGAAGAAATAGTTACTTTTGTTGTATTCCATGAAATTTATAAAGTAGTGAAAAAGTTATATTTGTTCATTCTCTTATAGTGGTTGAAGAAATTTTCAACTTTATTCAAACAAATGGAAAGAACTCAGATTTACTTGTCTTTACTTGGTTAATAAAAATAGAGTAATTCTTAACACTAGTAGAGAAAAGAAATTTCTTCAATTACAACTTAGACCTTAGCCTTACTAGAGCATGGAAATTTACTATTAAGTCACTACAAACTTATATATAAACTCAATGCAAATCAATATAATAACCAGTGAAATTGGGCTTGACTTTTTTTAAACCTCTCATCAAACTAGTTCTTTTGCATCCTATACAAATTACTATCCAATTTTTAAAGAAATATCAAGTGCAAGATTAAGAAGTTAAAAATATCAATATCACCACTTCCTAATAATAGTATTTATATTAAAATATTATTATTATTAAAATTAATTAATAATATTAGTATTATTAATTCTAAATATATATATATATATATATTTTATTATATTTAATATATCAAAATGTATATATAAATAAATATAAAAGAAATTACATTGAGCAAATATTAAATAACTATAATGAAAATCAAACAAAGAAATTGAAGTTTGAAAGCCATAAAGGCTATGACATGGGGAAGAATAGGGTAAGGGGTTGGGGGGACCCTCCCCCAACCCAAAACTATGGTCTTTTAATATATTAAACCCCCACCGTAATACTAAAACCCAACCCCAAATCTTTGTAAACTACAATAAAACCCCGTATTAATCTCTGGGTAGATCTCTTACTCTTGCAAACTGCGTAGTACTCATCCCATGACCAAACCCTCTTTTAAATCGTGTTTATAGGTATAAATGTAATAACATTGTTCTCTTAATTATTTTATTTCAGGTTTTTAACCCATTAAAATTAAAAAAGGAATAAATATGTATACAATAACGCAAAATAAATACATAGATATTTATGTATATAAACGTATATACACACACATATATATGTATATTTACCCTATCAAAATGAAAAACAAATATCTATTTAATTAAATCATAAAATGGGACAAACCAATTTGCCTACTTGGGCAAATATTATTGAAATGAAATAAATAAAAACATTTAAAACCCTAAATGTGGGTATAAACAAATAAGAAAATAATGGGACTTATGTGCCTCCCCAAAAGCTTAAGAGGGCCTCCAATGGCTTCCTCCTCCTCCTCCAACCAACCTGCAAAATCCAAGAGAAACAATAAGCCAAAAAGAAAAGAGAATGTAGTTTTCTTAAGCATGCTTTAGGGTTAGTTGTCTTCTTTCTCATCTAAGGGCCCTAATTGAATCCATCCAAGGGATGAGATTCATCCCTACAAAAATTAGGTGGGGAGTGGGTGAGTGGAATTTGAATTTAAATTTAAATGTTTTAATTCTAAAATACATGGGTTGACTTTTTAAGGGGTCACTTTATGGGGTAGGGGTATGTTTATTATTCTAACCCCATGTCAAATGGGGACCTTGTTAATTGTTTTAACCTTGTGGAATTAAATAACTTTAGCATTTATTTATATTGGCCCCTTTACCCTTGAGACTTAATTGTGGGATTTTAACTATAGTAGAATTAAATGGTTTATTTAAATGTCTTATCAACATAACTTTTAAGGGGAACCTAAACCATGCTTAGTCTAATTAAGTCCATTAAAATATAATGTGAACTTTAATACTTTGTTATAATGGAGAAAATTATTTTATTAAATATAAGAAGCTTAGAAACATTAATGTGACAACTGTATTTTCTAAGCCTATTTGCAGGCAAGTTTTTCAAAAAAAAATTCCATAATTTTTCTAGCTTGTCCTAGGTTGTTCTTGGGTTTCATGCGAGTAAATTAGGTGGGCGTTACAATGCTCCTTGTAGGTTTAGAGTTGTACTAAATTAGTGGTTGGTGCTCCTTGTGAAGTTTTTACTTCACTAAATCACTTTGATTTGTGTAATATAAGAAGTGTTTCAGTGGGTTTTCTTCACCATGAGGGTTTTCCACTTATTTTTGGTGTCTTGTGTACTCTCTTACTCTTGATTTTGCTTATGATTTTTTATATGCTTAAACATTTAATCAGGTCCCCAGGACATAAAGAGAGATGGTTCATCCTATTTCCAGGTCGGATTCGAGAGGAGGGAGGGGGGGGGGAAC
This sequence comes from Taxus wallichiana var. yunnanensis, assembly GCA_018340775.1. Taxonomy (NCBI): domain Eukaryota; kingdom Viridiplantae; phylum Streptophyta; class Pinopsida; order Cupressales; family Taxaceae; genus Taxus; species Taxus wallichiana. Next base: position 334,013,442 of record CM031237.1, on the reverse strand, counting down.
ATTCACGTTTACCATCCCTCCTACTAGAACCTCTGCTAAAATTTGAAAACAATGCTCCTGCTCAGCCTCATCCTCATTCCCATCCATTAATAATGAATATGATATAATATAGATGTATACAAAATAAATAGTAAGAGAATGAGAGCATGTTATTGTACTAAAGGGGGATTGTGTCCTTGTTTATTGTCTAGATTATTATGAGAGATTACCAAATAAATGATTTGAGAGATGGAGAACTAATAAAGATCCTTTTTGGTGTGCCTTGAGTGTGTGCAGAGCATGTGTGTGTTCTAAAGTATTTATTATTATTATACATTTGTACAACTAATAATGACAAATACAATTGATAAATTTTTGTAGAGATAATGTTATAATTATTCTATCATCTTATTATTGGTTTACGTGGTAGTTGGGATATGAAATATAACATGCCATGGATATTATCTAACATGGATGATGTAGAATTTTTCATATATATAGAGTGTTGCATGGGAGTAAAGTTTTGATAGGTGAACATTGTATCATAATGGTCATTTGTAGATCTTAAATGAAAAATAATATTGAAATAAGAAAGGTGCAAATGTGATGACACATAAAAGAGATTCAATGTACTACTTGATGTTGAAGTAGAATTCAAGAATTGTAGAGTGTTATGCATAACATTGAATATAAGTTGTGGACACATCATGGTAATGCATGGTGATATTAATTTTTTTAACACTATGGATTGGTTTGTGCAAGATTACAAAAGCTATGAAGATTCTGTTATGCCAAAGATAATAATTTATAAGGTATGAAGGTTGTAATGCCCACTAAAACAGACACACAAAACAACATAGAAAAATACAGGATATATTTTTTTGACTTGATCGAAGGATGGAACGAAACTACAGGTGGATCACAATGGCTACCACTAACTCACGATAGGCTTAACACAACATTGACCACCAAGGTACAATGAAATCTACGATGTCAACATGAAACTGTTCACTTCCCATTTCAACAGAACATCACATACAAGTCCAACCACAGAACACACTTATGTTTAGGGGCATCCCATGAGGAAATTCTTGTGAAATTTTCTTGTTTACTAAAACATCTCTTAATTCTTAACTTACGTTCTTAAAATTTTTCATGTAATGATTCACACAATTCTTTTCACAAGGGAGAACTTCTTTATTTTTTACTATTGACTTAAATAGCTTAAGGCCAACCTTTCTAAAATAAGATAATCAATTATATTTCAATAACTTGTTTAATTCATTTGATTTAAGAAAATTTTCCATTTCTCACACAGTTAATTAATCTTACTCAAGCCAATGACACTTGTTCCACACCTCTATTGCACAGGTGATAAGCACAAGCTCCGATTGAGGGAAAGTACTGTTTAGGGTTTAAAACAATAATCTTCCTTGTTTAAGGATCAAAATTGACGTTACTTAAGAAGGATCACCATGAATTAAGGCAAGGGTTAACGGAACAAGTCAAGAAGAATTCAGCTTCAGGGTCTCATTGCTTGATTAAGTTTGAAAAAGGAAGGAAAATTTACATTTCAAACGATTGAGAGAGATTGAATGGTTTATTAATAAAATTCCTCCTACTTATACAACCTTATTATCTTCCAAAAAACTAGTCAAATATTACACTATAAGATCACTTAAGAATTCACCATGAAAGGATAATGTTTATTTGTTTAGTTTGGGGAAAAACAAGTAATTATATTTCGTTACAAAAGATAGTTTCCTCTTTGATCGTTCAAGGACTCAAATGTTATCAAGTAGATCAGATCTACATTAATTTATTCATATAAATAAATTTTAGTTAAAATTTTATAAGGATTATCGGCCCATTTTATAATGCTTATAAACACATTGCTACTATGTCTTAGAAAGATATAGAACTAAAATTTTTAACTCAAGATCAAGTTTACAAGTACTCGTTTGTGAAAAAAAAACAAGGTTACATCATTTTTTCCCAACATGATGTACAACCCAAAGGGACATACCAACTCTATGGAACCATGACTAGGGAACAAGGGAGTAATAACATTAGTCATGCCATACTATGATTCTTAGGATTTATATAATACATAGAATCACCCATAACCATGTGGTAATCAACTTTTATCTTTTCTCGTGATAACAAAACAAACCAAAGTTTCAAAAGTTACGACAACATTACTCCACAACACATGATACTAAGGCACTTGGTTTTCTTCTAAATTTCCTACATAACCCATTATAGAGTTTTACATCAAAAATTACTCATACAAAGGAACTTCACAACCAAGTTTGATGCAATATCCTACAAGTCTTTCCCTCATCTACTCACATAAGCCATCTGCAACAATTGATAACTGAGTCAGTTCATAAGAACTAAGCAAGATAAGACTACACAAAGCAACAATAAGCTACTATCTAACAATATCAAGAAAGAAGATATTCTATTCCAAGAATTGGCTCGAAGCTCATATACTAACAACCCCTTAAGATAAATAAAGTTTCCACCATGCCAATCTAAGAAGAAATCCTTATACTTTAGTTATGAACATTGACTCAAAGCAACGAAAATTTAACAATCATTCAAGAAGGGACCATTGGCCTGATTAAGTTAGAAGAAACAATCCAGTGTAATGGGATTTCCATCGAATAAACCATCAGGTTATAAGATTGAGAATTGTTATTCAAACAAAAATTCTAAATTCATAAAACAAAAATTACCAAGGGCACAAACTATAATAGTAGATTTCTTAAAATGACAAAATTGAACAATTAATCTAGGGGAAACACATGATTCCAAAGGTTAACATGAAAGGTCAAGTGTATTAAAATTTTAATCATGTGTTCATATAGATTATATGACGGAACCTAATACATGACCACCACTCAACATTCTTTAAAAGGGAAGGTAAATAATACTAGTTTCGACCATTGACTCCAAGAAATCTCACAATCATTCAAGAAGGGGCACTTGCCCTTATAGGCTAGTAATGACAAGTGAGAGTAAAAGAGAGTTCCGATATACAAGTTAACATCTTAAACATCAAACCAAGTTTTTCCATGCTAGGGATTTCCAAACCTTCTCTTAAGTCTATAGTTTCATTTTAAAATAGTGTGGATCACTACTTTCCATCACAAGTCCTTTTAGAGTGCCCCTCGTTGACAAATTCAAACCATTCAAGTAAAAATTACATTTACAAGTATCACCAAAATCCATTAAATTAACATCAACTTCAACTATCAATCAAAAATGTGTTGGAGTAGGTATTTACCTTAGCTCATGTTCACCTAGGTACTTTATTTACCTTTATTGTATTTATCCTCACCCACTTATTTGTGTGGATATTTATTTTATATTATTGAGATATTAGGAGATATTATCTAATTGTTAGGTATAGTTCTTTCCTTGATCTATGGTATTGACTAGTTCTTTCCTTGATCTATGGTATTGACTAGATCCTTGATGTCTAGTTCTCTCCTAAATCTATGGTCTTGACTAGTTCTTTGATGACTAGTTATTTCCTTGATTTATGGCTTTATCTACGACCTTGATTGGTTCTTATATTGTTATTCCTTTCCTATTTAAACAAGGCCCATTCTCAATGTATTGCATTGAGTTCCATTATAATATATGATATTTCTACTCATTTGTTTGTAAAGGTTTTATGTAAAGCTAAGCTGGTGAATTGCTTTCATCTTATTGATCGTGATGTTTGATTAGTATCTCGTGTTCTTGGCTTGGTACGAGCTAGTTATTGTTCCTTTCAAAATGCATCTATATATGAATACCCCCAACTATCCCTAATGCTCTTAGCCATTCTATCATGAAGTCAACAATATATCAACACACATACACCACCCAAACATCAATTAAAGTTAGCGATATGCAAAACTATAAAAATACCACCAAGAGTCATCACGAGTAGAATTATGCCAAGGTAGTTTTGACAATGAAGGAATACTATCCATAACACACACATGAAACTACAAATCTCAGTGACGACAACCTTTGTTACAGTTTAAGCTTCGTAAGGGATGGTCAAAGTGCCCCTAAAGGAAGAACTTAAACATTTGGACCTACACCGATGATCATCTAGCAGTTGGGTAAATGTCTAGGATTCTAATCAATTCTAAAGGAAACCCAAGGTGCAAAAGACTAAGCAATCGGGTACCTTAACCCCGATACCCCTCCTTCATACATAATAGCAACCACAATAGTCAACTACATGTAAATTTTTGTAAACTTGTGGGATTGATTGGATATCGAAGGGGCCACCTACCTAGCCCAAAAGGGAGAACAAGGAGTTCCAACAAACCTTGAAAATTACACCTCAATGTGGTTGGGAAACACAAAAGGAAACAACTAACATTATGAAATTTTATTCTATAACTCGAAATGGTGACTAAGTTCCCATAAAACTAAAATCGATCCAAAAAAGGTTCAAACTAGTGGTTGTTCATTAAATCCAAGTTTTCATGACTCGCGAGAACGGTGCTCAACCTACCCGAAAGAAAAATGACTATAGATAATAAGCTCGTATAAAGAGTATGAGCTTTAAGGATACATCAGGTTTGCGTTAACCACAACATTTACTAGCTATAAATAGCTTACTAACCTTGTTACTCAAACACAGAAATGCGGTTAATGATGGTAGGAGGTCATTTACTTTGGCAAGGAAACACAATAGAAAACACAGGAGGAAGAAAGAAAATAGATCTATGCTATCCACTTTAAAACTGACAATGATTACAACCAAAATAAGAAAATTACCAAGGGAAGGGGGATAATTCTCGCAAGGTGAAAAAACCCACCACAAAATGGCATAGCCAAACCAATTTCGAGGAAGGAAAAGTTATATTTCATGATGTTTTTAAATTTTATCAATTGTAACAGATGTAGGATTATCTTGTCTATTTTTCTAGCTTTTGCAAGTCACCAAAACCACTCACAAGCCTACAACACTACTCCCCAGGTCGCATCTCCATCCACCTACATGGTGGCACTAAAACACCACTCGTTCTCACGTTGGGCAGGAAGGGATCTCCCCAAAATAATGAGTTGCATCTTCCCAAAGGAACAAAGATCTCAAGGACTACCATGACAACAGTACAAGAACACAATGGGTTTATTGAAAGGGCCCAGGAAAACACGAGAAAGACAGGGATAAAGCCAGACTCCACAACCTTACAACATCCTCACAAACTTCATTTCAAATGGGATGGATGGAGAAGGGTAAAGAAATCCGAAGAAGCATAAAGGAATACGTTTTCCAAAATAGTTGTGGGAGTAGGAGTCTAATAAGTCACGTACGTAATAAGTGCAAGAAAACATAAAACAAGTAAACAACTTGAAAAAATTCCTCAAGGAGATGTGGTCTCAAGGGGATATCATGATAATAGGGTATGAACAAGAGGGGCATGCAGAAAACACGACCAACTCAAAATGCTCAAGCCATAAGAGACAAAAGAATCTTTAAACGGGATTAGACAACCACTCACGCAAGGGAAGGAGCTTCAAATCGAATTCTACGATTGTAGGCACCCAAACAACAAACAACATGCACAAAAAGAGTGTTTTTAACATCCTATTCACTTCACTCCCATCTACGATTATCTCCCTCTCATGCGGCTAGACCAAAAATGGGCGACTAGAGTAGGAACAATGACATTTATCAAAGAAAAAAGAAATAGAATATTTGACAGCAGTAGTTTCAAGTGCCTCTTGGCTAGGTAAGTAAAATATGACAGTATACACGAGGCCTGCAACCATTGGAATAATGCCTCAAAGGTATGCGGTCCTATAGGGACACCATGATAGTAGGATAGACACAAAAGGAAACAAAAAAGAAAAACAAAAAACAAAACAAAACGACCTGCTCTGATCTTCCAATCAGAATACACATATCCCAAGAAGGAAAATATAAGATTTGGAATAGGATTGGACATTCAACGAGGCATAGGTAAATAGTTTGAAGGAAGGAGTCGCAGAAACCCTTAAAGATGAGAAAGCAAATGTGGAAGAAAAACAAGGAAGTGACTGCTTAAAAAAACTTGATTTTTCTATGCCTTCTCCTCAAAACTCTATCCACCCCAGCGTCCAGCTACAAGAAAAAGTGGATCATCCCCTAAAAACATGCCAAAAAAGTTATAAAAAAAAGTGCCAGAAGGGAATGACAGAGTTGGTGCGAGGGGGAGTCCAAATCACCATCAATTTAGCAGTGTAGAAGACCCTGCATGAAGACCAGGTCTATCAGGTTAGGTAAAAAATGGTAACTCCCAAATTAAATGCAAAACCTTCCATGCAACACACTTAGCCAAGGGTGGATACACGGGGGGGAAAGAATCAACAAAAAAATTTAAATTTAGCTTTAAAAAAACATACGGGACATTACATTCTCCTCCCCTTAAGAAAGCATCGTCCTCGATGAGACATAATGCCAACGAAAGAAAAAGGAATAAACAATCAAAAGATAGACAAGAGCGATAATTTTTCCCATGGTTAAAATTTCCTATAGTTAAGGCATGGCCATGGGGCGGCCTTAGAAACATTTTGGCATAATCTTTAAACTTTCAAAGTTCTATGAAGATTGGTAGTTCCCTCTTATTCATTATTTAATTAGACTCTTTCCATTTACATTATTCTTAATTCAAGTTCTTTAAAATTTCATTGTTGTAGAATTTTAGTTTATTCATTCTTGTGGGTGCCCAACATGAACTGCAATCACAACACCCTACCAGGGTCATACACAACACTAATGATTCACAAGCATAATTTTACATACTTTCATGACTGTACCACACCACAAGAGCTTAACCAAATATGGAAGAGAAAATGCACGGTCCACATAACATAGTACTTGTCACACATCTATGACTGACATATAATACTCAAACAAAAGTGTACTACAACAACCAGAATTTCCATAGTTCCATAGATGAAGATTTCACATAACTCAGAACAATAGCTACAAGTACATAATGTCAACAAGGGAATCAACGCCATATCCACAACATCACAAAACATATCCAACTTACATGAGTAACACATACACCATAACACCATAACCAAAACATCATAACAACTCTGCATACCTCCCAAAGCATCAATCACACACACACACAAATCTCTTATGCCTCCCTCAAGTCTCTTATGCCTCCCTAAAGTCTCTTATGCCTCCCTCAAGTAGTAATAATAAAATAAATTTCCTTTTCGCTCCCCAAAGAGGTCAGTTTCCCTATGTCCCTAGACACATAAAGTCTGGACACCCCTAACCCAAGTGACATAATAACTCATGGTTTGACAACCCACTAGTTATCTGTAACTCCTTGGGGCATACCTCCCTACAACACAGTGGGTCCATGGGTCTAGCCATTCCATGGTGCATCCCATGACCCTATTCCACACATTACGACAATAGAACTAGCATAGCAATCTGATTCAAATGCCAAGTGGAAAAATACAAGCCTTGGGCAAGGCAAGTAAAATTTTAAAATTTAAAAGAAGATCCAAATCCAAGCAAAACAATTGGCCAAATAGCCATAGTTAGTGCAAAAATCCACATGTTAGTACCATAAACCAAGGAAATGCCAAAAATATAAAACATGGCAATCAAGAAAATTGTTGGTCCTTACAAAAATAAAATAAAAAAGTTCAATTTATGAATAAAATACATATATAAGAATAGCACATTACGATGACTATGTGGCCTTATTTGGCCACCAAGGGGTACTCAACGAGTTGTTGACACTGGAACATCGAGCCTCAACTTGTAAAATAACATATCAATAGTACAACTATCATCATCTCTATCTGAATCATCCCGCCATTACTTCGACAAGGTTAAACATAGTCATAGTTAGACTCAGGTTGCATCCATACAATAACCATATAAGGAGAGAGGAAAGAAGCGTAGGTCATCATCTACAGAACTGAAATTCAGCTTGAGTTACCAGCCCATGGTACACTGTAATGTCCCCTTTTTCCAATGCCCAAGGCCTAAGGGCCAATTCAAGTCCAGGCCTTGGTCATATGTAATGTCCCCTTTCCTACACCAAAGGCCTAAGGGCCAAGTCAAGTCCAAGCCATGGTCATATCCAAGGGGCTATGGATGTTGGGAGCTATTGGGAAGGGGCCACGTGGGTCTAATATTCCAATTTTGCGTTTGTGGGTCACTTTTGGACCATGACGACTTAAAAAGGAGAAAAGTAACTTTATTTACTTTTATTTTATTAGCTCTTCCATGGAACGAAATGCATCTAGGGTTATTAGGGCTCTTTTTCCATGGAGAAGTATAGAAGGAGATGGGAGAGAATGGAAAGGGACTTTTTTGCATACATTTTATTTACCTTCACAAGCAACTGCTGTTTGTGCATCTACAACTTGTGGAGTGAAATCCCACAGGGACCCTAGCTTCAGTGGTGAGAGACCTGGCCCTAGCTAGTAGGGCATTCTTTGGTAGTGAGAGATCTACCTTAGTCTGTCAGTTTGGAGCTTCTTTTAGGGTTGTGTTATAGAGATATTATTAGAGGGTTTAGATGAAGGGTTTGAGGATTTTTGGGGGAATTTGGGGAAGATAATCAAAGGGTTTCCAGACCTGACTTACGAAAGCCATTTGGGTTGGGCTTAACGTCACTTTGAAGGTGCCTCCATTACCTTCCAACCCCTTTCCAAGTGAGGTGACTTGTAGCCTTTATTTGGAGGGTTTTCCAGTTGGTCCCTTTCAGATCTAAAGGTTGAAATGCCCTTTCCTATACCTGTTAATGCTATTTCCAAAGACTCTTAATTTTTGCTCTTGTATTTGGAGAGTTATGAACCTCTAAGTTTTCCCGAGTTATCTAGGGCATGCTGTGTTTTTTACGACAAAGATTCTAATTTTTGTAATAATCCAAAAATAGTTTTATTATGTCCTTTATAATAATATCAAGCTATCTTTAAATTTTCAAGTAATTTGGGTGGATATTTTGGAAGATATTAAGTTTCTTTAGTTCGCTGTCCTAACTGTAAAAATCAATATTTTATTTGGCTACAAATTTTCTACATTTTGTGCATTTTTAAGTGGTATCCCACAAGGGACATTTCAGTGGTATCAAAGTTGTTGTTCCTCCAACATGTGTGGGTTAAATATGGTAGTTTTGAAATATCTCAATGTGGGTTTTATGAAGGAAATGTTCACCAACATGTTGAAACAACAGGAAGCCACTAACCTTTACTTGAGCCAGCTCACTCAAAATTTGAATCAAAGAAAATCTTGGGACAACAAGGAAAAATGTGAGAACAAGAATAAAGGGCACCTGATAGAGGGGATTGATGAAGATTCTTGTTGGAGGAAATACCAATCTTTGAGTAAGGGTTTCAGAGATAATATGTCATTTCCAGATTATTGCATGATGAATATTGGTAGCAAGCCCAAGCGAGGTCATCATATGCCGGTACCTGAATTACAAAAGAAATCATTTAAAGAAGAATCTTCTAGAAAAAAAGGTATGATTTCCATTGATAAAAATAATTGCATTAGTGAAACTTTGCTTGTTAGAGAAATTATTCCAGCTCAGGAGAAGAAATTTGTATATGCAAGCAAGGAGGATGTAATGGAAAATCTTAAAAAGTGTGAGGAATGGAATAACATAGCTAGAGTTTCTAGGTTGATAGCGACTCAAGCAAGACAACTCTTACAAGAGTTCAAGGAAACGATGGTGGAAATTGATGCAATGAAATCTACACCCACGAAAGAATACTCTATGGAGCAGTTGGCACATGAGGAGGAGCCTCACATGAGAACTTGTGTGGAATTTCATGCTATTGTAATTTCCAAACTAAAAAATCATGATAAGCTGATTTATGAATAATGTCAGCCCATTGTAGACTAGAATGCTCAATATTTGTGGCAGAAAAGTCAAGTCATTTTGGAGACCAAGCTTGATGAGGATACTCCAAGGCATGGTGTTTTGGAGGTTTCTAAATCAGAAATATAAGGTGAACCTTTTGATAATCTTCTTTATGAGGAGATACAAGAGAAGCAAAGATGGTAGACCTTACATGATACAAGGGTTCATGGGTATTATATGATATGGGACCACTGTAATATGTTGCAATTGTCCAAAACTATCAATTCTTATTTTGAAAACTTTGTGACTAATTTCATAAGCAAAGGAAGGAATTCAAATGTGTCTTTTGGGATAACAAGTGTTGGCAAGCATGATTTATTCATTGGAGACTCTGGTGCAAGAAGGGAGAGTAACTCTCAAGGTACTAGCGTTGGTTTTCTTATTGCTAAAAAGGGTAAGAGAATATTTTTTAATCATCTTTAGTCTGTTGGACTATGTATAACAATAGTCATAAAGAGAGGATAAAATGCTTTATTAATAGAGCCCATGACTGATTTTTATACCAGCTACATGGTGGAACCCTTGGAAGGTTTAGTGGGGGCATTTAGTCCTCAAAGTTCTCAGAGAATCAAGGTGCAATTTGCTGTTAAAAAGGAAGAGTTGAATTCAAGGTGCATTCATGACTTTAACATCCTAAGGTATGGGAATTGTTACCATTTTCCTAGCTTGTTGAGTTCTCCTATGTTGTTGACATGTTTCTATTATTTGGGACAACATTTACATGCTTGGATGATTGAGGAAGACTATTTCATAATCACGTCTCAAGGTATGCTAGATGGGATAAACACATCGTCCATTCACATTACTCTTGACTCAGCCAATAAGCATATGTTGAAAAAGAAAATAATGCAAAAGCCCATGATATTGAAAGGACATGAGGTATGTGGTATATTTATTATGGTTGAATTTTTTAGAGGTAAGACTATTTTTGGGATGCAATAGTTGCATGATGTTAAGGAAGATGGTGATGCATGTGTTGAAAAATCAAAGGAGAATGAAGATGCTGATCCATTATCAATTTTTTTGAGTTGCAAAGGTATGATGAGCAGCCCCAATTATGCTATTTCAGATGTGTTGTCTTCTCTCATGACAAGAATCAATGGGTACAACAAAAGGCATGAAGTTCCTTATGATAAAGTTTATGGATGCATGAGTTCTAATGTTGATTTTCCTTTCTCTTGCATTTACGATGAAATGAAAATATGGGGAAAGAGAATAAAGTATGATGAGGGAGCAGCCATGTATATTCCAACCATAGAAGGAATTGATGAGTTATGTCTATGGAAAGACATGCCTTGCATGAAGAAGGTAACTCATTTATTTATTGTCATTAAGAGATGTGAAGTACTTGAATATGTTTGTACATTTGGGTTATTTGAAGTTGGAATTGTTCATTGGACGTATTGGATTCCATCTTTTGGGAAATTTACATTCATCCCTCATGTGGATAAACTGAATTTTTTCAAGGAAAACAAAGAAATCAGATTTCATGGTATACAAGGGCATATTGCAAAAGATGTGATTGGTGAAGAAAGAAGCATGTCATTGTAGTGGTTGAATTGTGAAGGAACTCAACGTCTTATGGATCATGGTGACATCACAAGGTATGAGACAAGTGGGATATTTGATGACTCATATTCTGATGGATTGTTTATCTGTAGACACAGAGCACACCATGATGACTTATGTGGAGAGTGAGTCGGATGATGTTGAATTGGGGAGTGAGTTAGATATGATGGAGACTTTGACTCTAGATGGGGTGAATGGAGTCATGGATGTGGGTGTAACCAATGGTTTTGCACATGATACAGTTACAGAGATTAGGATTACAGGTTTAGATTGTCCGAGTTTATCATTATGTTGGTTATCTGAGGTTTTGGTAGACTAGAGATCTCATTTACTTGTTGACTACTCCAAGAACCAACACACTTGTGAGATTCTGGATGGTCACATACATGATGACAACTACAGATTGGAGGATGAGAAGATCTTCTATTAGGGTAGATTGTACCTTGTGTTAGATTCCTGGGTGAGGATGGAGATATTGTGACATGTGCATTGTTCTTCCGTGACTGGGCACTTGAGCTTTGATGAGACCTATAGGTTCATGTCAGAGAGGTTCATATGGCATAGGTTGAGTGAGGATATCCTCAACTTTATACAGGCATGTACGGTTTGTCACTATGAAAAGTCAAAGCTTACGGGTTCATCACTTTTTGAGTTGACATGGGATAACACTCCTATGTATTTTACTACTTCTATGCCTAGTGAGCACTTCACCCACATGCTAGTCAGTGAAGAGCCGAAATTGACTCATTGTTATTCGGTAGGTTCACGTTCAACGCAGGAGGTGGACTATGTGGAACTGATATGGCTGGTTGACTATCTATTGGAGTCTTAGGAATTTTCCCCCATAGGACACATTGAGATACATTATGAGGAGCCTTGCTCTCACATGAGTACAGGTCATGTGGGAGAGTTGGCACACTTTGTGCATATACAAGTTATTTCACAGGTTGATCCAGGGAATTCTACAGGGTTCAAAGTGGACTTTTGTACCTAGGATTTGATTAGAGAGATAGTGAAAAGTCCCATGATGATGGCATATGAGTGGTAGGGATTGGATAGATTGGAAATCCCGATGTGGGTACCAGTGGAGAGTCGGTTTGGGTATCATTCTACTTCATGAACAACATTGCTCTCGATACAATATGGAGGTCATGATGACTACATGGGGTTTCCTAGTTACTTCAGATTACATCGATCCTTGATTGACGGCAGGGTGAGATGGAGAAAATTACGGCATGGGAATCAACTTTTACAGCATGATAGATAATGTTTGGGGTCAAGCATTTCTCGGGAAGGGAGGATTGTAATTTCCCCTTTTCCAATGCCCAAGGCCTAAGGGCCAATTTGAGTCCAGGCCTTGGTCACATATAATGTCCCCTTTCCTATGCCAAAGGTCTAAGGGAAAAGTTGAGTCCAAGCCGTGGTCAAATCCAAGGGGATGTGGACACTGGGAGCTATTGAGAAGGGGCCACGTGGGTCGAATATTCCATTTTTGCATTTAGGGGTCACTTTTGGACCATGACAACTTAAAAAGGAAAAAAGTAACTTTAGTTACTTTTATTTTATTGGCCCCTCCATGGAATGAAATGCATCTAGGGTTATTGGGGCTCTTTTGCCATGGAGAAGTATATAAGGAGCTGGGAGAGAAAGGAAAGGGAATTTTTTTGCATACATTTTATTTAACTTCATGTGCAACTATTGTTTCCACATCTACAGCTTGTGGAGTGAAATCCCACAGGGACCCTAGCTTTGGTGGTGAGAGACCCGTCCCTAACTAGTAGGGAATTTTTCGATAGTGAGAGATCTACCCTAGTCTATCATTTTGGAGACACTTTCAGGGCTGTGTTATAGAGATATTATCAGAGGGTTCAAATGAATGGTTTGAGGATTTTTGGGGGAATTTGGGGAAGATAATCATAGGGGTTGTAGATCATACTTACGACAACCATTTGGGCTGGGATTAACATCACTTTGAAGGCACCTCCATCAGTTTCCAACCCCTTTCCAAGCAAGGTGACTTACAACATTTATTTGGAGGGTTTTCTAGCTGGTCCCTTTGAGATCTAAAGGTTGAAATGTCCTTTCCTATACCTGTTAATGTTATTTCCAAAGAATCTTAATTTTTTCTCTTGTATTTGGAGAGTTACGAACCTTTGAAGTTTTCCAGCTGTCTAGGGCACGCTGTGCTTTTATGGTAGCATTTTAATTTCTGTAAAACTCCAAAAATAGTTTTATTATGTCCTTTATAATAATATCAAGCTCTCTTTAAATTTTCAAGTAATTTGGGTGGATATTTTGGAAGATATTAAGTTTCTTTAGTTTGTTGTCCTAATCTTGTAAAAATCAGTATTTTATTTGGCTGCAAATTTTCTACATTTTGTGCATTTTTTAAGTGGTATCCCACAATGGATATTTCATACATAATTCCTCACTCCAAACATACACTTTTACCAATTTCCCTTAAGGTTAGTGAGTGTAAGGTTCACGACATAATATGCAACTACATCACTAACAAAATGGCGGTTCTCGCACAATAACCATAGCGTCATAAGCAAGTACTGATCTGGGTAAATTGCATACATTCAATTCATGGTTTGCAACACACCACATCACTACATACTACACCCAAAGTGCAATTACTGTACGATAGGGATCATATACCCACCATATGTCCCTAAATCACGACATGAATCCTTACATATGACATGAATTACAATTATGATGAGAACAATCACAACATACAATCAACTGCCATATAACATGGGGACACACACATTTCTATACAAATGATAATGACATCATTATGGAATCTAGTTCACTACAAACCAACCTTTCCATACAACACATCAACACACCCACACATCACAAATGTCGAAAGGCTCCAACACTCCATAATCAACAATAACATTCCTTTCACACACACAACAAGATGGTACATCACACTCAAATTCTTATTGAATTCATGAAAAAGAGAGAATACTCTCATCTCCAACACATCCACATGCCAATAGTTATGCACTAAGTGACATACACAACATGTGCATTCACAACATCACAATTACGACATAGTTCACATCACGCTTATATCACATTACTCTTCCAATATCATCCACCATCAAGCAACACCATCACCATCATGCAACACCATCATGTAACACCATCACAACTCCAAACTAGCCCAGAGGTTTGAGAGCATGAACCTCCGCTCTGATACCAAGTGTAACGCCCACTAAAATAGACACACAAAACAACATAGCAAAATACAGGATATTTTTTTTTGACTTGATCGAAGGATGGAACACAACTATAGATGGATCACAATGGCTACCACCAACTTATGATAGGCTTGACACAACATTGACCACCAAGGTACAATGAAATTTACGATGTCAACATAAATATGTTCACTTCCCATTTCGATAGAACATCACATACAGTCCAACCATAGAACACAGTTACATTTAGGGGCATCCCACGAGGAAATTCTTGTGAAATTTTCTTGTTTACTAAAACGTCTCTTAATTCTTAACTTACATTCTTAAAAATTTCATGTAATGATTCACACAATTCTTTTCACAAGGGATAACTTCTTTCTTTTCTACTATTGACTAAATAGCTTAAGGCCAAGATTTCTAAAATAGGATCATCAATTATATGTCAATAACTTGTTTAATTCATTTGATTTAAGAACATTTTCCATTTCTCACAAGGTTAATTAATCTTACTCAAGCCACTAACACTTGTTCCACACCTCTATTGCACATGTGATAAACACAAGCTTTGATTGAGGGAAAGTACTATTTAAGGTTTAAAACAATAATATTCCTTTTTTAAGGATCAAAATTGATGTTACTTAAGAAAGATCACCATGAATAAAGGCAAGGGTTAACGGAACAGTCAAAAAGAATTCAGCTTCAAGGTCTCATTGCTTGATTAAGTTTGACAAAGGAAGGCAATTTTACATTTCAAATGATTGAGAGAGATTGAATGGTTTCTTAATAAATTTCCTCCTACTTATACAACCTTATTATCTTCCAAAAACTAGTCAATGATTACACTATAAGATCACTTAAGACTTCACCATAAAAGGATAATGTTGATTTGTTTAGTTTGGGGAAAAACAAGTAATTATATTTCGTTACAAAAGATAGTTTCCTCTTTGATCATTCAAGGGATCAAATGTTATCAAGTAGATCACATCTACATTAATTTATTCATATATATAAATTTTAGTTTAACTTTTATAAGGATCATCCATCCCAAAGGGACATACCAACTCTATGGAACCATGACTAGGGAACAAGAGAGTAATAACATTGGTCATGCCATGCTACTATTCTTAGGATTTATATAATACATAGAATCACCCATAACCATGCAGTAATAAAATTTTATCTTTTCCATGATAACAAAACAAACCAAAGTTTCAAAAGTTACAACAACATTACTCCACAAAACATGATACTAAGGCACTGGTTTACTTCTAAATTTCCTACATAACCCATTCAAGAGTTTTACATCAAAATATTACTCATAGAAAGGAACTTCACAACCAAGTTTGATGCAATATCCTACAAGTCGTTCCCTCATCTACTCACATAAGCCATCTGCAACAATTGATAACCTGAGTCAGTTTGTGAGAACTGAGCAAGATAAGACTACATAAAGCAACAATAAGCTACTATCTAACAATATCAAGAAAGAAGATATTCTATTCCAAGAATTGGCTCGAAGCTCATATACTAACAACCCCTTAAGATAAATAAAGTTTCCACCATGTCAATCTAAGAAGAAATCCTTATACTTTAGCTATGAACATTGACTCAAAGCAACAAAAATTTAACAATCATTTGAGAAGGGACCATTGGCCTGATTAAGTTAGAAGCAACAATACAGTGTAATGGGATTTACATCAAATAAAAATTAGGTTACAAGATTGATAATTTTTATTTGAACCAACATTCTAAATTCATAAAACAAAAAGTACCAAGGGCACAAGCTACGATACTAGATTTCTGAAAATGAAAAAATTGAACAATTAATCTAGGAGGAAACACGAGATTCCAAAGGTTAACATGAAAGGTCAAGTGCATTAAAATTTTAATAATGTGTTCATATAGATTATATGATGGAACCTAATACACAACCACCACTCGACATTATTTAAAAGGGAAGGTAAATAGTACTAGTTTCGACCATTGACTCCAAGAAATCTCACAATCATTCAAGAAGGGGCCACTGCCCTTATAGGCTAGTAACGACAAGCGAGAGTAAAAGAGAGTTCCGATATAGAATTTAACATCTTAAACAATGCTAGGGATTTCCGAACCTTCTCTAAAGTCCATAGTTTCATTTTAAAATAGTGTGGATCACTACTTTCCATCACAAGTCCTTTTAGAGTGCCCCTCATTGAAAAATTCAAACCATTCAAAAGTAAAAATTACATTTGTAAGTATCACCAAAAGCCATTAAATTAACATCAACTTCAACTATCAATCAACAATGCATCTATATATAAATACCCCCAACTATCCCTAATGCTCTTAACCATTCTATCATAAGTCAACAAGATATCAACGCACATACGCCATCCAAACGTCAATTAAAATCAACAAGATGCAAAATTATAAAAATGCCACCAAGAGTCATCACGAGTAGAATTATGCCAAGGTAGTTCTGACAATGAAGGAATACTATCCATAACACACACATGAAACTACAAATCTCGGTGACGAAAACCTTTGTTATGGTTTAAGCTTCATAAGGGATGGTCAAAGTGCCCCTAAAGGAAGAACTTAAACATCTGGACCTACACCGATGATCATCTAACAGAGTTAGGTAAATGTCTAGGATTCTAATCAATTCTAAAGGAAACCCAAGGTGCACAAGACTAAGTAATTAGGTACCTTAACCCCGATACCCCCTTCATAAATAATAGCAACCACAATATTCAACTACACATAAAGTTTTATAAACCTGCGAGATTGATTGGATATCAAAGGGACCACCTACCTAGCCCAAAAGGGAGAACAAGGAGGTCCAACAGACCTCAACAACTATACCTCACCATGGTTGGGAAACACCAAAGGAAATAAATTACATTACTAAATTTTCTTCTATAACTTGAAATGGTGATTAAGTGCCCATAAAACTAAAATCGATCCAAAATGGGTTCAAAATAGTGGTTGTTCATTAATGCCAGGTTGTCATGACCCGTGAGAACAATGCTCAACCTACCCGAAAGAAAAATGACTATAGATAGTAAGCTTGTATGAAGAGCAAGAGGTTTAAGGATACATCAGGTTTGCATTCACCACAACATTTACTAGCTATAATTGGCTTACTAACCTTGTTACTCAAACACAGAAATGCGGTTAATGATGGTAGGAGGTCGTTTACTTTAGCAAGGAAACACAATAGCCAACACAGGAGGAAGAAAGAAAATAGATCTATGCTATCCACTTTAACACTGACAATGATTACAACCAAAATAAGAAAATTACAAGGGGAAGGGGGATAATTCTTGCAAGGTGAAAAAACCCACCACAAAGCGGCATAGCCAAACCAATTTCGGGAAGGAAAATTTCTATTTCATGATATTTTTAAATTTTAGCAATTGTAACAAAGGTAGGATTATCTTGCATGTTTCTCTAGCTTCTACAAGTCACCAAAACCACTCACAAGCCTACAACAACATTCCCTAGGTTGTATCTCCATCCACCTACATGGTGGCACTAAAAACCACTCATTCTCACGTTGGGCAGGAAGGGATCTCCCCAAAATCACGAGTTGCATCTTCCCAAAGGAACAAAGATCTCAAGGACTACCATGATAGTAGTACAAGCACACAATGGGTTTATTGAAAGGGCCCAGGAAAACATGAGAAAGATAGGGATAAAGCCGACTCCACAACCTTGCAACATCCTCACAACCTTCATTTCAAATGGGATAGATGGAGCAGGGTAAGGACATCAGATGAAGTACAAAGGAACATGTTTTGCAAAACAATTATTGGAGCAAGAGTCTAATAGGTCACGTACGTAAAAAGTGCAAGAAAACACAAAGCAAGTAAACAACTTGAAAAAATTCCTCAAGGAGATGTGGTCTCAAGGGGATATCATGATAACATGGTATGAACAAGAGGGGCCTACAGAAAACACGGCCAACTCAAATGCTCAAGCCAAAAGAGACAAAAGAAGCTTTGAAACGGGATTGGACAACCACTCACACAAGGGAAGGAGCTTCAGTCGAATGCTACAATTGTAGACACCCAAACAACAAACAACATGCACAACAAAGAGTGTTTTTAACATCCTCTTCACTTCACCCCCATCTGTAGTTCTCTCCCTCTCATGCGGCTAGACCAAAAATGGGACGCTAGAGTAGGAACAATGACATCCATCAAAGCACAAAGGGAAAAAATATTTGACATCAATAGTTGCAGGTGCCTCTCGGGCTAGGTAAGTAAAATATGAAAGTATACATGAGGCCTGCAACTATTGGAAGAATGCCTCAAAGATATGCGGTCCTATAGGGACACCACGATAGCAGGATAGGCACAAAAGGAAACAAAATAACAAAACAAAGTGACCTGCTCAGATCTTCTAAGCAGAATACACGCAGCCCAAGAAGGAAAATATAAGCTTTGGAACAGGAGTGGACATCTAATGAGGCACAAGTAAACGGTTTGAAGGAAGGATTCACATAAACCGTTGAAGCCAAGCAAGCAAACATGGAAGAACAACAAGGATGCATCTACTTAAAAAAACTTTATTTTTCTACGCCTTCTCCTCAAAACTCTATACACCCCCGCGTCCAGCTACAAGCCAAAGTGTAGTGTCCCCCAAAACGTGCCAAACAAGTTAAAAAAAAGTGCCAGAAGGGAATGGCAGATTCGGTGGGAGGGGGAGTCCAAATCACCATCAATTTAGTAGTGTAGAAGACCTGCGTGAAGACCAGGTCTGTCAGGTTAGGTAAAAATGTTAACTCCCACATTAAATGCAAAACCTTCCACTCAACCCACTTAGCCAAGGTTGGATACATGGGGGAAGAATCAACAATTTATCTTTTGAAAAAAAAAAACATACGGGGCATTACAAAGGTTATTTAGTAATTGTGTATAACACAAGGGATTACACAAGAAATATGTAAAGGTAATGCAAGACGTATTGGAAGATGTTAGGTATTGGGAAAGCTAAGGAAGAGAGGGGAATTTTTCATAAGGGTGCAAGGATTTGGAGCCATTACTGCAAGCTTGAGTTCTTACCATGAGATGCCATGAAGGAGTAGATCCTAAGTTCCTCAAGGTTAGTTAGGAGGCTTGTGCGGTTTCTAGCTATAATAAGGAAAGTTGTAAAACTATGCATGGATCATAAATTAAAATGGTAAATGTGCTACATCAATAAATACTTACATGACAAAAGAAGTCCAAATTGGTTGATTACATTCACCGCTCCTCCCCTAATAAAACATGTTTATCTTTCTTGTGTGTTGGGTTTCCTTACATTGCGATAATTATAAAAATACACAAGAAAATACATTCTTGTTGTTAATGAAGTTATATTATGGTCATCTTCACTATGATTTAATTACATGAATAAAAACCCCATGAAAATTAATAGTTTAATGAGAAAAGAAAACATGAATGATAAGTGTGAAGTCCTTATTATACATGGAATTCCATGCTCTATTGTACACATAAAGAAAGTGCTTAATGATATATAAGTTATTATTTCAATTAAAGTAAGTTTAAAGAAAATATAAAATTAGAGAGCTTGACAAGACATCCAAAACATTTTTTTGATAATTTTATATTTAATTTTCAAATGTATATTTATATATTAATGTTCACAATATGTAATGAATTATCTATAGTAGTGAAGAGGAGAACAAATAGAAGCCATATTTGAATCCATAGAATAGGACTAGTATAAGGCTCTCTACTCCTATAAATAGAAGCCATATTTGAATCTTTGCATAAATGTCAACGATTTTATGGATATTGTTTGAGATTGCCACCATTGTCCCAATTATTTCCAATTATTACAATGGGCTCATACTTAGTAAATACTTTGCAATGTGTTATCTACCATTGTAGCACCACATTTTCCCTTTTCAAATATAGATCTCACAAATCCTCGTGACCATGTTAATGTTTCCTCCTTCTATACGAACCCCTCTAATTAGATTTTTGCATCTATGTTATCTCATCCTAGGACTTCCCTCTCTAAGGTATTGGTGACCCATTATGTTTTTTTTTGGGATATTGGTTACAATTAGTATTGGCATCTCGAGGTCCTCTGCAACAATAAGGGAGACCAATTCACTCAATCTTACACTGCCATTTCTCTTTCTCAATTGAACTTACACAATCCTAAGATTCCCATGACAATTGCCTTCCCAGTTGTGTTGTTAATGTTATATAGTATGTAAAATAAAATCGATTGTGTGATGAGTATGTTTGTTTTCTCAACCTTATCCTCTATTCTTGTATCACTTCATGTGCAATTGCCTATAAATACACACCTTAAGTGCACCATCAACTTGCTTCTACAATTGTAAACACCTTATTCACCAACAAACATAATCCCAATAAATATCTCAATACATTATGAAATTACTTCTACAATTCTAAATACCTCATTTATAGTCTCAAAAAACATGTACAATGGCTCTAAATACATGTCTTAGTACTCTAATTTGGATATGCCTATTCAATGTATCATCAAATACCTCATTCATCAAAAATCATAATCTTGCCTTAGTTGATACACTTGCCTCGTGACAATAAATAAACTCCACTCTACCATGATCCTTATATCAATATCTATGACACCACAATGGAAGTGACATTCTCACATTCCTTTTTCTCCTCTTCTTATCACTTTAAGTTTATTATGTTTTGTTTTCCATTATGTTTTTGTTTTCTATGCATAACTTAATTCTCCTATCGTCACTTCCATTGAACCTTTTGGGTATGATTGCTAGCAAGTTAAAAGGAATAACAAGATAGATATTATAGTTTATTTCCATGCACCTAGAGTGATAAATAGTGTGCAAACACATTTGTGGGGCCATCAAATTTAGCACGTGGGCGCATCTCAACTATCCAAACCCATTTTGATGGATACATGGATTAAAAATTGACAAGTTGTTGACTGTTTTTTGTGATTTTAACCATATACTATTGATACAAATTTAGATAGTTGTAAAAATTGACAGCTGATATTTTAGATAGCCGTATACATAGCCATATAATTTTTTAAATAGTTACATATATAGAAATCATTTTAAAAAAGAAATAAATACAAATTATACAAATTCCAAGCCTCGATATATATATGAATCAATAAATGAAAATTTTGAAATTTTATGGACCCAATTGATAATCATTAAATTGTTTTTAAAACTTTGGATTCCACACATACTCACCTACTTCGTTGGCCCTTTTGGGAGGAATTTCGAAAGAAAATTTTGAAAGGGATCCACTTTACTAATGTAGGAAATGTTTGCCACTTTATTTATGGAGATGCATAGGCATTGTTAGTAGTTTTACCGCTAAGCTTCTATTTTGAATGTGCTAAGAAGCGAGAAAGATGATAAGATTACACCTGCGTCTTATTTGACCATGGGTTCGTTTTTTCCTTATTGGGGAACCTAATCTCCCTCCACAAAAATGCGGTAGTAATGGCCAATCCGGCCAATGTAAACCATTTAACCAAGACCGATTCGAAAATAACTCAAAGGGCAGAGTTTGCACGGGGATTTTTATTTCCAATGGCGAGGCTTGGAAATTACTAGGTGGAAGCAGGTCTTTTCTGGACTTCATAGCAGAGACCGTTCAGAGGGAGATCACACAGACTGTCTACTTTCGCTCCTCATTAAATCCGCCTTTGAACTTGAAGCACGCACTGAGCGTATCTTTAGAAAAAATCATTAATTTGTCAGGCACATTAAGGGACACAGAGACAGCAAAGATAAGGAATGAAAGTAACGGACATTTTCGTAGCAGAACGAAAGAAACGGACATTTTCCTAGACTGTTTTGACCATAACGAGGGGCCACATGAAGATAGCCAGTGCATGAAATTTAGTCCAAATTGATTTTTAGAAAACTCCATGATTTTTGCATGGCGTGCAAATCATAACGATACCACTGTCGGTGATACAGGAATCATAAATGCCTTTCTATTCGGCGCATTTTCCGGCGGTCCGGAGCATTTTCTAGCTCTATAAATTTGAAGGCACCGAGCTGTTGTATCTAAAAAGTGAGATTTGGGTGTTTTCTTTTCAAGGGAAGAGCAAGGATGAGTTTTCCTTTGGTGAGTATTAATCCGGGAATGTTAGGTTCAGTCAGTCTTCAATATCGAGTTGTTTTAGTGACGAGCATGCAGGTCTCTCTCTGAGAGATGCTTGCTCTCAAATTCGGAACGGCACCCTCAGCCCCTCTGATTTTCCTCCCATGAGGATCTACAACGATCAGAATGGCGTGCTGAGGTCTTATGACAATAGGAGACTGTGGGTGTTTCGAAAGGCTGGCGTTACTAATGTGAATGCACTGCTTTTGTCAAACCCGCCTGCGTACAGGTTTCCGCCACCTGCATCTGCTTATGCCAATTTCTTTCCCAAACTCCGCGGCGAATGAGGGTCTTTAACAGTTATATGGTTATAAGTTTGTGACAGTGTGTTTTAGGGTTAATGCTAGGAACAGAAAGACTACCTATGATGTCGCAGTGCAGTTTTGGTGTTTGTGGTTTAGGGTTTTTTAGGGTTACTGATAGAAACAGAAAGACTACCTATGATGTTGCAGCGCAGTTTGTGGTGTTTGTGGTTTTCAGTTGTGTTATCTTTTTTCGTATGAAGTATATTTACGTTTTTATAGTTTCCTGAAGTGTTGGTTATAAAAATTGTTTTATGTACAGTATACATCTAATTTGTTTAGTAGTATTTCCTTTTTGGTTTAACCTGTACTAAGAATCTTCAAAAATCATTAAAAAAATCATCAGCAAATAAGAATCTTTATAAAGAGTTTAAAAAATATTAATTGTAAGGTTTGTTGTTTTTGATTTAAATTATTAAAAATATTAATTTAATCATAGCAAAACTTCAATTCACATTATGATATAAGAGCATGTTTGTTATACATGTGTTTGCCCAATCAACGGTTTTCTTTATATGCTTTTGTTTGATGAAATAACACGTGCCTTTCTTAATTAATAACATGGACATTCCTTTCTGAAAAATATAAAAATATATTATTATCCATTAGTAGCCCGCACATGTTAATAGGTCGTGAAGAATATATTATTTTAAATAATAAGGGAAAAAAACAATACAAAAAAGAATAATAATGTTATGTCATATACTTGATGGAGTGCTCTCTCGATATTTTCCGGAACCCTAACCCTAATGATTTTGGCGATGGAGGCAGGGTCTCCGCCCCAGGTGAGGGTAGAGAGCATGGTGGCTTAGGGGCGAAAGTGCTAAGGTGTTGTAAACTAATGGTGACATCATATCAAGAGTTGAGCTTCATGGCGCGACCAAACTTGAACGACCTCTTCCTCTGCCCTCTTCCTTTGGTGATGCCCTCGTTGCTGGCTTTGGTGGCCTTGTTTCCAAACTAGGGGTCGACAGGGTGGTGACAATGTGGTGGTAGCTTCACAGGGGAACGCGGATGGTATTTTCTTGTTTGCAACTCCTGACATATTTGATCCAAGGGATGGTGCTTCAGGGGATGGTGGTGGCTCCTCGGGGTTACTTTTTGATGGTTGTTCTTTCCCTAGCCGTGTTAGATCACCTTTGGGGGATGATATTAGATAGAGATTGTGGCCATAGCAGGGGTTAACCCTACGGACTTGTTCGAAGGCAGTTTTGAGGGAAAAAGTTTTCTGGAAGTAGCTAAATCCACTAAGAGACTTCCTCCCAACCCTATGGCATCTGCCAACATTTCTCCATCTATATCCTTTGGTACATAAGTTTTTCAATCTAAAGCATATTTCAAGAGTATTGGGCTCATCTATAGATCTAATAACATATGCACGGTCCTCCCTGCTCTTCACGATTGGATCTCGTCACACTAGAAACCTCTTATAGAAGGTACACTTGATATTTACGCCACATATAGAGGTTTTTTCATTATATTTTTTTGACAAAACTTATAATAGATATTTGATATTCGGTGAAGTCTGGGATTTTAAATCTCATTTCCTCCTTATGAAACCATGGTTCCCCTTGTTCAATGCGGTGATTGAAATCTTTCATGTAAAACCGGTTTGGGTCCAACTGCCACACATACTCCTCCAATTTTGGAGTGAAAACAACTTAATTTCAATAGGGGAAGCCTTGGGTAAATGTCTCGTCACTGACCTAAAGATATCTTTATATGATTTTACCGCATATGCTCTTATTTTGTTAGATATGAATACCTTTGTTGATCTTATGGATACTATCATTCTCATAGTGGAGGACTATACCTGAACTCAAAATCTAGATTATGAAGGTTTCCCTTTCAGATGTAGAACTTGTTTTCTCTAGGTCACTTAGTTGTGGACTGTCTGATGGGGAATAAACAAGGTAAAATTAGATCTTTGCGGTGGAAGAATTTTGATCCTAGTCACCTAGTTGTTAATAACAAACTAGATATTGATTCAAGGGAAGATTCTCAGAACAAAGATGATTGTGGAGGCCAATTCTTCCCCTACTCTCTAGATTTTGATTCAAGGGAAGATTCTGAGAACAAAGATGATTGTGGACACCATTTCTATCCCTACTCTTGTAGGCAAGGCTACACCTCTTGCTAATGCAGAGGATTCCAATCCCCTTCCTCTTGTGACTTATTCTCATGAGAACAAAGGGATCCTTGAAATCATCATTCCGATTCACTCTAAGGAAAATGTAAATCCAAATAATGATCCAGGTTGGATTACTGATGGGAAAAAATAAGAAAGGGAAAATTGTAAAAGATCCCCTTAAAATGCATTTAAGATCCCATTAGAAGGAGCCTCAAGAAATAGATGGAAAATTGTTGTATTATTGTTCCTACTTTGTTGTTTTTATGATGGTGCTTTTATGGTTTCTTTTTGCCGTTGGTATAGGCTACTTCACTTGATCCTCGTGGTTATATCTTTGTCTCCATCTGTAACATCTTGTTACAGGGGTATGGGTCCCCTTAACCCACATTTACTATAATTAAAAAAAAATTCATGTCATATTGAAGGAAAATAACTTCAACCTTTGAGTCCATATTTTTAATATTTAATGTTGTATGTTTTTATTTTAATAATTAATGGAATCACAAGATTTTTTTTTTTACTTTTGTACATTATTACAAACTTTACAAATTGATGTTGTTGAAGAGATGGATGTGAATCCATGCAAAGGTGAGAACAAACAATTTAAGTCAAAAGAAAAGCTTGGTGTACTTGGGAATAATAAGGTTGTAACTAGTAATAGTATTTTTTATTTTTATTTTTTCCTTTTTAATAAGAACAAGTTAATTTCTACATCTCACCTTTAACACTTACAAATGTCTCCTTCAAACATTCCGTATTTATAGGTAAAAATCTTATAATGCAAATTGATTATAATATTTTTTTACAAATGTTTGTTTAATGTATGAAATGTTTTGGAATATATAAAACTTTATAGATAATTGAGGGGTTTAGAATGGATATCTATTATATTTAACTTTTTATATTTGTTATACAATTTTTTTGATTAGTAAATTAAGAGATTTTGAATGGTTCCCTCAAACCTTATACACACTACTTACAAATATAACATGAAAAATAAACACCAACATTCCCTTCGACACCTTTTTGTTATTGATTTTGATAATTGCATCGACTACACTTATGGATATTATTGTAGCTTTTTGATTTAGCATAATATTAGATGTTACAAATACTAGACTGTTGTTTTTTATTCATTTATGATGCATGTGGATTATTAGAGACATTTTACATTGATGTCGATATGCTATTGACATGGTTATATATATATATATGATGCATATATGATGGACTATTGTTGTTTTCGATTCATATATGATGCATGTGAATTATTAGAGACATTTTACATTGATGTCGATATGCTATTGACATGGTTATATATAGAAAACATTCGATATCTTTCATCACACTATGTAGGCTTTGATAATTGAACTAATATTGTGATCATTTTGACATGGATGAAACATAAGAATAGAGATGTTGGTAGAAATTGTAAATGATATCGTAATTTCCTAGATGCTGTTTTGATTCATATATAGATAATTGTGGACTTATATTGTATATTTTATCATAGATGTTTTTAATGTGGCCACGAGGCTGAAGGAGGTATTTATGTGTTTTGCAGGTAAATTTATTCACAACAAACATTGGGGGATTGGAGACCAACCACATTGGAATTCTAGGTGAATTCAACAAGGGTCACCATGGCAACATGTATTTGTGTGTGTGTTTGAATTTGGTTAGGGGGAAATTGTGACCAAGGGGTTATGTATTGTCTTTTATTTAGTTTTCTTTTAATTGATGTTAGTATGTGATTTTAGTGATGTAATTCATTGTATTAATTATTTGGAATTTGGTGTATTTATTTTTCCCCTTTATTATTAATGGGTTGTAGTGTACTCATTAAAGCTAACTTTATTAGGGTATATTTCTCTTGGATTTTGTGTTGTGAGTTGAGTGCTTGGGGATCTTCAGATTGTACACTCTACCTCTTCATGGAAATTCGAATTTGGCCTTAGGGGCCAATTTTGGAGGCTTATGGGACAATTCAAACTTGTTCCACACCTCTTAAATTGCTATAAAAACCCTACCTATTGGGTGGGGGTCAAAATTAGACCCCATTAGGTGTTTTGGGAAGATAAAAAGGTAAAATGTTTATTGCACTTTCTTTCTTGAAATAAATTTTGTCCTTAGGGGTGTGGGCTTAGATTGTGTGTGTAAGTAAAATGTAATTTCTTGAACCACTTATTAATTGTGCTTTGGAGTATGGGGTTGATTAGGGTGATGTGGAGTGGAGAGGAAATGAGGTGGCATCCTACTTGGAGCCACATCATCCTCCTCTCTCCCTTTTCTATTTATGGAAGTTATTTTGCTTGTTTGGGGGTAACTTCATTATTTGGTGCTCTTGATTTTTTGGGAGTTAGAGGATTTTGGAGAGATTTTGGTCTTGGTGGGAGCTTGTTGGTGATTGCTTGGGTTTGAAGGAGCTTGGAGATTAAATCTTGGAACAAGCTCTACTATGGAAAGGTAGGAGCTTTACTCTTGCTTATGTTTTCCTTTATTTGTGTATATGTGCTTGTTATTTTGAGTGTTTGGAATGCTTGTTGGGTGCTTGGGTAGATTTCCTAAGTGTGGTGTAGGAGGGGACTATGGGAAAATTCATGTAGGGAGGCATAAGAGTTATTTCATGTTTTGGAGGGAGTTTGGGTTGGGTGCCCCACCTTGGACAAGGAATGCTTGCATTTCTTACTTGTTCTTGTATGAGGGAGGCATAAGAGTATGAGGGAGGCATAAGAGTATGTGGGAGGAATAAGAGGTACTTGAGGGAGGCATAAGATTATGTAGGAGATTTGAGATATGCATTGGAGGTTTTAAGGTGGGAACCCATTTCCCATTAGGAGGCATAAGTGACTTCCCCATAGGTTCTTTCTCCTTTGGCTTTCATTTTTAAAGCCTTGTTTATTTTGGTTATTTTTCCTTCTTGTGTTGAAGTTGAGTTGAATGTGCTTGGAATGGTTGTGAAATTTTGGTGTTGTGTTGTGGAATCTTGTTGTTGCCATGTGTTGGATTCACCTCTCATTGTAATGTGGTTGGGGCTCGGGGGCCAATGAGGAGGATGGCTTCTCCTCCTCATTGGATATTTTGGTTGGGTGGAGAGTGTTGCCTCTCCCCATTTTGTTGTGGATCAAACATATCATGAAGGAGCTCTCTTGTTGGTGTTGTGAAGCTTGGAGCTTTTTGTGGAGTCCCTAAGAAAATTCTTCTTGTAATAAAACTTCCTTAGTGTTATTCCCACTTAGAGTGGAGGAATTTGTAATATTGTATTCCATTTTTAGATTATATTCTTGTATGATTTCCCACTTTAAGTGGAATACATTGTATTGATCTTGTGAAGGAAAGTTGCATTCAAATATTTGTTACTAAAGTGTAATGTATGTTGGAAGAAACAAAAGAAGAAAGATTTGTGTTGTAAAGTTAGTTTTGTGAAATAGAAAAGAAAGTAATTCTCTTTATTTGAAGTTTTGGTTCTATTGTGAGAAAGGAATTTACTTTCATTGTGAAGTTGTATTATGGTAAAAGAGAAAGAAGAAATATAAAGTAGTAAGATGTTAAAAATGTATGCATAGTAAAGTTGAATGTATAATAAAGTTTTTGTAGTTATTTTTGATATATGAGTTGTAGTTAAGATGAAAGAGACAAAAAATTTGAGATAGGGAATTGTTTTATTTTGTATTAAGAAAATAACAATGTAGAAGTAGATATAAACCTTTTATTTTACTCTTTGAATTCAAACAAAATTAGTTGAACAATATTGAAATGATCTTGTAATTAGTTGTGCCTTTATTGGAATTGATAATGCTTAAAATGAGTAGTTTTAACTAAGAAATGATCAAATGGAATGAAATCTCAAATCTGGAGACCTTAGGTGTATAAAATTAAGCTCAGAATGCATTTTAGTACCTTTTAGCAACTTTTGTTTTTTAGAAAACTAGGAATTCTAGGTTCCGTTTCTAAGAAAAAGAACCGCCACCCTATGTAGATTGGCGGTCTCGTAACCACTGCTCGGCGGGCGGAGTCTCGAACCATCGCTCCATAAGGTGGCAGTTCATGGTTTGTCACCCAAGTAGGGATGGGGTTCTACAACCGCCGACCATTTGTTCTCAGGCGGTGGTTCTATCACTTACGGTAGAAACTTCGATTCATACCTATGCAAAAAATTCTAACTTGTATATACTAATTTTTAAGTTGTAAATTTAACTAAGAATTTACGAGCAATTATATAAAAATTAAATCTTGTTGTTTTAAGTAATTAAACCTACAAATTGTAGATTAAAAACATTCCTTCTCATTTATATTGATGGGGGTAGGGTTTTCCCCAAATAGAGAACCCAAATTCACATAGCTTTGAAACAAAACCAAATTGGTAAAGGAAACCCCTCCCAATCCTTGAATGAAAGAAATTACAATGATAAAACTACAAACTAAACTAATCTAAGATTTAATCTCCTTATAGACTCCTCCATGGTTCTTCCTCTATTGCTCCCATGGCTTCCTCCTCTCCAACCTACAATTTTAACAAAAGAAAATAGACCAAATGAGGAGAATAGAATAAAGGAAAGGTTTTAATAAGAATGCTTAAGGATTTTAGGGGTTAGTTTGGAACCCTAGGATCTAGTGGCCAAGATTGTTTTGATCTAAGGGTGGAGGATTAACCCTACTTTTGTTTGGTAGAAATGTATTTTAAATGTTTAAATTAAATCCTTAAGGGTATGTGTAGATGGGTGAATGGGGCCATTTATTTTCCTTGGGGTGTAAAGTCCTTTCTAGTTCTTAGTATGTTTTAGGAATTTAATAAAAGGGGACTTTAAGCTATTAGGGTAATGGAACTAAATTATTTAAACATGAGGTTAACCATATTAGGATTGAACATTAACTAAGAAGAGAAAACATTTAACCAAGTAAATTAAACTATGGCACCTTCCTAGTTGACTTTTAATTAATCGACCTTAGAGGTAAAGTAATTTTAATATTTAATCTTTTAACTAGACCTGACCTATCAATCATAAAGTTGAGTTTAGTGGTGTAAATTAATTTAATGTACCTAAGGGTTAAACACCCTTATAACCTATTTTACCTTTGGCTTCTAACCAAAAAAATTATAGTCACTATTTTTGGGATTAAGTGTTAGGTTTTAGCGTGTTCCTAGAACGTCATTTTTGTGGGCGTTACATTTTGGTATCAGAGCCATGGGTTCAAATCTTGGACCCTTGGGCACACTAGAAAACATGAGACATGAACTTTTAACCTAGTGCAAAATTGTTTTCTTTTAACCTAGAAAACCACACTGTCTGATAATTATATAATGTAGAAAACATAGAAAACTGAAACAAGACCTAGAACAATGAACTAACTCTCACCTTGGTCTATGCAGGAGGTGTGGATCAGATGAGGGGTCTTTTCACATATACCCGAATATACTACCTCCGAGTAGGCTGTAGAGGCCATTCTACCTCAGATTTTACAGATGCTTGAACATCAATGTCACTATATAAAGAGGGTCCTTGGGAGGATGACTTACTAGACATGACATGGAGCCATCAGTGGAGGCCCATGCATCCCCTTGGCACAGTGAGGAGTATAGGGTAGAGAACTTCCACATGGAGTCGGTTAGGGTAGAGTCACCACAAAGAGGGCATGGAGAAAGGATTTCAAGACATAGGGATAAATCTCAAAGCCTAGACAAAGAGAGGAGCATGCAGAGAGACCAAGGGTGTAACTCCCACTAAAAAATCTCACTTGAGACCCAAGAACAACCTAGGATTAGTTATAAAAAAATTCAATAATATTTTTTTTTTTTCATTTTAAAAGTGTCTACAACCATACTACAATATCAAAGTTGTCACAAACAAGTTTCAAGGTCAATTATAAGTAATAGATTATATTTTATCTAGGTCAATACTTATGTTTAGAATAGTCATTTAAAATTAAAAGGGCAATTTCTCACTTACCCACTCCCAGAACTCACTTAAAAGTTTCAACTTGAATTTTCTCATAATTAACGCAATCAAAATTTCCTAAAAACACTCCCATTAGATAGGAAATTTCCTCACCTTTTTGGTGATATAAATAAATCCTCATAACTCTTCATATTTCTCAAGTTATGGGCCAAAGGAACTTGGGGTGAATTTTTTCAAAGAGTGGCCTGCAGGGCTGGGGAGGAAAATTTTCCCCAACTCGGGTTTGTGGACTTCAGAGAGAAATTTCACCTAGAGGAGAAAAGTGGGTCGACGGAGCGGGAAGAAAAAAATTCCCAAATGCGGACCGGCGAAACAGGGAAGGCATTTAGCACTTTTGCCCTTGTGAGACAAAGGCACAATTTACCTCTGCTCACCAACGAGCCCGTAAGGGGAAATGTGTCCAAAAAATTCAAACCAAAGGGAAGGCGGGTCAGTGGCTAGTGGGAGAACTTAGAAATTTCTACCCAAATATTTTCCGAAGAACTAAGGTGTAAAAGGATTCGCTCCTTCGTCGATGCCTTGTGAAGCCATGTGGTAGCACCAATTGGCTGCGGGCTTGCAGGGCCACGAAGGAAACTTTGAAAATTTTCCAAATTTATTTTCAAAAGTGCTAAGGTTTTAAATGATTCCATTCCTCCTCTACTACCTCATGAAGTCACGTGGTAACACTTGGTGGCGGCGGAGAAAATTCAAAAATTTTGCCAATTTTATTTTTTGAACTTATATCATATTTTTGACAACATGAAGGCTTGCAGGATAGTGGAGCGGTGGGAAACTTCATGACTTTGTGATTTTTGGGAAAAAAGTGAAAAAGGAAATTTTTAGCTGCGGGTCCTCCCAGAAATATTTTATTCATATAAATTTGACAGTTAGATAATTTTTGAAGCCAAATGAAGTTAAAAACTTTAGAAGGTCATAACTTTTGACAGGGAACTCGGTTTTTGGAAAACAAGGACTTTTTGGAAAGATATCAAAGTAATATTTGCAAAATAAGATTAACATTTTAATTTTGATAAAATTTAAAGGGAATTTTTAAGAAAACGTTCTACAGGATTGAAAATGTGAACTGGTCATTTTAATTTATAATTTTTTGTTCAAATTCGACATTCTTCCATTCTCAACATGTGAACCAGACATGGAGGATTTCTCTTGGGGAAATGTTAGGATTGATTGCAAGGTATAACTTGTTAGATTGATTTTTAATTTGAAAACTCCCAATTTGACAACAAAACAACTGTGAAACTGTCTGAGCCTGGTTTGCAAAGGTTAATGAAAACTTCTTAAGTATTTTAATATGTTTGAGATCATTTTGATCATACAAGTTCAATTTGGTAATTCATTTGGCCCTTTCAATGTTACAGATGGTTTTGTACTTTTGATAAAAATTTGCAAAGTTTACAGTGAAAATAAAATGGAGTTATACTTAAACTTGAATAAATTCTATTTTCCTTTATCAATTTTGATATATGGGTTCGTTCCAAACCAATCTAGCATATTAAACTTGATTCAATCAAGGTATTCAAAAGCCCAAAATACAATTCTGATTTCCAAGTCATGCATTTCAAAAAACATAATATTATAACATTTCTTCATACATATTTACAGACTTTCAAATGGAGATCTCATAGTGCATTTCAACAATCAGATTTCAAATACAACAATGTTATTAGAAGAATATAATACAATCTTATATTAATTCAAAAATGATATCTTTACAACTTCTTTCTTTCATTCCTCAAATACAACATACAAAATACAATCTCTTTCACATTCTTTCAAAAGTAGGAAACAAAGTATATCTCTTTCTCATTTCAAATTACAACTTTCCTAGTCAATAAAAAACATCTTTCCATCACAATAATATACAAGGTCATCCAATTCAAGTGGGAAAAGGTTACAATAAGGAATAATCTCAAAAATGACTATCAAATATGTCTTTTCCATTTCTCTCGAACAACAACATGTAGATCCATCATTCTCCAATTTGATCATAACAAAAGCAGGGGAAAGGCAACACTCTCCACCCAATGAAGACATCCAATGAAAAGGAGAATCCATCCTTCTTCATTGGCCCCTGATCCCCAACCACAATACAATAAGAAATGCGTTTTAACTCACGGAAACAACATGCTTCCACAAAAACACATGTAAATTTCACATTTAAAAAAACACAGTCCAAAAAAGAATGCAGTTTACAACCACATTAAAACATAACAATCAAAAACTCAGCTTCATCATGCAAGTCAAAGGAGCAAGAAACTATGGGGATGCTACTTATGCCTCCTAAAGGGGAAATGTGTATCACCACCTGATTACAAACCACCAAAATATAGTATATCAAAACCCTTACATGCCCTTATGCCTCCCCAAGTACCCCTTATTCCTCACGTTTCCTTATGCCTCCCCAACCTCTTATGGCACCCCATAACGAGTAAATAAATGCAAGCTATTTCTTTGCAAGGTGGAACCCAAATCCTAACTCCCTCCACACTTATACCTCCTCAAAACACTTATGCCTCCCAAAAAATATACCCCATAGCCTTCTCCTACACCATTCCTAGGCCATCTACCCAACAACCCAAAAACATGCCAAAAAATTCACAAAAATAACATTTACATAAATAAAAGAGGAACATTTCAAGAGCCAAGCTCCTACCTCTCCATGATGGAGTTGT
The DNA here is from genome assembly GCA_018340775.1 of Taxus wallichiana var. yunnanensis. Lineage (NCBI taxonomy): Eukaryota > Viridiplantae > Streptophyta > Pinopsida > Cupressales > Taxaceae > Taxus > Taxus wallichiana. The sequence continues at coordinate 333,979,568 of CM031237.1, read as the reverse complement.
TCCAAGTTCCAAACAACAACTTTATTCCAATGCAAGCAATCTAAATATCCACCAAGCACAAGCATTCAACAATCTTCAAACTTCTCCAAAGCAAGAGCTCTCAAACAGTAAAAAATAATTCACCCAAAAATGAAGTATCCAAAGGTGAAGAAACCCAAAACAAGGTAAGGAATTTGAATTTTATAGAAGAGGGAAGAGAAGAGGATGAGGTGGATCCATGTAGGATGCCACATCACACATCCTCAACCCCAACACAAAATTCAACTTCATTCTCCAATGCATATTAAATAGGTGGGTGAATAATATGATAGTTTTACTTACACACTCAAATCAAACCCACACCCAAAAGGACTGAAATTAAAACATGTAAGAAAAGTGCAATTACAACATTCAACTTGACTTACAAAAATGCATAAAGAAGGTCTAAATTTAACCCTCCAACCATAGGTATGGTTGGTAATGAATTTAAGAGGTGTGGGGAAAGTGTAACTTGTCCCACAAACCTCCAAAATCAGCCTCCAAGGACAAATTCGAATTTTAAAGAAGATGAAATGTTTCATACTCCAAAATCAACTTACATATCTCTTACACATCACTTACCCATTTCTATCAACACTTTAATTCAATGCCAAAAACTCTATTAATTACTTTCGTATGACATGTTTTAATTAATTAACTTAACAACATATGTACTCACAATATTAACACACCATTTAATAAATAATGAAAGGGGTCAATGCACCACTAAATAAACATATGCAAACATTAAAAAAAGGACAAAATAAAAGAAATACATAAAACCCCTTCGTCACATTTGAAGGTGACCCCCCATGGGAATCCCTAACAAAAATAAAAAATACACACAAAAAATACGAGTTGCTAAGGTGACCTTGTTGAATTCATCTAGAATTCCAATGTGGTTTGTCTCAGCCTCCCCCGATGCGTGTTGCGATATTTTAACCTAAAAAAAAATACCTTCTTTAGCCTCGTGGCCATATCAGAACATCCAAGTGAATATAAACATAATTTCAAGATTATCAATATATATGAATCACAACAATCATCAACACAATAGACAATATCACTTATAATTTCATCAATAACTATATCATCATCAATTTTAATTCAATTTTCTCGGTCTACTCAATATATCCAAATATCACATGTCCTAACCACATCCATAAATATATATAACCATGTCCAAAAAATGTTAACATCTATATAAAATGTCTCTAACAATCATCATGCATCATATGTGAATCAAAGTTGATAATAGTCCATGCTTTAACATCTAATCATCATACTGAATTAAAAATATAACAATGTTCATGATATAGTCAATAGTGTCATGATCAGTATCAAAAGGTGTAAAAGGGAAGTGGGCACTACATCCCCCTCCCCTTAGACTCGACTTCCTCCTGGAATTCACTAGAACAGATGTGGGAATTGAACTCGTAGTAAATTAGCATCCTCCCATGTAGCTGCAATATCATCATATATGTCCCACTGCACTGACACCTGGTCAATCTCTCTGCCTCTGCAATCTATAATGCAGACAGGCTCCACCATCACCTACCCTTGATCATGTACCTATAATGAGGTCTAATCCAGCACATGAGAAGGATCTGCAATATATCTCTTAAGAACTGAAACATGAAACACATCATGTACACGAGAAAAGCTAGGTGGCAATGCTAGACAGTAGTCTAATGGGCCAATACGATCCAAGATCTCAAAAGGACCAACAAATTTAGGAGCTAACTTATAACCTTTTCCATAGTGGATGGAGCTCTTATGTGGCTTGACACAAAGGAACACCTTCATGCCCACATCAAAACTACTGTCAACCCTATGTTGATCTGTGTACTTCTTCTTCCTGTCATGTGCCTCATGCAGTCTCTATCTGATCATAACCACTTGCTGCTCCATGTCTTGTAACAAATATGGTCTAAGAGAAACCATGTCCTCTAACCTGTCCCAACTAAGAGGTGTCCTACACTCTCTGCCATAAAAATCCTGAAAAGGAGCCATGCCTATAGCACTCTGAAAACTATAATTGTAGGAAAACTCCACCAAGTACATGTACTCCTCCCATCTAGACTGATGATCCATAACATACATCCTAAGAATACCCTATATAATCTAATTCACCTACTTAGTCTATCCATCTGTCTCGGGGTGGTATGCGGTGCTGAAATTGATCCTTATCTTGAGGGCATACTTGCATGGTAGTCCAAAAATGGGAAGTATACAAAGGATCAAAGTCACAAATGATCTTTTGTGTAATCCCGTGCAACCTAAAAATGTCATCCAGATATATCCATGCCACTGCACTAGCTGTTTAAGTGGTCTTCACTAGAAAAAGTGAGCCACTTTTTTCAATTTATCCACTATGACCATGATGGCATTGTGGTGATATCTAGACATTGGTAGCCCAACAATGAAGTCTATGGAAATGGTGTCCCACTTCCACTCCGGTATAGCATGAGGAAAGAGAAGGCCAGCTGGATGCTGATGCTCGGCCTTCACTTTATGGCACTCTAAATAGCGTGACACAAGCTGAGCCACATCTCTACAAAGTCCTCTCCAATGATACAACTGTCTCAAGGTGGTGTGCATCTTCTTCACCCCGGGATGGGTTGAATAGGTTGCATGATGTGCTTTTGTCAAAATTTCTTGCCTCAAGCCTCCATCTCTGGGAACATAAATCTGAGCTATGTGCCTGAGAAGTCCATCTACCTCTAATGAAAAACCATCTAACTTCCCTTCAAGGGGTCTCTGGAAATCAATCTCTACTCTAGCTGCAATGTCAAAGCTATCACGAGGAATTTTCTATATAATCCTACTCCACAAATCTGTGCCCACCATAGTGGCCATAACCACATGTATTCATTTGCTAAGAGCATCTATAACCAAATTGTCCTTCCCCTTCACATGCTCTATCTCCATATCATACTCATAAGGAAAATCCCTCCAACGCCATTGACGAGCATTGAGATTGGGTTGTGTGAAGAGGTGATGAAGACTCAAGTGATTTTTTTGAGTGTAAATATCCTACCAAGAAGGAAGTGTCTCCATCAAACCAAGGCATGCAAAACTTCTGCAAGGTCAATATCACGAGTCGATAATTGATTTCATAATATTTGAGTTTGTGAGACTCAAAAGCTACTATTATTCCATCCTCCATCAATACACCTCCAAGTCCACCAAAGAAGCATCTATGTATACAAAGAACTCACCATGTGGATCCGATATTGTGAGAATAGGTGTTGTGGTGAGAAATTCCTTCACTTTCTTGAACGCCTACTCACATATATCTGACCAAACAAACTTCTTCCCTTTCTACTGAAGGGAAGTGATGGGGTGCGTAATCCATGAGAAGTCCTGAACAAATATCCTGTGATAACTTGCTAATCCCACAAAGTTGCACACCTCTGTCACAATAGTGGTTGTTGGCCAATTCATAATAGCTCTAATCTTGGAAGGATCGACTATGATACCTTCCCCAGAAATTATGTGGCCCAAATACTACACCTCTGTCTAAAAGAAAGTACACTTCTCCAAGTTCCTGTAAAGTTACTGCTCACGACGACACTGAAGAACCTGGAAAGGTGCCCCTCATGCTCCTCACGCATACATGAGTAAATAAAAATGTCATCAAGCAAGATGAGCATGAAACAATCCAAGAAAGTCTTGAATACTCCATTCATCAAACTCATAAACATTGCGGGGGCATTAGTTAAACCAAAAGGCACCACTGTGAACTCATAGTGCCCATATCTCATACGAAAGGCAGTCTTATGAATATCTTCCTCTTTAATCCTCAGCTGATGATATCCTGACTTAAGATCAATCTTAGAGAAAATTTTGGCTCACTTCATCTGATCAAACAAATCATCAATGCGTGGAAGGGGTTAACGATTCTTCATCGTTGGTTTATTTAGTTGGCAGTAATAAATAGATAACCACAAGGATCCATCCTTATTCTTCACAAAAATCATCGGTGCACCCCAAAGGGATACACTAAGATGGATTAGGCCTTTCTCCAGAAGGCCCTCTAACTGTAACTTGAGCTCACAGAGATTTGAGGTGGTCATCCGATAAGGTGCTCGTGAGATAGGTTTTGCTCCCAGAACTAGATCTATATGAAAATCAATCTCACGTGGATGTGGTAACCCTAGTAGCTCCCCTGGAAAGATTTCTAAAAACTCTCTCAAAATGGGATGGTCATCTAGCGATGGTCCACTAGACCCATCCTCTGATCGATCACTAACTGTGAAAGAAAACATTTGAAAATTGTCTTAAGATACATAGCGGAGATGGTGTGAAATTAAATAGGTCTCTTGACCCCTAAAATCACCGACTCAACTCCTAGATCATCTTTACAAGATATGATCTTGTGGTAACAATCCATTCTGGCTTTGTGTGAAGACAACCAATCCATACCCGATATGACTCCATTTGATCCCAACGAAGGATATTAGATCCGAGGTAGTGGTGAAAGGTCCCAAATCCACTACACACTCCTTAACTAAGGAGTCTACAGAGATCTTGGCTCCCGAAGCCATCTCTACCTCCCAACTGAGACCCTGTCTAACTACCACCAACCTGCATCGCTCTACTAAAGATGGTGCAATAAAAGAATAAGATGAACCAGAATAAAAAAAATGGAGGTAGAAATACCACCAATGCTACCTGTAGTCTTGATCACTGTGCTTTGATTCTTGGCTTGCGTAGTTCTCAACCGCTGCGTAGATCTTGATGACTGGAGAAAATTAGGAAATTTTGCCAATTTTTTTTTGAACTTAGACCATATTTTTGACAATATGAAGGATTTCAGGGTTAGCAGAGTGGCATGAAACTTCATGACTTTGCAATTTTTGGGAAAAAAGAGAAAAAGGAAAATTTTTAGCCCGCAGGTCCGTCCAAGAATATTTTATTCATATAAATTTGACAGGATTTTTGAAGCTAAATGAAGTAAAAAAATTCAGAAGGTCATAAATTTTGACTGGGAACTTGGTTTTTGGAAAACGAGGACTTTTTGGAAAGCTCTCAAAGTCCTCTTTGCACAAGAAGATTAAAATTTTAATTTTGATAAACTTCAAAGGGTCATTTTTAAGAAAACATTCTATAGGCTTAAAAATGTGAACTAGTCATTTTAATTTATAATTTTTTTGTTCAAATTCGACATTCTTCCATTCTCAACATGTGAAGCAGACATGGAGGATTTCTCTTGGGGAAATTTTAGGATTGATTGCAAGGTATAACTTGTTAGATTGATTTTTTTATTTGAAAAATCCCAATTTGAAAGCAAAATGACTATGAAACTGTCTGAGCCCGGTTTCGCAAAGGTTAATGAAAACTTCTTAAGTGTTTTAGTATGTTTGAGATCATTTTGATCATACAAGTTCAATTTGGTAATTCATTTAGCTCTTTCAATGTTACAGGATGGCTCTGTACTTTTGATAACTATTTGCATAGGTTACAGTGAAAATAAAATGGAGTTATACTTAAACTTGAATAAATTCTATTTTCCTTTATCAATTTTGATATATGGGATCATTCCAAACCAATATAAAATATTAACCTTTATTCAATAAATGTATTAAAAATCCCAAAATACAATTCTGATTTCCAAGTCATGCATTTCAATGAACAAAATATTATAACATTTCTTCATACATATTTACAGACTTTCAAATGGAGATCTCATAGTGTATTTCAACAATCAGATTTCAAATACAAATATGTTATTAGAAGAATATAATACAATCTTCTATTAATTCAAAAATGATATCTTTTTAAATTCTTTCTTCCATTCCTTGAATATAACATACATAATACAATCTCTTTCACATTCTTTCAAAAGCAGGAAAGAAAGTATATCTCTTTCTCATTTCGAATTACAACTTTCCTAGTCAATACAAAACATCTTTCCATCATAATAATATACAAGGTCATCCACTTCAAGTGGGAAAAGGTTACAATAAGGAATAATCTCAACAATGAATGTCAAATATGTCTTTTTCCTTTACTCCAAAAAACAACATGCAGATCCATCATTCTCCAATTTGATCACAACAAAAGTAGGGGAAAGGCAACACTCTCCACCCAACCAAGACATCCAATGAAAAGGAGAAGCCATCCTTCTTCATTGGCCCCCGAGCCCCAACCAAATGTAATAAGAAATGTGTTTCAATTCATGGCAACAACAGGCTTCCACAAACACACATGCAAATTTCACATTAAAAAAACACAGTCCAAAAAAGAATGTAGTTTGTAACAACATTAAAACATAACAACCAACAACTCAGGCTTCATCATGCAAGCCAAAGGAGAAAGAAACTATGGGGGATGCTACTTATGCCTCCCAAGGGGGAAATTTGTATCACCACCTGATTACAGACCACCAAAATATAGTATATCAAAACCCTGACATGCCCTTATGCCTCACGCAAGTACCCCTTATTCCTCACATTTCCTTATGCCTCCCAACCTCTTATGGCACCCCATAATGAGTAAAGAAATGAAAGTTATTTCTTTGCAAGGTGGAACCCAAATCCCAACTCCCTCCACACTTATACTTCCTCAAAACACTTATATTTCCCAAGAAATATACCCCGTAGCCTTCTCCTAAACCCTTTCCTAGGCCATCTACCCAACAACCCACAAACATGCCAAAACATTCACAACAATAACATTTGCATAAATAAAAGAGGAGCATTTCAAGAGCCAAGCTCCTACCTCTCCATGATGGAGTTGTTCCAAGTTCAAAACAACAACTTTATTCCAATGCAAGCAATCTAAATATCCACCAAGCACAAGCATTCAACAATCTTCAAACTTCTTTAAAGCAAAAGCTCCCAACCAGTAAAAATTAATTCACCCAAAAATGAAGTATCCAAAGGTGAAGCAACCAAAAAATAACATAAGGAATTTGAATTTTATAGAAGAGTGAAGAGAAGAGCATGAGGTGGATCCATGTAGGATGCCACATCAAACATCCTCAACCCCAACACTAAATTAACTTCATTCTCCAATGCATATTAAATAGGTGGGTGTATAACATGACAGTTTTACTTACACACTCAAATCAAACCCACACCCAAAATTACTTAAATTAAAACATGTAAGAAAAGTGCAATTACAACATTCAACTTGACTTACAAAAATGCATAAAGAAGGTCTAAATTTAACCCTCCAACCATAGGTATGGTTGGTAAATAAATTTAAGAGGTGTGGGACAAGTCTAACTTGTCCCACAAACCTCCAAAATCAGCCTCCAAGGAAAATTTGAATTTCAAAGAAGATGAAGTGTTTCATACTCCAAAATCAACTTACATATCTCTTACACATCACTTACACATTTCTTACAACACTTTAATTCAAGGCCAACAACTCTATTAATTACTTTCTTATGACATATTTTAATTAATTAACTTAACAACATGTTTACTCACAATATTAACACACCATTTAATAAATAATGAAAGGGGTCAATGCACCACTAAATAAACACATGCAAACATTAACAAAGGGAAAAAATAAAAGAAATACATAAAACCCCTTAGTCACATTTGAAGGTGATCCCCCCATGGGAATCCCTAACAACAATCAAACACACATAAAAAAATATAGTTACCAAGGTGATGTTGTTGAGTTCATCTAGAATTCCAATGTGGCTGGTCTTCCATCCCCTGATGTGTGTTGTGATATTTTATTCTACAAAATGAAAATACCTTCTTAGGCCTAGTGGCTATATAAGAACAACCAAGTGAATATTAATATAATTTCAAGATCATCAATATATATGAATCACAACTATCAACAATATCACTTACAATTTCATCAACAACTATATCATCATCAATTTTAATTCAATTTTCTTAGTCTACTCAATATATCCAAATGTCACGCGTCCTAACCACATCCATAAATATATATAACCATGTCCAACAACATGTTAACATCTATATAAAATGTCTCTAACAATCATCATGCATCATATGTGAATCAGAGTTGATAATAGTCCATGCTCTAACATCTAATCATCATACTAAATCAAAACTATAACAATGTCCATGATATAGTCAATAGTGTCATGATCAGTATCAAAAGGTGTCAAAGGGAAGTGGGCACTACATCCCCCTCCCCTTAGAATCGAATTCCTCCTGGAAGTCACTGAAACGGATGTGGGAACTCAAATCGTAGTAAAGTAACATCCTCCCATATAGCCGCAGTATCATCATATCTGTCCCACTGCACTCGCACTCTATCAATCTCTCTACCTCAAAGGCCCAGGGTCCTACGATCTATAATGTGAACGGGCTCCAACATCACCTGCCTCTGATCCTACACTTGCAATGAGGTCCAATCCAACACATGAGAAGGATCTACAATATATCTCTTAAGAACTGAAACATGAAACACATCATGTACGCGAGACAAGCTAGGTGACAATGCTAGATAGTAGGCCAATGGGCCAATACGCTCCAAGATCTCAAAAGGACCAATGACTCTAGGAGCTAACTTAGAACCTTTTCCATAATTGATAGGGATCTTATGTGGCTTGACACAAAGGAACACTTTCATGCCCAAATGAAAAATATGGTCAACTCTATGCTGATTTTCGTACTTCTTCTACCTGTCCCGTGCCTCCTGTAGTCTTTGTATGATCATAACCACTTGCTACTCCATGTCCTATAAAAATATGGTCTAAGAGAAACTCTATCCTCTAACCTATCCCAACTAAGAGGTGTCCTACACTCTCTACCATACAAAGCCTAAAAAGGAGCCATACCTATAGCACTATGAAAACTATAATTGTAGGAAAACTCCACCAAGTATAGGTACTCCTCCCATCTAGATTGATGATCCATAACATACATCTTGAGCATGTCCTCTAAAATTTGATTCACCCGCTCAGTCTGTCCATCTATCTCGGGGTGGTATGCGGTGCTGAAATTTATCCTTGTTTTGAGGAACGATGCTCATTTAAAAGTTCTCTTTTTGGTTTGGACTTGGAGTTGTGTCAGGAGGGCACATGGAGGTTTCCATTGCTTTTCTTGGACTTAGAAATTTTTTTATGCAGCTAGTATAGTTTGGTAGGACAGGGACACGTGGTGAGCCCATGCTCATTCAGGTCTCCGCTCTTGGGGACCATTTTGAAATTGCACCATGGAGACAAGTGGAGAATTCCATCGGGGACCATTTTTAAATTTTTTTGAGAGGCCTGGAACATGTGGAAGGACCGCACATGTTTGGGGACCGGCTCTTGAGTTTTATTTTAAAGAAGCGAAATGAGGACAATTGGAGGCTTCCACTCACTTTGCATTTTGCATGGAATTTTCAATGGCTAAAGGAGACTTCCTCAAACCCTAGACACATGGCACCTTCCAATGAGGTCTCAAATTTTAAATAAGTTCTATCGAGCTAGGACACATGGTGAGCCCATGCTCATTCAAGGTCTCATCTTTTTGGAACCATGTCAAGATGCGCCATTGAGACGTGTGGCAGTTTGAAAAGTCAAAAGGGTAGGGAAGCAGGCCATTGGGGGAAACTTGGATTTTTTACCTCTTGTTATCAAAAGGGTTAAAATCATCAAAATGACCCACAAGCCTGATAAGAGATAAGTGAAAATTTGATTTGAAGGTCAACGGTGGAGGTGTGGACTTCTAGAGGAAAATTGGAAAATTTTCCTTTTGTGAAAAAAGAGGTTAAAATATAAAAAGGAAGCGCATTTCTGCTGAGACCCACATTGGGACATGTGTCAGGCCCATTTTTCAAAGGTGGAGGGGTGGAGCAAAATGAGAAATTTTTACATTTTTTCAAAAGGTTGTAAAAGGTAAAAGGGAACCCCCGGGCCCATTTTAAATTGGATCTTCCACGTGGATGGTCCAAATTCAAAATAGAGATCAACAACAATTGTGCGTCTGTATCTATTTTTCCCCCCATTTTTACTAAAAATCTCTTGGAGATGCGAGTCTTCATGATTTATTGATATTTCCTACATGCCAAACAGAGAGGAGAGTTAATTTGATATCTAAATTTGGTGAGGAAGATCTGGAGATGTCTTTTACCATTAAGAAGTGATCTGACTATCGGGTTCGATTTGATCTTCCATTTTTTCCTTCCTAGACACGCAAAGAACCAAATTTGATAGATTAGGGGTGGAAGTAGTTGGTGAATAGGAGGAAGAGTGATCTACTAGATGAAAGAGTTAAATGCGGGAGATATTCGAAGAGATTTTCCCCCTTGAGCACCTGACAACATTTTACAAATCTGATTCTTGGAATCACGATCGAGATCTTAACAAGCACTGGTACATTGAATGTTTTTATTTTTGGGAGGAAAACTCTATTGTAAAAATGTTATAAATTGCATGAATTTTTTATGCAAATGGTTGGAGTGTTAGAGGTTGGGACTAATTTTCTAAGAGAAAAGCTTGATAGAGCTTGTCTTTCTGAGAAACCATCTGAGAAACCTGTTTATCTCTTTTGTGTTAAATTTGATCGTGTCAAGGTGGTTGCGAGTGTACAGCCATTGACAAGATTTGAGATTGTTCTAGAAAATTTCCCTTGCTGATAATTTTAATCAAATTTGAGTTATTCTATGTTGACTCTGAGAAAAATTGTGTCTGCTTCATTTATGAATGTCTACAAATAGTTTTTCTTGTTCCCATTGCAAACTTACATTGAAATCTTTGTGAATCACACAAGATCTTATCCTTGTGATAGTTTGGTGGCATTTGCAATTACATTTATCAAAACATATTTCATTTGATAGTGAAATAAACAAATTTAAAATCACTATAACTCCTAGCATGACTACAAGATTGTTTGTTAGCATTTGAGGGTATCTTAGGCATGATGAAACAGAGGTTGATAATTTTTAGTTAAGTATTTCAATTTGATCCTTCATTTTGGATTCTTGAAGTTTGTGTGAAAACGTGTTGATTTGGGCTTCCATTGAAGCAAACCTTCTTGTTGAAGGAACATTTTATCTGTTCTGAAGCATTCTATTGATCTAACATTCCATTTTGTAAAAACTCTCAAATATGTGGTGAAACAAGTTCATTCTACCTCACCTCCCACCAAAAATTCATTTAAAAACAAATAATCCTACCTGTACTATCCTGTTTGTCTTATGTGTGTAAAAATGCATAATTTCTATTACCAAAACATGCAGAAACAATCAGGATTCCAAATTTATTTAGTAACCTTTGCCTTGTATAGAAAATATCTACATAATCTGGAAGTGACAACTCGTGAGAGTCAGATTTGGTGTGTTGATCATATTTTTCCAAGGTCTTCTCTATACAATTTGTGCAAAAGAAGGATTTACCAACATTATTCAATACAAAAGGTTACAAAATAGGTTCTCTTACCTTGGTTGAAAGGCACAACCTAAAATAGTTAGGATACGATCACATCCTTTTAAAGTTCTATCCATTTCTCTACATCTGAGTGACAAAAGGCCAATTAGATCCCATCCCACTACAAAACGAATCACTATGATATATCTATCTCTAAGCTTCCTATCAAACATGTGATGTTGCTCAGCCTTTGAGGGAGAATCAATTTGGATACCAACACATCCTCTAAGGAAAAATTTGAATTTGAAAGAAGATGAAGTGTTTCATACTCCAAAATCAACTTACATATCTCTTACACATCACTTACACAGTTCTAACAACACTTTAATTCAAGGCCAACAACTCTATTAATTACTTTCTTATGACATATTTTAATTAATTAACTTAACAACATGTTTACTCACAATATTAACCCACCATATAATAAATAATGAAAGGGGTCAAAGCACCACTAAATAAACACATACAAATATTAACAAAGGGAGAAAATAAAATAAATACATAAAACCCCTTAGTCACATTTGAAGCTGATCCCCCATGGGAATCCCTAACAACAATAAAAAACACACACAAAGAAATATAGTTGCCAAGGTGACCTTGTTGAATTCATATAGAATTCCAATGTGGTTGGTCTCCAATCCCCGATGTGTGTTGTGATATTTTAACCTGCAAAACACAAATACCTTCTTTAGCCTCATGGCCATATCAGAACATCCAAGTGAATATAAATATAATTTCAAGATCATCAATATATATGAATCATAACTATCAACAATATCACTTACAATTTCATCAACAACTATGTCATCATCAATTTTAATTCAATTTTCTTAGTCTACTCAATATATCCAAATATCACATGTCCTAACCACATCCATATACATACATACATACATATATACATATATATATATATATATATATATATCTATATATATATATCTATATATATATATATATATATATATATATCTATATATATATATATCTATATGTATATATATATATATATATATATCTATATATATATATATGTATATATATATATATATATATATATATATATATATATATATATATATATATATAACATATATATATATATGTTAAAATCTATATATATAGCCATGTCCAAATGTTAAAATCTCTAAAAATCATCATGCATCATATGTGAATTAGAGTCGATAATAGTCCATGCTTGAACATCTAATCATCATACTAAATCAAAACTATAACAATGTCCATGATATAGTCAACGGTGTCATGATTAGTATTAAAAGGTGTAAAAGGGAAGTGGGCACTACAGAGGGGCCATTAGACATCAGATGCAAACCATATCATGGAGATCCTGAAGCTATGACCATCACACTATTTGGGAGATACAAGCGGTTTTCAGGAAGAGGCCTCGTTGGTGAGCTTGAGTGATTGATTCAAGCTCTACCATTGTACTAGTAACACAAAAGCTAGTGTTGCGATCCATCTCCTAGGGATGGAGCAAGAGTCTTGTGGAGGACCGAGGAGAAGAAGATCCATGTTGACTCGAGAGATAGTTACCTAGGAGCTATTTAAGGAGCATTTCAGGAGCATGTATTTTCCTAGGAGGTTTATTCAGTAGCGGATAGATGAGTTTCATGAACTCCGTCAGGCATCTATGACCGTAGCTGAGTATGAGAGTCAATTTCTAGACCTACACTCCAGTATGTCGACTATATACAAGATGAGTAGGTACAGATTCACAGGTTCATTAGGGGCTTGAATTTGGATTTGAGTGGTGTGGTGTGTATTCACTGTCCATAGACATTAGCAGAGGCCATGGAGAAGGCCTATATTGTAGAGGAGACACGGGAGAAGATGCAAAAGCTAGAGACAGAGTTCAAATCTGTATCCAATAGATACATGATGAGAGATTGAGGGGGTCAGTTCCTCCTCCTCATGGTGGATAGAGTTCAGGACAATATTATTTCGAGCCACCTCGGAGTCGGTGTAGCGTAGCGAAGGAGGGCTGCCCACCTTACTGACCTCCTCAGAGATTTGACACACAGAGGGGGAATATTATGGGGCCTCCTCCTAGGGGTCCCATCAGGGCACAGGGTGCACCAAGAGCTCAGTCAGCAGGAGCTCATCAGTAGAGACCTCGACAGTCTGTAGCCAGGTCATCACGATCAATAGCTCAGAATTCTATAGTACCAGCTAGAGTTGTATCTCACTGGAGAGGACCGAGCAATTATTATAGTTGTGGCGTTATGGGACATCATTGGAGAGAGTGCCCACAAACACTAGTAATAAGGTTAAGACGTAGATCTCAGAGCCTACTTTTGGAGATATGACACGGAGCCATTGGATATACGTAGTGGTCGAGAACCACCAAGTTGAGCACCAGAGTACCGTGATAGAGATGACATGTAGTATTGGTGGTATTTATACCTCTATATTATTTGATTCAGGTTCCTCTGATTATTTTTTGCACCATCCTTACTAGAGCATTGCAAGCTGGTGGTAGCTAGGTAGGGGTGTAGTTGGGATGTTGAGATGGCTTCTGGAGCCAAAATTTCTGTAGACTCCTTAGTTAAGGAGTGTTTAGTGGATTTTGGACCCTTCACTACTACCTCGGATCTTCGCATCTTTCCTCTGGGTTCTTATGGAGTCATCTTGGGCATGGAATATTTTTCTACACATAGAGCCAATTTGACTTATTACCATAAGACTATATCATGTAAAGATGATCTAGGAGTTGAGTACGTGATAGTAGGGGTTAGGAGGCCTATTTCTATTCACACCTTCTCTGCTATGTAGCTTAAGCAATGTGTGCGATGTGGTTATCAGTTGTATGCTATTACTGTTAGTGACAGATTAGAGGATGAGTCTAGTGGACCATCCCTTGATGACCATTGCATTTTAAGATATTTTTCTAATCTCTTTCAAGGGGAGATACTGGGATTGCCTCTCCCACGTGAGATATATTTCCACATAGATCTAGTTTTGGGTGCGAGCCTATCTCACGAGCACCTTATTGGATGACTACCTCTGAGCTCTATGAGCTCAAGTTACATCTTGAGGGCCTTTTGGAGAAAGGCCTAATCCATCCTAGTGTATCCCCTTAGGGTGCACTCGGTGATTTTTGTGAAGAAGAAGGATGGATCTCTGCGGTTGTGTATTGATTACGCCATCTGAATAAAGTAACGATCAAGAATCATTACCCCTTCCACGCATTGATGATTTATTTGATTAGATGAAGGGTGCTACAATATTCTCCAAGATATATCTTAAGTTAGTGTATCATTAGTTGAGGATCATGGAGGTAGATATTCATAAGACCACCTTCCGTATGAGATATGGCCACTACGAGTTCTCAGTGGTACCTTTTGGTGTGACAAATTCCCCCACAGTGTTCATGAGCTTGATGAATGGTGTATTTAGGACATTTTTGGATCACTTCATTGTCATCTTCCTTGACGACATTTTGATTTACTCATGTACGTGTGAGGAACACGAGGAACACCTTCGTGAGGTTCTTCAGTGTCTTTGTGAGCAACATCTTTATAGGAACTTGGAAAAGTGTGCATTCTTTTAGATAGAGGTGTAATATTTGGGCCGTATCATTTATGGGGAAGGTATCACAGTCGATCCTTCCAAGATTGAGCTATCATGGATTGGTCAACACCCACTAGTGTGATTGAGGTGCAACTTCATGGGTTTGGTAGGATATTACAGGAGATTTGTTCAAGACTTTTCTTAGATTTTGCACCCCATCACTTCCCTTCAACGGAAAGGGAAGAATTTTTTATGGTCAGACAGATGTGAGAAGGCCTTTAGGAAACAAAAGGAATGCCTCATAACAACACCTATTATTGCAGTTCCAGATCCTCAAGGCGAGTTCTACATTTGCACGAATGCTTATTTGGAAGGACTTGGAGTTGTGTTGATGCAGGAGGGAAGAGTGGTTGCTTTTGAGTCTCTCAAACTCAAGGAATATGAGCTCAATTATCCAACTCAAGATCTTGATCTTGTAATAGTTGTGCATGCCTTGGTCTGGTGGAGACACTTCCTACTTGGCTAGAGATTTACACTTAGGACTGATCACTTGAGTCTTTGCCATCTCTTCATGTAGCCCAATCTCAATGCTCGTTAGCGGCGTTGGATGAAGTTTCTTTGTGAGTACGATATGGATATAGAGCATGTGAAGGGGAAGGAGAACATGGTTGCAGATGCCTTGAGTAGATTGAGATATGTGGTTATGGCCACTCCAGTGGGCAAAAAGTTTTGGAGCAACTTCCTCATGACAGCTTATACCCTGTAACCAGAGCAGAGATTAAGTCTTAGAGATCCCTTGAGGGATATTTGATGGATTTTCATTAGAGGAAGATGGTCTTCTTAGACATAGAGGTTGGGTTTATGTTCCTAGAGATGGAGACCTGAGACATGACATTTTGATAGAGGCTCATCGTATACCTTATTCAGCCCATCCCGAGGTGAAGAAGATGCGCGACAATTTGAGATAGTTGTACCATTGGATAGGAGTTCATAGAGACATGGCTCAGTTTGTGTCATTCTTTAGAGTGGAAGAGGGTGAAGGCTGAGCATCAGCATCCAGTTGGCCTTCTTTTTCCTCACGCCATATCGGAGTGGAAATGGGACACCATTTGCATGGATTTCATTGTTGGGATACTGATGTCAAGATACCATCACGATGCCATCATGGTCATGGTGGATAAAATGACGAAAGTGGCTCATTTTTCTCCAATGAAGACCACCTACACAACTAGTGCAGTAGCATGGGTATAGCTAGATGAGATTGTCAGATTACATAGGATTCCGTGGAACATCATTTGTGACCACAATCCCTTGTACACTTCTCACTTCTAGACTACAATGTAGCACACTCTTGGGACGAAGATATATTTCATCAAAACATATCACCCTGAGACAGATGGAAAGATTGAGTAGGTGAATTAGATCTTGGAGGTCATGCTTAGGATGTACATTATGGATCATTAGTCGAGATGGGAGGAGTATTTTTACTTGGTGGAGTTTACCTACAATAATAGTTTTCAGAGTTCGATAGGCATAGCTCCTTTCCAGGAATTATATGGCACAGTGTAGGACACCTCTCAGTTGGGATAGGCTAGAGGACAAGGTTTCTCTTGGGCCAACCTTATTACAGGATATGGAGCAATAGGTTATTTTGATCAGGTAGAGATTGTAGGAGGTGCATGAAAGGTAGAAGAAGTATGCGGACCAGCATAGGACAATATCATAGTTTTGAGGTGGGAATGAAGGTATTCCTTCATTTCAAACTACATAAGAGCCCTATCCATTACAAGTAAGGTTCTAAGCTTGCTCATAGGTTTGTGGGTCCCTTTGAGATCTTGGAGCACATCGGTCCCTTGGCATATCATCTAGCATTGTCACCTAGCTTTTCTCGTCCATGATGTGTTTCATGTTTATGTGCTTAGGAGATATGTTTCTGATCCTTCTCATGTATTAGATTGGACCACATTGTAGGTACAAGATCAGGGGCAAGTGATGGTGGAGCCCATCCACATTATAGAGCGTAGGACCCTAGGCCTTCGAGGCAGAGAGATTAACTAGGTTCGGGTCTAGTAGGACAGATATGATGAGACAACAGCTACGTGGGAGAATGCTACATTTCTATAAATTTATTTTCCACACTTGTTCCAGTGACTTCTAGGAGGAAGTCAAGTCTAAGGGGAGGGGGATGTAGTGCCCACTTCCCTTCGACACCTTTTGTTATTGATTTTGATACTATCGACTACACTTATGGATATTATTGTAGCTTTTTGATTTAGCATGATATTAGATGTTAGAGATACTAGACTATTGTTGATTTTGATTCATATATGATGCATGTGGATTATTAGAGACATTTTATATTGATGTTGATATGCTATTGACATGGTTATATATATATATATATATATATATATATATATATTTCTGACATGCGATATCTTTTGTCACACTGTGTAGGATTTGATAATTGAACTAATGTTGTGATCATTTTGACATGGATGAAACATAAGAATAGAGATGTTGGTAGAAATTGTAAATGATATCAAAATTGCCTAGATGTTGTTTGATTCATATATAGATAATTGTGGACTTATATTGTATATTTTATCATAGATGTTTTTAATGCGGCCATGAGGCCGAAGGAGGTATTTATGTGTTTTGCAGGTAAATTTATTCACAACAAACATCGGGGGGATTGGAGACTAACCACATTGGAATTCTAAGTGAATTCAACAAGGGTCTCATTATCACCGAATCACTGCACCCTTATGTTTCCATAAGTGCATATAATTGAACTTACGGTGTGATTGGATAACATGGGTACTATCTCCAAGTTGTGGGAATTGCTACTTGAGATAGACCTCCAGAGAAAGTTGGTTCTTGCTCCTAAACTACCTGCCACAATCTACTCTAATGCAGGGGAAACTAACTATTCTAATCTAAATTTCCAAGGGGCTAGGGAGAGAAATTCATAAAATGAAATCCTACACTAAAGCGGTGATACACCGAAAAGGAGGGTGTGAGGATAGTCTTCAAATGCGTGAAATACAGAAGCAAAGTGCACACTAGAAGAGGTGATGACAGTTCTCCATAATCTAGCAAAACACATTCACAACAATATTTCAAACATACACAATGATAATGGATCCCTGCATGAACATAATAATAGACACAATATTCTTGTAATCAAGGTTGAAGGGGAAAGAAGAATGCAAGAAAACATAGCAGGGGAAGATATATCCACAAACTTATATTTTATTGCTTCATGATATGCATAGTTCAATCTATTACAAGATAAGGGCCTGGATCACCATGCAAAGAGTCCAAAACAAGGGCCTATAACACATTTGATTCATAAAGCAATTTTTGCAGAGCTTTGCTACAAAAACTACCTCCTTTACAATGAGCCCAACACTCCAATTTATAGAAAAATGAGAAGGGAAAATGGAAATACCAAATCTATCCTTCAACCACCTGTAAGAGGCATTAAATGGAGTAAAATGATTATATATTACTTGTAAAAGGATCCCCATACTGTCCCAGGTGCTGCAGCAGAGAAAGAATGATGACCATGCCTCTTAATTGCACTCCCAACCACCAAATAAAACATTGTTATGAACCCAGCCACATTTTCTTAAAAATATCAATCAATATCTCATAAAATCCAGAATTTCTTGATTGTTGTGCGTTGGGCTCGGAGCCACAATTCCAATGGTACCAATTTTGTGTGATTTCGTTGAGAAATGCAAAATTTATGGCCTTCTGAGTGCGGGCAGCTATTTTGGGTTTAGCAGGCATTTTCTGTCATTTGACGGGAATGAGAATTAACCGATCGAGCCGAATATTTTTCTTTTATTTAAATATACCTATCCTCATTAAAAATAAGAAATCCATTTTTGTGGCATAGAGACTTCGTGCTTGTTCCAGAAAGTCCAATTTTGTGAAAATCGGAGCTCGGAGTCAAAAGTTATGGCCGTTTGAAGTTTCACGGGTCAAACGTTGACTTTTCTTCTTTGCCTTCGGCTGCTTGCTTTTCGCGTCCCTCGCGTCCCGCGTACCTTTGTCCCGGATGTCCTAGATGAAAATCTCTTGCTTTGGCCGAATCAACCTTCCTTGTTCCTGTTTGAGGTGAAGACACGTGGCGAGATTCCATTCGTTGGCGGCTCTTTCGGCTTTTCGCGTCCCTCACGTACTTTTGGCCCAACTGTCCCGGACGAAAGTCCCCTGTTTCAGCCGAATCGGCTGGTTCGTGTCCTCCACGTACTTTTGGCCTGGATGTCCCAGACTGTCTGGGACAAATATCTCCGAACCGCCTGAAATGGACCAACTTGCGCCAAACCGGCCGATCCGCGTCCCGCACGTACTTTTGGCCCGGATGTCCCAGACCGCGCGAAACAAGACTTAGGAAATTTTTTCCCTTTTTTGGCCGATTCAAATTTTCGCATCCCATGCGTCCCGACGTCCCAACTGTCCCGCAGACCGCCTGGACTAGGACTTAGCCAATTTTCTTCATTTTTTCGGCCCCATGTTTTGTACGACGAACCTCAGTTTAACCCGAACTGGTGCGACCCGAGCCCTTCAGACCCGAAATACCTCAAAACAGTCCTGCAACCGTATTTTTACATTTTTTCCATTTTTCCTAACTCGTTGGGATTTCTTCTTGGATGGGAGAGTTAGAAAAAGTCGAGGGGACCTCGAAAAACATGATTTTGGGCCTTGAATCAATCTACTTGCTCGGGACTGAATAATTTGATGCATGTTATCAAAATTACCTTGAGGGTGAATTTTTATATAACGGGGTCATCATGACAACATGTATTTGTGTGTGTTTTTGAATTTGGTTAGGGCAAAATTGTGACCAAGGGGTTATGTATTGTCTTTAATTTAGTTTTCCATTAATTGATGTTAGTATGTGATTTTAGTGATGCAATTGATTGTATTAATTATTTATAATTTGGTGTATGTATTTTTCCCTTTATTATTAATGGGTTGTAGTGTCTTAGTTAAAGCTAATTTAATATTTTCCAAATCTAATTAAAGATGTGACCAAAGGAATTCATTTATTAGGGTAGATTTCTCTTTGATTTTGTGTTGTACAAGTGCAAAGATTATGAGACTTTAGAAATAAAATTTACAAATATAGGAGATGATATATTAACCTTCAGATCTGAAAATGACCAACTAGAAACCCTCCAAATAAAGGCTACAATATTCCAAACAAATCACCTAGCTTGGAAAAGGGTTGGAAATGGATGAAAAGGCCTTCTAAGTGATGCTAAACCCTGCTCAAATGGCTATCATAGATCTGATCTAAAAATCCTCTAATTATCTCCCCCATATGTCTCCAAAACCCTCAAAACCCTTCCTCTGAAACCTCTAAAAATATCTCTGTAAATCAGCCCTAAAAACAGCTCCAAAATGACAAGCTAGGGTAGATCTCTCACTACCAAAGAATGCCCTACTAGCTAGGGATGGATCTCTCACCACGGAAGCTAGGGTTCCTGTGGGATTTCACTCCACAATCTGTAGATGTGAAAATAACAATTGCACATGAAATAATATGATTAGGTATGCAAGGATGCCTTTTCTTTTTCCCTCAACTCCTTATATATCTTCTTCAAGGCAAAACAGCCCCAATAAACCCTAGTCGCATTTTCCCCTTGGAAGGGTTACTAAAATAAAAGTAACTTAAGTTACTTTTCCCATTTTAAGTCGCCATGGTCTGAATGTGACCCCCAACACAAACTTAGAATATTAAGTGTCATGTGGCCCCTTCCTAATGGAAAAACATAATATCCAGTCCCTCCAAAACACTTTATGCTTATGTCAATGAAGAAATATAACAAAATGGACTAGATATTCATACCCAATAGCTCCCTGCGTCCATAGCCCATTGGGTATGACCAAGGCCTAGAATCGAATTGGCCCTTAGGCCTTAGGAATAGGAAAAGGGGACATTACAATCCTCACTTCCTAAGAAATTCTTGACCCCAAGAATTATCCTTTCATGTTGCAGAAGCTGAATACCACACATTAAGTTTCTCCACCTTACCCTGTCGTCAACCAAAGATCGGTGTAATTTGAAGTAACCAAGAAACCCCATGTAGTCATCATGACCTCCATATTATATTGAGAGTAATTTTTTTCATGAAGTAGAATGATACCCAAAGTGAATCTCCACTAGTACCCACATCAAGATTGAAAATCTGTCTAATCCATGCCACTCGATGCCATCATCCTGGGACTCATCACTATGTCTCCGATCAACTCCTAGGTATGAAAGTCCACTCTGAATCCTTTAGAATTTACTAGATAAACTTGTGAAATAACATGTATATGCATAAATTATGCCAACTCTCCCACATGACCCACATTAGTGTAAGAGTACAACTCCTCATAATGTATCTCAATGTGTCCCCGTGGGGGAAAAATCCCAAGATTCTAGTACATGGTCAACCGACAATGTCAACTCCACATAGTTCACCTCCTGTGATGAGTGATAACCTATTGAATAACTAGGTAACTAAGTCAAATCCATCCCTCCACTGACTATCACATGGGTGAAATTCCCACCATGCATAGAAGTAGTAAAATACATACGAGTGCTATCCCATGTTGACTCAGAACATGATGAACTTGTAGGCTCGATTCGTTATAACGACAAACCATACATCCCTGTATGAAGTTGAAGATATCCTCATTCAACCCATGCCATTTAAACCTCTATGATATGAGCTTGTAGGTCTCATCAAGTTCAAGTGTCCAGTCACAAAAGAACAATGCACATTTCGCAATATCTCCATCATCAACCATGAGTTTGACACAAGGTATAATCTGCCCTAATAAAATATCATCTCTTCCTCTAATCTATAGGTTTCATCTTGTATGTGACCATCTAGAACCTCAAAAGTGTGTCGGTTCTTTGATTTCTCAACAAGAAAATGAGATCTCTAGTCTACCGACCCCTTAGATAACCAAGATAATGATAGAACTCAGATGATCTGAACCTGTAACCCCAATCTATGTAACTATCTCATGTGCAACATTACTGGTCACATCCACATCCATTATACTCCACATCAATCCACAATAATAAAAATCCTCATCATGCCAAAATTTCCTCTCCATCCCCTCAGCTGTAACCACCCTAGGTTCTCCTATAGATAATCCCCTCAAAATCACATTCCTGCCCTTAGACTTAAACTTCAGCTCCATCGTCTGAAAGTTAGTCTGAAACTCACTAAGAGAGTGAAGCCACTACACTCCTAGAACTATGTTGGTCACTCCCATACCAATAATGTGGAAATCATAGGTAACTATATAGTTACCCATCATGATGCTCACGTGGGGAACCCATTGTGTGCACCTCATAGAATCTCTAATAGCTACAACCATGTTGAAGCCCTAAAAATTCTTTGTCTGTAATCCTCACCTCTCAACCAATGGGGCATCAATACAATTGTGGGTTTCCCCACTATCAATGATTACCACAACTCATTGACCCAGTATAACTCATCTAATCCTAAATGCCTTGTACATCGTAGTACTAGACAATGTGGCTATAATCTCTCGAGGAAAAGTCTCCTCCTCTTGTCCGCAGTATTAGCACTATCCAACACAACCCATCTCCATCATCCATCTCATGAGTCTCTAGCTCCTCACCTATGTCACCCTCACTCTCCTCAAATACCTCAATGAATTGGGCCTTCCATGTACCTCTACAATCATGTCCTGGAACCCAAGGTGTGCGGTAATCAAAATATAGTTTCTTTTGGCTCAAATCATCTCTCGTCCTCTCGAGGAATGATTGGATTCTTAGCCAACTCTTGCCTCGGTGGAGGCTCCATCTGTTGAATTTTTTCTGATACAGATGGAGGTTCCCTTTGATAAATGCAAGGTGGAAACCTCGACTTTGGAGTGGATAACTCCAAGTCTTGAGCTCTCCTAACAGCCTTGTGCAAAGAAGAAGGTTCAAATGCCTTCACAAGAGCATCTGTCAAACCTACTGTGAATAGTGAAATCAACCTCATCTCCATGACATCAGGTACCATGATTGATAATCTTTGAAAATCTACGATATATTGATCCAAGGGACTAGTTTGTATCAAATGAGTCAACTCCCTGAAATACTTGTCAGGGTCCCTCCTATCAATTTTCTCACCAGCCTCTGCGTGAAATCTGAATAAGTAGTAATGTGTATGTGTCCTTGTGTAACCAATCCATGATGTCACCAATCATGAGCGTCTCCCTCAAGATGTAAGATTGCAAACTTAATTTCATCTTCCTCACGTATAGGATTCAAGTTAGAGTATGTATTCAACTTCTGAACCCAAGACTGTGTAGTACACTTCCTAGAACTATCGAAGTGTGGAATGGAAATCTGTCCCAATATCCTCTGTAACTCTGGGACTTGTATCTAATGATCTCTCTTGGGCCTACTGCCACTCTTAATTTTACAATATTACTGGAATGACATGTTGTTACGAAATCCCTCACTCAAGGTCTGGTACCTCTCCCAACAAGACTCCTCATCCAAAATATCTATTGGCTATTGTACCTATGAAACTTATGGATCCTTCAAGAAAGAAGGTTCATAAAGCCCCAAAGGCATGGCATAAGAATGGGGAGGCTGCCCGTGAATGTCCACTCTCACCTCTTTGACCCTGTTGTCCCATATTGCTATTTTCTCCTCTCATTATGATTATTGTTATACACAGTCCAGTAGGTTGAAAATAATTAAAAAATATTCTCTTACCCTTTTTAGCAATCAGAAAACCAATGCTAGTACCTTGAGAGGTACTATCCCTTCTTACACCAAGTCTCCAATGAAGAGATCGTGCTTGCCAACGCTTGTAATCCCAAAAGACACATTTTAATTCCTTCTTTTACTTATGAAATCATTCACAAAGTTTTCAAAATTAGAATAGATAGTCTTTGGTAATTGCAACATATTACCAGGATCCCATACCTTATAATTCCCATGAATCCTTGTATCATGTAAGGTCTTCCATCTTTGCTTCTCTTGTATCTCTTCATAAATAAGATCATCACTCTTTGTCTTCATGATGAATTGACTTTGATGTACCAAATTCTTAGCATTCTTATCGATAATAGGCTAAATACCATCATGATTAAACTATTGTAATGATATAGGATGAAGATGATGAAATAAATCCGTGTTACTACTAACCTCCTTATAAAGAATATCATCAAAAGGTTCATCTTCTATTGCTGATTCAGAAACCTCCAAAACACCATCCCTATTGTGATTCATGATTTTAGATGGAGAATAAGTGGAACAAGAATCAACACATTTCAAAAATTTACTCTCATTACTATTTGGTAAATCCATCCCATGTGATAATTCCCATGAATCCTTGTATCATGCAAGGTCTTCCATCTTTGCTTCTCTTGTATCTCTTCATAAATAAGATCATCACTCTTTGTCTTCATGATGAATTGACTTTGATGTACCAAATTCTTAGCATTCTTATCGATAATAGGCTAAATACCATCATGATTAAACTATTGTAATGATATAGGATGAAGATGATGAAATAAATCCGTGTTACTACTAACCTCCTTATAAAGAATATCATCAAAAGGTTCATCTTCTATTGCTGATTCGTAACCTCCAAAACACCATCCCTATTGTGATTCATGATTTTAGATGGAGAATAAGTGGAACAAGAATCAACACATTTCAAAAATTTACGCTCATTACTATTTGGTAAATCCATCCCATGTGATAATGACTTATTCTTTAGAGGATTGATAGGTACCTTTTGGACTAAAATATCTTTTTCACTAGAAGCTTCTTCTTCTTTCACTTGGTCCTCAATCATCTTTGGATCTGCATTATCTCCATCATCTAAAATTACCTCATGTGGTGTTGTTATTGGTTGTTCAGATGAGTTCTTTTGTAATTAAGGTACATGCATATGATGACCTTGCTTGGGCTTGCTACCAATATTCATCACACAATAATATGGAAATGAAATATTATATCTCAAACCCTTACTCAAATATTGGTATTTCCTCCAACAAGAATTATCATCAATCACCTCTATTGGCCAGCATGTTTATCACTGTTCTCACCATTTTCCTTATTGTCCCCATATTTTCTTTGATTCAAATTCTAAGTGAGATGGCTCAAATAAAGGTTAGTGGCTTCCTGTTGTTCACCATGTTGGTGAACATTTCCTTCATAAAACCCACATTGAGATCTTTCCAAACTACCGTATTTAACTCACACAGGCTAGAGGAACAACATCTCTAATACCACTAAAATATCCCTTGTGGGATACCACTTAAAAATGCACAAAATATTGAATATTTGTAGACAAATAAAATACTATTTTTTTGTAGATTTTTACAGTTAGGGCAGTGAACTAAAGAAAATTAATATCTCCCAAAATATCCACCTAAATTACTTGAATATTAAAAGAGAGATTTCTAAAATTATAAAGAACATAAGAAAACTGCTTTTGAAAATTTTTAGATAGTAAAATGCTGCCAGAAAATTACATCGTGCCCTAAACAACTGGAGAACTTCTAAAATGCCTAACTCTCTGAATACAAGTGCAAAGATTATGAGACTTTGGAAATAAGATTTACAAATATAGGAGATGATATTTCAACCTTCAAATCTGAAAATGGCCAACTGAAAACCATCCAAATAAAGGTTGCAATTATCCAAACAAGTCACCTCACTTGGAAAAGGGTTGGAAATTGATTAAAAGGCCTTCTAAGTGATGCTAAACCCTGCTCAAATGGCTTCCATAGATCTAATCTAAAAAACCTTTGATTATCTCCCGTAAATATTTTCAAAACCCTCAAAACCCTTCCTCTGAAACCTCTGAAAATATCTCTGTAAATCAGCCCTAAAAACAACTCCAAAATGACAAGCTAGGGTAGATCTCTCACTACCAAAGAATTCCCTACTAGCTAGGGATGGATCTCTCACCACTAAAGCCTATGGGATTTCACTCCACAAGCTGTAGATTTGCAAACAATAGTTGCACATGAAAGAAGGTGATTAGGTATGTAAGGATGCCTTTTCTTTTTCCCCAAACTCCTTATATAAATTCTCCAAGGAAAAAGGGCCCCAATAAACCCTAGTCACATTTTTCCCTTGGATGGGTCAATAAAATAAAAATAACTTAAGTTAATTTTCCCCTTTTAATTCGTCATGGTCCAAACGTGACCCCCAACGCAAAATTAGAATATTAAGTGTCATGTGGCCCCTTCCTAATGAAAAAACATAATATCTAGTCCCTCCAAAACACTTTATCCTTATGTCAGTGAAGAAATATAACAAAATGGACTAGATATTCATACCCAATAGCTCCCCGTGTCTATAGCCCCTTGGGTATGACCAAGGCCTAAACTTGAATTGGCCCTTAGGCCTTAAGTGTAGGAGAAGGGGACATTACAATTTATTGCACTTTATTTCTTGAAATAAATTTTGTCCTTAGGGGATGTGGGCTTACATTGTGTGTGTAAGTAAAATGTCATTTCTTCAACCACTTATTAATTGTGCTTTGGAGTATGGGGTTGACTAGGTTGATGTGGAGTTTAGAGGAAATGATGTGGCATCCTACTTGGAGCCACATCATCCTCCCCTCTCCCTTTTCTACTTATGGAAGTTCTTTTTCTTATTTGGGGGTTACTTCATTATTTGGTGCTCTTGCATCTTTAGGAGTTAGATGATTTTGAGAGCTTGTGGTCTTGGTGGGAGCTTGTTCGTGATTTCTTGGGTTTGAAGGAGCTTGGATATTAACTCTTGGAGTAATCTATACTATGGAAAGGTAGGATATTTAATCTTGCTTATGGAAAGGTAGGATATTTAATCTCTACTATGGAAAGGTAGGAAGCTCGATGCATAGATCCAGAAGGAAGGATTAGAGATCAGACAACGAGTGAAGTATGACCACCTAGCTACCATTGAACAAGCAAAGGAGATTGCAAGAAGGTAAGAAGAAAGCATGGAAGAGGAGCCCAAAGAAATTGTTGCTA
Source organism: Taxus wallichiana var. yunnanensis (assembly GCA_018340775.1). Classification (NCBI taxonomy): domain Eukaryota; kingdom Viridiplantae; phylum Streptophyta; class Pinopsida; order Cupressales; family Taxaceae; genus Taxus; species Taxus wallichiana. The sequence goes on along the minus strand of CM031237.1, from coordinate 333,952,645 downwards.
AAGTAGAGCCTACACCAGCACCTTTGGTCTTGAATCCACAACCACTCTCAGTGAGCACAAATCTTTCTCCTAGTACATCTAATGAGTATGAATATCTACTCAAGAAGATGGGTCAGTTAACTATTAATCTTCTTTAAGGAAAGGAATTTAGTTCTCATGGAGGAGATAGAGGTCCAAAAAGAAATATTTCTGAAGTTGTATGTTATGGTTGTTATAAAAAGGGTCATTATAAGTATAATTGTACAGATAGAGCTTCTACATCTCGTACAAGAGATAATGATAAAGGAAAATCACATGTGAATTATTTTGATGTAGTAGATAAGAGCATAAATAATGAAATAGATGTGTTTGTAACAAAAATAAAGAAAAAAAAAGATAATCAAGATGGAAATGATCCTAAGAAGATGAAAGGAGAAACTAGTAAGAAACATAGGAGAAGAAAGTTGGGTGTGCAAGATTTTCTGATTTCACAGGGACAAGGACCATACTCCATCTTAAAAGATCTGTCCAAAAGGCCTACAAATATTACATATGGTCAAATCTTGGCTATGTCTTCTGAGAAGAGGTGGGAGCTGCGAAGTGGACTCAATGCTTGATGAAGGAAGGAGGTTGAGGTCCCTATTTTGGAGGCAGAGGTAGATCCCTACGCTCCACAAGCTGAGGTATTGTGTAATGGTATTTCAATTCATGATGTCTTAGTTGATGGAGGTGCTGCAGTTAATGTAATGACCAAGTCTATAATGAATATGTTGGGTTTAAAATTGATCACCCCTTAACACTTATGTTAAGGTCATTAAATAAGGGAAAAACTAAACCGAAGGTGTAGTTTCAAATGTGGCAATATCTCATTATGGGTGTTGTATGTGTGGTAAAATTTTAGGTGATGAAAAATGGTGCTCATTGCGTACCCAATGTTGTTGGGAAGACCATGAATAAGGAGAGTTCATGCAATAAACTCATGGAATGAAGGCTTCATGACACTTGGATGTGGTAGAGAGAGGGTGAAGATAAATGTGATGCCTCGGCATCATAAGGTAGAACCTGTGGATTCAAGTGATGAAACTGATGATTAGACATCCTCTGATTACTCTAATACTAGTGAAGTGGACACAAAAGGTGAAGAAAGTGAGGTTGATGTTTCGTTCATGGATATCCTTCTAGTCACATTGACTCATGAACCCATAAAATTATCTGAAGAAGAAATTGATGATTGTATCCAACAAATAAAGATTGGTGATGATGTGATGGAGAGTAAGAAGGAATGCTACCTCCAGCTCTTTCGAAGGTACAAACACCTATTCACTTTTGATTACAAGGAACTCCTTTAAGTAAGTTGGGTAGAACATTCTATTGAGATGGTAGATGGTGCTAAGCCCATAAAGCAAATGGCATATAGAATGAATCCTAATTTTTCCAAGACTGTAAAAGAAGAAATAGATAAGTTGCTTGATGCAGGATTCATATTTGTTGTAGAGAATTCAGAATGGGTTTCTTCCATTGTGATCTTAATAAAAAATAATGGGAAGCTGCGCATTTGTGTTGATTATAGGAAGCTTAATAAGGCAACAAAGAAGGATCATTACCCTCTTCCATTCTCAGATAAGATCTTGGATGAAGTAGCTTTCCAGGAGTGCTATAGTTTTGCTGATGAATATAGCGGATACAACCAAGTTTGTATAGCGGAGAAAGATCAGTTGAAGACCATGTTCACCACTCCTTGGGGAATGTTTTCTTATAGAGTTATGCCTTTTGGGTTGTGTAATGCTCCGAAACATTCCAACATTTGATGAATAAGGTGTTTGAACCCTATATTGGGAACTTCATCAGAGTATTTCTGGATGATTTTTGCATCTATGGGAGCAAGATGGACCACCTGCACTAGATGGAGACATCATTTCAAAGGTTAGATGAAGTACAAGCCTCACTAAACCCTACAAAGTGTGTCTTTGGATGTTCTAAAGGTGTTTTGTTTGGGCATGTTGTATCCAGAGATGGTATTGGTACTTGATCTTGATAAAGTTTCAAAAATCAAAGAGTTACCATTTCCTATGAATAGAAGTAAGTTGAGATAATTTTTAGGCCATGTGGGTTACTATAGAAGGTTCATCAAGAATTTCTCAAGGATTTGACAGCCACTAACCTAGTTCTTAAAGAAAGATGTTACTTATGAACTAGGAAATAAGGTGCATGAAGCTTTTGAACAACTGAAGGAAGCCCTGACATCTTCACCTATTTTAAAGAATCTAGATTGGAGCAAGCCATTCATTGTGTATACTGATGCCTCAGACGCAACACTAGGAAGTACTCTGATCCAAAAGGATGAAAATGGAAATGATCATCTAGTTTACTTTGGGAGCAGACAAATAAGCAGTGCTAAGGTAAATTATACTGTAACTGAAAAAGAGGCTCTAGCTATCATTTTTGCTGTAAAAAAGTTTAGAAATTACTTGCTAGGGCAAAAATTTATAGTTGTAACAGATCATTAGGCTCTAAAATATAATGTAAATAAGCCTAACCCATCATGGAGGATAACAAGATGGATAATTTTGCTACAAGAATTTGAATTTGATATTATAGATAGGCCAGGAAAGAAGCATGTCAATGCAGATGGACTCTCTTGAGCCTATGATGGTTTAGGTTCATCTTGTGATGATGATGATTTCCCAGATGCAACATTGTTATCCTTTGACACAATCCCTAGTGAATACATAGATATTTGGAATTATCTGAATGAATTCAAGTTTCCTGATGGTGCCAATGCAAATATTAAGAGGAAGATTACTCAAGCCAGTCATCCATATTCTATTCTGCATGGAGTATTATTTCGAATAGGACCCGATGGACAATACAAGAGGGCAGTTGGACATGATCAATGGAAGGAGCTGATAGAAAAATTCCACAATGGTACATTTGGAGGGCACTTCTCTAGACAACTTACAACAAGAAGGATCTTGGATGCGAGTTATCACCGCCCGCTTCTTTTTAGAGATTGTTATAATTATTGTAAGACATGTGATATTTGTCAAACACATGGTAACCGTAAGACTTCATCAGCTCCATTATGCCCTATTATTCCACCTGGTCCCTTTGAAAAGTGGGGAATAGACATTGTAGGTCCACTTCCAACTACCCCACCAAAATAAGTATATTGTAGTTGCCATAGATTATTTAACCAAGTGGGTTGAAGCTAGGCCATTGAAAACAACTTCCATGGATGAAGTGGCAAGGTTCATATATGAACGCATTGTCACCAGATTTGGTTGTCCATTAGAAATTGTAATAGATCAAGGAAGCCACTTCATTAATGAGGTGGTAGAATCCCTAGTCAATAAGTTTTCTATTAAGCACATGAAGGCAAGAACATACAAGACAAGCACAAATGGATAGGTGGAATGAATTTTTTTGTGTTGTGTCAAATTCTAGCAAAAGATGCAGCCTTGCAGGTACATAAGTGGGATAAAAGGATTCATGCAGAATTGTGGGCATATAGGGCAACATCAAAGTCGGCAACAAGATACTCCCCATTTCAGTTGGCTTATGGTATTGATCCAGTTCTTCCTATTGAGTTTGATATTCCCGAGTGTGAGAGTTATGAAAAATGAAAGGATGGATAAAGGAAATGAGGAAATAGTGAAGGACACAAGCTATAAGAAGAAAATGAAGCAGAATGAATACTTCGATCAAAAGATCCATTGGTCTCCATTTCATGTGAATGACTTGGTTCTAGTATATGATTCCAGATATAAAAAAAGAAGACAAAGAAAATTTCTTCCAAAATGGATGGGCCCCTAAAAAATAGCATCTGTGCATGAAAATGGTACGTACCGACTGGAGGAATTGGATGACACTCCCATTACGAAATGGGTCAACCACGACAAGTTGAAGATTTTCCAAGCACCAGAATAGTCTACTCTGAGGACGGAGTAGAAGCTAGGAAGGGGGAAGATGTCGACACTAAAATTTTCCTTCGTAATTTCTATTTCATTAATGTATGTATTAGGAATAGGATGTTTTTAAGTATAATTAGTAGTAGCATTTGATAGAAGATAACGACACTTTGCCAATAACGTATAGTATGGTAATAGTCAAAAGTACAATAGGAATGTTGTGAAAAGTAAATATTTATCGTAAGTGGTCCAGTAATGTTAAAATGTCAAAGTTGGGGTAAGTAGAGAAGTAGGGTGTACATGATTAGGAATTAGAAATATTATATTGGTAATAAGGATAAGGAGTGAGGTCATAAATATTTTGTGTATTTTATTTGTAAAAAGTCTAAAAATGTGGAACCCATGTGAAATGATAAGGTTTATCTTATCTTAAAAGATAAGCTTACATGTACGAGATAAGAGTTAAGGTATGGAATATGATTCATCGAGTGGATTTCTTATTCTATCTTAGAGATAAGATGTATAAGCTCTGGAAGTTCTATAAATAAAGAGGCCACTTTGCCCTCATTTAGCATAGAAGGAAGTAGTGAGAAATATTGTATGAGTAAGTGTGTAAAGGAAGCCATCATTTTGAAGGTGTGTTAAAGAAGCCATTAAGAGGTGTAATTGTGAAGTTTCTCCCATAGTTGTTTTTGGAAGGCAAGTGAAGTCAGTAACACTTGAAGTACCTCATGGGTGAGATTGTAACAATTTCATGTTGATATTATAAATTACACTAATATTTCAGATTTATCATCATTCCTTCTTATCATAGTCTATGGTATTCTTGTGTTATGTTTGTTGTTGTGTTTCCAGATTACATCCACCAAACTAAAGGTTGTGCATTAGTAAATAATCATAGCACGAGGAGTTCTCGGTGAAGAATTATCATAGTGCCGGATTGGTGTTGACAGGTGCCCCACCTTGGATAAGGAATGCTTGCATTTCTTACTTGTTCTTGTACGAGGGATACATAAGAGTATGAGGGAGGCATAAGAGTATGTGGGAGGCATAAGAGGTACTTAAGGGAGGCATAAAAGTATGTAGGAGATTTGAGATATGTATAGGAGGTTTTTAAGGTGGGCACCCATTTCCTATTGGGAGGCATAAGTGACTTCCCCATAGGTTCTTACTCCTTTGGCTTTCATTTTTAAAGCCTTATTTATTTTGGTTGTTTTTCCTTCTTGTGTTGAATGTGCTTGGAATGGTTGTGAAATTTTCGTGTTGTGTTGTGGAAGCTTGTTGTTTCCATGTGTTTGATTCACCTCTCATTGTAATGTGGTTGGGGCTCAAGGGCCAATTAGGAGGATGGATTCTCCTACTCATTGGATATTTTGGTTGGGTGGAGAGTGTTGCCTCTCCCCCCATTTTTTTGTGGATCAAGCATATCATGAAGGAGCTCTCTTGTTGGTGTTGTGAAGCTTGGAGCTTTTGGTGGAGTCCCTAAGAAAATCCTTCTTGTAATAAAACTTCCTTAGTGTTATTCCCACTTAGAGTGGAGGAATTTGTAATATTGTATTCCATTTTTAGATTATATTCTTGTATGATTTCCCACTTTAAGTGGAGGACATTGTATTGATCTTGTGAAGGAAAGTTGCATTCAAATATTTGTTATTAAAGTGTATTGTATGTTGAAAGAAACAAAAGAAGAAAGATTTGTGTTGTAAAGTTAGTTTTGTGAAATAGAAAGAAAGTAATTCTCTTTATTTGAAGTTTTGGTTGTATTGTGAGAAAAAAGTTACTTTCATTGTGAAATTGTATTATGGTAAAAGAGAAAGAAGAAATATAGAAGTTGTAAGATGTTAAAAATGTATGCATAGTAAACTTGAATGTATAATAAAGTTGTTGTAGTTATTTTGGATATATGAGTTGTAGTGAAGATGAAAGAGACAACAAATTTGAGATAGGGAATTGTTGCATTTTGTATTAAGAAAATAACAATGTAGAAGTAGATATAAACCTTTTATTTTACTCTTGGAATTCAAAGAAAATTAGTTGAACAAAATGGAAATGATCTTGTAAGTAGTTGTGCTTTTATTGGAATTGATAATGCTTAAAATGAGTAGTTTTAACTAAGAAATGATCAAATGGAATGAAATATCAAAATTGGAGACCTTAGGTGTATAAAATTAAGCTCAAAATGCATTTTAGTACCTTTTAGCAACTTTTTTTTTTTGGGAAAACTCAGAATTTTAGGTTTTGTTTCTAAGAAATAGGATCGCCACTCAGTAAGGCGGTGGTCTCAGAACTACTGCTACATAAGGTGGAAATTCATGGTTTGTCACCCAGGTAGGGTGGCAATTCTAGAACTATCGGCCTACTCTAGGCGCCGGTTCTGTCACTTACGGAAGAACTCCTTGGATCCGCGCCTGTGCAAAATTATAACTAGTATATACTCATTTTTAAGTTGTAAATTTAACTAAGAATTTACCAGCAATCATAAAATAATCAAATCTTGTTGTTTTAAGAAATTAAACCTACAAATTGTATATGAAAAACATTCCTTCTCATTTATTTTGATGGGGATAGGGTTTTCCCAAAATAGAGAACCCAAATTCACATAGATTTGAAAAAAAACTAGATTGGTAAAGGAAACCCCTCTAATCCTTGAATTACAATGATAAAAAGAACAAACTACAAACTAAACTAATCTAAGCTTGAATCTCCTTGTAGAATCCTCCATGGTTCTTCCTCTATTTCTCCCAAGGCTTCCTCCTCTCCAACCGACAATTTTAACAAAAGAAAATAGACCAAGTGAGGAGAATAGAATAAAGGAAAGGTTTTAATAAAAATGCTTAAGGATTTTAGGGTTAGTTTGGAACCCTAGAATCTAGTGGCCAAGATTGTTTTTATCTAAGTGTGGAGGATCAACCCTAACTTTGTTTGGTAGAAATGTATTTTAAATGTTTAAATTAAATCCTTAAGGGTATGTGTAGATGGGTGAATGGGGCCATTTATTTGCCTTGGGGTGTAAAGTCCTTTCTAGTTCTTAGTATGTTTTAGGAATTTAATAAAAGGGGGACTTTAAGCTATTAGGGTAATGAAACTAAATTATTTAAACATGAGGTTAACCATATTAGGATTGAACATTAACTAAGAAGAGAAAACATTTAACCAAGTAAATTAAACTATGGCACCTTCCTAGTTGACTTTTAATTAATCAACCTTAGAGGTAAATTAATTTTAATATTTAATCTTTTAACTTGCCTTGCCTATCTATCGTAAAGTTGAGTTTAGTGGTGTAAATTAATTTAATGTACCCTAAGGGTTAAACACCCTTGTAACCTCTTTTACCTTTGGCTTCTAACAAAAAAATTAGTCACTTTTTCGGATTAAGTGTTAGGTTTTAGCGTGTTCTAGAACGTCATTTTTGTGGGTGTTACGAAATGAAATAAAGAGTCAAAAACTAAAAAAACTAAAAAAATGATCGACGTTTGATTCTCATCACCCTATCACTAGGTTGTATCACTCTAGAATTTGTTTTCCTAGATTCCACTTCAAACCAACCAGCCTCCTCCTTTTCCTTTATATTATCAATTTCTCCATAAGATAATTTAGTATATTCCTTATAAAAAGGCCCCTCCCAAAATTCCAAAATTGAAAGACTATTAAGATCATTAGATTTAGTGTTTTTAGCTTCAGAGAGCTTCCTTTCATCTTCTTTCATACAAGGATCCATCAACCCTTCTACAGTGACTGCTTTGATAATGATTTCAATGTTCCCATGGAGAGGGGAGGAAACACAATTACTAACCTCCACAACATTTTCCCACACACTCCCCTAATTAGAGTCTGAGATCCTAGAACTATTGAAATCATCATCACCATCCTAACTCCGTGATCTAAGATAGGGTTCCCAGAACTAAAACCACTTGAAAGAACCTACTCAACAAAAAGTGGGATTGAATCCCCAATCTGCAAAGAGGAGAATGCAAGCCCAAGATCTCGTAAAAGGATCCACCGCTCCACTAAGGCAGACTAGACCATACCAAAACTACAACACCTTCCCTCACAACCTCATCATCAAAACTATAAGGAGAGATCCTGATGGGCCCACATAAAGACCTCTATGCATATGAGATGATTCAAACCTCTCTCCTCAGTCTCCTTCGATGATATCATTCCCATCTTGATTCACCACAACCAACTTCAGTAGAGTTTTTGTCTTAGAATGCTCACCATTTTTAACCTTACAAACATGGGCACCATGGATAGAGCTATGGAAGTCCCCACAAAAAACACATGATGGTTCATATTCAGTATTTTAAAGCAACTCCCTTGTTTTGAAACTAGAGTAGTTGAAAATGGGAGAGGAAAGGAATATTCCACATCAAAACTATGCCTATCACATGTCATTCATTTCTTGTTCAAGTAGTGGGGTCAAAATTAGAAGAAAACCAGAGCCATGGAGACCCCATCAAACACCTCAGGTTCTTAGAATTTAATGGGTAGAGGAGGAAACTTAACCCAGACTAGGGAATCCCTAGGAGCCAAATTTGAAGAGGAAGACCCATGAGACCACTTCTGAAGGCTTAACAATGTTTTCCTAAAGAAACAAGGGCTTCCCAATAGATCAATCAATAAGTCCTCTTTTAGTAAAAAAATGAAATAACAAAACCCTATTATGTAGGGTAGTAATATATATAAGAGCCTCTAGATGTCATTTTTAACTGCCTTGATCCTAATGTGCTCAATATTGGGGCGAGGACCAAAAAAACTACCTAGCATATCAAAATCCAGCCTATATTGCACATGATCCACCATAATTAGGAAAAAACAAATAAGGTGAGTCCCCTTCCCATTAAGGAATAATGGGAGGAACACCATCTGCAGGTTTCTATGGTGTCAGCTTCATAAGACCCCCCAGGATTTAATCCCCTTCTCTCTAGCGTCTGATGAAACCACGCCCTTATTGTCAATATCCATGTCCAAAATGGCCAAGGATCATAGATCCCGACTACCATTCATTGAAACCCTAGTTTTTTCACTACCCCATTCATTTCTCCCTATTATAAATGATGTGGGATATTTTTTTGTTATACAATATAATGTATCAAGTAATGCTATTATATAGAAATAATTACACATCTAATTGATTGTTTTTTAGGGTCTTTTTAAAGAAATTATATTATTATAAACTCATATATTTAGTAGCATGAAATATAAATTCTAAATTATAATAATTATGTAAATGATGTTGGTGTGATTTTGGTTAAGATAAATAGATTGTTATCGTGTTAGTGGTTCTTGCTCATTTGTTTGAATTTGACTTTAACAGACCAAAACCTTATTTTTTATGTTTAAGTCATCTTCAACCTTGTATCTATTACGTCTAATCCTCAAATGTCAAAACTATAAAAATATTTTTATTTCAATTTTTGTCCAAGATAAGTTCATTTCTATGGCTGCTAGTGTGTTTAGTGAGTTTTTCTCTTATTGACCTATGTTGGTTTTCTTATGTTTAAGTCACCTTCAAATTCTATCTAGAAGTCTAAATCCTTAAATATCAAAACTATACAAATGATGTTAGTACAATTATGGTCCAAGACAAGATAATTGCTATGGTGCTAGTTTTCTTATGTGTATCTTGACCATCTATTTGGGTTTCACTCTTATTGTCCTATGACTTATTTCCTTACATTTACATCACCTTTGACCTTGTATCTATTTAATAAACTACCCATGAATATTTGTGTTGACACTCTCTGTGCCTCTATTTTTTATACTTATTTAGGCTTCTCTCTCATCCCCTACATTGGCATTATTAATTGTTATGGTATGGCATGTAGTTGGCATTTCTAGTTTCATAGTTGCTATACACTTGGTCTATAGGGCACTTTTTTCCTATAATTTGAGTTCCACAAGGCTTAGGCCCATGACTTACATATTTAATTTTAATTCATGAAGTCTATAAATATAAATTTGTATTAGTGTATTTAGGACTTAATAGGGTATGTATAGTCGAATCATATTAAGTTACAAACAAAGGAAATTACCTAATTTTGTAACATCCTTGAAAATTAGATTGAGAACATATAAAATTTAGTAATTAGAATTGAAAATGCAAAGGTTTGGATAAAATCACTACATATGATTATGTAAATACTAATTAATTTTGAGTTATATGGTTTCTCTCATTTATTACATTTTCACATTTTGAAAATTTGGAGGTTGGATTAGGGTTTTCAAAGATAAAATTAGTTTCTCGATGACTTGTCACTAATTTAAAAAAGTGTAAAATGTTTATTAATATTAGGAAATGAATATTGACATTGTGAAATTAATATCTCCCTTAACATAGTATTACTTACAATTCTACTCATCTAATTTTGTGATCCATTATAAAATTATTGATTCTATCTTTACAAGGTTTGATGTGCCTTATCAATTCTATTTATTTTTTTCAACCAAACAATGATGATTTTCTCCAATATTTATAGATTTATGTAATATATTTTTAAACCCTATTTTATCACACTTATATATTTTCTTAATTATCCTTTTATTTATGCAATTAGGTCTTAATGTTATGATTTATATGAGATATTATATCTTGATTGCACTTATATGTAATAAGTATAATTAATTTGTTAATGAATAAACACTTTCAATTTATACACAATGATATCCTCTAAAAATCAAACAAAGTAAGTGTAGTGCCAAAGCATTAAATAAAATAAATTTAAAAAGGGGATGTGTGAAAGTCACGGTGGAGGGGAGTAAATTGGAGTAGGTAAATTTAAAATTTATGGTGGAAGACAATGATCTATGGTAGGAAGTGGCATGTGGAAGTATCCCTGGAAAATCACATGGGCGTCTGAAATAACCTTTCAGACCTATCACTTCTTTGCAAAATACAAGCACTTCATTTGAGATTCAGAGGCATTTAACATGCTGAAACCAAGTTAATATTGCAAAATTAGCAGTATTTGGATAGTTGCAGTGATGACATTTCAGAAGACATGGGTTTCAAAGTGCTTCTCATATGCAATAAACTAGTGTCTAGCTTGATCAATTTACAGTTGCCCATGCACTCCCAACCTGTGCCAATAGGGTATGGAAATCTTACAAGGAGGATTTACATTCTTCAAATTCCAAGTAAATATTTGTAGTCACATGGAATGCCACGGTTGTAGGGAGGTAAAAATTGCTTGAGATGGGTATGTATCTATACTGAAGCAGGTTCGATGGTCTCTAAGGGGAATGGATCAGCTACCTGATATTGTTTTTTTTTTTGTGCTGGAAAAGAAGAAGAGGATTAGAGATCTAGGAGGTTCTACACAATGATGTGAATGAGGAGCTTGATAGTGGTCAGAGATGATCCAAGGTGTGTTGGTTACTTTGGTGTCTCGGCTCATGCATGGATCAACATGACCCTTGAATGTTTTTCCAACTCACACCTGACTGCCAATATACAAAGAAAATACTACTACCCCTTTCCTTATTGCTGTAAGATAAGAAAGAATACTGAGGATAGGAGGTGATTCATTCATCTGGTCATTATTTACTTTAAAATAGGCTCATCCATGGAGAAAAGAAAACTCGGGATAGAGAGGACTCGTGGGCATGCATTTCTTCTCGACTTAACATAGTCCCAGGACTCATTCTAGTCAAACAATGTTTTATGAAATCTCCTCATCAAATCTCACAAATGAATGCCCATCAGAAGTGATGCTTTTTCTCCCTATAACATCTCTTATGCATACCATCTGCATATTCATCTGAATATCTCCAGTAATAAACACTAGGTTTGCTACTATTTGCAATGGAGGGTTCTATATTTGTTTTAGGTCGATACATTTGGGTAATCATGATTATGTGGCTCAAGCTTTTGCTACCCCCTCACCATTATTCAACTTGCTACTCAATTTTTAGCTTGGGCAAGGTTTTAGATCTAAAGCTAAATTCTTTTTTTTGGCTCATCCATTCATTTCTTGGTGGCTTGCAATCTTAGACCAGCTCATGGTGTTGATGTTTTGGTTTTGAGAGAGTTTCCTTCACATGGCTTAGAGTGTGGATTTTCCAACTCAACGTTATGGTCTATTTACTATCTTGATATGCTTGTGCCATGCAAAGCTCCACCCACTCATGAATACGAGCTCTATCTTCAATATATATGCTTGATACAACCCCTGGTGTTGGTACTATCTCGTTTTTGAGCTCAAAACTATGTCATTTGCATTTACTAGCCATATTGGGATCTAACTTGGTGTGTTGCTCACTTGGAGCTCGTTTGTTTGAGCTTAGTTACCATATTTATTATGCACTCTCACTACCTTACTACCCGAGATCATTTTGACGATTCAATATATTTATGAAAAAGGTACATGGAGTAGCTATGAATGAAGATGGATAAGCTTTGTGAATGCATGCAATTGTTTGACGAAATGCCTACCTATGATGCATAACTGAGTCCCACAATTTGGACCATCTTCATTCCTCCAAGCATGGTTCATCTCACCTTATCCTTCATAATTCTCATACTTTAGTTTTACATTTGCAACTAAATAAATTTAAAACCTTGGAGTATCTCACATTTGATTATTTTATATAAACATGTTTTACAAAACAATAATATGAAATATGGCTCTTATGTAATCCAAATAACACTTGGTAGCCAAGCATAAACTTAAACCCCTCCTTTGGACATAATCTAGAAAAATTTGTAACCATATTATTAGTGTGAAATAATAAAACTCCTTGTAATTAAATTACTTTTATAATTCATATTATGAGCATAAATAGAACACCAAAGAACAAAATATTGTAGATAAATGATATCAATATATAATTAAAATAACTTCACCACTTCTAGTGGGAAACCTCCAAACCATACAATAAGACTCAAATGCTCGAAATGATCATGAACTACTACATAAAATCCCCTATATATACTATTCATATGTTATGGCCATCACCAAGGTTGACCTACTAAGTATGAGAAAGTATGAATGATATGGTAAGCCACAAGTCGGATACTCATATCCTAATACAAGAAATAGGTTAAGGGTGTAGCATGCCCTTCCCCTTTAAGCAAAAATTTCCCTCAATGTTGAATAATCCTTGATGTTTCTACAGAAAACCTTCATCCTCTCATGCCGTATCTTCTATGCTTAGATTCTTCGAATTGATCAGATATTCCTTAATGTCTCTTGTTCTTAGCCTCTTAGTACGTGTTTGTAGAATCTTCTCTTGCTCCAAAATGATTGTTCCTTCGTCATCAAGTTTTGGTAGCTCTGTCTGGGCTGCAAATTTATTTCCAATAACTTTATTTGGGAAGGAAACATGGAATATTGGGTGTATGCGTGAATATTGAGGTGACTCTAATTTATAAGTAATACTTCCAATTTTCTGTAGAACCTGATAAGGACCATAATATTTAGGAGAATTTTTTTTGTCATTTTTATATTTCTTTAGGTACATCATCTTATAAGGTTGTAGACATACAAAAGCCCAGTAACCAATTTCAAAATGTCTTTCACTACGGTGTTGATCTGCTTGTTGTTCCATCATGTTTTTGCCAATGCTAAATTATCCTATAAACCATCCAAAACCTGTTGTTGATGTTGAATGTATTCCTCAACATCTCCGACCTTATTTTTCACCCTCAAGGAGTAAGTGATAGATGGTAGATGGTAACCATATAATGCTAGAAATGGGGCCATTTGAGAAGAGGTATGAAAATATATGTTATACCACCATTCTACAAGCAAGTGGTATATTTAACCCATTCTTCTCTTATCCGGTACAAAAAACATAGATACCCCTCTAAGAATTTGTTGACCACTTCCATTTTCCCATCAGTTTGAGGATGGTAGGATGAACAGTGAGCTAGCTGAGTACCCAAACATGTAAATAATTCTAGCCAAAAATTACTTGTGAAAATAGGATCACAATCACTTATAATTATCTTTGGGGTTCCATGTAGCCTCCTTTGAACTGTCTCCAAAAAAATTGCTACGACTGTACTAGATGCAAATGGATGTGATAAGGCAAAAAAATGGCATATTTTGTGAGCCTATCAAAATCACGAAAATAACATTCTTACCATCTAAACAAGGAAATCCTTGTGATGAAATCCATGGAGACCTCCTCCCATCTCTGGCTAGGAATTGTTAATGGTTGCAATATACCTAGTGTCTTAATGGTTTCATCTTTGTTTTGTTGGCACACAAAACACTTTGATACAAAATTTTGTACATTCCCCTTAACTCCTTCCCAAAAAAATCTCTTTTTATTCTATGATATGTCTTCAAAAACCTAGAGTGTCCTCCAATAGGTGATGCATGTAGCTCTGCAAGAATCTTATTCTTCAACTCAGAATCTTTACACAAGAATAACCTGTCCTTGTACCATAGGGCATTACCTTTCCACTCAATTTTTTCAGATTTTATAGAGCCTTGATTTATATTATATATTAGAGATTGTGTATCCTTATCCTTCTCAAATTTCAATCTTGCTTCATCCACCTAATCGACCTTCAATATGGACATTTCACATAATAAGGCATTTGCGGATGTATCCCTTCTGGATAGCGCATCAACTACTACATTTTATTTACACTTTTTGTATATGATTTCAAAATCATTACCGGAAATTTTTGTTACCCATTTTTGTTGTTCCTAAGATGATAACATATGCTCCAAAAAGTATTTGATACTATCATGATCAATTTTTACCTTGAAGTGTCTACCCACTAGATAAGGCCTCGATTGCTTGAATACATGAAGGATAGTCATCATTTTTTTCTCATAGACAGGTTTGAGAAAATCTTTTACTTTTAATTGGTGACTCTCAAATGTAATTGTTCTTCCTTCTTACATTAGAAATGCTCCCAATCCTAATCCTAAAGCGTCATATTCAATAATGAAGGTTTTTGAGAAGTTGGGAATAGCCAAAACTAGGGTGGTGCACATGGCTTCCTTCAACTGCTCAAAGGATTTAGTGGCGGTTTCTTTCCAATGGAAGGAATCATTCTTTATCAAGGTAGTGAGTGGAGCCAAGATTCTACCATATCCCCTCACAAATCTTCTGTAGTACACTGTTAGTCCTAGGAACCCTCATATATTTTTGAGAGTTTTGGGCCTTGGCCATTCTACCATATTTTTGATCTTCTGAGGATCAACTTTGAAACCTTCATTGGATATAATGTGACCGAAGTACTCTACCTCTTGTACACCAAAAGAAAATTTGGACGGATTTGCATAGAGCTTATGTTTCTCCAAAACTTCCAACACTTTATTTACATGTTTTAAGTGCTCTTCCCATGTCTTATTGTAAATTAATATGTCATCAAAGAAAAATAATATAAATTTCCTTACAAATGGCCTAAAAAAAATGTTCATAAAGCTTTGAAATGTTGAGGGAGATTTTGTAAGACCAAAAGGAATTACCAAAAAATCATAATGGCCCTCATGAGTCTTGAAAGATGTTTTATGAACATATTCCTCTCTTATTCTAATTTGATGGTACCTTGAACAAAGATCTAATTTTGTGAAATAAATATCACCATGTAAATCATATATCATATATTACTGGAATAGGAAACTCATCTTTGATGGTGCAATTTTTGAGTTCTTAGTAATCTAGACACATCCTACATGTTTCATCCTTCTTACATACCATAACCACTAGTGAAGAATATGTGCTCTGGCTATGCTTGATGATACCTTCCTTCAGCATTTCCTGCACCATTTTCTTGATCTCACTTTTCAAGGAATATGGGTATCTGTATGCTATCTGATGTTAGGTGGTTAGCTCCTTGAATCAACTGAATGGCATGATCATGATCCCTAATGGGTAGTAGTACTTTAGAATTGCATAAAAACAGAAGAGTGAGCATCAAAAATCTTCTAAAGATTGGGTGGTATTGAAAAATATGTATTTTGTACCTCTATGGAAAATAAATTTGCTATAAATCCATCTACTCCTTTTCTAAGAACCTTCTGCATCTGATGAGAGCTAATAATATATAGAGACTTAGCTACCATCCCTTTCAATTGTATTGTCCTTCCTTCTTAATGAAATCACATAAATAATTCTTAGAAATTCATTTCTATAGTACCCAAGATTGTGATCCATTGGACACCCAAAACAATATCTGAACCTCCCATAGAAATAAAAAACATAGGCGAGTCTAACATGTAGTCTCCCATGGAAAGCTTGATACTATGGCACTTTCCTGTGCACTCTATTGTCCCACCATCCATAATCATAACTTGCATTTCTGGAGATGGGTAATGTTATCACCAAATCACAATACCCTTATGTTTACACAAGTGCATATACTTGAGCACACGGTGTGATTGGATAACATGGGTACTATCTTTAAGTTGTGGGACTTGCTACCTGAGATAGACCTCTAGAGAAAAAATGATTATTTCTCCTAAACTTCCTACCACAATCTACTCTAATGCAGGCAAAAAGTAACTATCCTAATCTAACTTTCCAAGGGAAAAAGGAGAGAGAATGCATAAAAAATGAAAGCCTACACTACAACGGTGATACACTAGAAAATGAGGGGTGTGAGAGTAGTCCTCCAATGTGTGAAAAATAGAAGTAAAATGCATACTTTGGAAGGGATTATAATAGTTCTCCACAATCTAGAAAATGCAATTACAAAATATTTCATACATGCACAATAATAATAAGTCCTTACAAGAGCACAAAAATAGACACAATATTCTTCTAATGAAGGTTGAAAGGGAAAGAAGAGTGTAAACAAACACAGCAGGGGAAGATGCATCCACAAACTCGTATTTTAATGCTTCATGATATGCACAGTTCAATCTATTACAAGATAAGGGCCTAGATCACTATGCAAGGAGTCCACTACAAGGGCCTACAACACATTGGCTTCACAAAGAAATTTTGATAGAGCTTTGCTACAAAAAAACTACCTCTCTTTTTTCAATGAGCCCAACACTCCAATTTATAGAAAATAAGAAGAGAGAGAGGGAAAATGGAAATCCCAAAATATGTCCTTTAACCACTTGTAAGAGGTATTAAATGGAGTGAAATGATGTTATGTTACTTACTAAAGGCTCCACATACTATCCCATGACTTTACAACAGTGAAATATGTTAGCCCATGCTTCATTGAATGCGTCCAACTACCAAATAAAACACTATTCTAAACTTGGCCACATTTTCTACAAAATCTCTATCTATCCTTCATCAAATTTAGAATTTCTTCATTTCTGTGCTTTGGGCTTGGAGCCATGATTCTGACGGTACCAATTTCATGCAATTTCATTGAGAAATGCAAACATTATGGCCTTCTGAGTGCGAGCATCTAGTTTGGGTCTACTAGGCATTTTCTGTCATTTGACGAATGAGCATTAAGTGACTAGAGATGAATACGTTTCTTATATATTAATATATTTACCCTCATTAGTCAAAAGTACAATTTATGGGAATGAGAATTAATTGATGTCGTGCTCATTCCAGAAATTCCAATTTTATGAAAATCAGAGCTTAGAGTCAAAAGTTATGGCCATTTGAAGTTCGGGAGGTCAAACATTGACTTTTCTCTTCACTGCAGCTATTTCAGAAAAATTGGGTCCATGTGTCTTGGCTGTCCTGGGAAAAAATCTCCGCATTTCCTGATTCAGGCTTCCTTGTCCCCGCGCATCCATTGTTGACTGGGTCGTGAGGGGTCATTGACTTCTACATTCACCGCATCTCATTTAGCTTGGCTCCTTGTGGAAATTCCAGCTCTTTTCGTCCCCACACGCGTCCCAACTATCTTATGGACCGCTTGGGAAAAAATGTCCAATTTTTCCACAAAACACCAGAATGAGCCCATTTTCTAGATTTTTCAAATTTTCTCTAACTTCTTGGGTTTTTTCCTAGATGGGGAAGTTAGAGAGAAGCCAAGGGGACCCCAAAAACATGATTTTTGGCCTTGAATCAATTCTACTTTCTCAAGACTAAAAAATCTTATGCATGTTATCAAAATTACCTTGAGGGGTGAATTTTGGATAACAAGTAAATAAACAAATTGAGGTGGGAAACTAATTTAATATTTATGAAGTTATGAGTACTCTCTGAGTCAATCAACACCGTCACCTTTTATTTTTTGAGATAGCCAATAATCTTGAGTGTTTGAGGAGTACTAATACCTGAAAATGCATGGAAAGAAATTTTACATTGGTGGTCCTCTACTTCATCTTCTTTTGGTTCCTCATCTTTTCCTATAATTTTAGCTTCCTCTTCATCATCATTTCCTCCTTCAATATAGAACATCTTCTTCTCAGTACATTTGTGTCCAAGTCCATATTTGTTGTCATAGTTAAAACATAACCCTTTTTTTCTTTTTTCTTCCATTTATTGAGGATTGGCTGAGTGAATGATGGGGAATGGGTACTACAATCTCTAGTGTTAGTGAAAGGTTGCCTCCTACTGTAAAGAATTGTTTCCTCTGCTCTATGTGTCATGATAATAGAATAAAAAATCTTGAGTGGATTAAACATATGTACCTTATGCTCAATGTAGTCCTTAAGACCCCAAGAAATAGGTCCTTCAGGTTCTCTTCTGTAATATTCTCCACCCTTAAGGATAGGTTCTTGAATTGATGCACATAATATTTGACTGATCTTGCTTATCTTAACTTTGAAAATTGACTAAATTAGTTATATGAAACACTTCAATTATAGTGCAATTGCAACTGCTCAGTAAAAAATATCCAAGTGACACTGAGACCACTCTTCTCTCTAAGAACATAACCATCGATACCATAGGAATTAGTCTAGTTCAAAATACAAGGATGCCAAAGTCACCTTTTATCTTGATGGGGTTTGATGTAACTCAAATAATTTCTCCATTTGATTTATCTAATTCAGAGGATCCTTCCCATCAAATGTGCGCATCTCCACTTTTAAAATCATGTTCTATGGTTGCGCATAAGTTGGATTTTGATTGGGTTGGAAAAGTGATCTAACATGGTTATTTTTCCATTTATTCTGAACTAAATATCCTCCTTGATTGAGTTGGGATTGATTTGGGACGTACTATTTACACTTTATATGTTGCATGATATCATCCAACCGCTGATTGATTTGGTCTATGTCTCCGTTACATGCCATCTAAGATTGTACATTTCACAATTCATACTCGATTTGGCTCACCTTATGATCAACTGAGGTAAACTCTAGTCCTGAAGAATATGTATTTACCTCTTCTGACTCCAAATCTTCTATCACAACCCCATCTTTATCTAGGGTTTTACCCAGAGTGACCGGATTCTTTTTGGCTCTTGTGGAAGGCCCCACCATGATGTAAAACCCTAGTGTTTAGGGTTTTGATACAAATTCGTTTGAATAGGAAAAAAATGAATATAATAGCAAATAGTGTATTGAGGACTTTCCGAAAATGTAAAGACCATGGAAAAATTCCAAAAAATTCAGCGTAGGGAGCGATTTTATGAAAAACCCTAAATTTACAATAAATTTTTCAAAATAAATAGAAAAATTATGAAATTTTTAGGGAATCTTACTTGGAATTATTCCCAACTCTGGTAAAACAATCTCTGAAAAATTATCGAGCTAGTTTGCAAGATATATTGGAAACAAAAAATTAGCATTTTTGCCCTAATTTAGCCCGAATCGCAGCTCTGATACAAATTGTAATGAAATTATTTGTATAATTCAGATTATGAGCATAAATAGAACACCAAGGAACACAATATTGCAAATAAATGATCCCAAATGTAATTAAAATAGCTTCACCACTTCGAGGGGGCAACCTCCAAACCATACAATAAGGCTCTAATGCTCGAAATGATCATGAAATACTTTCTACAATCCCCTATATATACTATTCATATGTTATGGCCATCACCAAGGATGACCTACTAATCATGATAAATTATAAAGGATATAGTAAAATGATATGGTAAGCCACAAGATGGCTACTCATATCTTAATACAAGCAATAGGTTAAGGGAGTAGCACTCCTTATGATTTAAATTACTAACTTGTAATTTGATCATCATTCGTGGTTGTGACCACAAACTTATGCATTATTAGAACCAAGGTATTGAAATTTGGTGCTCATGCCCATTGGTATTAGCTAGATGTGTCATCAACTACAACAATCTTTCGATCTACCTTGTAAGTTAAAAAAAAATGCAATTTTGAGAGACTTGCCAAACAACACTCTGAACCCTGTACATGAGATGTAAAGCATCGTATGTGTTCCTTGTTATGTAAAGAGTCAGGTCAAGCATTATCTCAACTTTGTTTAACCATTTACGCTCTTTTCACCACTTCTCTAGTAGCCCTGTCACTCCATTTTGCACTTTTAGGGAGCTATTAAAACTAAAAAGTTGGCTTTCATTTTGACCCACCGTTTGAACCCTAAGAAACAAAATTCTTATCCCCTTCGCAAACCTCTATTATTTTTACTAGATACTAGAACCTTCAATTTGGGAAAATCACACTCCTAAGGTTATTTTTGAAAAGAGGGTTTTTAGGCCTCTTGTTGCAGTTTGACTAAGTCAATTTAGACCAATTATGATCGGTGGCTCCGAAAAACTTGTCGCCATTTGAAACCCGTTTACCAGTTCTCAATCCCATCAACTCTGATGAATTATCCACATATAGGGTAACTAATAGAAAATTATTGTTTCATGTTGTTCCATCAAACATTAGTTTTGAACGTGGTTTTATGATCCCTCGAGCTAACTTTTGATCATTTTCAACTAGGCTAATTATGACCGATGGCCTCGAAACCTGATAGTCGATCGTAAACCATTCTCCGGTTTTGAATTCTATCAGTTCCTGTGTATTATTGGTGTATAGGATGATATGTATAAATTTACCTATGGTGTGTTTTCTCATCGGAAGACAACGTTTGAAAGTGGTTTCTTAGCCTCCAAGCCTAAATTGAATGTTTTTTGCAACTAGGAGGAAAACACAAAAATAAAGTTGGAGCAACCCGTTGAAGTTTAAACCATGTTGGAAACTTTTTGACACTTGTAACTATATGTTTAAAACTCTATCATGTGACCTTTTGCATGAAATTGAAATTTTAGTAAAATAGTGTTTCTCTCTCTTCCCTATCTTTTCTCTCTCCTTAGTTAATAAATGAAGTGAAAAGAAATGAAATAAATATGTGTCTCTAACTCTCCCCTTTCGAATTGAAATTATTATTATAATATAAATGAGAAAATAAAAAAGATTAATTATGCTAGATTTAGGTGGATGTCATGCCAGTGATTTATTGCTAATTTCATGCTCGCATGGTTTTACAAGATGAAAGAAAGATGATGAAACGACATGGTTGAAATTCATTACAAATTATTGTATTTTTTATATGTTATTGGAAAATATTTATATGTATTATGTATAGCCATGTTACGAAAAAGTTTATATTTGAAAATTGGTAATATGAATGAGATGTTAGATTTAGGGGACTTTTCGAAAGCTTACAATGTGCATTTAATCATAGGTGTCATTTTGATTCATATTTGTATTGTAAAATTAGGATAAATATGTTAAATGAAACTGAATTTGACATCTTATAGTGCATTCTCATTGGAACCTCTAGAGTGTTGTGTTATTTATATAGGAAATATAGAAAATAAACCTAAATATAATAGTCAACCTTAGTTTAAAACTAGTGCATATCTACCCTTCTTGCATGATATTTCTTAACATAGAAGGAACCAAAACCTTAGAAAGAACTTAAATCTCTACACTCGATCCCTTAGGTTTAGCATAATTTTCATGAACCCATCAATTAGGAACGACATGGTGAAATTTTATCCCTCTCTATGTGGTTCCCTTCTAGGATTGGTAACCATGCATGTGATAAGGATAACATGTTCTATTCAGGTCTAGACACCGCATTGAGTGGTGAACACCGCACTTGAAGTCACCTTAAGTGTCATTGTTTGAAGCAACAACTATCCGATGTAACCTTACCATATATGGAGTAAGTAGAACTAACACTTCCTTGGTATCCTAGTGGGCTACCATGTCTTATGAAGTTAGATTTTTAAATTAACTTCATGATCGACTTAATTCCTTGGGGGATCCAGACGACAAAAATGGAGCTAGTAAAGTAGTTGTGCTATGACTTAAATTCTTGTTAATGATATCTTTATATCCTCACAGATAAATGTGTGACCTTGGTTACTAACAACATAACATGTTCATCTTTCATGAAGGTTGTTTAGCAGTAAATATGTCCTCTCACCTTAAAAACATATCTAGTTGGGAGTATATACTTAGGTGCAATTAGAATTAAACCAAACCTTGGCTGATTAAGGGGTTAACATGCGGTGGAAATTGTACATAACTCTTAGCAAATGCAACTGTATTTTAAAATAAGTTGACCTTCAGAAGTTTAGAAATAAATAAAAATTGGTTTCATTACCCCATGTGCGTAGTTTCCCTTATACTCCGGTGAGTGGCCCAAAACCAAACACATGTAGTAGGTGTTATTCGTATGATTGATCTAATGGTGGGATTTAAATGACACAAGTGGATGTCTTGGTTGCAACATGTGTTTAATATTGTAGTGTATAAGAGAAAATAAATGGGATGTCTCGTGCTAGGTTACACTCCTTGTAGTAGTGAATCCATTAGTGAAAATTATGTGTTATTTTGTTTATAATTGTTATAAAACAATGCCAATAATGAGACCATAGTGCGATGTAAGAGTAAATAATATAAGAGAAAAATGAGATTTGAGGTTAGGAATAATGTCACTCTTGGAGTCCTTATAACTCAATTAGACATTTTCATGTGTTAAAAAAGAATATGAATTTCCCTTGGTGAGATCTAAATTCGAGAAAATAAAAAAGATATATATAAATCTAAATATAATTTACGGATGTGGAAATGTTAATGGATTCAACAAGTTATTGAACCATATTAACTATGATAGGGAAATAATACCATGATCAAAGAATGTTTATGGGAAAGGATATATTGAATATAAATCTCCCTTAAATCTTAATATTTCTTTCTTGACATCACCTCACATTCACTTGTGTAGCAAGGGTAAAGTTTAAACATTGAATAAATGTTTGAGAAGCATAATTCTAACATAAGAACGAAAGAATCTTGTTAATGATATCTTTATATCCTCACGAGGTATAAATGTGTGACCTTGTTCTACAACAACATAACATGTTCTTCTTTCAGGAACTTTTAATGCAATTTGAAATATGGAAAATTATTATATAAGCTATGGAGATTTTCGTAATGGATAAGATCCAAATTAAATGGTTAAAGTGTAAGTTGAATGTGAAATGAATTTAAGAATCTGTAGGTGCAAAAAGGATAAAATTATACTTTATAATAATCTTTTTGGAATGTTAATCGTAACTAAGATATAATCATGGTAATGACGTGTTGTGGGTTTTCCAATCCTTGAGTCCCTTTCTTATGGTTGAGTCATTGATAACATTCATTCATTGGGGAAAGTGTGGCATCGATATGTATATGGTGTTATCATGTGTCTATGTGATTCGATGAATTATGTAATTTTCTTATGCATTGTTGAGTTTCACTACTTGGAGCCCTTGTGGTGTTGTGTAGTAAGCAATGTAAGTCAAAAAAATTATTCTTGTATTTTTATTGTTGTATTTGTTTGTGTAAAATGTGGGCGTTACATTTGGTATCAGAGTGGAGGTTCATTCTCTTGAACCTCTAGGACAAATTTCTTTCTTGGAATTGTGATGGTTTTGCATGGTGGTGGTGGTAGAGATTATAAGAATAATGTGATATATGTGTGATGTGAACAATGTTGTAATTGTGATATTATGATGATAAGTTATGTTGTCACTGTCAAGTAAATTTGTTACCATGTATATGTGCTGGAGATAAGAGTATTCTCTCTCCTTTTCATTGATTCAATGAGGAATTTGTGTGTGATGTACCACCTTATAGTTTGTGAAACTTGTGGATTACGGATTGTTGGAGAATTTGGCATTTTGTGATACGTAGGTGTGTTGATGTGTTGTATGATAAGATTAGTGTATAGTGAATTGGATTTTATAGTGACATCGTCACCATGTTATGAAGAAACACATGTATCACCATGTTGTATTGCAATTGACTATATGTTAGACATCGTGTTCATCATAAGTATAATTTGTGTATATATGGTACATCATTCATTTTTTAGGTCAAATTGCATAGCATTCGTATTTTTGTGTGTAAAGTGTAGAAACCTCTTAGAAATTGGAGGTGGAAAATACCTGGCGAATATCCCCTAAACTGATTTCACTAAAGCTAAATTTTCCATTTTTTTCAAAACTGAATTTTCACCTGCTATTTTTTCAAGGGAGACTACAGACACTGACGCATAGTCAAAGCATGACATGAAGGTTCCCTATCATAGAATTGTCAAGAAACTCTATTGACGTGTGAAAGAGAATCTCCCTAATGAGCGTCAACAAAGTTTCTTGATGCACGCCAAGAAGATTCCCTGTCGCATGTTAATAAACTTTCTAGATGCACAATAGAGAATCTTCATGTCACGCGTCAACAAAATTTCCTGACGTGTGACAAATAATATTCCTATCGTGTGTCAAAACATCTTATTTACGTGTGATAGGGAATCTTCCAGTCGCGTGTCAAGAAACTTTGTTGACGCGTGAAAGGAAGATTCTTGACCACGCATCAACAAGCTTTCTTGGCATGCGACAGGGAACCTTCATGTCACACGTTAAGAAAGCTTTGTTGACACATGACAGGGAATCCTCCTATCGCACGTCAAGAAAATTTGTTGACACATGACATGGAAACTCTTGTCGCATGTTAAGAAATATTATTGGCACACAACAGGAAGGCTCTTTGTCATGCATCAACAAATATTTCCTTGACGCATGACACGAAGGTTCCTTATCACACGTCTTAGGCTTCAAAACCCTAATTTTGTGCTATTAATAGCCTACTACCGGTCATTTTCACATTTACACTTTAAAGTTTCTGATTCCCCAATGTTCTTGTTTATAGGAATCCAATTCAAGTACAATCAAGCTCAAGGACAACTACAATGGTGACTACGAGTGCATCCCAATCCCAAGACAAGAATCAAGAGGAAAATCTAGTCCAAGCCCTATCCAAGGCCAAAATAATCTACAAGAACCTTTTGTGCCCCCATATCATGACATTTGTACAAATGAATTCAGAATACAAGGATATGCTCGATGGATGTGACTTTGGTGGTCTCGTTAGGATGCCCCATTTCTAAATAGACCATGACATTATGAACTACCTGTTATTCTTTTACAATACAAAGGATGGTCTGTTTACTATTACTATGGACGATGGTTGAATGTTTCAATTCAATGTCAACCCAATTGATATTCATTGGTTAACAAGCCTCTCATTCAAAAATTTACCCATTGTAATAATGACGAGGCAACAATGAATGGATGATTGAAGTTTCAATTGGTGGAATCAATTTTCATTGGTTAACAAGCTGTCATTCAAAAATTTACCCATTGTAATAATGAAGGCAACACTCATCAAAGATGATAAGAAGTACTTGGAATCAAATTTTAGGTTGCATGTTGATTGTAAGTGTCAATTGTTTTCAATTTTCATTTGGTATTCAGTTTATGATTTTGATACAATTCAAATCAATATTAATCTCAACATTCTTTTGGCATTTGCAGCTCATGTCAATAAATCTAGACGTGGTGTGGATACGTAAGGAATTACACACCACTTTCTTGCCAATATGATTTCCTTATTTCAAGCTAGAATTGTTTTGTAGGGTTTCCAAATGGATATACCAAATTGGGCTATTGCATACATTCTTGCTACTATCGGAAAGAAAAAATTTGATTGGTGCATGTTTTTATCCAAAAAAATGACATTACAAATGCAATGCTTTCGGAAAAACCAGTCATTTACTCCACAAACTATCTCCTTGGATTTTATTATGAGGCTCTTCTAAATTTAAAAGACAAACCAATTCCTACTTGCACGGATGAGGCGTTGATGAATTTTTCAATTCCATTTCAAGAACAATAGGTATAAACTATAAAGTTTGTATTTCAACATTAGACTAACAGGATGTTCATCTCGAATCTGATTAAATATTTACTATTTGCAGAGAATATTTTTGGAGGCCCTTCCTTGAAAAAAGGTGGCATCAAGAGGAAGAGGCCAACAACACGTTGAGGTGTCAATAAATTCACAATCTGAAATGGAAGTTCACTCATCTCCGAACCACCAACCGTTTGAATTCGTTAAATGCCAGAGAAGTAATACCTTAACATTTATTATTTACAAATTCCCATTTTGTATTTTCAATTTACCATTTAAATTTTACCATATTGAATTGACATACAATCGACTGTTGCTGACATTGTAGGGACTTTGGACTATACGCGTACTTCTCAAAGTCAACCGTCTTCACCAACTCACTTCGTTCAGTCGCATGTAATTATCTCTTCTCAACAACCACCTCAGCAATCCCAGCAATAGATAACTCAAAAATCATCAATTACTACTCCAACACGGCCACCTCAACCACAACGACAAGCAACCCCTCAACAACAAGGTATTATTTTATTGCTTTAGTACAAGTTTTGAATAGTACTTCGTATAATTTCATAGTTTTTGCATAGTTATAACCATTTTTCATATGATTTTTCTTGATCTTTTCAGCACATTGTAGTCCTTTTCCTTCTATATAGATAGCGGCACCGCCTCCTCCTCCAATAATATTCAAAATTCCAACCAGAGGATTAGGAAAAATAACATTGGTAAATGCATGCCAATTCCTCCGGCCCCTAGTGGGACACTAAACATTACCTCCTTGTTTCAAATTCCAACCCTCTCTCTCGGTGGCTTGCCCAACGCAATGAGCATATCGGTTTTAAATAATATAACTTTAGATGAAGATTACTTGGGCATTGATAGAAATGACCCAACAAGATTTTTCAATACACATGAGATGATTCAAGGCTAGCAGGTATACTTCTATTTCAACATAATTTATTCAACTTTCATTACATTTCACTTTAGAATATTGATTTATTTTATCGTAAATAGGATCAAGGCACACAAATACGAAAGAAAGTAGCAGTAAATCAAACCAAAATCCCCCATACCTCTCTAGCAAGATCATCTTCTTTAGATACAAATGGTGAATAGTTGCTACCATTTCCTTTGGAGAACTTAACTAGTTATGATTGTCAATCCCATGTCGATGAGTTTATTGTACATCATATCGGTCAGCTCATAGAATAGGAGAAAAGGTAAAAATTTCTAATCAATGAGATAATAAGTCATTATGAAAATTATTGGCAAAGGGATAGTTTATATGACTGCAGTCAGAATCAACCTACGAAGATGGATTCCTTACTTACCCAAGTAAGAAGTGGGACTGTCATGTATAACAACAACTATAAAGATGACATTTTGGATAAAACATTAAAAACTTGGAAAATATTAGTTTTGAAGGCCTAGGCTTATTTTAACAAATGGTCTAAGGACAAGGATCTGGTAGCGATTGCAAATGCCGAAAGAGATAGAGTAGTTGTAAGTATTATCACTTCAAAACAATATTTTTTGTTAATTTGACCTTTTCTTATTTTAGTAATATGTTTAATTGATATCACTTTTTTTTGCAGTTGAAATATGAAAATTTGAAGAGTCAAGCAAAGGTTTTCCAAGTTCACTTGGAAACCAAAGAAAATTTTATCCGTAATGAAGAATTTGAAGGAAAATATTGTTTTGGTTAAAAAACAAAACAATACACTGAAGTAGATAATTAAAGAGCATGGATTCAACCCTAAAATTTTATTCAAAACCAAGGTAGCTGCAGATCCAAGTTTGTTATCCCATGGAGATGCAACAAAGGAGGAACAAAGAATTGTAAAGAATCTAGACAGTGCTATGGAAGATCTCATTAGTTCTGGGATTATTCAAGCCATTGGGGAAAGGGGTACAAGTGGAGAAGCCATTGGGGAAACTGAAAGGAGTATAGGAGTGGAAGCCATTGAGGAAGGGGGTACAAAAAATTGAGGGTTAAAAATTTCATGATTGAGGGTGGAAAGATTGAGGGTTTGAAATACTTTATAATCTATATTTGAAAATTATTATCTGGATTTGGAATTTGAAACTTGAAATACTTTATAATCTTTAATTTTATATCTTCCTTTATATTATGTATAGAATTTGAAATTTATTATCTGGATTTGGAATTTGAAACTTGAAATACTTTATAATCTTTAATTTAATATCTTCCTTTATATTATGTATAGAATTCTAGATTGTATATGGTGTTTATGTTTCATTTGAATGTGATGGTGTTATGATAATGGTTAATTATTTGTTTTAAGAAAATATGGAATATGGTATGACACATGCATCTTAATACTAAGAGTTAAATCTTCTTCTCTCTACTTGTAATGATGATTACATTAGATGTGGATGATGACATTAGAATAGAATCATAGATATGGATTATCATGAATTGTATGTGGACTGTAGATTTAGCTTCAAGCATGATCATGGAATCTAGAAAATTTGGAATGTAGTACGATAGAGACATTAGAATGGATATAGATGATGATGAATGATGATAATGGATAATTGTTTAAAAAAATTTGGAATGTGTCAGGATTGTTTTAAAATAGATAAATAATTGTTTTAATAATAATTGGAGTGTCAGGATTATGATAGTGATATGATGACATTAGATGTGGATGATGACATTAAAATATATATGGATAATGATGAATTTTATGTGGACGTAGATTTAGCTTCAAGCAGGATCGTGGATGATGAATTGTATAAAATTTGGAATGTGTTATGAAATAAACATCTTAATATGGAAAAATCTTCCTCTCTTTGTAAAATTTGATTGTGTGATTTTATCCCACAAAGTTTAAACAATATATCAAAGCATTTCACAAATATAAAAATAAATTAAACATAATTGTAAAAAATCAAGAAATGTCATATGATAGGGTTTAAGTTACCTCTTGTGTTTTAGATGGTTGTGAAAAAGCATATGGAAGGAATATGAGCAATCATCCTTCGTAGTGTGCTAGATCTTTGATTTAAGAAAACTCAACATGAGAAATTGATTAGTAGATAGATGGGTGAGTTAACTGACATTTTTAGTAAACCCATGTAAATATATATATAGATGGGTGAGTTAACCCATGTTTAAAAAAAATGAAAAAATGTAAAATGTAAATATATATACCGTAACATGAAAGATATTTAATGATAACAAGAGATGAAACAAAATTTGATAAAAATCCTCCTCATTCAATATTTGTATCTATAGATTTAATATGAAATTGAATAAATAACCACAGTTAAAATGTAAGGTGATAAACAATAAAAGTAAGGTTAAGGAGATACCTATTTAAAGTTGAAACAATCCATTATCAATAGCTTCTTCAAACTCGATGTTCTCTTCTGTAGAGTGTGATGATGTGCCAATTCCACTCTCATTGTTGGGAATAGTTGTACTTGTAGCTATATTATTCACACCTCTTCTTTTGGAAAGGGAATTCCAATGCGCAATTTCTCTGTCAAAAGGAAAGGTTTCCATGGAGTAGTGAGATACATAACACCTCATGCAACTTTCTATATTTTTATCCAACTTGTTTCTTAGTTTTGATTTTATAAATGATAAAGCACTAAAAACCCTTTCGTCCTCCACAAACCCCAAAATCATTGTTTGGCATAACTCATATAATCTGAAATATTCAATGATGTCTTCTTGTAAGATAGAAATTTGATAGATTCCTTGCCACAACCTTGTAATAGCACCACTTTCAGAAGGTTCATCTAAATTTTTATATTGGTTCCTCATTTTTGTTGCAAAATTTGTTGATTGAAACTTTAATAAATCAACATTTAGTATACCTTTGATTTCCATACCCTTGAAATCTGAAATCTTTGTGAAATGTTCCATTATTGTACCCATGGATTTATGGAAATGCTTTCTTATAAAGTCTACATGACCACCTTCAGTATTCCAAAAATTAGAATTCATCACACCCATTGCTTCAAGAATTTTATCTTTGGAGAAACGTTCTCTAATTTTTGATGATAAGAATTCTGAATTTTTTAAAGATTTATTCTTGTTTCAACTATAACAGATTCAAAGAGATTACATGTCACATGAACATCTTCTCGTTCCGATCTTGGAATAGCTTGATGTTTTTGTAAAATGTGCAGTGGTATGTCCCTCCCATTAATAATGATGCAAAGGTGATCATGGATATTAAATCTCAAATAGTTACTAGGATTTTTAAGATCTAACAAATATTTCCAATTCTCGAAAACATGTGTATCAAAACTATCTTGGGAACAGTACAAGACTTCAAGAATTTTACATACAATTTTTCTCATCCATATAAAATCCACAATATAGATTAATCTCCCGATGCATGATTCATCGTTTATTGATCTCTTGCAACATTGGAAGAATACCAACCAATGTAAGAAATGTCTCCAAATCAGTTAAATGGAACAACGAGTCCCTCACCCTATCAATTTCATGAAAATATTTGTGCATGAAACCAACCAACGAAGGATACTCCTCACAAACTCTGCATGCAGGTTCATACAAAGAGATCCATCTCATCTCAAAATCCTTCAGAAGTTTTTTGCCATATGTAATTCCAATTGTGAATTTCTCGAACTTAAGAAATCGATTTGGGATGCTTACCATATAGGCATTAAGTTCTCTTATAAGGTCCTCTACTTTAGCAACATTTTCGTAGTTACCATTTTATACGCTAAATTCATTCTATGATTCATATAATGAATTGGTAGCATATATGGGGCTACTGTCTTTTGTAATCTAACACAACCCTATTTAGTGACCCTTCATGATTGATGCACCATCTACTCTGACGCATACCAAATTCATATCGATTTCATAATCAGTCACTCCAACAATATCTTTCAAATGAGAAACAACTATTTAATGTAGGATTTCAGCATTATAGTTTTCAACCATTTTCATAACAAACAATGATGAGGTGTCGTTATATGATTTTATAAAGTATAGAATGGATACATACCCATGCAAAGGTGTTGTCATTGTTGTTACTTCATCAATTGAAAGAGAGATAAAATTTTATTTTTTCACATTCTCTTTCAAATCTTCCTTCTCTATCATCGAAAGGCATTTTATTATTTCCCATGCACTACTTTCAGAACAATGAGACTAAGGTACGTTGGGCACTCCATTATATTGATACAAAACTTTGAAATCGGTCTTCCTTTCTTTAGTATGTGAAATAAAGTAGAGAAATGTATGAGTTTTGCATGTAGATTTGTTTGATTCATGTTACGAATTTGTGATGTGATCGTTCCTCCCTTTTCCATGAGATGTTTACATTTTTTCTACTCCGCTTCATAATCCATTGTGTATTTAACATGCATGCATTCTTTTTCAGTTTTCCACCTGTGTGTTTTTGATTTTTGGCCATCCACCCCCATTAGCAATAGCCAGAATTTACTAGGCTAGAATATTGTTTTCCACAATGTTTTTCTATAGTGTCCAAATTGATTTGCATTTTTGTTGCTTTCCCAATTTCCACATACATATTGTAAAGGTACATTCAAATGGGATCTCTTCCTAAATTAGATGGCTTTATAGGTTCGATAAATGGAAATTTGGCAGCCCAATCAAACTTATATTTCTCCCAATGATCCACATATTCTTGTTCACTTTCAATGTTTTAATTTTTTGAGTAGAATTTTGAGCAATATCACAATCACCTAGTTTCCTCTTTCGTGAACTAGAATTTGAAATTGATTTTTGTGTTCCATTTTACTGAGTATTTGTATGTGTGATATGTTGATGCAATCTGGTTGCACCCCAATAGGAAGAATATCTTCAGGATCTAGCATCTCAATAGGTATATCTTCAAGATCTGACATGGTATCATCATAGGTGTCATTTGGTTGATACTATGCAAAATGCATGTCCACCTCGATATTACCTTCCACACAGTAGTATTCTGATTCTTTCTAGTGGTAGCTATATGGTTACTAGTAGTTGTGCTATCTGTATCAGTAGAGTTTCCAAAATAATTGAACAAGGACTTCTAAGATTTCTTAGTTACTTTTTGGGTCTTTGCATTCTGAGGACTAGCACCTTCCATTATTTTGAATAGATTCATGTGTTAATAAAAGAAGTAAGTCATGCATTAGAGAAAATTGGGGTGTGCTTAAGGTAAAACACCAAGTCATGTGTCAAAAGAAACCAAGTTGCGTGTCAGAGGAAAACAAGTCACACATTAGAGAAAAACAAGTCACACGTCTTAGGAAACCGAGTCATGTGTCATTGAATTCACTAAGTCACGCTTCTACAATACCTCCTTATCACACGTCAATAAATTTAATGAGTCACACGTCAACAAATATTCCTGTCATGCATCAAAATGCAACCCCTTTGTCATGCATCAAAGCAAATTCAATGAGTCACACGTCTTCAGAAAATGGTGTTGGTAAGTACTGAGTGGTAGTATGGTGCCTGGTGGTAGTATACTACCCGACGAATCACCTAGGTTTTTATAGGAGATGTTTTCAAATGTAGGTGAAGCTGACCCTAAAAATATATATTGTAAATTTTAGGCGAACAAGACACTGACCTGCTTTGAAAAAATCACCTTTTCAAATTTTTCTAAAATGAAATTTTTTCCATATTATGAATATTCACCACTAAAATTATCCCTTCTTTTGCCTATCCGAGCCTCCTATCCTCTATCTAATCAAGACAACTTGTTACTCCATACCCTATAATAAAGTTGGCTAAAGAGAAAATCTATCCTCTAACATGTCCCAACTCAATGAAGTCCTACACTCACTACCATATAACACTTGAAATAGTGTCATACCCATGGAACTCTAAAAATTTTGTTATAAGAAAACTCAACCAAGTACAAATATTCCTCCCATATCGACTGATGATCCATGATGTACATCCAAAGAATTTCCTCTAAAATTGATTCACCCACTTTGTCTACCCATCTGTCTCAGGGTGATAGGTTGTACTAAATTGATATTTGTTCCGAGATATGTCAGCATAGTAGTCCTAAAATGAGAGGTGTACAATGGGTCCCAGTCACAAATGATCTTCCCCAAAATCCTATACAACCTAACTATTTCATCCAAATATACTCATGTCACTAAACTAGTTGTATAGGTGGTATTCACTAGAGAAAAATAAGCCACTTTTTTCAATCTATCCACCGTGACCATGATTGCATCGTGGTGGTATCTCGACATAGGTAGCCCTACTATAAAATCCATGGAAATGGTGTCCCACTTCCACTCTAGTATGGCATATAGGTAGAGAATGAAAGCTAGATGTTGATGTTTTGCCTTCACCCTCGGCTTGAGACACAAAATAAGCCACATCTCTCCTTAGTCCTCACAACTGTTAAAACTACCTCAAAGTGGCGTGCATCATCTTCACCCCTAGATGGGTTAAATAAGGTGCACAATATTCCTCTACAAGAATAATATTTCTTAAATATCTATCCCTAGGTACATAAATCCAACCTATGTTTGAGAAGTCCATCTGGCTCTAGTGTTAATCCCTCACACTTATCCTCAAGGGATCTCTGAGACCCAGTATCTTCTCTAGCTAAATGGTAGAAGTTGTCGTGTGGAAGATACTGTAAAATCCTTCTCCTCATGTTTGTATCCACTTATGTGGCCATAACCAAATGCCTCCGATGACTCAAACCATTTGCAACCACATTCTCCTTCCCCTTCACATGATTTATCTCCATATCAAACTCACATAACCACTCCATCCAATGCTATTGATGGGCTTTGAGATTGGGTTGTGTGAAGAGGTTTCGTAGGTTTAAATGATCTGTCCTAAGAATGAACCTCATGACTAACAAAAATTCCTCCATTGAACCAAAACATGCATAACCATGGAAAGCTCAATGTCATTTTTCAGATAATTAAGCTCATAATACTTGAGTTTGAGATATTCAAAAGATAATATATGGCCATCCTGCATCAAAACACCTCCTAACCATGCCAAAGAAACATCTGTAAACATGAATAAATCCCTCTGTGGATCTGGAACTGCTATAATAGGTGTTATCATTAGGCATTACTTTAATGTCCTGAAGGCATTCTCACATCTACATGACCAAACAAACTTCTTCCCTTTCTACTGAAGGGAAGTGATGGGATGCACAATATGTGAAAAATCATGAACATATCTCCTATAATATCCTACTAATCCCATGTAGCTACGCACCTAAGTCACACTGGTATGTACTAGACAATCTATGATAGCTCTAATCTTTAAAGGATTGATGATGGTACCTTCCAAAGAAATAATATGGCCAAGATAATGAACTTCAGAATGCTAGAATGCACACTTCTCAAGGTTCCCATAAAGTTTTTGCTCACGAAGACATTGCAGAACCAGTCGAAGGTGCTCCTCTTTCTCCTTATGAGTGCATGAGTATATCAATATTTCATCAAGGAATATGAAAAAAATGATTTAAAATGTCTTGAATACCCAATTCATCAAACTCAAGAACATTACGGGGTCATTTGTCATACCAAATGGCACAACTGTGAACTTTTAGTGGCCATATCTCGTGCAAAAGGATTCCCTATGAATATCATTCTTAACAATCATTAGCTGAGGATAACCTAACTTAAGGTATATCTTGGAAAACATTGTCTCCCCTTTTATTAGATCAAAAAATCATCGATGCGTGGAAGGGGGTAATTATTCTTGATCATTACTTTGTTCAGCTATCTTAATAAATACACAAACATAGTGATCCATCCTTATTCTTCACAAAAATCACTGGTGTACCCCAAATGGATACACTAGGATGGATTAAGACCTTCTCAACAATGCCCTCCAGCTTGTAGCATGAGATCATAAAGCTCAGTGGTAGTCATCATATATGACATGCGTGAGATATGCTTTCCTCAAAGAACCAAATCTATATGAAAATCTATCTCACGTGGGGGAGGTAAGCTAGATAATTCGCTTGGAAAGACATATTTAAACACCTCAAAATATGATGATCATCAAGTGATGGTCCATTAGACTCATAATTTGACCTATCACTAACTATAATAACATATAGCTGACATCCACCCCACGCACAATGCTTGAGCTGCATTGTGGAAGTAATGCAAATATAGATGGGTCTCCTAACCCCAACTATCACTGAATCCAACCCCAAATCATTTCACAAGTGATAACTTTGTTATAATATGCCACTCTATCTCTGTGTGTAGATAACCAATCCATACCCAAAATGACCCCATAATAACCCAAGGGAAGGATATGAAGATCCAAGGTCGTAGTGAAGGGTTCTAGGTTAACTACACACTCCTTGACTAAGGAATCCACTATGAGATTGGCTCTAGAAGCCACCTCAACATCTCAACTAAGAAAATACCTAACTGCCACCATCTCACATCTCTCTACTAATTATGGTGTGATAAATGAATCACAACACTCAGAATAAAAGAATATAGAAGTAGGGATACCACCAATGCTACCTAAAGTCTCTATCATCTGTACCTTGATGCTCTACCTAGAAATTTTCAACCATTGCATAAATCCTGTGGTTGGTGGCCATGTCACCAATTGTGGGCTTTGAAATAGATCCCTTACCCTTATTATTAGGGTTATGTGGACTCTTTCTTCAATGGTGTCCACGTACACCACATTTGTAACAACTACCACCTCTCTCCAAAAAGAATCAGCTCCCCCTGGTGCTCTAGTGGTCTATAGAGTAGATCCTAATGATCTTGCCCTAGATTGGTGTGGTCATTGGATGAGCTCCAGTTGAATGAGCTTTAGGTGATTCATGTGTCCTGGCGGGTCCTCTATGAATATGCCCCATACTTCATCCCCTCTTTGCATCAAATCTTTGTGGGGTCTAAATAGTGAACGGGTCTGTTACTACTACTACTATTACTGAAATGGTGGCCTGAAAGAAGACTATGTTGAACCATGTCCACCACAAGGAGGAGATGACCCCTTGACCTACTATCCTGCATCTGTTGAATACGAATCCTCACTCTATCTATAGCCTACTGAGTCTTCCCCCTATTCTCCTCTGCAATGTAGGCCTTCTCAATCACCTTAGCTAAAGTCTATGGACAATGCATACACACTTGCCCTCCCAAATCCAAATTCAGGCCCCTGATAAACCTATGAATCCTAACCTACTCATCCTACATGTAGTTGGCATACTGAATCAAGTCCAAACCAACTCTCATACTCAACCACTATCATAAATGCCTATCGCAGGTCATGAAACTCATCAATCCTCTAATGAATAAACAGTCTTAAGAGGAATCGGATCTTGAATCACTCCTCAAATATCTCCCAAGTAATAGTCTCTGAATCTATGTGGAGCTTTTTCTCCTCATGCCACCACCAAACCCCTACTCAATCTCTTATAAGATGAATTACAACACAAGCCTTAACTTGAAATCCACCTATGTCTCCAGCAAAATGAGATGGATGAATCTTTAGAATCTCTCTTATATGATCTACTATTGTCAACTGTTCACCTCTAGGTATCTCACCATGGCCATCTCTCTTTATAGGGCTCCTAGATTTCTCTCTATGTCCCTCAACCCTATCTCCATGTCGTCTTTGTGGTGAATCAGGTCTAGCTAACTTCACGTGGGAGTTCTCCGCTCTATACTCATTTTTTTTTGTGAAAAGTGCTAACCCTCATGTGATGGCTCCCTATTATGTTTGCTAGGTCATCCCCCTATTGCATCACCTTGTAGAGTTGTGTTGACCTCCTCTAAGGTCTTTAGGATATGTAGAAATATAGTGGAAACAACCTACTCTGGAGGAGGTAAATATAACTCGACGTATAATAACTAATCATTTAATTTGTGCCTCCTACACAAAACTCAAGGTGAGAGTTAGTTCATCACTATCTATGTTCATTTCAGTTTTCTAATTTTTCTACATTTTTAGTTATCCACAATGTCATGTGTTCTAAGTTAGAGTTATGCTAAGTTTACTATTTGTGTTTCCATGTGTGCCCAAGGGTCCAAGCGTTTAACCCACAGATCTGATACCAAGTGTAACACCCACATTTTTGACACACCAAACCCAGGACAAAACTCAATACATAATCAGAAAACATGAAAAAATTAATATTTTTATTTTAAAGAGGTTACAAAAAGAAACCATCGACTAGGATTAAATATTTCTTGTTTAATAAATTTCTCACATTTGAAAAGTTTTCGAATATTAAATTAATAATTAACATTATTAATTTACACTAAGGCCACTTCAGGATAAATCCCTTTCTAGGGTTTTCGTTAACTCACCTTATTTAAAATATCAACTAGGTCAATATTTCCTAAGTTAGTTTAATTCTTACTTCTCACAACAATTAACAATAATGCCCCTCATGAGGTTATCTAACTAAACATTTTAAATTCCAATTAATTAACCCTTATAATTCATTAACTAAGTTACCCCTTTCACAATTATTTAATTTATCCTTAATAGTCTAAGGCTATAGGTCTCAACTTATCATATTCATTAAGTGGCCCCATTCAACCTATTTACTCATTCCTTAATTAAAATTACCCAACCCCATAAAGTACCACAACTTGAAATGTGTAGGGTTGATCCTCAACCCTTAGATTAAATGGATATGCACCCTTAGATCTAGGTATTTTCAAATAAACCCTAAACATCCTTATGAGGTCTTCTTATTATTTATTTTACCCTAACTCATTCATTTGTTCCATTTTAATTTGTAGGTTGGAGGAGTGGAAGCCATGGAAGCAAGAAGTGAAACCATGGAGAAATTTCTTGGGATCTAGTTTTCCAATGGAGGGGACTTCCTCCACTCCATTCTTTATTTAGTTTAGTTTATTCATGGGTTTGCTATTGCAAGGTTCCCTATTTGTTTATTGTAGAGATTCCACCATGAATCTAGTTTTGCTATTTGGTTATTTACATTCTTTGAGTTCATTATTTGGGAAAACCCCCATTTCATTAGATCTATGAGATTATACACATTTTGGTGCCCATAAATGGATTTATATGCTCAAATGAATGAATTTTTTCATTTACAAGTTTTGGTAGTTCCATTTTATAGTTTTAAAGCTCTACTTTTAATTGAATTCATCCCATATTTTACATAGTCATAATTTTATTTGTCCGTCAAAAGTGGCGAAACCACTTCCATGACCATGCTGACAGTCCTATAACCACCGCCCTATATGGGGTTGTCATTCTGTAACTAGCACTCTGTGCAGGGTGATGGTTTTGAAACCTCTACTCTACATAGGGTGGTGGTTCTTTTTCCCAAAAACAAAACCACATTTTTCGTGTATTTTCAAACATGTTTTCTACCTAGGTTGGTTTTTGTAATGCCCACTAAAACAGACACATAAGACAACATAGGAAAGTACATGATAATTTTTTTAATTTTTTTACTTTTTCGAAGTATAGAATGACACAACAGGGGATCATAATGGCTACAACCAATGCTCGAACATCTTGACACAACAATGACCACATATGCAACAAGGAAACATATAACACCTAACATGAACAATCCAATTTTCTCTTCGACAAGGCACAACATAAGGGTCCAAACACATTACATAAATTACAATTAAGGACATCCCACAGTGTAACATATTTTAAGGTTATGTATTTACAAAAAGTTGTCTTTCAAACTTGACTTTACGATCTAGAAGATTCATGTTTTGATTTGCACCATTCTTTTACCAAGGTGAACTTCTTTCTTCTATATTGTTGACTACTTAGCTTTAGACCAAGTTTTCTGAAGGAGAAACATTCTATAATATGTCAATAAATTTCTTAATTCATTGATTTAGGAACATTTTCCATTTCTCTCAAGGTTAGTTAATCTTACTCGAGCCACTTAAACTTGTTCCGCACCTCTATTGCACAGGTGGCAAGCAAAAGCTCTGATTGGGGAGAATACCGTTTTAGGTTCAGAACAAAATATTCTTGTTTAAGGATAAAAATTTGACATTACTTAAGAAAGATCACCATGAATCAAGGCAAGGGTTAACAGAACAGGTCAAAAAGAATTCAGCTTCAGGGTCTCATTGCTTATTAACCCCCTTTTTTAGGCTATGAATTTATCAAGATTGGGTACAAGTTTCATTTAGACTTTCTTGATTAAGATTAACAAAGGAAAAAAATTTACATTTCAAGTGATTGAGAGAGATTGAAGAGTTTCTTAATAAATTTCCTCCTACTTATAAAACCTTATTATCTTCCAAAAACTAGACAATGATTACAGTATAAGATCATTTAAGACTTCACCATAAAAAGATAACGTTAATTGTTTAGCTTGGGAAAAACAAGGTAAATATATTTTTATTACATAAGTTAGTTTCCTCTTTGATCACCTAAGGACCCAAAGTTGTCAAGGAGCTTACATCTACATTAATTTATTCATATGTATATATTTTATCTTAACTTTTATAACTTTTATAAGGATCATCCAACCATTTATTATGCTTAGAATCACATTGTTACTATGTCTTAGAAGGGTTTACAACTAAACATTTTATCTCAAGAGAAAATTTTACTATTACTCATTTGTGAAACTATACATGGTTACATCAATTCTTTCCAACACGATGCACAACCCAAAGGGACACATCCACTCTATGGAACCATAACTAAATAACAAGAGAGTAAAAACATTGGTCACACCCAACTATACTATTCTTCAAATTTATGTAATACATTGTAATCACTCATGACCAAGCGGAAATCAACTTTTATATTTCCCATGATAACAAGCAAGGAAAATTTCAATAGTTATGACAACATTACTCCACAACACATGATATTAAGGCACTAGTTTTCTTCTAAATTTCCCACTTAACCCATACTAGGAGTTTTACAACATAAAAGTATTCATACAAAAGAACTTCACAACCATTCTTTTTGTAATATTCTACAAGTCTTTCCCTCATCTACTTGCATCATCCATATGCAAAAATTATTAACATGATTCAGTTCACAAGAACTGAGTAAGATTATATTACCCAAGAAACAATAAGCTACTATCTAACAGTATCAAGAAAGGAAACATTATATTCCCAGAATTGGATCGAATCTCTAAAAACTAACAACCCCGTAAGATAAATAAAAT
This sequence comes from Taxus wallichiana var. yunnanensis, assembly GCA_018340775.1. Lineage (NCBI taxonomy): Eukaryota > Viridiplantae > Streptophyta > Pinopsida > Cupressales > Taxaceae > Taxus > Taxus wallichiana. The sequence continues at coordinate 333,912,580 of CM031237.1, read as the reverse complement.
TTCCACCATGCCAATCTAAGAAGAAAACCTTATGCTTCAGTTAAGAACATTGCCTCAAAGAAACAAAAATTTAACAATCATTCGAGAATGGACCATTGGCCAAATTAAGTTAGAAACAATAGTCCAGTGTACGGGTTTCCATCAAATAAACAACTAGGTTATAAAATTGAGAACTGTTATTCAAACCAACATTCTAAATTCATAAAATAGATAGTACCAAGGGAGTAAGATATGATACTAGGTTTCTGAAATGACCAAAATAAATTGAACAATTAAACTAGGAGGAAATATAGGATCCAAAGTTTAACACGAAAGGTCAAGTGTATTAAAATTTTAATCTTGTGATCATATAGGTTATGAGACGGAAACCTAAAACACGACCACCCTCAAAATTTCTTAAAAAAGGAAGATAAATAATACTAGTTTTGACCATTGACTTCAAGGAATTTCACAATCATTCAAGAAACTCCACTGCCCTTATAGGCTAGTAATGACAAGTGAGAATAAAAGAGAATTCCGTCATACAAGTTAACATTTTAAAACATCAATCCAATTTTACCACACTAGGGATTTCCAAACCCTCCCTATAAGCCTATAGTTTTGGTTTAAACAACAAGTGGATCACTCCTTCCCATCACAAGTTCCTTTTTTAAAAAACAACCCTCATTACCATAACCATACCACTCTTTTAATAAAAGAAAACATGTTTTCATGAATCACCAAATACATTATCTCAACAACAATTTCCATCATAACATCAACAACACATCTATAAATATAATTACCCCCAAAAGTCTCTATGAACTTAAAATTTCTAACATAGTCAACCAAATTTCACTATACATGAATCATCCAATTGTCAATAAAATATATTATCAATTCCCAACAAAAGCAGCGAGATGAACGATTATGTACACCACCAATAGTCATCATGTAATAAAACTAGGCCAAGGTATTTTAATAATAAAGGATTACTATCTATAATTACTCATATGTAACTTCAAGTCTCGGTTCCTAGAATTAAGTTGCGGTGAAAACTTCATAAGGGATGGTCAAAGTGCCCCTTAAGGAAGAACTTAAACATCTAGACCTACACCGATGATCATCAAGCAATTGGGTAAATGTCTAGTATTCTAATTACCTTATTTAAATGGGTTTCAGATGTCCTCATGTCCATTACCACATTTATTAAGGGAAAAATGGACATCAGGGGTGTGAAAATGTGTCAAAAGTGGAATCAACATGAAATGGGGTCTAAAACATGTCATGAAAGTGAGTGGGAAGCACTGTTTAAAACTTCACTTTATGCTTTTAAGTGATGAAATAATTATCCTCCATGCGGTGGAGCACTTTTTTATCCCCGATGTCCCTTTGGGAAAGGGTAAAAAGGGACATCACCCCCTCAAAAATCAACCAAGGGTAGTGTTAGTGCAAAATCACATCACCCCCAAATGAGTTCTATATATCTTCTTTTCTAAGGCAGAGTCATTTGGTGTGATCTCACTGCACAACATTTAACTTTCCCCAAGGTGTGGGACATTGCAAATGGAAAATATCTCTAGAGAAGGATTGTTCCTCTTCCTAAACTACCTACCACAAGCTATTATAGTGCAAGTAAGCTATTCTAATCTAATCTAACTATCCAAGGAGACATGGAGAGAAAGAAAACAAGAAAAAAATGGAGCATACACTAAAACGGTGATGCACCAAAGAAGGAAAACTGCTGATCATCTAACCAGACTACCTAAAACGAGGAGAGGTGAGCAATGGAGAGGATGGACAACTGCATCATAGGCCAAAGATCAGATTCACATAGAAAAATTTCAAACCCATCAAACATAGCCCCTGGATCTGTAAATGAACATCAAAACATGCACATGTACCCTGCAATGAAGAGAGGCAAGATGAAACAACTAAAAATGAGAAAGGATGGAAAAATGCATCAAAAAACACGTCTTTTATTTCTTTAGTTTGTACAAAAAAAAATCAATTTATGGGAAAGAGGAAAAAAATGCCATTTACAGAGAAGGGGAGGAGGTTCGAACTCCATTTTTGACCTTGAGGAAGAAAAGAAGGGGAGGCAGAGAAGAATAATGATCAACAATTTTACAATGAGCCCCGAGCCTTCTTTTATAGACTCATTACAGAGGGGAGAAAGAGAGAAGAGTGGAAAAAATAGTTCGATCTCAACCACTACCATCAATGCCTTCAAACATATACCCCCAAATCTTACCAATGGAGAGGTGTCTAGAAACCTTTTCTTATCATCCCACTTACCCCAAACTCCAAGTCCAAATGCATAATAAAACTCTTATCCCTCCCTCAATAAATCCCCATTTTGCATTTTTCCTAAAAACCTTAAGGACCGCAAAATCTCAAAAGTCCTCAATAACTGTTAACAATTATTTTAAACAAATCTCTCTAAAAATAAAAATGCATGGGTGGAGTCCTACCTTTCCACTTGTAAGAAATTTCAAACCATCAACATTTATCGACTGCCTCAAAGAAGGAGGAAGCAATAGATTAGATCAAATTTGATCTAGTTGTTGAGCCAAGAAGATCCTACATTAAAGGATCAAAGATGTTTTTACATTTTTCACCTACCAGGGCCTGTAAAAAAATTTTTTTTAATCTTTCCATGGCATAGAGGATGTCATGTCAACATTACCAATGCGGTGTCATATTTTCTATATTTTGAGCTCGATTCGAAAGATATGCACCTTCAAATTTTGTGTCGGGTCCATACAAATGGGTAGGAAAAATAGTTTGAAAAATGGGCCTCTTTTTAATATGGGACACGTGGAGGGCGGGCACTCATCCGAGGGTAGCCTCTGTACTTTTCTCTTGGAGTGGTGCGGGGGATGATACGTTGCTTCCTCTCGCTTTATGGTCTATCAAATAGCTATTCAATTTCTATATTTTGGTTAAGTCTTTGCTTGGCGGGTCATATCTCTTGACCGAGGACATGCGGTGGTTTGACACTCGCTTGGAGGTTCTCTCTTTATTTGATCCTTGAGTGAGTGCCCTTTGGACACTTGGAAACCTCCGCCAACCTGCCCCATGCATTAACTATTTGACTGAATCTGTCCCTTTTTGAGACTGGACATGTGGAAGCTCTATGCATGCTTAAAAACCTGATCAAGATTTTCCTTTGGAGGAGTGTTGAGTTGACACTTAGTAGCCTCCATAGATCTTTGGACTTTTCAATGGTCCCTCTTATCCTTTTGGACTTTGGGCTACGTGACGAGCTCATGCTCATTTGGGTCTCCGCCTTTGGACTAACTCTTGGAGATGTGCCAAGGTGACACTTGGCGACCTCCACTTGCATTTTATACTTAGCCAATTTTTTAGACCTGCCCTATCCACCTTTTGACTCTATTGACCATTTGACCCTACCTCCGATTTGGCTTGGGACACATGGAGATGCGGTGCTTATTTGAGCCTCCCTTTGTGGATTCAAATTTTTGATAAGCGCCATGTTGACACGTGGCTTTCTCCACTGACCACTTCATACTTAGTCGATTTTCAACTCTTTCCTGAACTATTTTGAGCCTGAAAAACTTCGAAACTTCACCATTTTTTCCCCTTCTAACTCTTGACTTCTCTCGCGGCACTACCCCTCCTTCTCTCGACCCTATTATTCCATTGTTGAGTCTACTTGTAACTTTTTTAATGGATTTAAGACATAGAAATGGCTTAATAGAGCCATCTTTCTCGCATAGGGTAATTTGATCTTTTCTTAGCCCCCGCCACTCTATTGTTGAGTATTTTGGCGACCTGTTTGCAAGATATGAACATGATTTCTCAGGTTCTTTCTATGCGGGGTTGTGGCTGATACAATATTTTCCCGAGAGTGAAATATGGATAACAATTTGGTGACTCACAGTGGTATTTACCTGCTAGATGAAAAGACCAATTGCCTTGTCATATTCGTTGGGCATGGAGTCTAGAACGATGGTCCGATACTGATCTTGCCTTTGATTCATGAGCCCCCTTTTATTTATATTCTCAATGTTCATAGGAAATCTCGAAATGAAGGTTTCTGAGAGTAGAAAATTGCTTTAACTCGGGGCTTCATCTGTCCCTCAAATGGACTATCTCAAATGACTTTAGTTGCTCTGTATTTGTTTTCTATTTCAATTTACAACTATCACAGGAAACTATGAGTCTTTCTACCATGAATAGTGAAGAGCCTAGCCTTATGCACCTCTTGAAGCAATAAAAACAAAACTTATATACAAAGACCAAATCATACATGCCTCAAATGAGACATGCAGAGTGTGCATAAGCACTTCTTTTGTTGAAAGAAAATCTACTCCTACTCCTAAACTAACCAAAGAGAAAGAATGCTAAACAAAGCCTGCTATAGGTAGGGAGAAGTAGCTTCCCTTTCTCAAGAGAGGCAGCCATGTAAATGATTTGACACTAAATATAGCTGCTTGTATGAGTGAAAAACTAACTCTAAGCCTGTCCTCCACCCAAATCATCAAGGTATCAACATTAATGGGAAGTACCTCCTCAAGTTGACTGGCATTGGACTCCTAGAGGTGTTGATGATGACCCTTGGTACTTTGATGCTCATCCTCATGCCCTAAAGTAGGCATGACTGGTTTTGGCTTCTCCCTTGGCTCTAATGAAGCCAAGTAGCTGATTGGGAAAGGTATGATCCTTTGGATGTGCCCATAGCTCTGAATTTCTACTCCAAAAATGGAGTCTTCTTGTAGACCTTCTTGAATGGATGGTGTGGAAGCAATGGTGGAAATTTTTTGCCCTTTCTCTTCTTCATCTTGTGAAGAGTATGGAAGGTTTAAATCTCCCAAACTTGATTCCAAAGAGCTGCTATAAGATGTAGGTTATTGTAGTTGAAGGTTTTCCTCCATGATAGTAGGCTCATGTGCTTGGAAGGTGGATGAAGGAGGAGAAAACAATAGAAACTCAACTGGTTCTTCTCCATTAAACTATTCCTCCAAATCAGACAAATACATTGCCTCTTGTTGTCTTATTGCAAACGTTCAACCTCTTCCATGATGTCCTCATGATCTGTAATTTGATCACCATGGTTCTCCTCATCCTCAAACATGAAGTTGGAAAGATTAAACTCCTCCTCAACATTAGAGATTGAAGGAGATGAAGTGGGAGGATTAGTTGAAGTTCCTCTGCACCTGCTCCTCACTTGGAGCCTCTAAACCGTATGGTCCGCCTCCATCATGGGTTCATTAACCAAATCAGGCCCTTCAAATGAAAGTGAGGAATCTTCAATGATGCTTTCTTCATTGAGTGGCTTGAATTTTGATTTGATCTCTCCCATTTGCTCCTCTTCAATGGGACTTGGAGCTAATTGTCCCTCCTCTTCAACTAGTTGTGCAGATTTTATTAGATCAACATCTTCTTTAGGAAAAGTTCCATAAACAGACTGTTGATTCTCTTCCTCTTGTTCTTGTTCTTCTTCTGCTACAAACTCAGCCTCAACCACCACTGGTTCTTCAACTCTAACCTCCTCCATGAGTTTTGGTTTGACCATCAAAGGGATCTTTGCAAACCCAAATTTGGTAGCTCAACTCTTCAGATTTTCTACCATTTCTTCTCTATTGGGCTCCTCCTCTTGTTGTTCTCCTTGACTGGTTTCTTGGACTCTTCCCAACATGGACTTGGGAAAGCAAGAGGGGTGACAGGTTGGGGTTCAACCAGTTTTGCAATTGTTTGTGGTGTGGAGGGAGGTGGAACTTCCTATTTGTTGTGAGGGGTTAACTATTTGGAAGGGAAAAGGGAATAAGAAATGAGATGAGGTGGAAGACTAGGAGATGGAGAAGAGAAATCAACCCTCGGGGCAATAGATGGGAAGCTTGAGTCTTTCCTCTATCGAAATGATAAATATTGAGAAAGAGTAAATGAAGGACAAGGAGCTGGTGATTGACTTACCCATTGACAAGGTTGTCTCGTACTTTTATCATAAGCCCCAATGTCCTCAATCCACTGTGTAACCTGAGGCAACACTTCAACCATGAAGTCAAGCTTCTCTTGAGGGATATAATGTCTTGGAAAGGGCCTTCCCATGGACAAGGTGCCCTGAAACCAATCTTGAATGCCTTAATTTGTGCTATGCCCCTTGACTGAACCATGCCAACCTCCATTTTTGGATCTTCTCCAGCAGACCAGCATCTTGCATTTGATTGTCTTCATTGTTTGCATACCCTTGCTCTTGGAAGACTCCAAGAACCAAAAATATTAGCACTGCTACTCATAGGGGTAGACATACTGATTTTTCCTTTGCTCAAAATGTTGATTTGAAGGAGTTGTAAAACATATTGGAGGTGGATTGCTCTCTACTGCTATAAGTGTGAGTTCTAAGAAGGAAATGAAGTCATGATTGCACAACCTCATGGAATGGGAGAAAATTAAAGAGACATAAAAAGAAAATAGATGAAAATGAATGGAAATGGATAGGAAAAGTCTGCAACTTAGAGAATGGGTTTTGACTAGATGGAGTCACCAGATGTGTTTGCATGTGCCTCAAAAGGCTGAATCCCACCAAGAATACATCAACTTGATGAAATAAAGTGAAGACCTCTACTCCCACTGGGTGTGCCAAAATTGTTAGTGTGGTCGCATGGTGGCTTATGATTTGATGTTGATAATGGGACACCTTCAAAAGATGGAAGATCTAACCTCAGTGTCCCATCGGGCATGCCAAAACTATTAGTGCAAAATCACAGAACCCCCAAATGAGTTCTATAGATCTTCTTTTCTAAGGTAGAGTCATTTTACATGATCTACATAACATTGAACTTTCCCCAAGGTGTGGGACCTTGCAAATGGAAAAGTCTCTCTAGAAGGCTGGTTCCTCTTCCTAAACTACCTACCATGAGATATTCTAGTGTAGGTAAGCTAATCTAATCTAATCTAACTATCCAAGGAGATAGGGAGAGAAAGAAAACAAGAAAAAATAGATCCTACACTAAAATGGCGATGCACTAGAGAAGGAAAACTGTTGATCATCTAACCAGACTTCCTGAAATGAGGAGAGGTGAGCAATGGAGAGGATGGACAACTGCATCACAGGCCAAAGATCAGATTAAAATAGAAAACATTTCAAGCCCATCAAACATAACTTCCGGATCTGCAAATGAACATCAAAACATGCACAAGTACCCTATAATGAAGAGAGGCAAGAAGAAACAACCAAAAATGAGCAAGGATGGACAAATGCATCACAAAACACGTCTTTTATTGCTTTAGAGTTTGCATAGAACATCATTTACGGGCAAGAGGAAAAAAAAACCATTTATAGAGTAGGGGAGGAGGTTTGAACTCCATTTTTGACCTTGAGGAAGAAAAGAAGGGGAGGTAGAGAAGAAGAATGATCAAAAACTTTACATGAGCCCCGAGCCTTCTTTTATACACTCAATACAAAGGGGAGAAAGAGAGAAGAGTGGAAAAAATAGTTTGAGCTCAACCACTGCCATCAATTCCTTCTAAAAAATATTCCCCCTAAATCTATCTTGACTGCATCATTTTGTTATTCGGTGCCTCGAAGAAGGAGGAAGTGACAAATTAGATCGAATCTGATCTAGTTTTTGAGGTAAGAAGATCCTGCATTAAAGGCCAAAATATTTTTCTCCATTTTCACCTACCAAGGCAAGAAAAAATTGATTTTTTATCTTTCCATGGTGTAGAGGACGAGGATATATTTCTAACGGTGTCATATTTTCTATATTTCAAGCCCTTAGTCGAAAGATATTCCCCTTCGATGTTTGTGTCGGGTCCATACAAATGGGTGGGAAAAATAGTTTGAAAAATGGGCCTCTTTTTAATATGGGACACGTGGAGGGAAGGCACTCATCTCGAGGGTGGCCTCTATACTTTTCTCTTGGAGTCGCATGGGGCTGACACGTTGCTTCCTCTACCTACCTGTTCAATTTCTACGTTTTTGGCTAAGTCTTTTACTTGGCGGGGTCATATCTCTTGACCAGGAACACGCGGCAGTATGATGCTCACTTGAAGGTTCTCTCTTTATTTAACCCTTGAGTGATCACCCTTTGGAGACTTGGCATCCTCCTCCAGCCTTCCCCATGCATTGACTATTCAACCGACTCTGCCCCTTTTGAGACTGGACACGTGAAGGCTTTGCACGTGCTTAAAAACCTAATCAAGATTTGCCTTTGGAGGAGCATCGAGTTGACACTTGGCAGCCTCCGCAAATATTTGGAATTTTCAATGGTCCCTCTTATCCTTTTGGACTTTGGGCTACGTGGCGAGCTCGCACTCATTTGGGTCTCTACCTTTGGACTAACTCTTGGAGATGCATGTGACACTTGGCGACCTCCGCTTGCATTTTATACTTAGCCAATTTTTTAGACCCACCCTGTCCACATTTTGACTCTATTAACCATTTGACCCTTCCTCTAATTTGACCTAGGACATGTGGAGATGCGGCACTTTTTTGAGCCTCTCTTAATGGATTCAAATTTTGGAGAAGCACTATGTTGACATGTGGATTTCTCCATTGACCCCTCCATACTTAGTCGATTTTGAACTATTTCCTGAAATTTTTCAAGCTCGAAAACTTTGAATCTTCATCATTTTTTACCCTTCTAGCTCCTGACTTCTTTACCGAACTGCCCCTCCTTCTCTGATTCTTCTATTCCATTGTTGAGTTTACCTGTAACTTTTTAAATGGATTTAAGACATAGAAATGGCTCGACAGAGCCATCTTTCTTGCATAGGGTCATTTGATATTTACTCATCACCTGCCACTCCATTGTTGAGTATTTCTACAAGTTGTTTGCAAGATCTAAACGTGATTTCTCGTGTTCTTTCTATGCAGGATCGTGGCTAATACAATATTTTCTCGAGGGGGAAAATATGGATAAGAGGTAGATGTTATCCCATTTTTTCCTGCGGAAAAATTGATCAAACATGACCCTGCACAGAAAATATAAGGGTTAGCTCTATCATGCGAGGTACATTTTAAATTCGACAATCAATCCCGAATCCGAGGAGCAGGAAGACTCAAAATGGAGGAGTGGGGTATGCAATTGGGGTCGAATGGCATCAAGAGAGATCATAGCTTGACAGTACAAGATTGAATCAAGGGGCTCAAAGTTTTAGACTTCACATACAATTCAAATCAAGGTTAGAAGATGCCATGTGTCAACTCGACACAATTCCAAAAGATGCATCCAAAGAGTGGGTTCCTAAATAAGCGTCGGATCACCACGTAGTCCAAGATAAAAAGTGGGAAAAAATGGGCCCGAATCAGCAATTGAAAAGTCACATGCCAGCAGAAGTTTCCATGTGTCCAAATGGTGCACCTTCAAGGGTCAAAGCCAAAGTCGAGACTCAAACAAGTGTCAGGCCCCCACGTGTCCCAGGTCCAAAGAGGGGTAGATTCAACAACTAAAAATTCAAAAGGGGGAATAGAGTGGGCCTAAGATGACTAAATATAAAAGTTTTGGTGGAAGAAGCCACGTGTCGAAATGACGCTCCTTCAAAGGTTAAATCTGGAGGCAGTCCCCAAACGAGCGTAGGCTCGCCACGTGTCCAAGATCCAAAAAGTGAAAGAGTCGAGGGTTGAATAGTCAAATTAGAGGCAGGCCAGCGAAAGGAGCCAAGTGTCAGCATGGTGCTACTTCAAAAGTAAAATTTAGAGCGGGTTCCAAATAAGCGCGAAGCCTCCACGTGTCTAGGATTAGACATATGGCCTCGCCAACAAAGGGAACTTATCCAAAATATAAAGGAACATAGCACACCATGGAAGGTTCCATGTGTTTCTTCTACGTATTCTCAAAATAAAAATCTAGAAGCAGTCCCCAAACTAGCGCCATCTCTACAAGTGGCCATGTTGAAAAGTCAAGGCAGGAAGGCAGGTCATTAGAGGCAATTTGAACTTTTTGGCTTGAAGGGCGTAAAGTATGAAAGTGAGACCACACCTTTGCTGATGCCTAAAGAGCCACGTGTCAAGCCTAAATTGCGTGTGAGAAGGCAGGCCTGGGGAGGAATTTTAACCCAAATGGAAAATGTGGAGTTTTGGGCCCTAGAATGATTTTTTGGCAAAATGAATTGCGGGGCTGCGGGGCAATTTTTGCATTTTGTATTTTTTTTGCCAAAGGCGTAAAGAGAGTTTCGGGCCTGCGGACCCGTTCTACTAACTGGTTTTCACCATTTTTGTATGGACCTAACTCAAACATTCAAATGAACATATCTTTCGATCCAGTGCCCAAAATCCAAAAAAATTGGCACCATTGGAAAGGTCTCAACCTTGTCTATGCCATGGAAACATGAAAATTTAATTTTGATGAGGTTAGGTGGGTGAAAAATGGGAAAATATCTTTCAGGCCATTAATGCAGAATCTGATTGCTTCAACTACTAGATCAGATTTGATTTGATCATCATTTTTCCTTCTTTAACATGTCGAAAAGACATAGAGCGGTGACTCGACAAATTGTGGGTCGGATTTGTACGGGCATTGATGGTTGGTGGTTGAGCTTTAAGAGCAGAGTCGAGTTTCTCTTCTTTCCCTCCAATTTTCATCATCTATATATTGTAACACTTCTCATTTGAGAAGGGGGAGACATTTTGGGATGTGGGGAAACTTTGTCAAAGTCGTTTCCTGACTCCATTTGAGTTGTAAGCCTTCTCCTACACTTGGAGAGCGTATTTGTGCCTCTGAGCACCCATGTAATAGTCTGTGCACCTTATAGAGCAATAAAATCTTGTTTTGTGGTGTCTTTCAACCCTTGGCATCATTTTGTTGTTTTTTGTGCCTCTCTATCTCGTGTTTGCTCCTTATGTATGTATTTCACATTTGCAGGTGTAAGATGTCATGCTTCATGTGGAGTTTCATGGTGGATTTGGATTTGGGTCTATGTGTCACTTCTGTCTGACCTCCCTCAGTCCCCTTTTCCCTGTTTCATTCTCCCTCACAGAGTATCTTGCCACTTCCTTTTATGGTGTATCACCACTTAGTGTAGGCTCTCTTTCACCCTCTCTCTCTCTCTCTCCTTGTCTCATTAGAATAGTTAGATTAGGATTAGATAGATTCTACCTACACTTGAGTAGCTTATGGTTGGTAGATTAGGAAGTAAGAACCAGCTTTCTCCGGAGGTCCATATCAGGTTTGCAAGTCCCACAACTTGAGAGATGGTCTAATGTTGTGTAATCACACCGAATTCCCCACTCACAACCAGGCCATTCGGGGGTGCTATGATTCTACACTAATAATTTTGGCATGCCCTATGGACATTGAGGTTAGGTTTTTTATCTTTCCAAGTTGTATCATTATAAAAAAAATCATAAGCCAACTTGTGACTGCACTAAAATTTTTGAGATGCCTAGTGGGACACTAAGGTTAGGTTTTTTAATCTTTCTAAGGTGTATCGTTATCAACAGTAAATCATAAGCCACCGTGCAAATGCACTAACAATTTTGGCATGCCCGTGGGACAGTGTTTGAAGCATCTTACCACTTCATCTTATTAGGTTGGTGTGTTCCTGTTAGGATTTAGCCTTTTAAGGCACATACAAAGCACATCCGGTGACTCCATTTAGTCAATAACCCATTCTCTGAGTTGTAGACCTTTTCCATCAATTTTTTTCATCCATTCTCTTTCCATATCTTTCATTTTCTCCCATCCCATGAAGTTGTACAAACATGACTTCATTCTCTTCATGGAACTCAAACTTGCGGAAAATGCATTTCCAAACTCCTCCAAATCAGCATTATGATCAGATCCAAAACCATTATTCTTACCCATATGAGCAGGGTCAAAACTAGTTTGGCCATGGAGCTTATCACGAAGAAGGGGCATACAATGGTGAAAACTACATGGAAAATGTTGATCTGTTAGAGAATATTTTAGGGATGGAGGCTAGCATGGTGCAATATAGGGCTCTAACATAGATGAAGGCATTCAGATTGGTTTCAGGGCACCTTGTCCATGGGGAGGCCCTTTTCCAAGACATTACAGCCCTCGGGAGATGCTTGACTTCATGGTTGAAGTGATTCCTCAACTTAAACAATAGATTGAGGATATTGAGGCATATGAGAAAAGTGCGAGACAACCTTGTCAATGGGTAAGTCAATCACCAACTCCCTTTCCTTCATTTTCTCTTTCTCAAACTTTATCATTTTAGCACGATCAAGAGTCAACCCCCTCATCTGTTTCCCCAAGTGTTGATTTATTTTCTACATCTCCTAGTCTTCCATCTCATTTCAGTTCTTCTCCCCTTTTCCTTCGCAAGAAGTCGTTTCCTCCAAACAAACAAGAAGTTCCACCTCCCTCCTACCACAAACAATTACAAATCTGGTTTAACCCCAACTGTCACTCCTCCTACTTTCCCAAGTCCATGTTGGGAAGAAACTCAAGAATCTAGTCAAGGAGAACAACAAGAAGAGGAACCCAATAGAAAATAAATGATAGACAATCTAAGGAGTTGGGATGCTAAATTTGGGGTTACAAAGATCCCCTTGATGGTTAAGCCAATAGAGGGGGTCAGAGTTGAAGAGCCAGTTGTGGCTAATGCCGAGTTTGTAGTAGAAGAAGAACAAGAACAAGAAGGAGAAAATAAGCAGTCTGTTTGTGGCACTTTGTCTAAGAGGATCTTGATCTAACCCAAGCTACACAACTAGTTAAGGAGGAGGAACAACAAGGAGCTACTCCAAATCAAAAATAAGAGGAGTGCATTCTGGATGTGGAGGAAGACCATGTAGTTTCAAAGGCTCCAAGTGTGGCGTAGGCATAGAAGAACCTTTATTACTTCCTCCCACTTCATACCCTTCAAGATATAATGTTGAAGAAGAGTTTGATCTATCAAACTTCATGCTTGAAGATGAGGGGAACCATGGTGAGTAAGTTTCAAATCAGGAGGACACCATGGAGGAGGTTAAGCACATGCAGTAGGACAACAAGGAGATAGATTATTTGTTTGACTTGGAGGATTTCTTTGATGGAATTGAGCCCATGGAGATCCCATTATTTTCTCCTCCATCATCCACCTTCCAAACATATGAGTTTTCTGCCATGAAGGAGAGCATTCAATTACAACAACCTACACTTCATAACAGTTCTCTAGAACCAAGATTTGAAGATATGAGTCTTCCATGTTCTTCTTAGGAGGAGGAAGGAAAACAACAAGAAGATGTCATCTTCCTTCTCATACCATCCATCCAAGAAGGTCCATAAGAAGAATCCATCCATGGAGTTAAAATTCAGAGCCATGGGCACATCCAAACGATCACACTGTGCCCTATCAGGTACTTGGCTTCATTGGAGCCAAGGGAGAAGCCAAAACCAATCATGCCTACTTCAGGGCATGAGGATGAGTATCAAAGAACCAAGGGTCACCATCAACACCTCCAGGAGTCCAATGTAAATCAGCTTGAGGAGGTATTTTCCATTGATGTTGATACCTTGATGATTTGGGTGGAGGATCGACCCCTTGTCAGTTTTTCACTCATACAAGTAGCCATATTCAACATCAAATCATTTATATGGCTGCCCTTTTGAGGAAGGGAAGTTATTTCTCCCTTCTTGTGGCAGGATTTGTTTAAGCTTTTATTTGTTAGGGTTAGTATAGGAGTAGGAGTAGATTTTGTTTTTAGTAGAAGAAGTGCTTGTGCACACTCTGCATGTCTCATTTGAGGCATGTATATTTTTTTGTCTTTATACATAAGTTTTGTTTGTATTGCTACGCAAAAGGCCGGACTTTCATTTTTATGAGAGGGAGACCAATAGTTTCTGTAATAATTGCTAGTTTCAAATAAAACACAAATGTAGAGCAACTAAAATCAGATTTGAGACAGTCCATTCTTAGGAACAGGAAAATCCCCAGTGGGGTAAGTTCAAGGTTAGAAGGATGCAGAAATCAAGGAGAAGTTTCAAAGAAAAAAGGATCAATATTAAGCTATCATTCTTGACTCCATGCCTAATGGATGCTTCAAGGCTACTGGTCTCTTCATCTATCAGTAGATGTCCCCGTGAGTCACCAAATTGTTATCCCAATTTTACCCCCGACAAAATTGACCAAATGCGACCTGCAGAGAAAATCTAAGTGTCGGCTTTGTCATGCAAGCTAAATTTTAAATCCAAAAATTGATCCTAAATCCGAGGAGTAGGTAGACTCAAAATGGAGGAGTAAGGTTGGAAAATGGGGCTGAATAGCGTCAAGAGAGATCAGAGCTCGATAATAGAAGATTGAATCAAGGGGCTTGAAGTTTCAGACTTCACATACGATTCAACTCAAGGCCGGAACGCCCAAGTATAAACGGACTCATGGAAGGTGCCATGTGTCAGCTCGACGCAATTCCAAAAGACGCATCCAAAGAGTAGGTTCCCAAATGAGTGTGGGCTTGCCATGTAGTCCAAGATAAAAAGTGGGACAAAACAGGCCCAAATTGGTAATTGAAAAGTCACAGGCTAGCGGAAGTTGCCACGTGTCCAAACGGTGCACCTTCAAGGGTCGACGACAAAGTTGGAGACTCAAACAAGCACCAGGCCCCCATGTATCTTAGGTCCGAAGAGGGGTATATTTAATAGCTGAAAATTCAAAAGGGGAATAGAGCGGGCCTAAAATGACTAAGTATAAAAGTGTTGGTGGAAGAAGCCACGTGTCGACATAGCGATCCTTCAAAGGATAAATCCGGAGGTAGTCCCCAAACGAGCGCAGGCTCGCCACGTGTCCTAGGTCCAAAAAGTGATAGAGTCAACAAATGAATAGTCAAATCGAGCAGACCAGTGGAAGGAGCCAAGTGTCAGCACGGTGCTACTTCAAAAGTAAAATTTAGAGCGGGTTTCCAAACAAGCGCGAAGTCTCCACGTGTTCAGGGTTAGACATATGGCCCCGCCAAACAAAAGGGACTTATCCAAAATACAAAGGAATAGAGCAAGCCACGGAAGGCGCCATGGGTTTCTTCTGCGTATTCTTGAAAGCAAAATCCAGAAGCGGTCCCCAAACTAGCGACATCTCTACAAGTGGCCATGTTGAAAAGTCAACGCGGGAGGGCGGGTCGTCGGAGGCAATTTGAAATTTTTGGCTCGAAGTGCGTAAAGTATGAAAGTGAGCCGCACCTCCTCTGATGCCCAAGGAGCCATGTGTCAAGCCTAAATTACATGTGGGAAGGTGGGCCTGGGGAGGAATTTTTGGCCAGATGGAAAATGTGGAGTTTCGGGCTCAAGGATGGTTTTTTGAAAAAATGAATTACGGGGCAGTTTTTACATTTTTTTATTTTTGGTGCCAAAGGTGCAAAGTGAGTTTCGGCCCGAGACCCGTTCTGCTAACTGGTTTTCACCATTTTTGTAATAGTTTTCACCACCAAGTTTTCCTTTAAGTGACACAAAATCATTCTTATGAGGTGGCACATTATTATTTCCCCTATGTCCCTTTTTAATTTGATCAAAGGGAAAAATGGACATTAGCGGTCTCCAAGTTCGAGTTAGCCAAAAATAGATGTTTTCCTTCATCAAAAATTGCCCAAAATAACCACTGAACACATTTTCTCACCATCGAAGTTAGGACCAGAATACCAAGGAGAAACCTTATATGATTTTTACTCCAAATGGATGATGAGAACATTTCAAAAAAATTAGGTGAAAATTATTCATGAAATTTGATATTTGCCCCTTTTTCAATTATACTCAAACTCATGTGTCGGTGAAATAAATTGCCACCAAAGTTTATGATGGCTACAAATAAAAACAACACATTCAAGGTGTGAAGTGAGATGCATATATGTCATATTGGAATTTTAATAAGGTCTCTACTCTTCGTATAACTCCCAAAACATTTCACTAAATCTTCACCAGAATCGGAGATCTTTCCCTATAATGTCGGGCCAATATCTACAAATATGCTCCTCAAAATTTCTTGAACCCATTTTAATTGTGAAGTATCTGATTATCTTCCAACTCCTTTCAAGGCTCCAAAAACATTTGGAACAAGCCAACTATCTTTTTCACCACTTCCATTTCCTTATACCATGTTATAAATAACTAGGTATTACACAACTTGTTCATTAACCTGATTTTTCTTCCAAAACTCTCCTAAAATGTCTCGGATGGTTGCATAGCTATACTAAAAAATTCTCGGGTGCTTTGATGTTTCCTAGTATGCTCTTGGGGAGTGTTCACTAGGTGTAAAAAGCATGAAAATAGGCATTTTTAGGCCTCTGGGAGCAATTCCTTCCAATGGTTCTAATGAAGCCATGAAACACAATTGAAAATCAGATTAGAACATTCCTCCTAACCATAATGAGGGTTAACATAGTCACCGAGTTGGACAGCATGTTTATATTGACTAGGAGAGGGCTTTTAAAATGAGGTATAGGTTTTCATGACATTTTTATAAAATTTTCATGCTAGACATTCTCCATGACAACACTACCTTATCAAATGGGCAAGGAAATTAGAAATATATAGCGAAAAGGATATTGTCCAAAGGTGGATCTTATTTGCAATAGCCATCATAAAAGGAGAATCTATCAAATATGTTAAATAAAAGAATTTTTCATGGTATCATATTTTAAAAAGAGTTCTCCTATAAACTCCATCTTCAAATATATATTCTGAATACTTTAAAATTGAATCCATTTCTTCCAATTTTTTTCTTTGAAATATTTTACACAAGCACAAAGAAATATTTAGTGGCAACTAATGTGTTGGCATGTATATAAAGAAGAGTAGTAAGGGTGATAATGAAAATGACATGGACGAACTGGAAGGGTTAGTGTTAGAGGTGCCATGTCTAGTAGAATTTCTAAGAATTTTTGATTGGGGAGAGTTGTAAGTTTTAGAAGTAATGGAGCATATATGCATTATTAGAGGAGGATGTGGGAAATGATATAGGAAAAGAGCATATGGAATACTTGTTTTGCATTGTATATTTCACGCTAGCAAGATTAATGTCATTCTTAATTTCATTTTTATAAAATAATATATTATGTCCATAAGGTCAAAAATTGCCATTGGTTTTTTAAAAAGTGAATGTAAACTAGCTTAATTTGAAATTTCAAATCATTATGTCAAACAACCTTGAAAAATGGGACTCAAGGTGGTTGTGGCTGACACATGTCAATGCAACGAAGGGTGGAGTTTTTGTGCTAGTGGCATTGATGGATGGCTCAAATACTTTAAAATTTCAAATAATAATGCTGAAATATTTTTACAAATGAGACTCAAGCTGGTTTCCATTGACACATGCCAAGGAAAAATGAGTGGAGTTTTTGTGTCAATATTGTTCACAACTAGTTCCACGAGTACAGCTTGATCACTTGTGCAAAAATTTCTTTATGTGCCAAAGTGTTGTTGATTAGTTGATTCATCTCCCACTCTATCTCATTTGCTAGGGGATAGGGCATGGTTTTAGTGGTAAACAATGATCACATCCATTCTTTTTCTTTCTTCGTTCTTGATCTTTTGCATAATTTTTTTCTCATCTCACCCATGGTTTTTTCTCCTCCAAACTCAGGGTTTAGTTTTAGTTTCTCTAAACTTTAGTTCAGGTTTGTAATTGTTGAGAATCTATTGACCACGATTTAAGCTCCATATTATCTTTGGAATAAAGATTTATCATGCCTTTGGCTTGGATTGGAGTTGTTTGACCACTGTGAACTTGGGCAAGTCATGTTGGCTTTAGGTATTGTTTATCGTGGAAGGTTATATCATGCTTGGCCAACACAGAGCCAATCATTTGAATCTTGTGTCATCCATCCTAGGTTGAGATACTTGTCACCAACACAAGTCGAGTATTGTTCATCCCTCTAAAAAGTTTTCGGTGCAACACTCGGGTGGTTCTCCATTGCTAACTTGTTTGGCCTTCTTCCTCTGAATCTAGCTTCTTTTTGACTTCTTTGAGTAGATGCTAGACTTCAGTTGATGATAGAATTTTTCTTTCATTCATGTATGTCAATCTCCCTCCATACTTCAAAAAATTTACTATTTCGTCTCGAAAAAAGTCCTTAAGCTGCATCATTTTCGCTTCACTTGCACTTCTCCTCCCTCAATCCCATTGTTTGATGTGCCCATCCTTCTTAGTCCTAATTTTTTACTCCTTTGAATTTAACTTTTCATCATTGCATCTCCTTTGACATCTCCATAGCACCAATGGATAAAATTACAATTAAATAAATAAGTAAAATAAAAACGATAATATATGTTTGTAAGGCCAAAGATGAAAATCTTCAATTTGAATTTTCCGGGCATTGGGATTAGAAATAGCCCCACCTAACACCGCATGTTGATGAGGCGCAAAATGTACTGGTGGTTTACTTTCCATTTCACCGATCCATTTCGGGCTGAGAAAATTTTGATACATATGAGGGGTCAATGCCCTTATGGTCTAGGGGACATTCTATCCTCCTGGCATGTTAGCCACCTATCCCCGGATTTACTATTGCAGTTAGGGGCACCTCAATCTAATCTAATCCTCTAATACTATCTGTGAACACGCATTCGCTTGGTGGTTTTACTAGTGATCATGTTGAAGCATGGAGCTTCGGCTCTATAAAAGCGATGCATTTGAAGCGGTGGTTCTGAAGTGAACGCGAGCTTAAGCGAAGATAAGATGAGTTCCTCTAGGGTGAACGTTGATCCGGCGAGGTGAGGTTTAGCTAGGCCTCACGACAAGTCATTTAAGTGAGAAGCATCACCATGGAGGCTCCTCTCTCAGCGATGCTTGCAATAAACTGAAGAGCGGCAAGCTTAAGCCCTCTGATTTTCCTCCCATGAAAGTGTCCAAGGATGCGAGTGGTGTTATGCAGTCTCACGACAATAGGAGACTGTGGGTGTTCCGAGAGGCAGGCGTGAGCAGCGTGAAATCCCAAGTTGTGTCCAAGCCTCCTTCGTATAAGGGTGCTCCACTTGATGCGTCTCGTCATGCCGCTTTTCTACAGGTCCGCGGAGGAAAATAATCACCGAACTACATATAAAGAAGACTACATATGTAGATAGCAATAAAATGTTAGGTCACTGCTATATACAGTTATAACGTGTGTTTCCTTTTCAGTTCAGCTTGTATCCCACTGTCTTAATGATATATGTACATTTTTGGTACTATTTTGCCAAATGCAACGTATACAAATTACATTGTTTAGTGTATATACATTTGAATTCAATGTCTCAAATGCCTCTTTATTTATAATGTATGTAAGAATAGTTTGGTGGTTTGTCTGGGATGCTCATGCATTTCCTCACCTAAAAGAGAAGATTTTCGACATTTAAGGGGTGGCACATATTGCACTTGGAAACCTCATCAATCTTTCTTAATTCAAAACTTTGAAACCCGAATGTCTTAAATATCAAATATCGACTTTGGGTTTCAAGTTTTGAATTTTTCACCGAGTAAAATGCAGAAAAGTGAGAAAAATATCGAAATCTCGAATTATGAAAGTTTGAAATTTCAGACTTTCAATTTTGGAGTTTTGGAGATCTCAGCGGTCAAAAAGTTTTGAAAGTCTGAAATTTTGAACTTTTCGGTTTTAGATTTTGGAACTCTCAAATCAATTCAACCGATGAACAAAGGTTTCGGGTCTAAAAGGTAGAAAATTTTGAAATTCCAAAATTCTAAAATTTTAGACTTTTGGGTTTCATACTTTCAAAGTTTTGGGGTTCGGAGTTTCAAGTTTAGAGCCCCAAACATAAAAACACACCAAAATGTCTTACATTTTGAATTCTGAAAGTTTAAAAATTTGGACTTTCAAGTTTCAAGTTTCGGAACTCTCAAGCAAAATTGGAAGATGAACAGTAACCCAATCTCAAAAACCAAAATGTCTCGAAAGTCTTAATTTCAGGATTTCGAGGTTGTATGCATTTCAGACTCCAAAAAAGACAGAGCCACCCACTCACCATTTTTTTAGAATGACACCGACCTTCAAATGGCCATAACTTTTGACTGGGAGCTCGGATTTACGCAAGAAAGGAATTTTTGGAAAGCTCATAGGTCATTCAAAATGAAGAAATATAGTCCACCATTTTTAGAGGGTGTTGATAGCTTCTCACCTACCACAATGATGAGGTATGGGCTTCCTTTCTTGCCCAACAAGGAATAGTACATGGAGGCATGGATTTTGTAGTAGAATATATCATTGTTGCAGATGAATTCAATGCATTTTAGGGTGGCTAGAGAATAATTTTGAATTCATCTCTTTTTTTTTCTCTCATTCTTCATATATATTATAAGGAGGGTAAGTTTTCTCGAGGTTGGATAATTTTTCTTTGCACCTCCCTTCTTCTCTTGTCTACAAGTGAATTTGTGGAGTTCAAACCTCTCATTCTATCTCGTAATGCATTAATACTTTCATCTTGCCATCAGTAATGCACTTCATCAAATATTTGGAGAAATAATAAAAGTATGTGGATGATTTTAAACCCTTTCTTATGTTCATTGCATATTCTTGATCTAACATTGCAATTCGGTTATCTCAGGCATGGTGGTTGTATTACATTTTAACGGTTTGTGTTTAATGACAAAGCGGGTGTTCTACATTCCTTTGGTGCATCACCTTTGTTAGTTTAGGTTTGATTTATTGCATCTTCTTACCCCTATCTCCTTCGAAAGTTAGAGTAGATCGTCTACAATTTGGATATGTGAAACAAAATAGAGGACTAGAACCGACCTTCATTCGGAAAGCTTTCCGATTGCAAAGTCCCGCACTTTCGAAAATCTTCATGTTATGCAATCACATTTACGCTTCTAATCAATCGAATTACAACATTTAGGGGTGATATGATTATGCATCACCACATCCTTCCACCGAGATATTTTTGCTATTTTTATGTTTTTTCATCTCGCAAACATCAAAGAATGTGTCCCGTAGTAAAACAATTTCAACATCCGAAAGGAAAACCTTCATAACCTAAACGTTGTGTCCAAGTTTTTTTTTAGACTTTAAGCTCAATAAAAGCAGGGAGATTTTTGGATGTGTCAATCTCAACTAGGGATTATGGCAAAGGTTGTGTGTGAAATCATTGGTTTGGGGATCAATAAATAAGCTATGACCCAGAGTATTTCCAATAGAGACCATACATGTGCGGTCGAAGAATTGGAGCGGTAAATGAGGCAGCCGAATCTAGACTGGTTTACAAGAAAAAGATTAAGTGAACGGGTTAAAATATGGGAACCAAGGTTTCAGAACTAGGTAATGGGATTGGCAAACCCATAGTTTTTAAGCAATGACTTCCTTATCCTTGATTGAGGAAAAAACAACAATGACCCGACCTTTAGCATAGGGGTAAAGATCTGACCTTCCTGATACAATCAGAATCTAGTCCTTCGTGATCCAATCATGAAGGGCAAGTAAGCTGGGCCAGAGTCCACCGAATATGTCGATCAGACATGTTCTTAGTAGAATAATTCTGATTCAAGGACTTATTCCCCAAAAGAAATGTTAGGGTTGGTCACAGTAGGGGTCATAGGTGTGGGTGAGCTCCTCCCTTGCAAAGAATTTCTGCCCTGAAGAATGTCCTTAAATGTATTTGAGTCGTTCGATCAACTATTTGGAACATGACCCACACTAGCCATAGAAGGATTGTTTAGAACCCTAGCCCCAAAGCAGTCGATCATAGTGAGCTCTAGATGTAAGTTTACGGTGGTAAGACGATTCTTTGGTTGCAAAATAGGGGACTTTTGCCCTCCCGAAAGCCAAAACGCCGCCATCATAAGAACCACCCCCAATTGAAATGCCGCAACCATTGTAACATAAGGGAGAGCCCCCATGACAATACCAGTTGAGCATCAGATTGTTCTCTGTTCCAACAGGACGAGTCGGGTCTCGTGGAGGATTGAAAGAGTCGTCTTGGTGCTGTAAGAGGGAAGCAGAAGCGTTTGAGGACACATATATAGGAATACTTGTGCCATCATGAACCCATCCCCCCTCCCCCGAGTCTGGCCATTATAAACAAAAGTATCTCCGCTAAGAGAATGTTGCTCAGAGGTCTTAGTTCGTTGTGGAGAGGTCCTGGGAGAGCCGCTGCCAGGAGAAGAGATAACATGGTTGGTATTCGAGAAGGCAGGGGGATCCTTAGCGCCGCAAAAATCTTGGTCGATCCATGAAAGAACCTGTTCTTCCTGAGCGTCACCGCCAAAATCATCACCTTCTCCATTTTAAGATTTCCTTTGGCCATGGCCGCCTTCCAGTCTTCTATTTAGGGATCGCGACAGTAATTTCTTTTAGGGTTCACCGGAGCCATTTCCAAAATCATTATGTCAATATCTCTAATCAACAGTAATAAACATCATAGTGAGAAGTGTCCAAGAGAAGCGGGCATTACATGAACTATATATGATATTCATTGAAGGAAGTTAGTTCAAATGTTTTCTCATCGAAAGCTGTAATATCATTGAAAAATTCTATATCCTAATTTCATGTGACGTGTGCATATTTTAAAAAATACATGCAAGCTATCTCAAGATTAACTAATCACAAAGCATTTTAGTTCCATCTTCTATTTATTAAGTCTCATAAGGATCTAAGAACTTAATATACATTTATAAATTTGTAATTTTGGGGTGAGTTTAATGCATTAATCTTCGACTGATATTTTGATGCTCGAGTCCACAATGCTATATTAAAATAGAATTGGTCATAATTGAATCTATGACCAATACAACATACCATTGAGGTCAACCTTGTGGCTACATAAAAATAAGGTTGTATATTAATTATTAAAAAATATTTAAATTAGTTTACATTTTAAATTTAAAAGATTACTTCTAAGATTTTCAATTTTTGTAAAAATAAAATCTAATTTTAATTTTATTTAAATTAAAAAATATTATTAAAACTATAATTTTATTTAAATATTTATTTTCTAATTAGAACAATTTCTTAAAAATCAAGATAATGGAATTTACAACTAATTCAAAAATATCAATAACTCCGTACGTTAGAACAAAAATCTTGACTCACTTGGTGGAAATATAAGCCTAGAAAATGATTAATCCTTGCAAGTCCATGTACAATTATTGCACATTCTATTATTAACCTAAAATATATATCGATCGAACCCTTCTATATTTCTTCGTATATAGAGATATAGAGAATAATTAAAAAAATTACTTAAAATAAAATAAAATAAAACTAATTAAAAATCAAAATTACTAATCGTTTCTATGTGTGTTCATATTTTATTGATACAATATTTATAATTCTAATTTTTTTTTATTATTTATAATTCAAAATTTTCATTTTGCATTGATATTTAATTTATTAAGAATGTGTTTGTATTTCATACATAAACGGACACATATATAGAGGTTAAATACGTCCTGTACGTGCTACTGTGTTTTAACATTTAAAATGACTAAAAACATCTCGTCAATACCTTGGAGAAAGCAACACTATTCCTTGCTGGAAATCAACAAATTAAATTTAGAACAAAAAAAACACATTTTGAGTTCTATTGAATATTTAATCTACCATAAAAGAGAATGGTAAACCATTGTTTTTTTAATCTATCTTCTCAAGCAAGAAGGTAGATGTACAATGTTCAATTTGTTGGCTAGATTTTCTAATAGCATCAAACCTAGGCAATCATGAGATAAATCTCCCTCATTTAACCGGTGAGGCTCCCTGTGTCAAATTTGTCAATAAAAATGTGTTATTATCTATCAGGGGTTTTACTTTAACCACTTAGTTCATGAACCATAACTAAGAAGTTCTAGAGCAAGTAAGCAGTTGTTTAAGAAAGGAAAGTTATAGAAGAAAGAAGTAAAGGAAATACAGAGAAGAAATGGGGAAGATGTGCATCCCAATTAGTAGATAGCAGAGCTAATTACATGCACATAGAAGAAACTTAATAGATATGAACACACAGAATTATAAAACAAAGGCAGCTCTAGATCTAGATCTAAAATAACACAAAGTTTATCAAGAGATCTAAGATTCAAAGCAAGAAACACAGTACACCGTGACACAAAGTTCTCTGGAAACCTGCTCCTTTGTATTCCTTTGCTCCAAGTTGCTCTCAGGAGTTCAGCACAAAGTCTAGAACTCAGGATTGCTGCTTACAAATTCTGATCGATCATTAACCCGGAGGTTCTTCTCCTACTTATAGAATGTAGGAGGGAAAGTACAAATGGAAGACTCAAACTAAACTAAAGCATGAACAACAAGTAAAGATGACATTTGGCAATCATCCTCAACTAACTTCTTCTTAAGTGACACATGTATCACTTAACTAATAGAATGGTTCCACATGACTTCAAGTAATGGTTGTAAAACCAATAACTTAGAAGTTTTACAATTTCATCCGGGAACATAGAAAATAGAAGAAGAAAGAATAGAAGAAGTCATGCCAGCTATAACATTTATGTCTTCTTCTTGTTCTGATATCGAATATACTTATCGAACATGTAATTTAGCATCTTTCCATCTGTTTTAGCCATACGCTTCCTTCTCTATCCTGAATTGCAACAACCCTTCATTCAACACTTTCACCGCATGCTTCCACCTCTTCCAAACTTGGCCCAAACCTCGCAATGTCTGCCTGCAGCGCCACCAGTCTACTGATAGAATTCATCGTGAAAGGCTCGATAGCTTTATCAATTCTCTTTTGTACCATCGTAAGAGAACCTTCCAGTGGAATTAGGCACTTCTAGAAACAATCCACATGTATGAAGTAACACCTCCGTCCACTCTTTCCTCAAAGAAAGAAATGATACCGTCTCGGTAAATCTAATGTTCTACTCTCAAGTGCCCGCATCCTCTTCAAGAAAACTCGCAGATTTCCAAGCGGAAAGATACTCAAAAATCTAGCTGCTTCCCCTTCTCGACCGATCCATCTGTACAATCTATTCTTGAATTCACCCAAAAAAAATCACACGAACAACACAAAAGGAAATACAGATAAAAAAAAATTGACAAGAAAACATAGAAGTCCAATCACATAATACACTTACGATTAGGGCCAACCATAATGAGATATTCCCTGAGGGTTATTTATTTTAAAAGGACATCTTGTAATTCTTAGCTTACATTTTCAAGGAGGCTCAAGATATGATTCGTATAATTCAACTTGCCAAGCCAAGTTTATTCGCTTTGACACCGAGTAATTATCTTTAAATCTTCTCTATTATGAAATTTATTTGCTTAATTCGTTTATAAAAAAAAGGAGTATTTAAATTCCACAAAGCCATTTGCTCACCACTAACGCTACTAAGATTCGTTTCTTTCCACAAGACAACATGGTTTTGAGTTCAACACACTTAAGAGAAGAGATACAAGGTGCCTGGAAAAGGGTTAGAGGGAGAAGGTCGAGATGAAACATCTTTAGGACCTCATTAGTTATTGCCAGTATTTAATTGAAGCTAGGGCTCTTAACCAAAATTATCAACAACTTTACTTAGGCTTCGCTAAAAGTATTAACAAGGAGTAAAAATTTACTTTCCAAATGGCGGTGAGAAAGATGGTGAGGTCTCCAATTTGTTTTCTCTGGCTTATTAAATCTTATTATCTTCAAACAACTAACAGTTCATTTCACCTTAGGGTCATTTTACAAATTTCACCATAAAAGGAATAATGTTCACTAAAGGAGCTAGGGTTATCATGTTATAAAGTTTACCTGCAATGATAGTCTTTCCCTTGATTACTTAAAGAATTTCTTGCTCTCAAGTCAGTGACCCCACGTTACTTTATTTGAATACAACTTTTAATTTAACTTCCAGAAGTATTAAACAATCCCATGTTAGTTTACTTATGACACTTTATTACTAAGTCATGTCAAGGTTTAACTCAAAATTTATTCTCAAGGCAAGGTTGTAGCAACACTCATTTACAAGAACAAAACAAGATTACATCAATTCTTAAAATACTGATACTCCAACAAAGTCACTCAACAACAATAACCAAATTTTCTTATAATTTCAATGATGGTCAAACAATACAAGGTTTCCAAAGTTCAGATGACAAAGTCCACAATACATTATACTAAGACATTAATCCTCTTTTAAACTTTCCACTGGACGTTAACAATAGTTGAACAACATAACAAGAAAGGTTTCGAGAAAAGGAACTTCTCAACTGAGGTTGATGACAAAAGTCTACAAATCTATCCCTCATCTACACGCAAAATCCATCTGCAGCAAATTTTCTACAAGAGTCAGTTCACGAGAACTGAGCAAGATAAGGCTACACAAACCCACCATAACTGTTATCTATCAATACCATGAAAAGAAGCACTTTATTACAAGAATTTGGGTCAAACCTCTAAACACTATCAACACTTCAAGTTATAATAAGTTTCACCATGCCAAACAAGGAAGAAGACCATGTACTTCACTTAGAGTGAAGACAACGAAAAATATAACAATCGTAAGAGAAAGGCCCTTGGCCCTATAAGGAGAAATAACCAATCTAACAAAGCAGATTCCCACCAAGTAAATAATTAAATAACAATCACAAGAGTGCGATTTGATATAAAGTACCAACCATCTAGAATTTTATCACAGGCACCAAATGCATAGGTTATAATAATATATTTCTAAAAGCAAGAGTTGATCGGCCCAAAAAGGGAAACCACGGGTTTCGAAAATTAACACAAAAGGCCATGTATAATTGAGTTTCAAACCTGAAATCAATTAGAGTATACATACAACATAAGTTTCAAAGCGAAAGCAAGTAGTACTAGTTTTGACCATTAACTACAAAGATTTTCCAATCATCCAAGAAGGGTCAAAGTCTTACAGGCAAGTAGAAACACTGAGAGAAAGAAGGAGTTCCACAAACAAGAGTATACAATAATGTCATCAACAATTTTATAACACTAAAGATTTGCAAACCTCCACAACAATTCTAATGTTTGGTTAATTTAAAATAAATTACCTATTTCCCAAAACAACCATATTTTAAGGCAAACCTTGGTAACACAGTCAACCGTCACACATGAGATACAAACATAATTTCTAAGTGACATTATCAAAACAAAACCTTCCGCTATGAATCCATAAGACTATCAAATGAAAGATGAGTTTTTTTTTTCAGAAGATTAATCACATTTAAGGAAATTTCCATCACAAAATATTAAGGTAATTACGTGCATAAAAACGACCAATATTAATTAATAGCGTTAACACTACAAAGGAGAAATAATGCAAGTTAGGAAAAATAGAAGAGCGCCATCAACAACAATTCCGAGAGGGGGATTAGACCAAAACTATTCCAGTGTCAACGAGGTACTGGATTCGCACAAAGAAACCTCGAGCTTAGTTGATCCGAAAGGCTAGTTATGGTTCAAGTTGCTAGGGATGGTCAAGGTACTTCCTGAGGATGGCCTTAAAAGCCTAGAAACAAGATGAAAGATAATATAAGAGTCTACACCCATGAGACGGAAAACACATTGCACACAAACCTTTTCATTCTACAAGTTTTAATACCAAAACTCTAAGCTGGCTAGCCCAAGCATTGATCACACTAATCCTACGACCTTCCTTTCTCGATGCCAAAAGGTTATCCAAGGGACTTTTGAAGGAGCTAACAAAAAATTTCAAAAGACAACTTGGGTGCTAGGGAGGAGCTTCATAGTTATCGTAAACTTACTTCCATAATATCGAAAATACTAGTTTGATCAACATAATAACTTGCAACTCAATCGCAGAGAAGAATTAATACATAAACAAACAGATGAAGGTCTATCATTCGAGTAAGAGAAACATAACATTCAGAGGAGAGGGCACACGCATCCTTTCGACCCACATACTGTCAACGATAAAAGCTAAAACAAGAAGAAACAAGCAGAAAGGGAAATCTCCCATCATGACATCCAACTGACAAATCAATGCAAGGAAAAGTGGTTCGATTTCACAATAATTTTAAATAAAATAACAGTAGAAAAGTGTAGAAATATCTTGCCTGTTTCTCCAGCTTCAACAGGTCGTATAGACTCCGCACGGGTCAGCATAAGAACTGTAGGTACTGGAATCCGGTGCACCAGTTCTAAGCGGTCCACATTCACGATCCACGAGACCATGCAATTGAAGAGGATTTTTGTCAAACAGTTCACGAGCATTGTTGTATTCGAAGTGACTCCATGCACTTGTGCTCAACTATTGCTTTCCTTGAGCTTCTACTTCTTGTGGGATTCGACAACCAACTCACATACCCTATACGTGCTACCACAAACACAAGTGATCTACACAAGGCTGGAGGAGATGGATTTACCCAAGTTATTCAGATTTGTTTCAACTTCCTATGCCTCCTCAACAAACCCATTCCAAAACATATCATGCAATCCTTGTTGTCCTTTGGCCATATTTCACTCAGGCATTTTGTCAAATAGTTTGGGTGTCTTATGCTTGCTTCCACTTTGCATATGTATCTACCAACGCACCGGCAAACAAAGCATTTGACACAGCCTTGTCCCTTCTCCATTATTTTCCAAGTTTCCAAGGTGTCTCAACCCACCCAAAATTGTCCACAACCAACAATCATTGCTGTCCAAAAGACCACATTTCTTTCAAGTTTTTCCAAACCATCCGAACACTTTGTTGAGCATCCAGATCAGGAGTATAAATCCGTCTTAAGACAGTTATGCGCCCAGGACACTAGCAGATACAACAAGCAACAAAAATCTCTTTTTCAAATGCATTGGAGAACGTCCATGCCCTGTTCAAACACTCCCACTTTGGTATAGGCGTGGAGATGCTATCAAAGGTTGTGGAGTTTGGCTTTACACCTGCTCTTTGCATTTGCTAGTAAGTTTATAAAGCCATTTCAACATATCCATAAAACAGTCCCTAGACTCAGCATCCTCAAATAAGGCTGACCAGTCACTAGATTGCTTCAATGCAGTTGCTTTTGCCCTCAACCCAAAGTGCTCTTGAGCTCGTGCTAGTGCCACATTCATGCAGCGAATATCAGCTACAAAGCCAACCCCATGATTTGAAGCTCGGACACAAGACATAATGATTACATCACGCTCCTGGCTCTGAAAGGCATCTACCGTAATGATAAATAAACCTTTCTTTCTTCAGATTTGAGGACAACATCAAACTCTCGGTGCAAACATTACAGCTGTAGCTTGAAGGTGTGGTAATTCCAACAGAAACCTTTATGCCTGCCAGCATAGTGACTCGTTGAAGAAGCTCATATAATAGCAAAGAAAATTGTGCTTCATGAATATTCTGATATAAAATAGATCCGCCTCTATGAGATACTCTTCCATGAGTTACATCGTAAAACAAGTAAGAAATCAATAGAGAATCTTAGCAATAATCTTCACCAGATCTCCTGGTAACTCTCTCACTGTCACAGTCGATTTTGATAAAAATACCTTGAAGGAGAATCCCGAATTGAGGATGCAGTCGATACTGAGCAGCTAACAACATAGTTGGACGACCTGCTTGCTGGAAGCACTCACAACGGCTTCTACTACTCTGCAACATGCCTGCTGCCTGGCTATTTACACCAAGCCGTGGCAGAGTGGATCCCACAGAAAAACAACTCGCAGCACCCAATGAAAGTGGAGGTAACACACCTTCTTCCCTAGCCTGCAGCTTCATCTATACTCTAAAGTTGACAAAGTGTAAGACCATATCGAACCCACGTGACCAAACATTTTCAGGGGAAGGCGCACAAGGTGGAAATAGAAAGAAAATGCCCGGGACAGAATGTTTTCCGATGGGGCTCTCTACCCACGCAACCAGGAAAGACACCTCTCAACCATTCCACGCGCAGTCTATCCAAGAGGCAGAGAAACGTGCCAGGAGAAAGAAACGCCCAAGAAAAATGCACCCAACACCCACCTGTACGCATTGAAAGAGAATCAGAACGAGATCATGGTGAAGGAAGTCAAGGCTCCACCGACTCCCACTGTCTCACGCCAAACAGACATTACAAGTTCATTTAAGAAGTGACAAGAAATGTCACCCATCCGCCAGCTAACTAGGGAGAAAAAAGTGCTTCAACCACTACCAAAAGAATAAAAAAAATACAGTCTATATAAATAATAATCATTAATCTTCTCCTTGATTACTTAAACTAAGCTCTCCTTGTTTAGTTTAATATTCTCCTCCTTGATGATTAAAAAAATTTTAAACTACACTCTCCTCATTTAGCAATTGGAACACAATGATGGAAAAATATAAAGCAAGGAGGAAATTCATGCTTAGCTTTGCAAAACAAGAGAATAAATGGCAAGTGACGTTACACCACACCACACCACATATGAGCACAAATAAAGCGTTGGGAGGCGGCCATGCTTAGCAATCGATCACCGAAGGATGAATAGGTGAAACGTAGAACATGGCATTACATTCTCCTCCCCTTAACAAAGCATCGTCCTCGATGCGACATTACACAGAGGAAAGAAATGGCACGTAACCAAGAACGGTAAAGGAGAAATTACACCCTATGGTTTAAAATTTTAGTCGATTAAAGCACGGTCACAAGGTAGCCTTAGGAACATTTGGTAGAAATTTTAACTTTCAAGGTTCTCGTGAAGATTGCGCCTCCCTCTTATTTATTATTTCATTAGTCTCTTTCCGTTAACATTATTCTTAGTTTAATTTCTTTTAAAATTTCATCGTTGAAGAGTTTTGGTTTATTCCTTATTGTGGGTGCCCAACATGAACTGCTAACACAACACCCTATCAGTTCAAAAGACACTATGATTCACAAGCACACAAGTATATACTTCAAGATTGTATTACACCACAAAAGGTTACTCAAATACGGAATGGAATAGGCATACCCACATAACATAGTACTCGTCACACCTCAATGACTCCATATACAAAATATTCAAACAAAAAGAGTACTACAATCCACCGACATTCCTCAATTCCACGTATGAGGGTTTCCATGACTCATAAAAACTACATGTACATAGGGTCCACAAGGGCATCAATGACATATCCACGACATCACAACACATATCCATCGACATGGGTAACACATACATCAAAATACCACTACCAAAACATCACAATAACTCAACATATATCCCAAACATCAACCATACACACAAATATCATATGCCTCCCTCAAACTCTTATGCCTCCCTCAAGTCTCTTATGCCTCCCTCAAACTCTTATGCCTCCTCAAGCTCTTATGCCTCCTCAAACTCTTATGCCTCCTCAAGGAGGCTCAAGGTTGACCCTATGGTCCAAGACACATAGAGTTTGAAAACTCCTAACCTAAGTGACATAATAATGCGTGGTTCAACAACCCGCTAGTTATCTCTGTAACTCCTTGGGGCATACCCCTATACAATGAAGTGGTTCCATAGGTCCAACCATTTCATGGTGCATCCCATGACCCTATTCCACACATCACGACAATAGAACCAACAACAATCCAATCTAAGTGCCAAGTGGCAAAGTACAAGCCTTGGGCAAGGCAAAAAAATTCCAAATTTAAAAGAAGACCCAAATTCAAGCAAAATAAATGGCCAAATAGCCATAGTTAGTATCAAAATCCCCATGTTAGTGCCACAAACCAAGGAAATGCCCAAAATTGTAAAGCATGGCAATCAAGAAAAGTTGTTGGTCCTTATAAAATAAAGTAAAAAGCTCAATTTACGAATAAAATCAACTTATAATAATGTCACATTACGATAACTGTGTGGCCTTATCTAGCCACCAAAGGGGTACTCAACGAGTTGCTAAAGACTTCGTAACATCGAGCCTCAGCTCAAAATACATATCAATAATACAACTGTCATCACCTCTATCTGAATCATCCCGCCACCACTTCGACAAGGCTAAACATAGTCATAGTTGCACTTAGGTTGCGTACATACAACCACATAGGGAGAGAGGAAAGAATCACATGTTATCTACTAAACCAAGTTTTGGCTCGAGTTATTGACCCATGGTACACCATTCCTCACTCTCAACATACACTTCTACCGATTTCCCTCAGGGTCGGTTAGCGTAAGGTTCACAACATAACATGTAACTACATCTACTAAACACAAATGGTACATATACAAGGTAGATCACAATCATACATTCACTGAGTGTAACACATCACTTTACCACATTCTGCACCCAAAGTGCAATCACCATACGATAGGGTTCATACACTCACCGTATGACCCCAAAATCACAACATGAAGCATTACATATTTTCACAAATCATACATACGATGAACATAGTACATCACAACATAACATCCATTGCTACATAACAAGGTGGTACACACATTTCTTCAAAACATGGTAAAAACATCATGATACAACTCATTTATTTTAACATCAATCTAGTCATACAACACATTGATACACCCACATATCACAATATGCCACAATGCTCTAACACTATGTCATCCACTTTATAATTCTTTTCACACGCCACAAACAGTAATTCACACGTGAACTCTTCATAGAATCCACAAGAAGGAGAGAGAATACTCCCATCCCCAACATATCAATATGATAACAAATACGCATTGAGTGACATACACATCACGTGCATTCACAATATCACAATTACGACAAAATCACATCACGCTTAAAGCACATTACTCTTCCAATATCTACCACCATCATGCAATACCATCATCTCCATGAAACAATATCATGTAACACCATCACCATCATGTAACATCACCATACAACACCAATCTGGCCCATAGGTTTTTTTTTTGAGCATGAACATAATACGCATGTTGATACCAAGTGATACAACTACCAAAAAATTGATACTCACACATAAGGGCAACACAAGAAATACACCTATCCAGATAATTTTTTTTTTCTTTTGACAAGAAAACATAGAAATCCAATCACGTAACACACTTACAAAGCTAGGGCCAACCACAATGAGATATTCTTGAGGGTTATTTATTTTAAAAGGACATCTTCAATTC
Source organism: Taxus wallichiana var. yunnanensis (assembly GCA_018340775.1). NCBI lineage: Eukaryota > Viridiplantae > Streptophyta > Pinopsida > Cupressales > Taxaceae > Taxus > Taxus wallichiana. The sequence continues at coordinate 333,879,785 of CM031237.1, read as the reverse complement.
TTAGCTTACGTTTTCAAAGAGGCTCAAGATATGATTCGTATAATTCACCTTGCCAAGCCAAGTTTATTCCTTTGACACTCGAGTAATTATCTTTAAATCTTCTCTATTATGACATTTATTTGCTTAATTTGTTTATAAAAAAAAAAAGAGTATTTAAATTCCACAAGGCCATCTCGCTCACCACTAACGCTACTAAGATTCGTTCTTGCCCACAAGACAACATGGTTTTAAGTTCAACACACTTAAGAGAAGAGATACAAGGTGCCTTGGAAAAGGGTTAGAGGGAGAAGGTCAAGATGAAACATCTTTAGGACCTCATTAGTTATTACCAGTATTTAATTGAAGCTAGGGCTCTTAACCAGAATTATCAACAACTTTACTTAGGCTTCGCTAAAAGTATTAACAAGGAGTAAAAATTTACTTTCCAAATGGCGGTGAGAAAGATGGTGAGGTCTCCAATTTGTTTTCTCTGGCTTATTAAATCTTATCATCTTCAAACAACTAACAGTTCATTTCACCTTAGGGTCATTTTACAAATTTCACCATAAAAGGAATAATGTTCACTAGAGGAGCTAGGGTTATCATGTTATAAAGTTTACCTGCAATGATAGTCTTGCCCTTGATTACTTAAAGAATTTCTTGCTCTCAAGTTGGTGACCCCTACGTTACTTTATTTGAATACAACTTTTAATTTAACTTCCAGAAGTATTAAACAATCCCATGTTAGTTTACTTATGACACTTTATTACTAAGTCATGTCAAGGTTTAACTCAAAATTTATTCTCAAGGCAAGGTTGTAGCAACACTCATTTACAAGAACAAAACAAGATTACATCAATTCTTAAAATACTGATACTCCAACAAAGTCACTCAACAACAATAACCAAATTTTCTTATAATTTCAATGATGGTCAAACAATACAAGGTTTCCAAAGTTCAGATGACAAAGTCCACAATACATTATACTAAGACATTAATCCTCTTTTAAACTTTCCACTGGACGTTAACAATAGTTGAACAACATAAAAAGGTTTCGAGCAAAGGAACTTCTCAATCGAGGTTGATGACAAAAGTCTACAAATCTATCCCTCATCTACATGCAAAATCCATCTGCAACAAATTTTCTACAAGAGTCAGTTCACGAGAACTGAGCAAGATAAGGCTACACAAACCACCATAACTGTTATCTATCAATACCATGAAAAGAAGCACTTTATTACAAGAATTTGGGTCAAACCTCTAAACACTATCAACACTTCAAGTTATAATAAGTTTCCACCATGCCAAACAAGGAAGAAGACCATGTACTTCCGTTTGGAGTGAAGACAACGAAAAATATAACAACCGAAAGAGAAAGGCCCTTGGCCCTATAAGGAGAAATAACCAATCTAACAAAGCATAATTCCCACCAAGTAAATAATTAAATAACAATCACAAGAGTGCGATTTGATATAAAACCAACCATCTAGAATTTTATCAAAGGTACCAAATGCATAGACTTATAATATTATATTTCTAAAAGAGCAAGAGTTGATCCGCCCAAGAAAAGGGGAAACCACGGGTTTCATAAATTAACACAAAGGCCATGTATAATTGAGTTTCAAATCGGAAATCAATTAGAGTATACATACAACATAAGTTTCGAAGCGAAGGCAAGAGTACTAGTTTGACCATTAACTACAAAGATTTTCCAATCATCCAAGAAGGGTCAAAGTCTTACAGGCTAGTAGAAACACGTGAGAGAAGAAGGGAGTTCCGTCAAACAAGAGTATACAATAATGTCATCAACAATTTTATAACACTAAAGATTTGCAAACCTCCACAACAATTCTAATGTTTGGTTAATTTAAAATAAATTTCCTATTTCCCAAAACAACCATATTTTAAGGCAACCCTTGCTAACACAAATCAATACCATACATGGATACAAACACAATTTCTAAGTGACATTATCAAAACAAAACCTTTCGCTATGAATCCATAAGACTATCAAATGAAAGATGAGTTTTTTTTTGAAGAAGATTAATCACATTTAAGGAAATTTCCCTCACAAAATATCAAGGTAATTACGTGCATAAAGACCGACCGATATTAATTAATAGCGTTAACACTACAAAGGAGAAATAATGCAAGTTAGGAAAAAATAGAAGCGCCATCAACAACAATTCCGAGAGGGGGATTAGACCAAAACTATTCCAGTGTCAACGAGGTACTGGATTCGCACAAAGAAACCTCGAGCTTAGTTGATCCGAAAGGCTAGTTATGGTTCAAGTTGCCAGGGATGGTCAAGGTACTTCCTAAGGATGGCCTTAAAAGCCAAGAAACAAGATGAAAGATAATATAAGAGTCTACACCCGCGAGACGGAAAACACATTGCACACAAACCTTTTCATTCTACAAGTTTTAATACCAAAACTCTAAGCTGGCTAGCCCAAGCATTGATCACACTAATCCTACGACCTTCCTTTCTCGATGCCAAAAGGTTATCAAAGGGACTTTGAAGGAGCTAACAAAAAATGTCAAAGACAACCTTGGGTGCTAGGGAGGGGGTTTCATAGTTATCGTAAACTTACTTCCATGATATCGAAAATACTATTTGATCAACATAATAACTTGCAACTCAATCGCAGAGAAGAATTAATACATAAACAAACAGACGAAGGTCTATCATTCGAGTAAGAGAAACATAACATTCAGAGGAGAGGGCACACGCATCCTTTCGACCCACATACTGTCAACGATAAAAGCTAAAACAAGAAGAAACAAGCAGAAAGGGGAAATCTCCCATCATGACATCCAACTGACAAATCAATGCAAGGAAAAGTGGTTCGATTTCACAATAATTTTAAATAAAATAACAGTAGAAAGGTGTAGAAATATCTTTCTGTTTCTCCAGCTTCAACAGTCAGTATATACTCCGCACGGTCAAAGATAAGAACTGTAGGTACTGGAATCCGGGTGCACCAGTTCTAAGTGGTCCACATTCACGATCCGCGAGACCATGCAATTGAAGAGGATTTTTGTCAAATAGTTCACGAGCATTGTTGTATTAAGTGACTCCATGCACTTGTGCTCAACTATTGCTTTCCTTGAGCTTCTACTTCTTGGGGATTGACAACCAACTCACATACACTTATACGTGCTACCACAAACACAAGTGATCTACACAAGTTTCCAGGAGATGGATTTCACCCAAATTATTCACATTTTTTTGTCAACTTCCTATGCCTCCTCAACAAACCCATTCCAAAACATATCATGCAATCCCCATCCGAACACTTCTTCAGAGCATCGTCCTTTGGCCATATTTCACTCAAAAATTTTTTTCAAATAGTTGGGAACGTCTTATGCCCCGCTCAAACAATCCACTTTGCATATGTATCTACCAACACACCTGGAACAAAGCATTTGACACCGCCTTGTCCCTTTGCTCCATTATTTTCCAAGTTTCAAGGTGTCTCAACCCACCCAAAATTGTCCACAACCAACAACCCATTTCTCAGTCCAAAAGACCACATTTCTTTCAAATTTTGCACAAACCATCCGAACACTTTGTTGAGCATCTAGATCGAGTATAAATCGGCCTTAAGACACATTATGCGCCCGTACACTATTTACAACAAGCAACAAAAATCTCTTTTTCAAATGCATTAGAACATCCATGTCTAAAGGTCAAACACTCCACTTTGGATAAAAGATGCTATCAAAGGTCAGGAGTTTGGATTTACACTTTTTTCGTGCATTTGCTAGTAAGTTTATAAAGCCATTTCAACATATCCATAAAACAGTCCCTAGACTCCGAAACATTCTCAAATAAGGTGACCGGTACCACTAGATTGCTTCAAACCTTGCTTTTCCTCAACTTAAAGTGCTCGCGAGCTCATAATAGTGCCTCATTCATGGAACAAATATCAGCTACAAATCCAACCCCATGATTTGAGTCGAACACAAGACATAATGATTACACATGCTCCCGGCTCAATAAGGGCATCTACCGTAATGATAAATAAACCTTTCTTTCTTCGATTTGAGGACAACATCAAACTCTCTGCAAATTTGATTACACACGCTTTCCTCATTTCCTCCTAAGATGATCACTCACCTCTCAAATGGCTCCTCGGAAAGGAAGGTTTGCAACCTTGGCTATGATCTCACATAACTCGAGATACTTGCTTCTCCGCAACTCTTCTTTCTCCTCCTCATCAACCCCCGAATGGAGTCAAGCCTAAGGAATAAAGCATCTATCAAATAGTCTCGCGTGTCCCGCTTCAACTCCTTAAGTGGTGGCTTGAATGAGTGGTACTTTGGCTCTGCTCGCATCTTCTCGTCTTCCTCGTGAGCTCCTCCTCTATCTTTCCTTCTCGATATGAATTGATATCTCAACAAACTTCTCTCCCGAATTCTCAATGATCAACCTAGAAGTTTCTTTAGTAACTTTAGGCCTTCGCCTCTTATATACGCAGCATCCTAAGAGTTGCTAATGCAATCTTGCATCCTCTAAGTTCATCTCCATTTCAAAGGTGGATTGACCCAGTGGTACTTTGGTCCACCGTACATCTTTTCTCCGTGAGCTCCTCCTCTATCTTTCCCTCTACTGGGACTGATATCTCAAAGAAAAATTCTCTTTCTAAATTAATCCATAACCTAGAAGTTGCTTTAGCAACTTGGGCATTTGTCTCTTCTCGCTACAGTGATCCCTGGAGTAGCCTTTAATCGTGCTCCTCTAAGTTCATCTCCATTCTCGCTTCTCGAACCAACCTGCAAAGCCAACCATTCCAAGAAATTACTTCGCCAGTGAGAAGTCACTGAGTGCACTACCATCTCCCGCCCGCATCCTCTCCCAACTGCAGTGCCACAGTTTCTTATGACTACCATCCTCTCAATCATCCAAGGAAAAAGCTCTTTCCTTATGCCATCTGCAGCCTTCAACATCTCCTCCGAATGGGTCATGAACAATGTGGCCCAGAGGAGAAGAAGACAACCGTCCCCATTGGACTCAATGAAGGCATGGACAGACATCCTTCACCACTGCGGTGCAACAGTTGGTGAAGTCAATGGAGTTTTCTGGGAAGCGAGTCAAAGCTATGGTCGTAGAAGTGATCTTCTTTTCTCAGATCTTCTATGTACTTTCAACCTCGGATCCATTCTCCTCACTTTCTTCTTCACTGCTATCGCGAGGGAATCTCCTATGCCAAAGTTGCCCATGATTTGATTCATCAATTCTTCATCAAGGAAATATCCCTTCATCAACTTGAAAACTCTTTGAAGTATTCCCATCTCCTCACAACGTACATCTCAACCTTTCTTGAATTGTGTTGCAAGGTACCTCCCATGTTATTGGGAGGAGGCCAAGGTCAGGAGGGAGTATGGCTTTATCTCCTCCCATTTGATGGTAAGTGTTATTGTACCACATTCCCATCATCTTTAAGATCTTTTATCCACGCTAGTCAAAATTCGAACACTTGCTTTATCAAAATGAAAACCGAAATCTCTCTTTCTAACCTCGTATCACTTCCGCACTTCATCCGGAAATATTCTAAAAGGGACATGTGCGTCTTTTGACATTATCTTCCCGGCTACTCTAAATGGATTTCAGATGAGATGGAAGAACTCTTCATACTCGGTATAACATTACTTCGCTATCCATCCCTATAAGAAGGAATAGATAGAATGCTAATGCAATGTAATATCCACATAGTGATTGGGAAGAAGCCCGTAGATTGTGTTGCTTTGATTGAAGGTCGTTAACTCCACAAATTTCCTACTCACTCCATGGTGATCAATCTATCATTTGGATACTTGGGCATCTTTATTGGTTCTCCGTAAAAGCCCCATAACCCCGAGGTATGTGAAATCTGCAAATTGAATGAATAGACTTCCAATCTTGGACATGGCTTCCCACGCCATTGCTTACCTATTGGCCTTCAAGTCTTTTCTAGCTTTGTAGATGAAATCGTAGAAGAATTCATCGTTGATAACTTTGAAGTCTTTCTATAAATAGGTGCGGTGAAGTCATGCATTAGCACTCGAAAATGGGGTCCTGGAAAGAACACCACATCTATCCAATTCTTGGAAAAGACACCTTGTGAAGCTACAAAGATACACCAAGTATGAAGTCATCTTTCAAGTGAAATACGCTTACATTAAAAAGTTGCTCAACGATGTTGCTGCTAATAATTTCCGACCAATATTATAAAATAAACCTTATTTTTTCAATGGTCCCGATGAAAGCATACATCCATGTACGAAACGAAACAGTGTAGGCATTCGCTTAGCCATTCCTCATGCATAGCAATTATGACGACATCATCTATATTTGCACCAAATATGGACCGTGGAAGAGTTCTCGGGAACTTTGAAGGGGATATAGGCTTCTTCATGAATCAAAAAGCTATTCATGATGCTCACATAATCATCTCTATGCTTCTCCCAAAGTCAATAGCAAGATCCTCGAATGCTAATAGAAGTCACCACCTTTAATCTTGAATCTTCAAACAGATAATTGATGAACTCACATTGGCAAACAAATATTTTTTTTCGAAGCATCAGCACCGATCTTGATGAAGGATGATAAGATCTTTAGCACACTCCATCATGAACTCGGTGATTGGACTATACATTGAAAAGCTGCAGCTCGGATAATTCCACTACTTTTTGACCGCACGCATGAGGTGAAATCTTTCCCGCCTGGATCTATCAATCAAATCGGCAAGAGGTTCCGGCCTAGAAGCCATGCTAATGTCTCCTATGTTCTGCTTAGAAGCAATGCATGACTTTTATCGTGCTTTCTTTTAGGATCTCCTTTACCATGGCTTTGTCATCTTCATCTAATAATTCTTTTTTATCCTTACTTGGCCAGATTTCTTCAATACTAGTGCAGATCTGGACAATTCTTCGATTCGAGAGGATATTTAATGTATTGGACATTGATAAAAACTCATTTTCTTTTCTAAAGCACCTTTAATGAATTCTCGTAATTTATTCATACAAAAATATGTGTGGAGCATGAATAGTGAATTTAAACTATAAAAATCTGCACTTTTCAAATGCCTCATATACCCCAAAAATGGTGTTTAATTTGCACATAAAGAGAGCATAAATCCTTTCAATACCCAAGAGCCTGTGGGGTAGGAAAAAATTAAATGCAGAAAACAAAATAACCTCCTCTAAAAATGTGCCAAATCTCGGAGAGCTTTTAGAATGCTAAAACTAACTCCTCTTGTGAACACCCAAGATCTTCCTTTAATGGGCGCACTTTTCTTCTCTTGGCTCCTTCTTAACCCGCAATTTAAAACAAGAATAATGAGACCCATATGGCTGCCCATGCTTATATGTGAACCTTTCACAATTCTATAATTAATAATTTCCTAACAATTAAAGGCAATTAATTAATTAAAAATCATGCTTTTCTCTTTTAAAAATAGCATGTTTAAGGACAACCATCCAATAAATTAAATTAATCCAATTTAATCCTTCACACATCACTTCACTTAAGCTTCATGTTGTGTGCTTTGACCACTTTTAAAATAGAAATTAATTTAATGTTTTAATGCCTTAAAAACATTAAATAATACCCAAATGGGGCGCACTTTTTGAGAGGAAGAGGGCAGCCATTAAATAAATTAATTTTAATGCTTTAAAATTAAAATTATTTCATCTTTGACTTATCCAAAATTCACTCCAAGGTAATTTTGATAGAATACATCAAATTAAGGAAAATAATTTAGTCGGAAAAATTTCATTCTCTCACTAGGGTCCCCCTCATATTTTTCTAACATGTAATTCCATTTTTAGAGATTTTTTTAACAATGGTGATTCTTTACCCTATAAGTGCAGCACTAAAATCCCATGATCCACTTAAGTGATTTGACTTTGGGACAATGGGATTATTTACCTGCAAAGGCCAGAACTAAAATCCCATGATTTCACTAAGTCACTTTCAGCATTATATCATAGGAATTTTTACCTGCAAGGAAGGCACCGCCAAATTCCCACTGCAGCCTCTAACATTTTGGGACGCGTTAGTGGAAAAAGTATCGTGAATTCACCCCCAAGGTAATTTTAATAAATGAGAAATTATATTGATTCCGGGGCAAAAGTCATGTTTCTAGGGTCCCCTCATATTTGTCTAACTCCTGTCCAAGAGGAAGAGAGTAAATTACGAAAGCAAATGGGAAAAAAAGGTTCGAGAGGAAAATAGGTCGGATCGGCCGAAAAAGTGAAATTGGCTAAGTCTATGCCAAATGGGCCTCCGGACGTGTGGGACGTAAAGCGCGAACCGGCCGGTTCGGCCGAAATCAGAGAAGAAATGTCAAAACGCTTGACCCGGACAAATGGGACAAAAGTACGTGACGGGCGCGAAAAGCCCGATCCGGCCGAAAAGGAAGAAAAATTGGCTAAGTGTTGCTCAAGGTAGTTTGGGACGAAAAGACAGGCACGAATCGCCAACCAAAAATTGAAATGAGCATAGATATATTTAAAAAAATAAATATATTGGGACATTAATGGGCCGAAATGAAAAGGCGCTAGACCCAAAATAGTCAGCCGCTGCGAAAAGGTCGCATTTCTCAACGAAATCACACAAAATGGGTACAAGGGATTGTGGTTCCATCCCAATTCATAAATCGGTCAAGAAATTCCAGATTTGATCAAAAATTGATTGAATTTTTAACCCGAAAATGATCGGGTTCAGAATAGTGAGGCATTTGGGACGATGGGAGTGTAATTGGAGAGGCACCGTCATCATTCTTTCGGTCAAGACAAAGCACTAATCAAATGGGACAAGATGGGGAGCCTTTTGCATAAGTAATGGATAACCATTTCACTCATTTAATGCCTCTTACAGTGGTTGAAGGACAGATTTCGGATTTCCATTTTCCCTTCTCTTTTCCTTCTCATTTTTCTATAAATTGGAGTGTTGGGCTCATTGTAAAGAAAAGAGAGTTTTGGGTAACAAAGCTCACAAAATTGCTTTGTGAATCCAGTGTGTTGCAGGCCCTTGTAGTGGACTCCTTGCATGGTGATCCAGGCCCTTATCTTGTAATAGATTGAACTGTGCATATCATGAAGCAATAAAATATCAGTTTGTGGATATATCTTCCCCTGCTGTGTTTCCTTGCATTCTTCTTGCCACTTTGATCTTTCTATAAAGTATATTGTGTCTATTTATTATGTTCTTGCAAGAATTCATTATCATTGTGTGTGCTTGAAATATTGTTGTGAATGCATTTTGCTGGATTATGATGAACTGTCATCACCTCTTCTAGTGTGCACTTTGCCTCTGTATTTCACACATTTGGAGATTACTCTCACACCCTCCTTTTCTGGTGTATCACCGCTTTAGTGTAGGCTTTCATTTTATGCATTCTCTCTCTCTGGTCCCTTGGAATTTTAGATTAGAATAGCTAGTTTCTCCTGCATTAGAGTAGATTGTGGCAGGTAGTTTAGGAGCAAGAACCAACTTTCTCTGGAGGTCTATCTCAAGTAGCAAGTCCCACAACTTGGAGATAGTACCCATGTTATCCAATCACACTGGATGCTTAGAGTGATCAAACTAGAAATCTGATCAACATCCGGTGATAACTTGTGTTCAGATACTTGATAACAGCTTCCTGCACGCTGGGACCTTAGAGGTCTTCACTTTCATTGCAACAAGATTGATGTGCACTTGTTGTAAGTTCCAGCTTTGAAGGAGCTTTAAAATCGCACATCTGGCGACTCCAAAAGAGGCATAATCCACTGGTTTCTGTAGTCCAAGCCTGACAAATTTATGAGAAGAATACAGACCAGGTCAAGAACTAGGGAGGAAGGATTGTTTGTTTATCTGCATCTATCTCCAGGCAGAGAAAGAAGGGGAAGAAGAGCTCAAAGATCTCCATCTCCACCTAATAGAACTTTGTCTACACCTCCACCTGGTAGACCTTTTCTCGCATCAACAAGGGTTCTCAGGCCAATCAGAATGGCGCAACCACTAAATCCCTTTGTCAATTTCACTGGTAGCAGCCCACTTGCCCTCAATGCACGGAATCCGGTCCAATTGCAGCATTGAAGAACATTCCATTTTTCACTGGAGAAAATCATACCACTCCTGGTGATCATGTCAAAGACATTGCTAACGTCTGTGCAATCCATGAGATAAATGAAATGGATGTGGCTGTCAAACTACTGGCATCATCGTTCAAAGGGAAGGCATTGCAATGGTTCAGAGCCTTGAAGCCGGTTCTATCACAAATTGGAATCAGTTGTGCATAGTTCTCCATGAGCAGTTTGGAGAGAAGGGAGACAACTTGTCTCTTCTAGAACAATTGACAACTATCAAGAGAGCCCCCAACGAGCAGCTGACTGACTTCAACTTCAGATTTCAAAGGTCTTGGGATAGGATTCCAGTGGCAGTCAGGCCAACAGCAGAAGGTGCTTTTCTATACTATCTTAAAGCTTTGAATTCTGATATTTCTATGTTAATTCAATCTATGGGAGGCACAACCTTACCTGCTTCTTATAGCATTGCCATTAGGGCTGAAAATTGTCTTATTCAAGCTGGTAAGCTAGCTCCCAGGCCCCCAATGCCATTATACCCAAGTTTGGAGAGCCCAAGTACTAGTCAAGCACCTGTCTTAGCTCCTATTCCCACTCCTAGAAATCAAAGTTCAAATGAAGCTTCCACTTCATCTCCAAATGCCCCAAATGAGCTTCAAGAAGTTATGAAACAATTGCAAAATTTAGGTAATGAGCTGGTCACACTCAAGAGACAGCAAGCTCAAAGTTTTAGACCTTCCTATCAGCCTCAAGCTCAACCAAATAGGCAACCATATCAACCTCAAAGACCACCCAATCCAGCTGCAAATCAGAATCAAGCAAGGCCTCCTGCCAACAGACCATTTCAGCCCTACAACCCCAATGCTGCATCTGCATCCAGAGCTTTGGTGCCAGTCCAAAATAACATGGCCCAAGAGTATGATTGGTGTTTCCCGTGCAGTCAGCCACATAACCAATCAATGTGCTTTAACGGTGCATTAAATCAGGCCCTGATGGTGCAAACCATTGGTGGGTCGCAAGAGTCCAGCCACGAAGGAGATCAGCAGCAGGAAGCATCTCAGCAAGGAACATCTCCGAACGAAACTACTCTTGTCAATTGGCAGGCTGAAGATTTCTGTGGTATGAATCAAATACCCTCTCAAAGTGTTGCAGCCAACACAAGGTCAAAGAGGAGAAATTTGGGTGAAGAACAGCCATTGGCTTCAAGTAATCCACAACCTTCTACCACTCCACAAGTTGCTGGCAAGCAAACTGTAGTTCCAAACATGCAAGGAGCATCCAAACCAGCTCCTAAACCAACTCAGATGCTAGCTCACTGCCACTCATTTGCAAGGAATGAATGTGCAGGCCAAGGGACAGCAGAGGGATACTTCATCTCCATTCAACATCATTGATCAGATGAAGAAGACAAATGTCAACATATCAATGTGGCAATCACTATCCATCCCAGGCCAAAGAGATTTGCTACAAGCTGCCATGAAGGACTGGTCAACTTCAAATCACCATGTCCAGATGCAAGAGGAGGTACTCACAAATGCTGCCCAGCCTGAAGGAAATCATGGAGGACAGCAAGGTAAAATGTTGAAGCCCCCTCCATTTTATGTTTCATTGATCATAGGAGATAAGCTGGTGCATAATTGCATGATTGACTCTGGGGCAAGTAGTTCAGTAATGCCAAAACAGATAGCTGACCAGTTAGGGCTTCAATATGAAGTCGTCTCCAAGGGTGTAGTGCAATTAGACGGGACAGCAGTGACAACGGTTGGAGTAATCAAAGGTTTGAGCCTCACACTGCACGCATGTCCCAACGTAATAGTGTTACAAGATGTGTCGGTCATAGACCTACCACCACTCTTTGCATTATGCTTGTCAAGAGACTTCACTGCTAAAATTGGAGGCTATCTTTCAGCGGATTGGTCACACATGTTGTTCAGAACAAGGTATGGAACTAAGGCTACAATCAGGTCTGAACCTATTGCAAACTTCCATATTGAGCCTTACACTCCAAGCCAAATCAATACCAACTGTTCAGCGTTTGATCAAGAAGATTATCCAAGCACTGATGAAGTTGACACCAAGGTTGGAAGCATCCCAGATTTGACTCTTGATGAATGGGCAAGCAAAGTGCATGCTTTTGATCCCTATCAAGAAATAGAAGAATCTGAGCTAGGAGTCTATTGCATACATGAAGAAAGTCAACCTATTCCCAGCATCACCAAGCCAGATCATAAGGACAAGAATGAAGTATGGCAATTGTTCTTTGATGGGTCAAGGAGTAGACAAGGTGCAGGAGGAGGAGCTATGCTCATTTCACCGCAAGGTATAAGGTATTACTCAGCCTTCCGTTTCCAGTTTTCCTGTTCAAACAACACAGCTGAGTATGAAGCCTTAATTCATGGACTGCACTGGGCAAAGAAGAAAGGCATCAGGAATTTACAAGTGTTTGGTGATAGTGAGCTGATCATAAACCAAGTCAAAGGAAAAAATGCTGCCAAGAATGATCTGTTGAAGAACTACAAAAATCGGGTATGGGATCTTATTGAAGATTTTGAAGCTTTTAGCATCATTTCCATCCCAAGAAAAAAGAATGAAGCCGCTGACAGACTGGCAGCAATTGGGGCTGCGTTTGATGTTGTAGAAAGTATCAAAAGTGAGAAAACTCAGCCTCATATCAAAGTGGTTGTGAGACCAGCTGTTCCGGATAACAACACAAGTTGGCAAGTCTTCGAGAATGATCAGCAAATTGTTAATTTCCTGCAAGAAGAAGCTGAGTTCTCCATGAGAAATCAAGACAAGCTGGAGCAGCAGTATGGTGACCAAGTGGTGCAGCTGAGGACTAACAAATTACCAAAAGGCCTCATAACGTTGGAGTCAATCTTCAACCCGAATGATCAGTTCCGGAAGGAGAAAGCGAACATTCAAGTAAAGGGTGAAGATTCAGAGCCTATTTTAGTGGAAGAAGGCAAGACATTGCAAATTGGCAAAGTAAGTACCTCACAAGAGAAATCTGATTTTGTTCAGCTTTGTCAAGAATTCCCAGATGTCTTCACTTGGACTTACAAAGATTTAAGAGGTTTCAACCCAAAGTTGGCACAACATACTATTGAGTTGGATCCGAATCCAAGCCTGTCAGGCAAAAGCAAAGGCCAGTGAATCCTCATATCGAGCCTCTCATGAGAAAAGAGTTAAGCAAGCTCATTGAGGCTAGTATCATCTTCCCCATCAAACACTCAAGTTGGGTTGCAAACCTTGGTGCCGTAAGAAAGAGAAACGGAGAAATAAGATTGTGTGTGGACTTTCACGATCTAAATAGAGCATCACTCAAAGATCATTATCCGCTTCCATCAATGGAACAAATATTGCAGGTTGTAGCTGGTTCAGAAAGGTTTTCATTGCTAGATGGATATTCAGGCTATAATCAGATAATGGTGAAAGGAAGAAGATCAATTCAAGATGGCCTTCACTACAAAATGGGGCACGATATGCTTACAAGAAGATGCCATTTGGGTATCAAATGCCGGAGCAACATTTCAACGAGCTATGGATATGGCATTCAAAGGCTTAATCAACAATATAGTGCTGGTATACCTAGATGATATCACTGTCTTCTCAAAGAATGCAGCAGACCATCTCTTTCACCTCAGGCAAGTGTTTCAGAGGTGTAGAAGGTTCGGAGTGTCATTGAATCCAAAGAAGTGTGTATTCTTGGCACACGAAGGCAAACTGTTGGGCCACATTGTCTCTAGGAAGGGCTAACAATTGATCCTGAAAGGGTTGAAGCCATCCGAATGCTTCCATTGCCACACCACAAGAAATCTCTCCAAAGCTTCTTAGGAAGGATAAACTTTGTCCGCAGATTTGTGCCTAATTTTGCCACTCTTGTGAAGCCTCTAACTATGATGTTGAAGAAGAGTCTGGCATTCAAATGGACAGCAGAAGGCAAAGAGAGTTTTGAAAACATCAAGCATGCAATATCACAAGCTCCAACTCTTATCAACCCAGATTTCTCAAAGGACTTCATGTTGTATGCGTTTGGAGGATCAGACACAATCTCAGCTATCTTAACACAGCTGAATAGAGAAGGTTCAGAACAGCCCATAGCATTCTTCAGCCAAACCTTGGAAGATTACAAAATAAAGTATTCTTTCATCGAAAAGCATGTCCTTGCTGTCATCAGGAGCTTGAAGAAGTTCAGACATTGGTCTCAAACAATAAGATTCAACTGCTGGTGTCTCATGCTAGTGTCAAGGACTTCCTCCTAAACAAGGATTTAAATGAGAAGAGAGCAAGTTGGATCACTCGGGTGATGGAATATGATATTGAAATCAAAGTGACCAAGCTGGTTCGTGGCAAAGGCTTGTGTGAGCAGCTCGCTTCCAAACAACCAGACGAGTCAAAAAGTGAAGAGGATGTTGTCTTGCTACTACAGAATGATCAAGAACAGCCAGCTGATGATGCACCCATCCCATGTTGGACCCAAGACTTGGTGCACTACCTCCAAACAGGCTTGTGCCCCCCAGAAGTGAGCAAAGCAAAAAGGAGATACTTCAGATTACAAGCCATTCCATATGTGCTTGTTGATGGAGTTTTGTTTAAAAGGACATCAATGGTGTTCTATTAAGATGCATTGAACAGTCAAGCAAGTTGAGAAGATCCTACACGAGTTCCATGACGGGGAAGCAGGAGGCCACTTTGCTCCATGAGTAACAGCTCTCAAAATCATGAAAGCTGGTTACTATTGGCCTACTGTGTTCAATGATTGCTACTCATGGGTCAAGAAATGCAAGAAATGTGCATTCTTCACGGGAAAGAAAGGTTAGCAGCGCTGCCCCTTCGTCCAATTTCAGTAAATCAGCCATTCATGCAATGGGGATTGGACTTCATTGGAGTCATCAATCCCAATTCAAGTCAAGGCCACAAGTGGATTCTAACAGCAACAGACTATTTCACCAAGTGGACTGAAGCAGTGGCACTCAAGGAGGCAAATGAATCTAATATCTTAGATTTCTATGAAGGGATAGTCACGAGGTTTGGTGCCCCTACCACTATCATATCAGATAATGCATTGGCATTCCTTGGCACAAAGATCACTGAATGGGCTGTCAAGAATTGTGTGTATCTCAGCACTTCATCAAACTATTACCCTCAAGGTAATGGCCAAGCCGAGTCTACAAACAAGAATCTACTAAGAATCATCAGGAGGACTCTTGATGAGAATCAGAGAACTTGGCATGCAAAGCTCAAATCAGCTCTATGGGCTGATAGGATCACGCCCAAGAGATCTACAGGAAGCTCTCCATACAAGCTTGTATACGGGAAAGAAGCAGTTCTACCTATATCACTTGAGTTGCCAGCATTGGAACTCATGAAACAGTTGGAACTAGCTGAGTTTGAACCTATGGAAATCAGGTATGCAGAGCTGATGGAATTAGAAGAGACAAGAGAGCACGCAATACAGACCATAGAAAAGGATAAAGCATTGGTCAAAAAGAGTTTTGACAAGAAAGCTAAGGCCAGGATATTACAAACTGGAGATTTGGTACTGAAGTGGGATGTTGATCGTGCAAAACCAGGAAAGCACTCCAAGTTTGATGCCATCTGGAGTGGCCCATACATGATCATCGAATGCAAAGGTAGCAATGCTTTCCGACTGGCTAAGTTGGATGGTGAAGAATTGCAGATTCCGGTCAATGGAATCTATCTCAAACGCTGCTACTAGAAAGATAGCTTCTCATCCTTGTAAATATTAATTTAGATTTTCCATTCCTCTAAGTGCTTATGCACATTGTACTGCTGTTAGAGTAGTTTTTATTTCCCTAAGTGCTTGTGCACATGTCCTATTGCTTCTAGTATGTGCATGTTCGCAGTTCACAAGCTCCTGGAAAAGAATTTGCAGCCATGAGAAGACCAGCTCAACAAATGTTCAAATGGCTCAAGGACACAGGTTTTCAAATTTCAGATCAGCTGAGAGGCCATCAAACAGACTCCATGCCCAATGGATTGCTTCAAACAGCTGGTCGTTCCTCATCTAGCAGGCAGATGACCCCGCTGAGTCGCCAAAATTGTTATCCAAAATTCACCCCCAAGGTAATTTTGATAACATGCAAAATTCTTTTGTTATATTGATTCAGGGAAAAATTCATGTTTTAGGGTCCCCTCATATTTGTCTAACTCCCCTGTCCAAGAGGAAGAGAGTAAGTTCTGAGAAAATGCGAAAAAAAAAGGTTCAAGAAGGCAAATAGGTCGATCCAGGAAAAATCGTGAAAATTGGCTAAGTCCTGCTCAAGGTCACCTCCGGGACGTGTGGGACAGAAAGGCGCGAACCGGCTGGTTCGGCCGAAATCAGCACAAACAGTCAAAACGCAGCAGGGACAAATGGGACAAAAGTACGCGGCGGGTGCAAAAGCCGATCCAGCCGAAAGAGGAAGAAAATTGGCTAAGTGTTGCTCGGACGTTTGGGACAAAAAGATTTCGAACCGGCCAACCGGCGAAATGAGCACATGCGGTCAAAAAAGGGATTGGGACATCTAGGCCGAAAAGGCGCGAACCGGCGAACCCAAGGCGAAAAGGTCGAGGCATCACAAGGCAAATGGGACAAGCGGGACAAAGCAGATGGATGTGAACCCAACCGGCCGAAACTCAAAGGCTTTGTCCAAAAACAAAGCGGGCCAAGTGGAACAAAAATGCGCGAAATCAAGAAACCGGTTGATGAGCAAATGAGCATCAAAAAAGGCATTTGGGGCGATCGGGACAAATGGACCCAACCGGCGGATCAGCCGAAATCGGTCATCATTCAAGACAAGACTAATCAAATGGGACAGTATGGAGAGCCTTTTTGCAAGTAATGTATACCCATTCCACTCAATTTAATGCCTCTTACAGTGGTTGAAGGACAGATTTCGGGATTTCCATTTTCCCTTCTCTTTTCCTTCTCATTTTTCTATAAATTGGAGTGTTGGGCTCATTGTAAAGAAAGAGAGTTTTTGGGTAACAAAGCTCAAAAATTGCTTTGTGAAGCTTGGTGTGTTGCGAGCCCTTGTAGTGGACTCCTTGCATGGTGATCCAGGCCCTTATCTTGTAATAGATTGAATCATGCATATCATGAAGCAATAAAATATCGGTTGTGGATATATCTTCCCCGATGTGTTTCCTTGCATTCTTCTTGCCCCTTTGATCTTTCTACAAGTATATTGTGTCTATTTATTATGTTCTTGCAGGGATTCATTATCATTGTGTGTGCTTGAAATATTCTTTGTGAATGCATTTCTTTGGATTATGATGAACTGTCATCACCTCTTCTAGTGTGCACTTTGCCTCTGTATTTCACACATTTGGAGATTACTCTCACACCCTCCTTTTACGGTGTATCACCGCTTTAGTGTAGGATTTCATTTTATGCATTCTCTCTCTCTGGTCCTTGGAATTTTAGGTTAGAATAGCTAGTTTCTCCTGCATTAGAGTACATTGTAGCGCGGTAGTTTAGGAGCAAGAATCAGCTTTCTCACGAGGTCTATCTCAAGTAGCAAGTCCCACAACTTGGAGATAGTACCCATGTTATCCAATCACCTTTGGATGCTTAGAGTGATCAAACTAGAAATCTGATCAACATCCGGGGTGCTTTGTGATTGATAAATGGTGACTTTTATAACACGGGAAAAAGTACCTGCCCGCGGCTTATATTTTTCCGTCGCGAGCCTAAATCCTTTGTTTTCCAAAATCGCCCATCCCCGTAGGGGTTTTTTCCGTCATGACTTCGCTTTCCCGTGATCCGGACCTCCGATGACGACTTCCTCACGGGCATAATGTGCGTATATGTTTTCCACCGCTGCTCAGGCCAAAAATCAAGCTTACCCAAAGAAAGGAATTGCTCGAGAGAAATTTCACGGAAAAGCGAAGCAGGACACCACAAAAACACGAAAAATTGCCAAAAGTTACAAATAAAGCGCAAAACTTAAAATAAGTTAAAACTCTTCTCGGCACATAGGAATAATAACATATTCACTCATAATAGAGTTAAAACAGAGCGCAAATAGCCTCATACGGGGCTCAAAATAATTAAATACAAATTTTCCGCAGACAAATCCCGACGACAAAATAAAACAATTTTGGGCATCTGGGTATTTGGCGAAAAAGGATAATATGGCTCTTTGGGATTATCTTGACATAATATAGGAATTTTTAGGCAATAAAAACACAAAACGGCCCATTATTTTAAAATTATGAAAAAAATTCGGATAGGGTAGTCACATGATTTCAAGGTGAAATCTGAGTGACACCAGTTGGCTCCGTCTGTGGACATCTTTTTCTCTCGTCGAATGACAAAGGAAAAGATGAGATCTCGGCATCTTTGGTTTCGTATCTTATCTTTTTGTGCATGGGGTCGAGGCAAGCGAAAACAACACAACACAACACCAAAACAAGAAAAAACAAACAAAAGATTTATTTATGTACATACAAGTTTTACCTCGCTTCTCATGTCCTAGACGACAAGTGTTGCCCATTGAAAGGCAATGGCAATTCAAATCCATCCTAATGAGAAAGGATGAAGCTATCTGCTCCGGCAATCCTTTTAATCACAAAAGGCCCTTTCCATAGTGAATCAAACTTTCCATGCATGCCTTTTGTTTCTCTTCTTTTGTCCCATAAAAGGACCCAGTCATTGACATCAAACATTCTTTCCCTAGCCTTTTTGTCGAAAATGATTTTCACCTTTCTTTGATGCTCTATCAACCTATCTATAACTTGAGTTTGTACTTCTCTCAGTTCAGTTAGGTACATAATTCTTTTATCAATAGCATCCGTGAAAGTGAAATCCTCTAAGGCCTTAGAAAGTTGTAGGGCAGGCAGTTCCAAGGTAAGAGATAGCTCTGTGTCTCTACCATATAATAGCTGAAATGGGGACATGCCTATTGCCCTCTTTGGTGTGATTCTATTGGCCTATAATGCATCGAAACAACTTTTTATGCCAAGTCCTTTGATTTTACATTACCCACTTACTTGCGCGCGATAGTTACCAATTTTTTATTACTAGATTAATCTTGACCATTCCCTTGTGGATAGTAGTTTGAAGAATGAACCAGCTGGATCCCATAAGTGTAGCAGAATTCTACCAACTCCTCAGAAGAAAGATTCGGAGCGTTGTCTGCTACAATTTTGCTGGGCATGCCAAACCTGACAATAATATTTTCTTTTATAAAATTGCACACTTCGACGGAAGTGGCATTCTTCACAGGAATAGCTTATACCCACTTACTGAAATAATCAGTAGTTGTTAGAATGTAATGATGACTGGCACTAGAAGCCGGGTTAAGCATTCCAATAAAATCCATTCCCCATTGTTGGAAAGGTTCTTCAATCACAATGGGTTTTAGAGGTAATGCAGGCAATTTCACACGCCCAACAAAATGTTGGCATGCTTGACACTTAGCTACCCATTCTGCAGTATCTTGAAAAAGGGTGGGCCAGTAATACCTTGCTCTGAGGATCTTGTGTGCAGTGACTCGGGCTGAGAAATGACCACTGCAAGCCATGTCATGAAACTGTTGTAGTAGCTGATCCTGTTGAGCCTTGTCCACGCATCTGAGAAATACACCATCAATTCCCTTTTTGTACAAACCATTATCCCAAAGAACAAAATCTTTGGATTTAAGTTTGATGGTTTGTTTCTCTTTTCTGGAAAGTTGATATGGGCATTCTCCATACGTCAGAAAGTAAGCAATGTTACTATACCACTCTTCTACTAGATCTATAAAAGTACTGCAAGTAAATCTCCATCTATCTCATCTTGATCCACTTCAAGCACTGATGTTTTCATCTCCGTCATTAATTCACATAGACCTCTTCCTCGAACCAGCTTTGTTGGTTTAATATCCAGGTCGTATTCTTGAACTTTTGTCACCCATGTGCCTCTCAATAATCCTAACTCTTGCTGAGTAAGAATGGATTTAACTGCAGTATCTAGAACCAAAACCACAGTGTGTGAGGAAAGAATATAATACCTGAATGCCTTACACACCTTCACCACTGCATATGCGTGCTTTTCCATGGGAGTGTATTTCAACTCATAGGCTTTAAGAGGCGTACTCATGAAAGCAATAGGAGCTTCTGCGTCCTCTTGATTTTTACGCATCGCATATTCGACATGGTATGTTCGGAGAGGAATAACAGTAAAGAATAAATTCTTTACTGAAGTCGGGTGAAACCAAGACCGGAGCTTTTGACAGGGCCTCTTTAATTTTCTCGAAAGCTTCCTTCCCTTCACTACTCCATTTAAAATCTTGTGTCTTCTTCATCATATTCGAAATATGACGGGTTAGCTCAGCAAAGTCAAGAATGAATCTCCTGAGAAAATTGACTTTTCCAAAGAAAGAGTGAACTCCTTTTTTGGATGTGGGCAAAGGCAATGTCTGAATGGATTTGACACGCTCTGGATCTATCTTTGTTCCTTCCTTGGAAACAATGTGCCCTAGTAGTTTCCCTTCCATTACAACAAAGATGGATTTCTTGGGATTCAAAGAAATACCATGCTTGCGGCACTGTATGAAAACCTCTTCCAAGTTTGAAATGTGCGCACTTCTATCTTTGGAAAAGACTGCCGATCATCCGAGATACACCACTATGCTTATATCTTTGAGGTGAGCAAAGGCTAGATCCATAGCTCTTTGAAATGTAGCACCAGCATTAATCAGGCCGAACGGCATTTTCTGGTATGCGAAGGTTCCCCAAGGTGTGATGAATGTCATTTTGTATTGATCTTCCTCGGCCACCTTGACTTGATTGTAGCCTGAGAAGCCATCAAGCATGGAAAGCATCTCAGATCTAGTGACCACCTGCAGAGTGTGATCCATGATGGGGATGGGGTAGTTGTCTTTCAGTGAAGCTTGATTAAGGTTGCGGAAATCTACGCATAGCCTAATCTCACCGCTCTTCTTTCTTACAGGGACTATGTTGGCCAACCACTCTGAATGATGTATGGGATAGATGATCTTTGCGTCTAACAACTTCCGGATTTCTACAAAGATGGTTCCCGAAATGGTAGGGTTGTGCCGCAGCTTCTGCTTGAAAGGCTTCTGTTCTGGTTTAAGTGGGATGTAGTGTTGAACTTCCACAGGCTGATATGTTTTTAGATCCTGGTAAGACCAGGCAAAAACATCCATGTATTTCTTAAGAAGCTCAGTAAAAGCTTCTCTTTCTACCTCTGAGCAACACTTACCCAGATTTACTAACTTAGGATCATTGCCAGCTCCCAAATTTAGTAATTGTGTGTCGGAGGAATAACCTTCCCCACTTTCTTCATTTTTCTTAAGCATTTGATCATGCTTATCAAACATTTCCTCAAGAGATACCAAACCTTTGGGAATTTTATTCCCTTTTAGTTGGATAATCTCCTGACTTCCTGAGACGTCCATATCCATTTCTCCGACAGTAGTATGCCTAGGAGGTGAATTGCTTCCCTCATAGTAGATTCCTTCAAAGTTGTCTTTCTGTTGGAGAAACGCAGCAATCTGCGTGTCATCATTGAAAACCTGCCATTGCTGAACGTTGTCAGGAACCTTTGGGCGAAAGACCATCTCCACCTTGTAGTCCCCCTGTCTAAAGAATGCAGGAGGCTGATCCGGATTCAACAAGGCCACGCGATTCTGTACGGCGAATTAGCTCTTGAATTTTGTTCTCTCGGAATGTAAGATATCGAGAAAGCTGAAAAATCCAGAATAGCAGAGTAGACCCGATCTCTATAGTGTCGCAGTTTGTCTTTTTGACTTGGTAGAGGCCTCTTATCTCATTTCACAATCATCTCAAAGCATCTCCTTGCATGTAATAGTTTGATTCCCATTATTCTTTCCTGCTCCATGCCTAACAACAATGCTTCATACTCACCGTATTGTTAGTATTTTCGAACATCAATTTGAAGGAGTGTGCATGCACCTTCCCTTCAGGAGAGATAAGAACAACGCCTGCACCGGATCCAAATGAACAACAGCTGCCATCAAATTCCAGAGTCCAAATCTTGTTATCAATTTGATGTGATTCTTGAATAACTGGTTGAATTTCTTCTTTATCCATTTCTAGATAATAGACTCCGTGATCCGATTCCTGAAACAAGATCTGAGATCTAGGATCCTCAGATTTTGATACTGTGTACTTAGATTTCTTCTCAAGTTCCAGCTTCTGATTTACTCCTTTGATTGGTATGTGCGCACAAGACCAATCCATCTTGACTTCTCCACCCAGCTCTTTGCAGAAATTTCTACTCAACAACATGCCATAAGAGACTGGAATGTCTGCTACAAGGATAGTCATTTTCAGTCTTTTATCTGGAAAAGAAGCAAGTACTACCTGCACATCTTTGATTTTCCCCACAAGAGGGACTTTCCTTTCCATTGAATAACATCTTCCGATGGTTTTTGTCAACGTGAGACCCAAGGCATCAGCAACTTTGGCAGGCATTACATTATCAGAAGCTCCAGAATCCAAAATGCAATTGCTCAGTTTGTATCCGTTGATAAGCAAAGATACATAGAATGGCTCGATCCTTTCTGATGTAGCAGGAGAAGGGGTAGAAGGAGAAGAACTTGCCACGCATTATTTGTAGGAGGAGTATTCTTTGGATTTGACAAGATACCCCGTGAAGTATTGTTTGTTGGGCTGGGACCATTACTTTGCACATATTTGACCAATCTATTCAGCTGATCAGGAAATGCCCTCAAATACTCAGCTTCTGAAATTTGGACCTTGTTCCTCTTGATGTGATCAATTATGTCGAAAGCTTGACTTGCTTCAGCAGGATGTGCGTTGCTCTTTGTTGCAAATTGAAAGAATTTGAACATTTATCCTTAGGTGTTAAAGAAGAAGGAAGAGTGCTACCTCTTTTCAAGATAGTAACATCCGGGACAAGATCTTCTCTCTCTCGGTAGCTTGTGGATGCTTCGGAATTTTGGTGTGTCTGAGACCTTGTAAACACCACAAAAGTGTGACCATCAGAATCTTCAAAAGATTCATAATAGCCATCATCAGATTCATAGTCTAGGTAACCAATATTGGAGTCACCAGCGGGATCTATAAAGTCTTCATCATCGAATGATTCATCAATGCCGAGATCCTCTTCATTAGTTTCCAAGTTATTCCTTGGAGTAGCTTCTATTGCCAACCGTTGTGGTGCAGCAGCAAGTCTGTTTCGATTTTGATTTTGATTTTGACCATTAAAGGTCCGGGTAGGAGCTATTCTTGAGGGGGTTACATTCCCTGCTTGAGAGATCTGCTTCTTGATCTGCAGCATGTCATTAGCCAATTTCTGCAACAAAGGATCTGAAGTACTAGAAGAAGCACCATCACCTTTGTGAGATGGTTGTTTGAGTTTTCCAGCCATGATCAAGTCATCCTCAACCTCCACAGCAGCATTTTGTGCTTCAAGTAGATTTATAGGTCTTTCCCTTCTTAGCTGATATCCAACTTCAGGCAATAGAGCGTTTATAAAAAATGTCTTTTGATTTTCAGTCGCTCAATGCGGCAGAAGTGGGGATTTTATACAAAATCCTTTGGAACCTTGCAATAAAGTCCCGCATGTTCTCATTTGGCTCTTTCTTCAACTGCGTCAGTTGGGTGATCAACGTGCTAGCATCCTCTGCGGGCTTGAATCTTTTCAAAAATTGCTCACGCATAGTCGCCCAATTGGTTATGGTGCCAGGAGCCAGCCGATAGAACCATTCTCCAGCCAAGTCATGTAGAGTCTCAATGAAGAGCCTGACTGAGACATCTTCATGCTCTACTGCAAGCACACCACAAGATATGAAGAAGGCCACCAAATGATCATCTGGGTTTTGCTTTCCATCTC
This sequence comes from Taxus wallichiana var. yunnanensis, assembly GCA_018340775.1. Lineage (NCBI taxonomy): Eukaryota > Viridiplantae > Streptophyta > Pinopsida > Cupressales > Taxaceae > Taxus > Taxus wallichiana. The sequence continues at coordinate 333,855,919 of CM031237.1, read as the reverse complement.
CAAAGAATTTTGGAAAATTCTTTCTGGATCCCTTTGGCAGCTAAACATAGGTGGAGCCAAGTTGAGAGGTCCAAAAGCTGCTCCCATGGAACAGTACAATTTGGTGTGCCATGTTAACTTGAAGCACGTCTCCTCCTTGTGCAGACTTGATAGACTTGATGGATAATTCCAAATTTGCACTGATTATGTTGAATACGATTCGGATCTCGGATGGGTGTGTACTCTCCTTCCCGGTGAGAGACTAGATCTCAGTGGCTTCTAACTTGAGGAGGATGATTGAAATTGAATTTCTCTCCGCAAATGGAAGAAATGATCAAGTCCTTCCTTGCGCCTTAACGGATCGGGTGAATGGAGGTTCAAATGTGAGTTGAGATTTGTATGGAAAACACTCGATCTTCAATAGAAAAGTTTTGATCTCGCAAAGATAGTTGTTTCCCAAAGAGAGTCGCTTAAAATCATTGGCTAGATTTTCGCATAGCATCAAACCTAGGCGATCATGAGATAAATCTCCCTCATTTAACCGGTGAGGCTCTGTGTCGATTTGTCAATAAAAATGTGTTATTATCTATCGTGGTTTTACTTTAACCACTTAGTTCATGAACCATAACTAAGAAGTTCTGCAGCAAGTAAGCAGCTGTTTAAGAAAGGAAAGTTATAGAAGAAAGAAGTAAAGGAAATACAAAGAAGAAATGGGGAAGATGTGCATCCCAATTAGTAGATAGCAGAGCTAATTACATGCACATAGAAGAAACTTAATAGATATGAACACACAATTATAAAACAAAGGCAGCTCTAGATCTAGATCTAAAATAACACAAAGTTTATCAAGAGATCTAAGATTCAAAGCAAGAAACACAGTACACCGTGACACAAAGTTCTCTGGAAACCTACTCCTTTGTATTCCTTTGCTCCAAGTTGCTCTCAAGAGTTCAGCACAAAGTCTAGAACTCAGATTGTTGCTTACAAATTCTGATCGATCATTAACCCAGAGGTTCTTCTCCTACTTATAGAATGTAGGAGGGAAAGTACAAATGGAAGACTCAAACTGAACTAAAGCATGAACAACAAGTAAAGATGACATTTGGCAATCATCCTCAACTAACTTCTTCTTAAGTGACACATGTATCACTTAACTAATAGAATGGTTCCACATGACTTCAAGTAATGGTTGTAAAACCAATAACTTAGAAGTTTTACAATTTCATCCGGAACATAGAAAATAGAAGAAGAAAGAATAGAAGAAGTCATGCCAGCTGTAACATTTATGTCTTCTTCTTGTTCTGATATCGGATATACTTGTCGAACATGTAATTCAGCATCTTTCCATCTATTTTAGCCACTGCTTCCTTCTCTGTCCTGAATTGCAGCAACCCTTCATTCAACACTTTGCTGCACGCTTCCACCTCTTCCAAACTCGGCCCAAACCTCGCAATGTCTACCTGCAGCGCCACCAGTCTACTGATAGAATTCATCGTGAAAGGCTTGGTAGCTTTATCAATTCTCTTTTGTACCATCAGAAGAGAACCTTCCAGGGAATTAGGCACTTCGTTAGAAACAATCCGCACGTATGAAGTAACACCTCCATCCACTCTTTCCCTCGAAAGAAATGATACCGTCTGCAAATCTGATGTTCTACTCTCAAGTGCCTGCATCCTCTTCAGCAAAACTCTGCAGATTTCCAAGCGGAAAGATACTGCAAACTCTAGCTGCTTCCCCTTCTCGACTGATCCGTCTGGTACAATCTGTTCCGTAATCAATACATCTCTCAGCAACTTGTTGATCTCGGCCAAAATACTCAGTTACTCTCCTCAGAACTATATTCATGCCTTCTATGTTTTCCATCGCTTTTTTTAGTTGATTTGCTGCAACGCTCATAACCTTTAGGCGGGTCAGCACTTCCCCAAGTTGTCACGAAGCTTGACGAATAATCGATCCTTCCATTCATCAATAGCATTTACTTGATTGCTTGCGTCTCCATTTCCTGCATAAGATGATCACCACCGCTCTCGAAATGGGTGAATGGAAGGTTTAGCAACCTTGGCTATGATCTCACATAACTTGAGATACTTTCTTCTCGCAGCTCTTCTTTCTCCTCCTTTTCACCGTCAAGCCTAAGGAATAAAGCATCTATCAATGTCTCAGTGTGTCTTCCTTCAATGGTGGCTTGACCGAGCGGTACTTTGGTCACTATCACATCTTCCGCCATGAGCTCCTCCTCTATCTTTCCTTCTCGAATTTATATCTCAAAGAAACTTCTCTCCCGAATTCTCAATGATCAACCTAGAAGTTGCTTTAGCAACTTTAGGCCTTCTGTCTCTTCTACTTAGATCCTAGAGTAGCTACAAGTCGTGCTCCTCTAAGTTCATCTCCATTCTCACTTCTGGAACCAACTGCAAAGCCAACCATTCCAAGAAATTACTTCTCGAGAGTGAGAAGTCGCTGAGTGCACTACCATCTCCCGCTCTGCATCCTCTCCGTTAGAAAGTGCCACAGTGTTATGACTACCATCCTCTGAATCATCCATGGACAAAGCTCTTTCGAACTCGCCATCTCTTCGCAACTTCAACATCTCCTCCGGAACGGGTGATGAACGAGTGGTTGAGAGAGAGAGACGAACGCCGCTGATTCAATGAAGGCATGGAAACGCTTTGTTGCTTGTGGTGCAATAGTTGGTGAAGTATCGGGTACTTCGGGAAGCCGAGTCAAAGCTATGGTCGTAGAAGTGATCTTCTCTTTCTCTTGAGATCTTCTATGTACTTTCAACTTCTCGTGACCTTCTCGCTGCTTTCTCCTTCATGCTTTTGCTTGAGGGAATCTCCCCTGCATGCAAGTTTCCCGCGATTTGATTCATCAATGCTTCATCAAGGCAATATCCCTTCGCAAGAACTGGGCTTGAAGTATTCACCAACACAGCTCTCGAACTTTCTTCAATTATGTTGCAGCCTCCCATGTTATTCCTCAGTATGGCTTTATCTCCTCCCATGTGATGGTAAGTGTAATATTCCCATCATCTTTGATCTGGAAGAAGCCCGTAGTCCAAACTTGTCGAACACTTGATTGGTCTGAAGGTCTTGAAATCTCTCACAAGTTGCTTCCGCTTCATCCAGAAATCTTCCAAGGCACATGGCGATCAATCTACTCCATGGATCAAGTTCAATACCGGGCAAGAACTCTTTATACTGGTTCTCCAAAAATCCCATAACCCTCTGGTATGTGAAATCCCATGCAAATTGAAGAATAGACTTCCAATCTTGGACACGGCTTTGCCTCCCACCTCTTCTCTATCATTCTTACCCATCTTTATTGGCCTTCTCCAAAAGCTCCGTAAGTCTTTGAATGAATAGGGACTCCAATCTTGGACACGCTTCCCACGCTTCAGATCAAATCGTTTAGAAGAACTCATCATTGATCACTTTGAAGTCTTTCTCGCTGTAGTAGGTGTGGCAGAAGTCACGGTAGTAGCACTCAAAAATGGGGTCCTTGGAAAGAACACCACATCTATCCAGCTTGGAAAAGACACCTTGTGAAGCTGCAACATACACCAAGTATGAAGTCATCTTGAAGCTGAAAGTACGCTTCACATTCCGAAGTTGCTCACCGATGTTGCTGCTAATAATTTCCGACCAATTGATTATAGAATCAACCTTGTTGATTTCAATGGTCCTGATGAAAGCATACATCCATGTACGGAAAGTGTAGGCATTCGCTTCGCCATTCATCCTGCATAGCAATTTGACGACATCATTTGCCTCCTGCACCAAATTGGACCGTGGAAGAGTTCTCGGGAACTTTGAAGGGGATATAGGCTTCTTCATGAACTGGCTATTCATGATGCTCACATAATCATCTCTATGCTTCTCCCATCTACTGTCAGCATCCTGAATGCTAATAGAAGTCACCACCTTTCGTACCGGAATCTTCAAACAATAATTGATGAACTCTGCATCCAAACGAAATTATTGTCTTTCCCGAAGCATCACGTGACCGATCTGGATGAAGGATGATAAGATCTAGCACACTCCATCACGAACTCGTGATTGGGCTATACATTGGAAAAGTGCCGCAGCTCGGATAATTCCACTACTTTTGACCGCACGCATGAGTGAAGTCTTTCCGCCTGGATCTATCAATCAAATCGGCAAGAGGTTCCGGGCCTAGAACTCGTGTCTCCTATGTCTCAGCAAGTTTGAAGCAATGCATGACTCCATCGTGCTTTCTTTTCATCTCCTTCGCCATGGCTTTGTCTATCTTCATCTCGAATAATTCTTTTTCTCCTTACTTGGCCGGATTTCTTCATCACCCAGTGCAGATCTGGACAATTCTTCGATTCGAGGATATTTGCAATGTATCGACATCGATAAAAACTCATTTTCTTTTCAGAAAGCACCTTTAATGAATTCCTCGTAATTTATTCAGACAAAAATGGCCACCGAGCATGAATAGTGAATTTAAATTATAAAAATCTGCACTTTTCAAGCCTCGCTGCCCCAAAAATGGTGTTTAATTTGACATAAAGAGAGCATAAATCCTTTCAATCAACACCGAGCTCCTCAGAACACCTTGTGGAAAAAATTATGCAGACAAAGATCAACCTCCTCTAACGCATTTGCCAAATCTGGAAGCTTTTAGCCTTGTTAACACTTTGTCTAAACAAAATCCTTCCTTTAATGGGGCGCACTTTTCCACTTGGCTGCAATTCTTCACCTGTGATTTGAATAATTCACCCATATGGCTGCCCATGCTTATATAACCTTCACAATTCTATAATTAATAATTGCCCTAACAATTAAAGGCAATTAATTAATTAAAATCATGCTTTTCTCTTTTAAAAATAACATGTTTAAGGACAGCCATCCAATAAATTAAATTAATCCAATTTAATCCTTCACACATCACTTCACTTAAGCTTCACAGTGTGCTTTGACCACAGCCACTGAAAATAGAAATTAATTTAATGTTTTAATGCCTTAAAAAAATTAAATAATACCCAAATGGGGCGCACTTTTTGAGAGGAAGAGGGCAGCCATTAAATAAATTAATTTTAATGCTTTTAAACCCTTTCTTTTATTTCATCTTTGACTTGTTGACTTCCTCCAAGCTCAGGGCGCACTTTTTTGAGAGCATACATTAATTAAAATAATCAATTTAAGGCTTTTATTCTCTTACCAAAGGGGGCGCACTTTTTTTGCATATGTAATTCTATTTTTAAGAATTTTTTCAACAATGGATTCTTTTACCCTGCAAGGCAGTGCACCAAAATCCCATGATCCACTTAAGTGATTCGACTTTGATGACAATGGGATTATTTACCTGCAAGGCAAAGGCACTAAAATCCCATGATTTCACTTAAGTCACTTTCCTTTTATTATATCATGGGAATTTTTACCCGCAAGGTAGGCAATAAAATTCATGATTTCACTTAAGTCACTTTCTTTATTATATCATGGGAATTTTTACCTCTAAATTCCCACCCGCCCATAACCTCTATTTTTCCGATCAGCCTTAAGTTACTTTATAACATGGGAAAAAGTACCCCGCTGTGCAGTGTATAGAATTCACCCGCCCGCCTCGCGCTTATATTTTTCCCATCGCAGCCTTTAAATCCTTTGTTTTCCAAAAATGTACCCATCCTCACGCAGGGGCTTTTCTCACAAGGCATTTACTTCACTTTTTCCCGTGATCCGGATCCACTCCGATGACGACTTCCTCCGGGCATAATGTGCGTATATGTTTTCCAACACTCGAGTGCCAAAATCGGGCTTACCCTGAAAAGGAATTGCTCCAGAGAGAAATTTCACGTAAAAATGAAACGGACACCACAAAAAACGAAAAATTGCCAAAAGTTACAAATAAAGCCCAAAACTTAAAATAAGTTAAAACCCTTCCAAGCACATAGGAATAATAACATATTCACTCATAATAAAGTTAAAATAGAGTGCAAATAGCCTCATACGGGCTCAAAATAATTAAATACAAATTTTTCGCAGACAAATCTCGATGACAAATAATAAAACAATTTTGGGCATCCGGTATTTGGTGAAAAAGGCTAATATGGCTCTTTTCGAATTATCTTGACATAATACATGAACTTTCGTGCAATAAAAACACAAAATGACCCATTATTTTTAAAGTACAAAATAAATTCGAATAGGGTAGTCGCAAATTTCAGTAAGGTGAAATCGAGTGACACCAAGCTTAAATTATAATAGTCTTAAACTTAAACGAATTACTGAATATATTATCAAATAGAGGAACGCATATTGAGAATACTGAAACTTTCGAGCACAATAACATATATCTTATGGTGTATAACATGATTAATGATAAATTATTTGAGCTGTCACACGTCCTTGGTTGAGTGGATACGTCGCCATCCAAAATAAATTATGAAACTATAGTCTCTGATGTTTTAATTTGTGCAGTGCGGCTGAGCTGAAATGCTTCTTCTCCATTGTTGGTGCACACCACAAACCACACGACCTCTCGTATCCTAAAATATCATAAAATCGTCTCTTTTTGGTGAGGAAATGCATGAGCATCCCGGACAAACCGCACAAACTATTCTTACATACATTTTAAATAAAGAGGCATTTGAGACATTGAGTTCAAATGTATATCAAACTAATAATGTCATTTGTATAATCGCCGTATTTGACAAAGTAGTACTCAAAATGTACATATATTATTAAAACATATGGATACAAGTGACTGAATCAAAAGGAAACACACGTTATAATCGTATATATAACGGTGAACTCATATTTTATTCCTATCTACATATGCATTTCTTAGGAGTATGTTTGATTACACAAGTAAAGTACACCTGTAATATATGTTGATTACACTAAGAGACACACACTTTATTCGGGAAGAGTAGTTCTGATTATTTTCCACTCCTTGACCTTGGGAAAAAGCTGGCACTTATTAGGTAAGCGGTGCAGTAGCACCCTTATACAAAGGAGGCCCGACACAACTTGAGCTCACGCTGCTCACTGCGCCGCCTCTCGGGACACCCACGCTTCTGATTGTCGTGAGAGACCGCATAACACCACTGCATCTTGGACACTTTCATAGGAGGAAAATCGAGGGCTTAAAAGCTCAGCCGCTTTGATTTTTACAAGCTTGCTAAGTATCACAGAGGAGCTCCATGCTTCTCAATGAAATGACTTCCTGATCAAGCAAACTGCTCAAACCTCACCTCGGGATCAACGCTATGCTCCTAAGAGGAACTCATCTTATCTTCTGCCTTAACCGTTGCGTTTACTCCTGTAGAGATCGGTCGTTTACCCTCTCGGTATGTATCAACTTATCTCAGCCCTAAACGGAGCGGTGAAACGGAAGTAAACCTCCGAAGACATTTTCCATGCCGTCTGCCACATGCAGTAAAGCGCCATTTACTGTCCTAATGCCCGAGTGATCCAAATTGAAGATTTTCATCTTTCGCCTTGTAAACATATATTATCATTTTTATTTTACTTATTAGTTTAATTGTATTTATCCATCTCAGATAATATGGAGATGTCAAGGAGACACATGCAAAGTTAAATTCCCTA